>CM040404.1:82413728-83016228 GCA_022702515.1 Ilyophis sp. 1 JC-2022 | reverse complement strand
CGATTGTGCCGCCCAGGTTATGAGAGGCCACGTTTCATCACTCTTCAGCGACCCCCGCTGTTCAATCTGGCACCCCGTGGATCGCATGTTAAAGCCGCATATGAAAGGCCTGCGCTCTATGCAAGCTTATTTGTCGTTTGCGGTGTAAAAAGAAGCAGGTGGCGACACCACATGTTTCGGAGGAGAACTGCAGTCTACACACGCGGGCGGTGTTTGCGCATTAACACGGCTGCGGTTGCGGATATTTGGACATTTCTTTATTATTACATTATGATTGTCATTATTACCATGATGAATTTAATAATGATTGTAGTTTCATATTTTTATTGTCGTCATCATCATTTGCTATTATAACTACGCTTTCAGTATCTGTCGTATGTCCACATCTGTTGCTTCTGAAACGATTGCTTTTTCTCGTAACCTTTAACTTTTATCATAGTTTTCCTCCTCTGATAACATTATACAGACTGAGCTTGAAGAAACAGAGGAGCAGTTTAAATCTCTTCCCCATCTCTTAATGGCAAAAAGGTTTGGCGTCGAAAATTTAATTTCATGAGCGTATCTAAGCCCTCATAATATACAGCAGCATAGAAACAAGCTTACATCTTTCCTATCTGTTTAATATGCATCGAGAGCATTAAATTATTTTTCCTCACCATTGATTGGTGGAGCAAGTGAAGGGAAGACGCTGGGTTACTGTAAGTATACCTGGAACGGTTTATAATTTAACACTTCATCGGTGTGAAATAGACTCTGGTAAATACGGCACATCCGCTGTGCAATTCTGAGCTTTGTGAATCCCTGGATAACCATCAGGCCTCAAATCCCTGCCAGCCCCCCCCCGTCTTAGGGAAATGGCCTTTTCTTCAGATAGGCCCCACGCCGGTGCCCTCTTCCAGAGCGCACTCTCTGAGAAACCACTTTTCTATCTAAAAATAACAGGTGAGCTGAAGAGCGCAATACCGTAACCGCTCTCATTTCTCTCTAAATCTCCCTCTCTCCTCCGCTGGTACGGAAATACGCACGATCAGTTCTCCTTTCTCTTTACGACGCATAGAGGGGGCTCCGTATTTAAACAGACATAAACAAGATTAATCTCTGTTCGTAAATAGCTGGTGCTATTCCTGGCAGAGAACCGACGTGTAAATATTCAGGAGTGGGGGAAAGTTGTTCCTGATACAGAAATAAGTGGTATATACTGGTGTACTGTGTAAACAGCTGTAGACATGGCATTATTCCTGATACGGTATATACAAAACTGGGTATGTACTACGGTGCATACACCAAAATTGAACAGTATACTGGAAAGAAGAGAATGCATTGATCCTGATACATATTTAAATACGATTTATACTTTATGCCACCAGTGGATAGGAGGTCGTATTGCATGATACAGAAATAAACCAAGTACATATTGTATACATGAGTGAATAAAAAGTATTAATAGTAATACAGATAATGGCTAGCCACATTTACAGGATGAAATACAGGGCGTGGTGTTACTCTTCATATATAAATAATATATACAGGAAAGGTATTGAAGAATAAAGAAGAAGTGTTCTGTCATGCAGGTATAAACAGAGAACATAATTAGGTTTTGAGAGAAGGTGTTATTGCCACAGTCTGTTTAACCAGGGTAAACATATATGAGTGTAGAGGAGGTATTTCTCCTGATATTGAAAGAAGCGAATAAATATTTAGGAATGAAAAGAAGGTATTATTTTCTATACTTAATATAAATAGTGTAAATATAACAGAGTGAGAGGTGGCATTGTTTCTGATACTAAAATGATGGGGTATATGGCACCATATTCAGCTAGACCAGGGGCAGTTATTACAGCCATTATATGCCACTCTTTTTCTCTTGTGTAAAATCCCAAAGTACAATTGCACCTTTAAATAGCAAAGATTATATAAGCTTATATTCAATATCATAGTCAATATTATACCCAAAATGGCTTTGCAAAATGGTTGAAATTAATGATAGCATTATTTAAAATATCTGTTTAATCAGAAAAAGTTTGGGCCGTGAACACAGCGGCACCTCTTGATTTTCTTAACCGGAGCTGAAATTGATCCTCTGTATCCGTTTTGTTAATTATGATTTTTTTTTGTACTGTCATTAATATTCATTTTCAGCCAGGTTATAGGGGAGGCTTGCAGCAGTATTCACTGAGAAACAAATGATAACATGTGAATTATAAGGATAGCATTTATATGTGAATGGTTTCTGATTGAATAGAGAAGTTTATGCGACAAACATCCTCTCTTCATGTCAGTAAGCACATCATACATCATACACGGTGGACTGAATGTTTTTAAATACAGACCTACTTTTCTGTGACGAGAGACCCGACTCTTGAGCTGAGATTTCAGGTAGAAATTTAGCTGGAACTTGGAAACATTTCCTTTATTCTGCAGAAACTTTGATAGCGCGCTGGACAGCAACAGCATTGTCTGTCTCGTGTCTCCTGGGCCTGACAGTCTGCCATAATTGGCATGTACCTCTTGAAGCTCTCCGCTGTCAATAACAGAATGAGTGACAGCGGTCATCAGTGAGTGGCGGCTCATTAATCAAAACCCTGATAGAAACTGGCAGGATCGCAACGCCATTTCTGTGGAGACACACAATAGTTGCCTCTGGCGGTTTATGATGTCTGTATTTCAGCCCCAGAGATCAGTTGACACTCACCACACTGTTTGAACCAGATAATTTACCTCTCAAAACATTTATCAAAATACATTCTTATTTACATTTTTAGCATTATGTTCTATTTTTATTAAATGTTCACTCCGTTCAGAAGACTTATGGTGTGGTTTTATATGGGTTTGTCCTTTATAGTCCATAACATCCACATTTTTTCTATGCTGCCATCCAAATTCGTCCGCCATATTGATTTTTCTTAGGTTGTAACGGTGAATCGCAAAACACAGTAACCCTGAAAATCTGCCTCGTGACAAATGGCTACAAAGTTCCACAGTTTCTGAATTCCCTTGTGTTTGGTGGTAAAGCTCTCGGAGTTTGCTCTACATAGATTTCCAGGCACCTCTTCTGTCCTTATTTCTGAATGGCCCTGACGTATCCAGTCTTCATTGCCAGTGTGGCCAAGCAATGTCCTAGAGAACCACAACAACACATCCTCCTCAGCCTATCGGTGTTCTATGTAGGAAAAGAGCTGTCCGTTTGAAATGAATAAATGTAATATTTGTGCTCGTTCTACAGTAACCCTTAAAAAACCTAGTCTCACAGAGTGCCCTTAAGCATTCGACGCGTACAATTCAGCGTCTGCTGTGGCTATGAGACTTCAGTGTCTTCCTCCTTCCCTGGCTGGCAAAATCTGATGAGTGACATTTTCACTTTCCAGAGTGTAAGGTCATCCTGCCAGGACATTGTGTAATAATGGGTTTCTGACTGCCTCCTCTGCCTCGTAATACAGTGTCAGTCTCTGAGTCCAGTCTCTTCCTCTCTCTCCAGCTTACACGGGTTCCTGTGGAGGCCTGTGGCCAGTATTCCACCTGCAGTGAATGTCTGGGCTCCGGTGATCCACACTGTGGCTGGTGTGTGCTTCACAGCACGTAAGTACTCATTATATAGACATACTAGTAATATAATGCTGTATAATACAGTCAGGTTCAACATTATTGGCATTTTGATGAAAATGTGGGAAAAGGTTGCATAAAGTAATACAGATAATGAGCTATATTTTATGCTCAAACACTAAATAGTTTTATTCAATAAATTGTTGGGTTGAATAATACTATTTATTTTCAAAAATACACACGCAAAAATGATTGGCACCCCTAAAGATTCTATTAAATAAAGTCATCAAATTAAATCTGCTGTAAAATTCTGCAAACTTAAGTTTATCTCAGTCTTAGAGAACTGCATTGTGGGCTTCCATCATTTCCTGTTTCACCAGGGTATAAACATGAGGTAACACACATGCCAAAAACGAATCAAAAGAGACAGATGGTTTTTGACCACAAATAAAGTAATGTCTACAAAATAAGTATGAATGGTAACACTTAACGCTTGCATTGTTAAGGCAATAATAAAACAGTCTTAAACATCTGGGATAGTTGCAAACTTGCCAGACAACACAAGTATATGAAGCCTCCCCCCCTCCCTCTCACACACACACAGTGTGGAATATTTTCAGGGAGGCAAAGGAAAACCTAAAGAACTAATTTCAAGAACTACAGAATTTACTTGCCAAATCTCTAAATCAATCATAAAATGCCACCTCCATACTAGCAGCTTCTTTGGAAGGCTTTCCACAAAGAAATCTCTTACTGACCTACTGACGCTACTGACAACCAACAAATTCAAGTGTCTGGATTTTTCAAAATCCAGATGCAATGGCCATTTCAGTCTCCAGTCTAAAACTCTTGAAAACCTGTGGTCAGAATCGAAGAGGGCAGTCCATAAGTGCAAACCAATGGATACCAACTGATGTTGAAAGGTTCTGCAAGGAGGAACAGTTCAAGATCCCTCCAAATGTGTTCTCCAACCTTATGAAACTTTATTAGAAAAGTATGTGTGCTTTTAACCTTGCCAGGGGAGGTTACACAAAGTACTAGTCACAGGGGAAGTTACACAATGTACTAATCTCAGGGGTGGCAATAATTGTGAGGCCAGTTTTTGCAAGTAAATTTATCATTAGAAAAATATGTTATTTGGTTCATTTCACTGCATCATTAACAAAGTTAACAATATTTTCCACATGTGGGAAAATTTTTATATATCTCAGTAATGATGTTATTTGTTTTCTACAGTCATTACCAAGGACTGCCAATAATCCTAGTCCTGACTATATACACACAATATAATGCAGGATAATAATGTCATATACTAATACAAATATAGAAATGCATTACGAATACGGAAATGGAACTTGGATACCTTTAAAGGCATTTTTATATAAAATAGATATGTATTTGTATTGTCGCTTAATTTTCAGTTCGGAGACAATCGCAGGACCATAAAAAACAGATTTAATGACAAAGACAGAAAAAATGCCGTGAATGCTTGTGCCAAACAACAGAATAAATGTGATCTCAGCATAACATGGAGTCGTTAAAGGCAGCGCTTTGTGCGGCTCGAACAGTCAGATGGCGTCTCTGCCACACACAGAGATGTTGGGCGTTGCGGTAATTGATTCCTGGGAAAGCTGTGCGTGCGGGCGAGGCCCCGGGTCCGCGCTGGCTCGCGGCGGCCATCCCTGTGATCCGCCGGCCCCGCTCTCAGATTAGGTTCCTGGGCCGAGGCGTGGTGCCAGGGGCCCCGGATACATTTCCATGAATCCCTGTCCTAATTTACCTGCCAGAAACCCGACTCGGCCCGTACCATAGACGGAGCATTGACTGGCCCTGTTGGCATGGATGCAAGGGGGGGGGGATTCAGCGCTCTTGTTCCCATAATGATTGCTGTTACAATTCTCTACCCCTCCCCCTCACACCACGCAAGCATGGAGTCTGAGGGTAATGACTGTGGCCCCTGGAGGCCTGGAGTATTTCTCACTTGGCTGTAAATTGAAAATGGGATTTTTTTCAAGAGTGCTCCTGTTTGGCTTTGCAGAGAAACGGAGGGGGGGGGGCTCTTACCGATCAGACTGGGCATTTTTCGCTCCGTCCACCCACCCCACCCCACCCGCTGGCATGTAGGACACGCGGCGGCGACGTCCCCGGAGAGCATTCGAAAGGTCAGAGAGTCGGTAAAAACTGGCAGACCCAGGAGTGTTAAAAGTGCAGGAGAGTGAGGATCCATGTCCGTCTGTCACTCCGTCTCCAAGGGCCGGCGTGGCGGGACAGGGACTGCATCAGCGATGGAGACCCTTTGATTGCATCTATCAGAAGGCAACAGGAAAGCGCCAGGATTCTACACCCCACAGGCCTAGCGCTCTTTACCCAGCTGAAAGCTATTTCGTTGTAGTGAGCGCATACACACGGCTGCTTTCGTTTTTTCTCAAAACTGACGCCCGAGAAGGTTACCTTCCCAGTGCCGTCGTGCCTGTTTCTTCCTGTTTTCTCTCAAACATCCGACAATTTCAGCCCATCAATTTATTCTGTGCTCCATATGGTCTCCGGCATGTCTTTTGCATTATTTGAGATTGCTCATCTCGGTAAAGACGCCATCATTGTTTAGAACAAAAGGAGCCTGGCTAAAAATGTAAATGGGCAGCTGGGAGCCGAGAGCCCCGGGACGTGGCTGGGCGTCTTCCTTCCCGCATTCGCCCTGCCGAGAACGTAATGGCACAGACGTCCTTAAAGGAAGAGGTGATTTGCAGCCAGGGATTATACTGTCAGAGTCAAGCAGATAAAATCACAGCCTCTCCAGTCTCAGCTCACTGCCAGCGTCCTGTCTCGTCCTGCAGGAGAATTAGTGTCAGCGGTGCGCATGGAGAGTGGTTGTGTGTGTGTGTGTGTGTGTGTGTGTGGGGGGCGGGGGGGGGTGGCGGGAGGAGGCGGGGAAACAGCACCAATTTTCCAGTCAGCTCAAGGTTCCATGTAGGGGGGGGGTTTACGCTGCAGGGCCAGAGCGGGATTACGGGCGCTAGGGAAACCGTGCATAAAAATGGCTCGCTTACCTGCCGTTTGTCAGAAAGGCATCTCGGGGCACATCTGTCACTGCATGTGTCATCCCCTCACGCTCTCTCTCTTTTTCACTCTCTCTCCTCCTCTCTCTTTCGTTCTCTCTCTCTCTCTATCTCTCGCTCTCTCTCCCCCCTTTCTCTCTCTATCTTTCTCTCACTCTCTCTCTCTCTTTCTCTATTTCTCTCTCTCTCGTGCTCTCTCGCTCGCTCTCTCTCCTCCTCTTTCTCTCTACATCTTTCTTTCTCATTCTCTTTTTTTCCCTCATTCTCATTCTCTCTCTCCCTCTCCCATGGCCTTGTGCCCGGAGTCATGGAATAACACCCCGCTTTGATGGAGACAGGGAACCCGACCTGGCCCACACAGCCCTACCCTAATTGATCGCCCCCGAGTTTACCTTTCCCACTCGAAATCCTCTGAATACTTAATAGAGCCCTGGTAACCGAAGCAGGCCCCCACCGAAGACAGACTCCAGGGACCCCACATCCCTCACCCTGTTTGGCTCCTGTAATCCATCTGTACATGGTTAAAAGAGGATTAAAAACATAACTCAGTGGCGATATTCTCCCCCCTGTGCGGCCGGCGTGTTGTTTTTAAAGGGGGCCGGGAACCCGCAGCGCAACAGATCAATATGGCCGCATCGGCGGAGGGGGAGATACATAGTGCTGTCACGCTGCCCGTTCGATCGGAGCGCCCCCGCACGCCGAGAGGATTTTGCGCTTTGAAGTGCACCCGGGAGCCGGGCTCTGGAACGGGCTAAACTCGGACTGGAAACGTGTTTCGTCAGACGCGCCGCGCATTAAACGTAAGGCCCGGTCCCCTCGGGGTGTGCTCGTTCAACTTGTCTTTTAATACTGCACTTAAAATGGCTTTGAGTCCACAAATGAATGTGTTTGGGGAGTAACAACAGCAACGTGCCACAGATGCCCTTCGACTCCTTGGTTCTGCTGACTGCAGTCTGAAGCGCCGTGCGCTTCACGCGACATGGCGTTTTCTAGGGGCATAAAGTGAGAGTTAGCGACGGCCAAATGGAGCGGTGGCTGATTACACTGTGTGGAAACGACGCGTCCTTTCCCAGAATGCACTTCTTTCGCTGGCAGTTTGGACGCTGTCAAGAGCCACCGGCCATCTGGCACCTCCCCTTACTGTGCAGAATTACAGTGAACATTATGAGCCGTGCTTTGCGCGTTTTATGGAAGGATTGTTCTCGGGCCTTAAGTAATGTACCCTATCTTGATTGGTCCCGTAAATGCGTAGCTGTGAAAATTGGTCACGGCGTATGTCAATCGCGAAATCGAAAGCGACGCAGCCGCCCGAACCACCTCCCATCGAACAGTACAGGAGGGCCGACAGACAGGGAGAGAGAGAGAGGGTCACTTTATGTGACACGGTGGGCAGCTATATTACAGAGCCCCTGGGGTGGGGAGAGGAAGGGAGGGAGGGAGGGAGTGGGGGGGGGTGTTGGTTTGGGGCATCAATGAGGCCACTGAGTTCTGCAGTTAATCCGGTATTGATTTCTCAGCACTGTTGTGAGAGCCGCGTAACCCACTTTCCCCCCGGTGGTCCCTTTGGTGAAGATCAGCATGAAATACGGCGTGTTTTTTATCACGCGGGCCGCGACCTCATCCACGCCGGTCGCTGCTGTTCAAGAGCGATTTCGCTCCGCGCCCTTGACCTTGACCGCGCCATGCCGCGGACGACGCAGAGCTCCTGGAGCGCCCGTGTTTAGAAAGTCCCCTGCCAGAAGCGGGATTGCAGGGAACGGGCTCAGGTGCGGTTTTAATGAGCGGTTTATGCGCTTCACATAAGGGGGGGGGGGCTTTTCAGCCAGGGGAGGGAAGGAGGCGGCTGACGGGCGGGCTAACGCCGCCGAAAATAAAAACCTGCGTACAACCTGTTCGCCTTAGAGAGGAGGCAAAGTTTCCCCAGCGACCGTGCGCGCGTGACTGACGTGACATTTGAAGAGGAGACAGAGGAAGTGGCGAGGTGTACGCGTGAGCGCTGGTGTGAAAAGGCTTTATGTCTGATCCTTTTACAGTCTGATGTTTTTCCCTCCATTAAAGGGAGCTCCCAGCTGTAAAGTGAATCTTTTCCCACGTCGCTCCGGGGGAGAAGCCTCGCTCTGGCCGGCTGGCCGTCCAGCTGGCCAAAGAAGACCCGTACCGCAATGCGACCCCGCCGTCTGTCTCTGTCACATCTTCAGACATGGCTTCTGATGCCCTACTGGCCCCAGCAACCCAACTCAATCAAAGTCGCTGAAGTGCATCAACCTCGAGGGGTTTATTACTACTTTAATACGCCAACCTCGGATGGGATTAATCTTAAGGGAGGGGGGGGGGGGGGGGGGTGTATGTTTGTAATATTACGTAATCCGTGGGTGGGAATGGGGAACTACGGAGGGGGCGGGGGCAGATGTGCTCAAGATCTCAGAGCTCATGGGGAAATGCTTCACGCTAAGCATGATGGGAATATTGTTATTGTCACCATCGCGGTTTATAAGTCAACGGAGCTGACTGTTTCGTATTGATTTCATGGCAGGCGTTTGTGAGTTTGTGTAAAGATTAATCATTTTGTTTATGCTTTACCAATGTCATTTGGATATTGGTGTGTATTTCTGTGTGGTTATACGAGTACATGCATGCCTGTGTGTGTGAGTGTGTGTGTGTGTGTACATGTACAATGGGTGCATTCTGAAGTGTGAAATACAGTTAAAAGATAATTACATAAATTAGATCAATTGGAACTTACTGGTCTTCTTAAGAATGACACATACACACAAACATACATACATTTATGTTCATGGTAGCAGTCAGTTTATGTGACTGGCACCTGACACTGAGGTAGACATAGGGGCATTAATTCAGAGAAGAGTATTTTCAGCTTTAATTCCTGACACACTGTAAAGTCTCTCAGCTCATCACTGTGTCAGGTCTGTGAGGCAGTAATTCACCAAATGTAAGGAGTACAGCAGAGACAATGGCCGTGCACCCTAGAGGTTATGCTGGGGCATGGCATTCCTCTCGCTCTCTCTGTCTCTCAACCCTTCGTGACTCTCCCATCTCCTTTTTTTGTAAGTCAAGTGAGGTCAATACCATTCCTAGTCGAGCATGAATATACTAATCCAGCTCTGATTGAACAAGTCTCGGGCATAGACAGATAGGCCCATTACCCTAAGGGAAGAAGAACAAACAGCGTTCCACACAATGGATGGGGAAGGGCTGTTTGGAGGGGTGGACGGGGGGGGTGGACACTTGATTACAGAGGGGTCACCCCCCCAGGGGAGATACTATGACACTGAATTAACAATGCATTAAGTCTGCTTCAGTCCCCTGCCACTCCAACCTGACCTTCACATTATACACTCAATCACAAAGACAAAAACTAGCATTGAGTCCTCCAGACCCAAGGTTTATTATTATTATTTTTTAAATGCCATGTACACCCCCGGTATTAAAAGCAGGTCTTTGGCGTGTGATGTTGGAGGTAATGCACTGAGGCCAGCACAGTGATACATTAACCTTTAAAAAACAAAACTGACCAAAATCACATGTCAGCGGGTTAGGCCTTGCTCTTTTCACTTTATGACAGTTCTCATAACCATATGTCAATATTTCCGAACTGTCATTAATTATGTTATATTACATTATATAAATTGGCTTTTTTGCCATTTGTAATGTATTAGAGGTGTAAAAGTGTTACAAATAATCTTCCAGTAGAAGAGAGAGAAGAGGGAGCAGAATCCTGTTTTTTGAGCTCTTTTTTTTCTCTGTACGGAATTGAATTCCGTAATTAATCCCGCGAGGACTCGAGTGGACCGTTTTATCGTCACTCCGCCGCTGCGGCACGCTCTCGGCCTCCTGTTTACCGTCCGCCAGGAAGGGACAGGATGGAATATCCATCCGCGTTTTACGCCATTGTGTTTATCTGTCGTCTGAGCCGGGCCCAGGGGGATGCAGCGTTTTGGGAGCGCGGCTCGTGTTTGTTTTGAACAGGTCCCCCGGTCCGTCTGCGCTCGCGGCTCCGAGGAGAAATCGGATGCCCATAGTCGAGCGACGGATTCGCAGAGGAGTGCGCTTCCTCTCCAAAGCGGAGCCTCGCTCAGACGAACCCCTCACACTTCTGCCTTCTCAAACGGTCGACCCCAGATGGGCCCACCGCCACATTTATAGCATGCTACCTTGCTGATGTAGAATATAGCTGAAATAAAACCTATACACCAATAAATAAGCATTTAAGATGCCCTGTTTAAGAGCAAATAAACAGCAGGGGAATTATATTAAAATTCATAAATTCAATAGAATAAACATTACCTACAGTCAAGCTGGAAAGTCTGCACACCCCTTTCACCTTCTCCATGTTTTATTACGTTAAAGACATATTCTACAATAGATTGAGTTCATTTTGTGTCTCAAAATTCTACACAAAATAGCCCATAACGACAAAGTGAAAACAGAGTATTTGAGCTTTTCTCTTTCAAAGAAAGAAGTACACCATCTCAATGTCAGACCTATTGCCCTCTAGGACCGACTACACTACACACTGCCGTCTTCTGATGTGACCCCATATTTATTTTCTACCAGAGTAACATTATAATCACAGAAACACGGTCTCAATCACAAGTAAACGAATTTGCTAAGTAACCGAGAGCAGGGTTTCTTTGAAGCTCTGTATTTGCTACCTCAGGGAGAACAGAAATTACATTTTATGTTTCTATAAGCCAAGGTATGAAATTAATATTTGGCAAAAGGCTGTTATCTCCTCACACACATGTGTCGCATTACCACGTCCCTGTGACACGGTACCCAGTACATTAGCGCTCCTTTACCTCGCTATTATCAAATTATATTTGCGTTCACCGCCGGAGATTGTAATGGCACTGTGTTTTCTTAGAAGATGAGCTCACCCGCTACGAATGTTTAGCTCGATATTTTAAATACATTTGAAGTCATTTATGTAAAGGGCCTTTTCTAAGGAGTGCACCGGCATTTGCCCGTGCGTGACATGAACCTTCGATCTTCTGACGATCCTGTCAAGCTCTATGACACTTCTATTAAGTCCATTAAGACTGAAAGGAATGTTATCTGGACTAGGTTTTGATGTTTAAAAGGAAGAGGTTTTGGGTAGGATGGACTGTAGCTGCACTGCATGGATGGCCCTCGTACATGTTTCAACGCTTGGTTGCGGACAAAAGAACATAAGAGTGTGTAACGAGATTGATCCATCTCAGTCTGGGGGGTCATTTTTTCTATTTTTTTGTAGAGAATATAGCATTCTCATCTAGCAGTTACAAGCACCACAAGGGTTTCTGAATGACCTGTCACGCTGTTCCATGCACTAATAGATCTCTGCGTGAAACAATACTTCCTGATATCAGTCCATTTACCTGGAACTAATTTCCCCCAAAGGCCCTTCGCTCTGCTGATCGAATTCAGCACGAAACAGGTTCTGTAATCCACTTTATTATTATTACTTTATTATCTCTTTTAGACATTCAAAAAACATCAATCGGTTCTACCTTAGCATCGTGCCGGGTTTCTTTCTGCGCCTTCGTTTATTTATTATTATTTTCCGGCAAAATTTCATGGTGCCCTTTTCGGATATCAAGCGAAATATCTTTTATCTCCAAGGGCCCGCCTCTCTGTGCGACTGCGAATGTGCTGTTTTCTCTCAACCTTGAAATGATCCCCCTCCCTTCCCCCCAGAGGTTACCTGGCTGCTCGGTCCGAGCCTGTTTACTCTATAGATCTCTGAGAGGAGCTGTGAGCCTGGGAAGGGTTGGGAAGGAGCGATAAAATCGATTGCATAAAGCTGAGGGTGGTGTGTGGGGGACAGAAGCGGAGAGACGGTCTGGGGAGAGGGGGAGAGGGGGGGGGGGGGGGGGTCGGGGGGGCAGTGCGGTCATGACCTGACTAACTTTAATGCGAGTGTCCCTTACACACCTAACTCAATAACTGTTTTCATTAATGTTAAAGAGGAGGGATTCCGTTTTATTTCTGCACTGCGCGTGTGCGAGTGTGTGCAGCAGGTGTGTGTGCATGTGAGTGTTTTGTGGTGTATTGGCTCAACAAAATGGTTACCTAAAGTGAGCCTTACCTCCTTCAGATTAGGCTCATGTTTGTATTTCTCCAAAAAATTGCTGCCAGTACTCGACAGGTGTATACATCAGTTCTCTGTGACGTGAGTGTATGCACGGCTCAGTGATAATCCTTCCCCAGAGCCACCCCCCCCACCCACACACACACTGTGCCGCGCAGCATCACTTAGTGACAACGGTGTCAAGTCGCCGCGGCGTCGCTGATGCGTTGCCATCCCAACGATACATCGTATCTGGGAGGGTCCGGGAGGATGCGCATTATCTCCGTCATACCTGTCTGTCGGGTATCATCTGCGCGAGTGTAAACAGGCTGTCGTCTCGCCGAACTGTGAGTGGCACGTGAGAATGGATAGGTTGTAAATCATCATTTGCCGTGTGTACAGGGGGGGCCTGACAAGGTTTCGTTTTCAGACGTATCAGGGTGTGAGCATCCGTGCAGTGATTTTAATGGACCTTAATGGAAATTGACAGTGGTTTCGGTGTAATGTGAACTCTAACGTGACATCTCAATGTGAAGTGATATTTTTGTTTTCAGCTTGCGATTAGACGGTGAATTTGACGTTGATTGACCGTTAAAATTAGTTGTTATTCGTCACTATTCACAGGTTAAGTTTTGTTATTGGCAATTCGGCTTGCTTGACATGAGCTCGGCTTGATTACTTCATTCAGCTCCGCCTCTGTCCTGCAGGTATACCGTAACTGGCAACGTTTTCGCGTCAAGTGCCAGGTTTCTGCCTAGTTTTCTGACTGAGAGGAGAGCTTTCTTTAGGTGCCCTCTTTTCTCAATAAGTACAAACAAACATTGATTCTGCATTAGGGAAAGGTGCTGTGGAGAGCGATGATGTCATGCGGGGCTGTGATTGGCCCAGCGGGAGTCATGACTGTAATCTCGGAACAATGTATTTACAGAGATAGTGGATGTGAAATAGCGGCAGCTCTCCCCACATATTGGGGTTACAGATAGCGGTTAGCGAGAGGGCTGAGCGATTAAGGTTGGTGGAAGGTTATTGTCGTTTGAATGGATGGAGTAACCATCTTTTTCTCTGACAGTAGAACTATTTGTTCTCTTCACCTGCAGCATTGCACCAGCCTTTAAATTTGCATGATACGTCGGTTCTTCTTTTTAGACCTCGTCTGAAGACATCGTATTTCCGGGTGCCTCAATGCTTTCTCTCACCATTGGTGAGAAAGTATTTGTTTACTCTGTCAAGAACTCTTCACTCTGAGAAGAGAGACATAACACTGTATTGAAATGCCAAGTTATAAACGGTTAGTGATTTAGCCTCACTTGGCTAAAGCACCTTCCAATAATATTTCCCAGTCCTGAAACAAAAAGTTCCCCCGTAAATAAATGCTATATAAAGTAACATTGTATTATATTGTATTATTCCTTGGACAGTTATGAGCAGTTGTTGATATTGTTGATGTTGATATGTATTTGAAGAATAGGATTGGATGCATGTTGTAAATACTATAGATGATTATATCAGTTGTTAGTCATAGGTTCTCAATTTTATCAATAAAATATGTCCCCCAGAGATTTCGGTTTTTTTAAAGAAATATTATGGATCTTTACTCTAAGTTTACCAAAGAACAAGCACATGCAACCATGGCTTAACCAGAGTGAACTGAACAACGCCTGTTTGAAGTGAATAAAAATGAAACAAACTGTTCTATCACAGTGGAAGTACGAACTGAGTAAACAGTACTTTCTACATTGTTCAACTTAGTTATGTGAAGGTGGAGTTTTCTTCATATGCATGCGAGGCTGTTTGGACCCAAGGCACGGACAGGGCCCAGTGGAGAGTGTCGGTCCCCGGGGATCGGGGCAGGGGGGGGGGTGAGGCTCTGTCCCCTCTGACTGGGGCCTGCGCGGGTACAGGCTGACTGAGGGACAGGAACAAGCTCCCGAAGTGACGGGGCCGTCCGGACGGAACGCGCAGCGGCTGCGGGCCCTCGCAGGCCTGTCAGACGGCTCTCTCAGAACGGCCGCCGTCGCAGCCCTGACCATCCCTCACTGTCACCGGCCTGTCACCTGCCCCGGCGCTGCCACCGCCGGGGGGAGGGGCGCCGTGTCACAACCTAGCAGAGCGTGCGCCAGGCACAGAGATTGAGAAAGGGACAGAGAAAGGAGGAAGGACGAGGATGGAGAGACCGCGGGACGCTTGCAGAGACTGACAGAGAGGTAGAGTGGCACATTAATCACGCTGAAAACTTTTTAAAGGTAGAGAAAGGTAATGAGCAAATGCAAGAGGGAGCGAGATTCAGGTCAAAATGCTACCAGCCAACCGAGCGCTTTCCCTGCATGCTCATCCACTTGAGGTTTCTCAAACTCGGCCCTGGGGGACCTCTGAGTGAGATGATTTTCGTTCCTACCATGATTGCAATCCCAGAATTTTAAAAAGCTCTTAATTGTTCTTAATTAGGTGCTTTTTCTGTTTAGAGGGTTATTTACCCTCTTAAGCCACATTATGTCAGAAATAGCTATGCATGCCATGAATAATAAAAGTCCCATGTTCACAATGAAGAGGTAAAAAATTTGAGCTAACACATTTTTTTTAACTGATCAAATTAAAGACTAAAGTGCATCAATAGGCTCATAATTAGGTTGTTGAACACAATTAAGTTATTTCATAATGTATTCCTTAAACCTATTAACACAATGCAGGTTTTGCTTGTAATTATTTACTTTATTTTTAAATTCTTCATTATCTACAAAATGGTTAGTTTTAGTGGCCATGTGTCCACATTTTCACCAATTAGGAGCCTATTGATTCACCTCAGTCTCTAATTTGATCAGTTCAACCATTCTTTCTACCTCCTTTCATGTAATTGTTTGCAATATAGCACAATATGAATATGGTACTTTTATTCTTCATGGCATGCATAGCTATTTCTGACATATTGTGTTTTAAGAGGGTAAATGATCCCTGAAAAGGCATAAACATGAAAAGCATAATTAATAAAAGTTAACAGCTTGTTGGGAGGATGGGATTGGAACTGTGATTGAAATGAAAACCAGAGTTTGAAAACCACTGCTGTAGAGTAATGAAGAAATACTGTATGGGTGGTGTTTGGACAACCGTGACAGCAGCATGGCTTACAGACTGCAACAGTGCCAGGTCAAGTTATGTAATGACCGTGTAATCGCAGTAGGTCGTTCATCTTTCGTGACTGCGGTCCACAGGCAGATATTTACTACACGTTAAACTCCTTGTCACAACAGGGCTTGTGTGTGTGGTTAGGCACTCTAAAAAAGCAGAAAGAAATTGGCTTGTAGTTCGAACCCAGCATGGCTCTCCGCTGAAATATAGCGCAGTAAGCAACATTTTGCTAAAGAGGGAATTCACTTTCATTGAGTTCCTTTGTTGATATTTGATTTAGTGTCCATTAAGGTCTTATAGTGTATCCATCAGGTAAGGGGACTGCCGATATTAAATAACGGCTGGAACCCAGCATGCAGGGCTAAAGTGTCTCTTTGCTTATATTTTACGGAATTTGCTCTGAAGCGCTGGTGAATTTATCAAATCAGTTGCCATCGCTGCAACGAGAGAACCAATGTGCGCACTATGGTAATGCGTGCTTTTAAAAAATCGACTTGCGTTTGCCATTGGGATTGAACCTTTTATGTGCCGTAGGTGTAAGATGGAACCTAAAGTTACTTTTGCAGCAGGCGTGTTATTTTGGATTTAGACTTGGTCACATTTTGACTCACTCGCTCTGCCAGTCTGTCTGAGAATTAATTGACACAAGTCTGAGATACTGTAACAGGATTGTGTTCAGACTTGTGAAAAATGTCTTGTTGGACAGCATCAGCATGTATTCCTGCCAAGCACTGCGGGCTCAGTAATCAGCCCTTTTCGGGCCAATTTAAAGGTCAAAATAGTACAGGTTTTAGTCCAGAAGGCATCTTAAATGTTAAAATTTAAAATATATACTGTACATAAGTTCTTGTGACAGCTATTGGGGTTTTTGCAACCTTACAGTAGCATGCAGAAACCTTAATATGACATTCCCCTAACTGCATTGAGGAAACTTTGCTCAACCAAAGTCCTAGAGATATCAGATGAAGGCTGTAATACCATGTCCCAGCCTTCAGATCCGATGTGGCATAGACTTGGTGCGCGGAAGGGAGCTTAATCAATGTGCCTGCAGATCAGAAGCTGGGTGTTAGGGCTCAGATGAAAAAAGTTTCCTCAGATGGTTTTGACAGTTTCTGAAATTGCAGGCGAGTTTGAGGCGGCGAAACGCACTGGTGTCTGTTTACTGTGAGATCGATGCGCGCGTCGGCCCACGTCTGACGGCGAATATGTTTTCCCGAGCCGTGTTGATGTCTGGGGCTCCAGTTGATTCTCCCCCACATGAGACTGCGGACGGGTGTCACGACAACATGCCGGCTGACATCGCGCTGTTTTTTTTAACTTACCGTTGGGAGACAGTTCATCATCACTGTTATTTCCAGGCTGTCACTGCTCAGCACAGCACCACATCAGCTTTGAGAGATGGTACTTGGCACGGGCTCTTGCCCCAATTGGTCACAACCCAGTACAGCTCCTCCACTCTGGCTGCTCACAACCCAGTAGGGCTGCTCCACTCTGGCCCTGATTGGTCACAGCCCAGTAGGATTGCTCCACTCTGGCTCTGATTGGACACAGCCCAGTAGGGTTGCTCCACTCTGGCCCTGATTGGTCACAGCCCAGTAGGGTTGCTCCACTCTGGCTCTGATTGGACACAGCCCAGCAGGGTTGCTCCACTCTGGCTCTGATTGGACACAGCCCAGTAGGGTTGCTCCACTCTGGCTCTGATTGGACACAGCCCAGTAGGGTTGCTCCACTCTGGCTCTGATTGGACACAGCCCAGTAGGGTTGCTCCACTCTGGCTCTGACTGGACACAGCCCAGTAGGGTTGCTCCACTCTGGCTCTGACTGGACATAGCCCAGTAGGGTTGCTCCACTCTGGCTCTGATTGTACATAGCCCAGTAGGGTTGCTCCACTCTGGCTCTGACTGGACACAGCCCAGTAGGGTTGCTCCACTCTGGCTCTGACTGGACATAGCCCAGTAGGGTTGCTCCACTCTGGCTCTGATTGGACACAGCCCAGTAGGGTTGCTCCACTCTGGCCCTGATTGGTCACAGCCCAGTAGGGTTGCTCCACTCTGGCTCTGATTGGACACAGCCCAGCAGGGTTGCTCCACTCTGGCTCTGATTGGACACAGCCCAGTAGGGTTGCTCCACTCTGGCTCTGATTGGACACAGCCCAGTAGGGTTGCTCCACTCTGGCTCTGACTGGACACAGCCCAGTAGGGTTGCTCCACTCTGGCTCTGACTGGACATAGCCCAGTAGGGTTGCTCCACTCTGGCTCTGATTGTACATAGCCCAGTAGGGTTGCTCCACTCTGGCTCTGACTGGACACAGCCCAGTAGGGTTGCTCCACTCTGGCTCTGACTGGACACAGCCCAGTAGGGTTGCTCCACTCTGGCTCTGATTGGACAGCACTGCCCCTCAGCCCAGTTCCAAGGAAGACTCATGTCCTTGGTTATTTATTCTGAAAGTCACATTTCTTGCTGAAAGTTCAAATAATCCTCATCTTGATCTTGATCCATATCCCCAGATCTGATCTTTGCGCTTGTGTTTTTTTTTGTGAGTCGCTCTGAATGACGGCATCTGCTAAATAACACTAAAGTTAATAGAGGACAGATACATCTATTTTGTTCTCGTCTTTTTAAAGCAATGTATTAAATGAATGCATATTTGATTATTCTTGAGATGGTCTTCGTTTCACTTTTGACATTCAGTTGTTATGGATCACACGGTAGGTGGGTTAAAGTGGCAGCGTGGCCCGATTAACCTCCTCCTTTGACGAGAGATCCTGGTCTTCATGGGGCTCTGCCCACAAAGGCGGGTCCGTCATGCCAGTTCATCCCCCTGGGGGGTGTAATCAGGTTAGAGCCACTAGGTTGGGTAATGACACACAGACGATTCCCTGATGCGTGGGGGGGGGGGGGTAATTGGGTCAGAACCATGGCCAGGGTAATGACACGCCACTGCTCCTCTGCTGTGTGTTTGTTCAGGTGGGAGGGGGGGGGGGGGTAATCGGGTCAGAACCGCTGGGCTGTGTAATGACACTGCGGCTGACTCTGGCTCTCTCAGACTCTTAATGACTACGGCTGGACCGTGCTCCACCGTTCATTCAGGGCACCAGGAGCCTCTCATTCTGAGCTGTGCTTCTAAATTTAAACCTGTCATCAGTCAATGCAGCAGTATCCCCTTGTTGCAGCCGGAGCCTGCAGTTTCAGAGCTTCAGTGCACGCAGACGCACACAGACACACATACACACACACACACATACGCGCACACAGAACATATAAACCACTTCGCTACACTGCAGTAACTCTTTGTGTCACAATTGTCACTGTTTGTTATCCCACACGGTGGAAAAATGGCAATTTACCCATTTTTTGGTGGTTTAGCTGCAGTCTCTTCGGTTACACAGAAAGAGCATTACATAAATCTATAATAGGCTGTCTACACAAGCCCGTATTCAACTATATATCTCTATGTGGCCAGGGGTATTGTCACTTTCATGCTATCTCTACAGAAGATACTGCCATGACTGTGTTGGTTGTATTACTGGACTGAATTTTTAGTATTTTGCTCAATGTGGAAAGGGAGCTGGCACTTGTATTTTCTTGTATAATGTATCGTACGGTATAACACAATGTGACCCATTGTTTTATACCGTACCATAATTTCATACCACGTACCATAAGTAGGCTACACGGTGCGGCAAAGAAGCGCCTTTGCTTCTGTTTCAAGAAACGCGGAAAAGGAAAAAAACGCACACAAGGTAGTTTCACTAACTGCATTGTGTATTATTCCCACGCCGTGTTGTAATGACTGAGGTTCCTGACCGTACGGGAATGCACAGAGCTCCTGAACTAGCAGCATTCACATATGTGGAGCCCTTTTAAGCAGCTGTTCATTGGCTGTCCTGCTGTGGGCTCTGCAGATGGAGACAATGCACTCGAATGCTGCAGAGAGGCACTGTGTAATCTCACGTTGAGAAATGTCATTGGTCGCAGTGTTGATGTAGTTCATAATATAAGTTTAAATGCTTCAGTGCCAAGTATACTATGATTTCACTGTTACCAACCTAAAAATATCTACTCTTACCTTAGGATTTATTTTAAAGATTGAGCATGATACCAATAATCAGTTATGGTGACACATATGCAAAAACCATTTCGATAAACATAATAATATAACTAGCCAAATGACTTTGTCTCCTTCAGCTTCTGTGTCTTGCTAGTTTTTAAGCTAGTTCCCCTATGAACAGCTGTTATACTAAATGAATAAAACAGGAATTGTGCAAGTGCTACTCTCTTGAGACGCCATGCTAATAGCTAGCATATGGAGACGGATTGTGGAGGAGTTGCTACGGACATTGCTGGACTCTCTGGGGTCAGGTACATTGTACCTGCAATGAAAACAACAGCAACATTTTGAAAGGCCCCAGGCCAACGCCTCAAAATCTGCCTCTGACTGAACTAGACGAGTGAGAATGAGGCACAGTGTCTTGAGTGTACGGTAGCTCAGCTGTGCATTTGAGCTCATACGTTTGAATGTGTGTGTGAGTGTGTGTGTGTGTCGGTGTGTGTCGGTGTGTGTTTGTGTGTGTGTGTGTGTGTGTGCATAATGTTTGTGTGCTGATGTTCCAGGGAGCGAGAGGCAGAATGACAGCCCAGGGAGAAGTCTTCCTGGGCTGCTGGCTCTGCTCTCTGATAGAGCTATGCGTCTCTGTCGGCCTCTGAAAAGTTAATAGCTTTCATTTTCCCCCCCGCTTGACCTTTTCTCTTGCGAGCATTAAATATGCATTACACCTAAAGTCTCGCAAGCAAAGCTCCATCCACACTGATCTGCAAGGTCTCCCATTCGTAACCGGAATTTCCAGGAAATCGCTTGCCTCCTGAGCACCGGATTTACATTTTGTAGACTTTATAGACCCCGTGCAATTGATTTTTATTAACAGCAATGTTAAATCTGGGCCGTTAAGAGGAGCCAATGCATAAAAGGCCAATCCTGGAGACGATGATGAGGATCAAATCCGGCTATAATCACGTCCGTTAATAGCAGGCCAGCGGAAGCAGAGTAGAAGATGATTTTTCACTGAAGGCACATTTAGTTTAATCCTTTCAGGGGCTTTTGAAAACATGTCAGTCGCCAGCATCTATTAGCTTCATGTTAAGGACTATTTGCTTAAGTTCAAAAAGATGTTTGATGTATAATTGCCTGTGGAATTGCTCCAATCAGGCTTTTTGCAGCTGATTACTGCTGTCTTGTCTATTTGTGCATATTTGTGACATGTTTCCAGGCGTAGTTTTTTGTTGGGGAAATAGTCTTTTCTGTTCCTGGCCAGATGCAAAATATTTTTAACGCCGGTAATTACAGTATGTGATTAATGCGAAAGAGTTATGTGGTGTAGTTGATTTTCCCTCTGCACTTAATGCTGACCCTAAATAATAGATAAATATATGAAACATTTGTATAATGTATTGAATAGCTGAAATATTGAATATTTATAGAAATACTGTATATATACAGTGCCCTCCACAATTATTGGCACCCCTGGTAAAGATGAGTAAAAAGGGTTATAAAAAATTCACCTTTTGGTGAATTAGCTTAATCGCACACTGAAAAAATGAGAAAGATACAACCTTTAATTGAAGTAAAATCACTCATCGAGAAATTATTATTTTTAACAAAACCATGTGTGCCACAATGATTGGCACCCCAGCATTTAATACTTTGTACAACCTCCCTTTGAGTCTTCTCCCGTAACATCTAATAAGGTTGGAGAATACAGAGCAAGGAATCTGAGACCATTCCTCTTTACATAATCTCTCCAGATCATCCAGAGTCTTAGGTCCTCTCTTTCCTCTTCAGCTCAGTCCACAGGTTTTTAATGGGGTTTAGGTCAGGGCACTGAGATGGCCATGGCAGAAGCTTGATTTTGTGTTCAGTTAACCATTTTTGTGTTGATTTGGACATATGTTTTGGATCATTGTCCTGCTGGAAGGACCAAAGGCCATTATCTTTCTCATGTTGATGTAAGAATAAGGGAATATGGCCTCTGTGTCACCTCATATTTATACCCCAGTGAAACAGGAAGTCATGGATTATGGCTTGAAAGCTCATAAACACTCTGATCAACTTTAAAAAGTAAAATATAAATGGAAAAAATGCTTCAGTTACATTTTGTTAGGATTTCTCAGGATTTTTTGTTCATTTTTTCAGTGTGAGATTAAGGTAATTCACCAAATGGTGAATTCTTTATAACCCTTTTACTCATCTTTACCAGGGGGTGCCAATAATAGTGGAGGGCACTGTATATATATAAAGCCAAAAAGTGAAATTAGGATAATGATGATTTTCTCAGGGGTGAGTTCAGGATATCATGGATATGTGAAATTTTGCTTTGGTCTTTAATATTGGACAATGTGTAATAATGGTGTAGATTTTAAAATGGGATGTTGTGTCAGAGCTGTTGTCTCATCCTTGAAGGGAGCTTCAAGAAGTGATTTGTAGACTATGGAGAAGCGATTTATAGTAATGGTTGATTTGGTTGATTTTAACACCAAGTGGGTAAATTTTTACGACTTGTACTGTTTCAGTAATTGATCAGGCATACACATGGGTACTGTGTAAAATATATGCAAATGTACATGTGTCTGTGAAGAAAATTTGCATATATTAGTATAATTTATGTGAACAGTTGCACCTCACAGATATGACAGTCCACTGAATCTCATTCCACTTCAATTTATGTGATAAATATATTTATACATTTATATTTGTAAGAGAATTTCACTCCGATTTACTAAGCTGGTACATCAGTGCATACATCTTTGCAGCCATTGAGACTCCTGAGTGAAATAATATTAATTAAATTATTAATTTGATTAAAATATTGCACATTCATTCAACAATTTGCTTCTTTTACTGACCAATTTTCCATTTAAGGCTGTAACTTTAATGCTGAATTGGATGCGAACGTGCCCCTGTTTTATAAAACTCTCTAAGAAGCTCTTAAATCCCCATGTGTATATGAATACATGGTGCAGTCAGGACATAGTCTTTAAGGCAACGGCACCCTGACTTCAGCACTCAGGCCTGGCAGCCAGCTTTCACACTGGACCGGTGCCTGAAATCCACCTCATCCGAGACATATTGGCGCAGTTATCTACCACTAACCTCTTATTAAGGCCGCCTGCATGCATCCTACGGTCAGCGGACATGTCTGAACGGCTGCCAGCTCCATCCAGAGACACCCTCAGCTCATTCAGGAGTCATGACAGAGATGGTCCGGGCCCACTAAGGAGTCGCGTCATGGCCTAAAAGGCTTTGTCGGGAGTCGAGTCATAGTCTATGATGCCTTTTTTCTGGAATCGAGTCAAAGACTCTTTTTAAGGGAGTCAAGGCTAAAACCTTTTATGATTTGCTTCTGTCCATGTAAGATGCCTGCCTCTAATGGAGCACTTGTTTTTATCCACTTTTTAAGTAGCACTTCTCAAATCAGCTGGGCTCCCAACCCCACCTTTTACCCCCACCACAGGTAACTCCCAGTAGACATCCTGTGTTGGCTCCCATGACCTTTGCACTTGTACTTCCCCCCAGCGCCCACATAGCCTTTTTTTTATCACTTTTGTGTTGCTTTCTTGATGCCCACTGTCAGATCTGCACAGGGACATCAAAAGGTAGATATGTAAACAATCAGTGGCATACTGTGGGAGTAGAACTAGGCCTTCTGTAAACTTACCTGTAACAGATGATCACTCTCAATCGATTTCCGTTTACTTTGCCTGATTGTCAATCAAATAATTGATTCATGATGACGTGTTATCATGCAAAGATTCTGACTTTTAAATGCTCCATGTTTAAATGTTCAACGTTTCGTAGATTTTCGTGAATTTGTTTTTCTAGCCTGAATTATTCATTGCTCAACGGTTCAAGACACTTAAGAGGCTGTCTTCTTTAAATGTATGCTTTCTAATGTTTACATTGCTTTGACTAATTTGAGTGTCATCTTAAAATTAATGACATTCTTTAACACATTCAGATTATTGCCTGATCTTTGTTAAACAATCTCAAGTTGTCTCTGTCATTATCATTTCTAAATCATTATAGGCTACAAATTGGTCTTGATTATTCAGTGAATTAATTGCTTGATTGTTAGGCTACTCAAGCTAAATAAACGGAAACAAGTAATCCTGTACACCCCACTTTTTCCAACGCACCGGCCGTGGCTACATATATTTAAGTGCTGCCCATTTTATGACGCAAAGAAAAATACTAGCACAGAAACACTTGATATATTCTTTGATGTTTGTTATTCAGTTAATAAATTGCTTGATTGATAATTAAGAACTATAAATGGAAACAGGTTGAGAGTAATATCCGTATAAAAGTAAGGTTACCGAAGGCCTATTTTACAGCTTACGAGTTACGTGGCTTCTCTACGCCACTGCAAACAAGGTAATTATTTTGTCTTGCACTTTGCAGATGATGGTGATCAAAACATGTCCATTATTTCTCTATCTGCACACCTGTGAGTTTTTTTATGTACTAGATTCATCTGAGATAGCTGTTTATTTTTTTTTCAGGGAATTAGCACAAGTGCAGGGGCGTGCTACACACATTGTGAAATAGGATTTGTTTTCTCTGGTCGGTCAGTTTGGGTCACTTCACTGGCGAACGCTGGGCAAGGAAGAATGAGAGTCCACTGGCCAATGTGAACCCACAACCATGATTGGTCACTTTGATGTGATTTCATGATGTTCATCAAACTATTCATCATTTTATTTGTAAAAAAAAGTTGACTTCCTGTTGGAACCTAATTTGCATAATAAGGGAAACAAATTCTCCCTCAGTAAATGTAATGGCCTACTTTATTAATTATACTTTACTAAAATAGCTTTGTGAAACATTACAGGTGCCTCTAATGCAGTTTTTAACTGGCATTAATGGCATGATACAATTTAACAGATGACAAGCATTAAATATGGCATTCAAACTCTTAAAGGTTTTATTTGAATAAGAATATAAATATATGTTTTGCCATCCTTAATTTAATCCAATGAATTGATTTTGTTGTCCACTAGCCCAATTTAAATTTGAGGTGTGTAGCTGAGGTATGTTAAGCTGTCTATGTACCACATAGTGGAGGAAAGCCCTCTCTTATCTTAACTGCTCAATTGGTGTTGTCACTTTGTTGTCTCCTCCTGCAGCCTTCCACTCTCTGAGTGGTAGGAGTCCTTTTCCACGGACTCTGACATTTCCATTAAAATGACAGAAACATGGCAAGGATGTGGCACAGTGTTGTGTGGAGAAATGACAGCAATGGCCTGATGGAAAGAGCTACAGACACGCACGCACGCACGCACGCACGCACGCGTACATACTCACCTACACCCATATGGCTTCTTGCATATGTGTGGTACATATGCAATCAAATGTTTGCCATTCAGAAACAGCAATCCAGATATCATCTGGCCAGGCAATTTAAGCACCAGATTTAAGTAAATCAAGGTATTTGTTAAATGCAACAGAACAGATGGGGGTACTCTTGACACGCAGTTATTGTGGATGTTTTAAAATATGCTATGTCATTAATTGCACTGCTCCAAAACAATTTTTTTATTGATATCCGTGGAGGTGTGTTTTCATAACAGCAATCAAAAATCCAATAATCTATGCATGTCCTGATGTAGCTTGCTTTGAGCTTTTCTATCATGTTGCATTTTATTTGCAAGTCTGCTAGCTAACATTGGCCTTTCCTGCTACATGTTTAGTCTCGTCATGTTGTCATTGTATGTTTATCTCAGCAGAAGATTGGACTTCATATATTTAACCAGAATTCTATTTCTTCAGTTCCTGAAGTAACTCCCATCTGTCTTTGCTTATTGTATACCTCAATTGTATACTGTAATACAGAACACCATTCATTATATGTGTACAGTATGTTCATTATATGGGCGGCAGTGTAGTATAATGGTTAAGGAACTGGACTTGTAACTGAAAGGTTGCAGGTTCGATTCCCAGGTAGGACACTGCCGTTGTACCCTTGAGCAAGGTACTTAACCTGCATTGCTTCAGTATATATCCAGCTGTATGAATGGATAAATGTAATAAGAAGTATGTAAGTCGCTCTGGATAAGAGCGTCTGCTAAATGCCTATAATGTAATGTAATGTACAGCATTAAATTCTAATATTGACTTGTGGTCTGCTACCTAGACTAGCATTTACCTCTCGATTTCTCGATTTAACTTTCATGGCTCATACATGGTATTTTGTTTCATTAGGCCACCAACGTACTCTCCTGGTCATGGGGTCATTTCTTCATTTGAAATTCTGCAGTACAGAATTTCAAAAAGCAAATGTGTACCCACATCTCGTTGTATGTTCCCTATTTTCAGTTTAGTTGTTGGTAGATGCTTCTGGTCAAAATGTCAGTCAGGTGTGGAGTTCTCCCAAATATTGCTTCTAGAACCAAACTAGCAAATTAGCACAAAGCTCTGAAGCAGCCAATACTCAGGTTTGACCAGTTTTTTAAATGCCACTGTGGGCCAGACTGTATAGCACTCCAGATATGTTTGCCATGCATGCTCTGGACTGCATTAGTGGAAGAACGGCTGCCTGTGAGAAACAATACGCGCTCACAGACTGATGGTGAGACAGATAGGAGGTCAGTTATGAAATGACCAGAGAAAAGGAGTCCTCTCTGTCCAAGTTTAAAATAATTCAAATGAGTGAAAAGGTGAATATTAGCCCCTCCCTCACCTATGACAGAAGCGTCATCCTCCGTAGGGACAAGGTTTCTGAGGCATTTTATAGGTGAATACTGTCGTGATGACCACATAATATTGTTATAAACCTCAATAACTTGTTACAGTGCTGACTATAACAGCATCTGGAAAATATCCCCAAGCCAGTGGGTCCAAATCCCAAATACACTTGATGCTGTTATGCTTTTAATCGCTTGCCAAGCAAATGGCTTAGAATATTGGAGTAACAAAAAATGGTTTTCCCTGAATAAAGCTTATTTTTTGTCATGGAAGAGAATCTAAATTCAACATGAAGTGATGGCACAAAATGATGACGACATCATAGCATTCACTCAGTCTTGGTGTCAGTCTGATAGTCAGACCTAACTGTAAGGAATGTGCTCTCTCTGGCAAATAAATTCCAAGGTGCTGAGATGTTTCCAGGCATTTCCAAAGCTGTCACAATTAAATTTCCACATACCCAATGCTCGTTTCATCGCAACCAATGAAATGCCAAGCCTTTTACCGAAAGACCTAGAGAGAATCGAAGCCGGGGTCATTAAATCACCCAACACAATGGGAAGTAAAGGGACTGATTCTATTATTGAGTATTTTTGTTACAAAGTGTTCTGATTGAAATGGTCTCAGCCCTGCTTATCCGTAGAAGTGAAACAAAGGGAACAATTGGCGAGTCTTATATCTCCCCCTCCTGCACCCTGGAGCAGATTATCTTCCTCCATTCCGCATGTTGAGCGCTCTACGTTTGGCTGCTTAGCTCCACAATATCCTGTTTCTCCCACTCTGAGGAGAAAGGAGGCATTACTCAAGTGCTGGTATTAACCCACATTACTGTCTCATTAGACTCTGCCCTCCACAGACACCATCATAATAACTGTGCAAATTAGTTAAGGATAGAATTATTGTTTATTGGGGGAGTTTATGAGTTTTTACAAACTTGATCAGGACAATGAACAGGCCTTTTTAAAATGAGATGTGGGAAAAATTCTCTGCAGATCAGTCAGTAGTTTGAGGACTCGTCGAGGCCCTTATAGGCAGACTCTGGAGTGTGCAGGTACAATTTTATGGATAATAGTGAAGTAATAACTCTCAGAAAAAAGGGTTGTTTGGCTCGTCTCCATAGGGGAACCCTTTTTCATAATGGAAACCTCTATGGTAGGTATGAAAAGTGTGAAAGCTCCCATATTGAACAATTTTTTCCCAACAAAGAGCCCTTGAACTAGATAGGGTTCGGAAGCCTTTCTTCTGGGAGTATAGGCAAGGCACCTACATTCTGATCAGTGGATCGGTTGTGTGAGTTCCTGATAGGGCACTCCTTTGATACTTTGCTTGTTTTCGGTTTACTCTTAAGAAACATTTGGCACACATTTGCACTGATTCCCTGTAGCCTACATCTTCCCCTGCCTTATTGAATCACCTGGTAAGGAACCATGTCAACTAACGTTACATTATGATCCATGACCATTAAGTAGGCTAACATTAGCTAGCTGCCCATAATTTAACGGTTTCGCTCTGAGCATTCGATTACAGAAGCAATGTATTTTTTTCTGGGCTAGTGCGGTAGCTGTTGTTAGCAACGGGTTTCTTGGCATAAAACAAATAGGTTTTTAAATGTTGTGGAGTGGGCTATAGTAGCTAACCGTGCATTCGTTAATGGAAAGAGGTCGTATATCGGGGTGATAAATGCGTCATTTTCATGTTCTTACCGACATCAGTGCGTTAAATGGACTGGTAAATGGACTGCACTTATATAGCGCCTTTATCCAAAGCGCTTTACAATGGCCTCTCACTCCCCCGTTCACACACACATTCACACACCAATGGCGGCAGCCACCATGCAAGCCTGCTCTTTGGGAGCAATTTGGGGTTCAGTGTCTTGCCCAAGGACACTTCGACATGTGGACAGGAGGAGCCGGGGATCGAACCGCCAACCCTGCAATCAGCGGACGACCCGCTCCTGAGCCACAGCCGCAAACATAGCTAAAACGGCTAACAAGTAGCCTACAACAATGACTTTTTAACTTTTAATTGTATATGTTTAATATTCTGTATCGGCATATTGGTCGATATAAAAGCATTTCATACTGAAAAACGGGAGGTAGTGGTTGATTTTCTGACATGGAACCGGGGTGTGTAGCATAGCCCAGACTTCTGGCTAGGCTGGATAATGTTCTCACGATACCTAACGTAGATAAATAGAGGGCAGTATTTCCCCCTTTTTTCTAGAGACTGAGCTAATAATGGTAGTATTTTCTCAGTATAACTGTTACATTAGTGGCAAACTTGCCAACGAGTTACGTGGCCTCTCTCGTCTCTAATTTAGAAACACTGCAGACAGGTAGGCACTACACTAGCAGTAAAATGCCCAGCCCCTTGGCCTCCGCTTCTAGAACGTTATTCAGTGGGCGTGGCAACATGTTGTCTGAACTGTAAGCTTTGTGGCTGTTGTAGTTCATTCTAAGGCAAGTACCTGGTACATGCGCAGTAGTTTGGGCTATATCTCTGCTCTCACTACAGGTAGAAAGTTGGCTGAGAGCTCATTTTAATCAGGATGAGAGCTACTTTTCTACAAACCAAACAATCTTTTTTAAACTAAGGTATTAGTTCATGTTTGTGAATGGAATCTGTAACATGCTACCTATTATACACTTTTTCCATTCATGAATAGCTGGCTAGTGGGGAAATTCATATTAAGTATTTTTGCTAAAGGACTCAATGGAAATGGCCCCCTATGATCTGAAGCTGCACATTCTGGTAACAGATTGTGTTCCCTGACCACTGCACCACGCTGCAAACTTTAATGTGATATCATGTAATGGATTAGACCACCTGGCCATGGATTAGCCAGCCAAGGAATAGTTCTGCTCGTCTCCCCACCTGTGCTAGAGCCAGACCGAATTTCCCATTACTTACACACAAAGGAACGCCCTGTCTCAGCTCCAAGCATGTTGCTTCAGTTCCCACAAATACTGCCCTCATTGTTGCAGCCAGAGCAGAGGAAAGGCCCTTGTTTTCCATGAATGCAGTCTGTGATTCATGGTGCTGTTGCAAGGGAATAGGAAATCTAATTTATGTAGCTATAAATAATAATTTTTTCTCAGGTATCAGTGTGTACCTGTCTGACATTCACCAAGATAACAAGCTAGGAAAGTGTGTACCTGTCTCACCTTTGCCCAGGTAACAAACTAGACAACAGTGTTTACCCATCTGCCCTTCACTTAGGTAAAACTGTGTACCCGTCTCAACTTCATTCAGAGAACAGTTTTTTACCTGTTTTACCTTCTCTCTGGTACTAGCATGCACCTGCCTCACATTCACTAAGCTAACAGTGTGTACCTATCTCACCTTTGCTCAGGTAACAGTGTATACCACGTCACATTCACTCAAGTAACTGTATGTACCTGTATCACCCATGTGATAGGCCATTTGTGCTGCTCTTTGTCTCTTAGGTGTTAAAGTGTAAGATGGGCAGTGATGTACGGGTAGGCGCTCTTACAGGTGAGAGAATAATTGTGGTCTCTCAGGTGACAAGTTATCTGTATCTTTTCTTGCAGATGCACCAAGAAAGAAAAGTGTGAACGCTCTTCCGAGCCCAGAAGGTTTGCCTCGGATATCAAACAGTGTGTCCGTCTCAGCGTCCACCCTAACAACATCTCAGTGTCTCAATTCAGTGTCATGGTGAGTGTGATGATTATTCCGTAGTAGTTCTACAGCACTGTAACATCATAGAGCATTTTTTTAAAATATCATTCCTTCTGTGACTCCCCTGGGACTCCCCTGCAGTGTCATAGTATGTGTGTTCACTCCCCTCCCTCTGCAGTTCTGTGCTACTTCACACTTGTGTATGTCACAGTAAGCATAACACCACTCTGTACAGTTTGAAACTACGGGGTCGATTTACTAAAGGTTTGCGTGTACAAAATCACGTGTGCAACTGTTACCACCTGCCAATCATCAGAGGCGATCAAATAACGAGGTGCGAAGAGGCCTGCGTGTGTTAAAATGGAAAAATACAAGGACTTTTCGTCTTTGCGGGTTAGCCTGAATTAATTCAACATTGGACGTCCCTGCATTATTTCGCGAAATAGTGGGAGGAGGTCATGCAAATACATTACTTTAGCACGTGTAATGTGATTTACTAAGCCCAAAAGCAAGTTTGAGAAACGTAATCGCATGTGTATTGTAGTACAAATGGGAAGCAGGTATTAAAAGACATGCAATCGATAAGATTATGGCTGTCATTGTAGCAAGACATGTACAGGTGTGTTTGGAATATCCATAACTGAACGTTCTGAATGATTGCCTATAACAATGGGGGCTAATTAACTGGCCCATGGCTAGCTAACAGTCAAAATACACAAAACGAGTATTTGTGGATACATACATCATGAACAGTAGGAATAAATACATTTTATTCATGAAGCAAATCTCGTTACAGAATACAAGAGTAACAAGTATTTAATTTAAACAAGCAAACGTCTATTTCAACAAACAGTGAATAGCAAGGCAAATAAAAACTTTATCAAAATAAAACCCATCATCAGATGGAAATGTGATTTTATGTGACACTAAAGGCGCAAGTAGTGCTAGTAAGCATAGTTACGATCATTTCAGTCCTGACAAACATCTGTAACTCCTGGCAGAAATTAAGAGACATCCAGTGAAACAGTTTGTCGTAAACTGCCAGCTTCTTTAGTGTAGCAGTAGCATATAACCATTCCAAACACACAAAATCTCTCATTTAAATACGGCTGTTTGCAGCTGGAGTCATTTACATAATGCCTCTTTGTTCATCACCCGCAAAGAGTGAAATGATGACACTTGCAAATACTTTGGTTGCGCTTGCGAAATAACACCTTTTATTTGGGGTTTTAGTAAATCCCCTATGTGCCTTAACCAGGCTATCTGTTATTTTGGTCACCCACAACAACAAACCCAAAGTTTCTGTCCAGTGTAATGGCAGAACACAAACTGTTCTGCCAAGACTTCAGTTCTTTTGTACCTCTGTTTTCCCACCTTAGTATCAAACCATATTACAGATAAAGGACTCCCTTTAGAGCCAAATGCAAGTGTGTAACCAGTCTGTTCAGCCATAAATTATATGGTACCTGGTGATAAGGCTGGGGTTCTCCTGATGACTGTGTACCTCTAGTAGAGCAATTCTGAGCAGCCGCTGTGAGAATGCATTTATTTTATGAATGAAAACCAAGCCTTGCGAAGCAGTAATAGTCTCTCCAATGGTCAGTGATTTCAGATTGTGGTTTTATGATAACCGTGTGGACACTGCGGAGGTTTGTATTATAGTTTTATGATTAAACAATCTCAATTCTCTGCTTCTCAGCACATTGCAAAGAGGCACAGAGTCATGGTAGACGGGCGCATGCTTTTTCAGCGTGAAATGAAGACGAGGAAAGAGTTGGCGAGATGACTAGGACAGGGAGAAGCAAAGCCGAGCATGGAGAGGGGGAGAAAGGAAAGGAAAAACAATGGGGGAAAATGGTGGCGCTTTTTGGGGGTTCAGGCCTGGTTTTTTTTGCCTGGTTTTCTTTTGTATTTCCACTGTAAAGCGTCTTTACAGTGACAGCGTCTCTGTGAAAAGCGCTATACAAATAAAATTGAATTGAATTCGACAGGTCCTGGTGATTCTGACACTGTGGGCTAAGTATATTGCCCAAAGGACAGAGCAATGCACCTGTCAGTACATGCCATGGCCACCCTCTTTAGCCCTTGATAATCCCCATTGATCCCCCACAGACATCCAAACTGTTTACTGTACACATTCAGTCCTCCCTGGGGTGCCATGAATGATTAGTGATGTTTGCCAAAATATATTCTATTTGTCCCGTTTCTCCAATTCATATAATATAATGCGGGCTCATTTATACAGTTGGTACTGGGTTTTGTAATGTGTGTCATATGTGCATGTATCAGAGGAGGGAGAATATGTGGAAGTTTGTGTGTGCGTGTACTTGTGCGTGTGTGTGTGCGCGCATGTGTGTGTGTGTTTCACATCGATATGTCTCAGAGCAGGAATTAGGAATCAGCTGCTAAGTGTTTTCAGACAGGCAGACAGACAGCATGGCAGGCAGACAGGCCTTGACCTTTTTATTATTAAATATTTGTTTGGGAAAATAAGCCAAATCTCCGAAGCTCACTCTGCCTGGCACACTTGGCTTTTCACAATGCCATTTCCTATCAGTCATAGTCAACTTAGAGGTATAATAGGAAAGGAATTATTTTTAATGCTTGTCATCTGTTGTTTACTGTGGTTTATGTGTGCTCTGTAGCCCTCTTTTATTTTGGCACTGATAGGCCTGCCATAATGGCTGTATTGAATTGGTTTAAACTAAGAAATACGAGACCATGTGGTCATAAATGTGAAGTTGAAGAATCATTTTTATACATTCATGTCAAAGCCATCAGACCTATATGTGGTGTGAAGCAGGTGATCATAAATGTAAAATGCTTGGGCACTAGCCTATTGTAGGATCTATATATTCTGAGTGCCAAGTAATCATTCAGTGGGCACTGTTTTGGTCTAACATGCAGCGCATCAAGTCATAACAACAACAACAGAAGAATATTAATGATCAGAATAATTATAATATACTGTATTGCACCAGCCAATCCACACCCTCCATTGAACAATTCAAACAGCCTCAAGAAACTCAAGCAACATTATTTTTACAGTGCTGCTCCAAACTGTTAATATTTTACTAACCGATTGCATTAGTGGATAGCCCCATCTTCTTGCACCCTGAAAATAAAAAAATAAAAATGTCACTGTACAATTCCATTTTATATCTTAAAAAGTGTCTACAACATACAGTTATGAAACATGATAACTGGATACTAATAATGGTATTCATAATTGGATAGTTTATGTGTTCTCATTTACTGGGAAGCCACCTTTCAGCTATGACAAAGCATGTATTACTTATAGTCATAGTGGGGGGTTTTTTCTCCCTTTTTAAGTTGATGTAGTACAGAAGGTGAGATGCTCAACCTTTTGTACTGGTGTTTCAACATTACATTACATTACATTACAGTCATTTAGCAGACGCTTTTATCCAAAGCGACGTACAGTAAGTGCATATAGAAAGGTCATCGAAGTAACTACAGAACAGATAAGAAAGCACATTCTTCCCATACAGTATCAGCTATCCCTAGTAACGAACACAGTGCAGTTCACAGTGAACTGGGTAAATCAGCTCTACTACAATTCTGTTCTAAATAGTATAAACTTGAGTACACAGTTCGACAAGAAGACATACCATGAGGTTCAACAACCTTCTGTTGTTGGTGTACTCCTGACAATGAGCTTTCTTTATTTAGTATTCATTGTGGCCTTCAGGGTGATTTAAAAAAAAATAAAAAATAAAAAATAAAAATAAAAATAAAAAAAACTGTGGAAAGAAACTGGAAACTTGCCAATGGATTTATGTTGCCATAAGTTACGATGGCGCTGAATAGAAATGATAGGTGGAAATATTTCACGTTTGAAGTATTTCATCAATTTGTAAATAAAATACAGAGTTCTGACAGTGCATCGTGTCTAAAAAATATTTGATGAAATTTAAAGTGTGTCAGATTATTAGTATTATGGAAGTATGTGAGATTGTATTTCATCTTTTGAGTGCTTCAGCTGATATGGACGAGGTTATTTTCATATTCATGGAGCCTTGCTTGGTTCCCGGACGACTGCTGAAATGCAATTCAAGAAATTCTCCTTGTATTCAACCTAAAAGGAGGGGGAAATAAATGAAATTGAGTCAAGAAGGCAAGTTTTTTGCATCTTCGGCTTTAATGGGAAACTCGGTATCAGCTGTGTCCCCTTTCATTAAAAAGCAATATAAAAACAGTCAGGCTCAGTTGCCTCTCACAGCAAAGTGGGTTTGGTGTTTTATCACAGATGTGACGCTCGGAACAGCAAAATCAACGGAATGCAAGGCAAATGCTTTCCATCACAACCAGTGTCTGTATTCTGTGCCACATCACTGCCCGTTTGTTTTTTTCTCAAGAATAACCTCGAGTCAAACAAGTTTCTTGTTGTAATGTCAGTCAGATCCCTGCCTTTTAGAATATTTGCATCTCCGCACTATTGCATGTACAGCTAACAAATTGTAATGGTAAGAAATTATACAACCAAATACTGAATCAAAAATAAATGTGCAAAGTATAAAGATGAAGTACAGTACTGCAATTCACAGGTGGAGGGAATATTAGAGTATTTTAGCAGGTCTGCACATACTGTTCGGTGGCATTAAGAGCAGAGTCCTAACCAGATAACACACTTACATACTATATTCCACAAGTAGTGTTGGTGTACTCGGGTCAGCAGGTATTCACCTTAAAGAGCTGTGGGTTTCAATGTGTGATGCGTGCGATGTTTGTTGTGCGTTGGTGCTGTCGGTCCCACACACACTCGCACGGTATTTAACATTTCTATTAAAAAGTCATTCACATGGTTTATCCGCTCTCTCACTGTTACAATCCTGATTCCAGCTGATCCTGGAAGCCCACAACGTTCCAGAGCTCTCCGCGGGTGTGAACTGCACTTTCGAGGACCTGGCTGAGATGGACGGGCTGGTGGAGGGCAACCGGATCAAGTGCAGCTCTCCTGCCGAGAAGGAAGTGCCTCGCATCGTTATCGACAAAGGTGCGGAGTGTATGTCTCCTGGCATGTGTTTCCTAGGACAGGCCTTAGACTTCTATACATTAAGGTTGCCAACAGAATGACAGAGGAACTACGCAATATATTAAAGTACACTTTCTTCAATGGCTAATGAAAGTAGTCATTGAAGTTCCTTTTATCTGTGCACCTTTTGGCTTAAATATGGGCGCAGTCAGGTAAACTGTTGAGGGATTTCTTCCACAGGCTGGGATAAGAACTCATCGATAGCCTTTATGCTAATATGAATACGAGTCAATTCTCAATAATTTTCTGTTCATTCGTGCGTACACCTGTGGCGATGTTCTAGAATAAGGTGTCGACGGAAAGTCATCCTTTCGCCGGAAGAAAGGCCGTGCGCTGAAGCGGCCATCGATCCGATCCTCCGTGCTCGTGGCGCTTTGTCACGGCACGCGTCCTATGATTGAGTGCTGATCATCAAGGAGCGTGTTCTCCTAGCCCGGAAGATCGCAGCCTTGGAGCTGGGGGTAGAGCGGTAAATCAGCTCTCAGGTTAAGCCAGATTCCCGAGAGGATTGAAGGGAATGCAGGGGAAATGAGAGCAATGAGCAAATCCTCGCAGCTGATGATGCTGTACTCTCCACGCTGCAGCTACTGAGGCTGAAAAACGCTTTTGACAGCGTTCACTCTCTTCCGGAGATAAGGAAAGAGCGATTTCAGGAATGCCGGCTTTCTCCGCTCTTCTCCGACGTGGTTGGTTAGCCCCGGTGTAATTGAAGAGCGCTCACATCTGGAGGATGGTCATTTTTCATTTTATGGAGTTGTCTCTGCAAGGAGATAATGTGGACTCTGGGCTTGGTTGGAAACGGGGACAACGTTACCTTGCTCTCCGTCAGAGAGAAATGATGCCGCTGCTCGTTTACATTCAAATATTTGTACAATTGTTCATTTGAGGCCCAGAGTCCCATACAAATCTATTCTACCTATTTATAAAACTATCAGAGTTTAAATGCATATAAATCACACAAATGAGGAGGTGAGCACAGAGGAAGAAAGGACTGTTAAAATGGCAAACCGTAGAGCATGTAAGGTTATTGAGTTTTAAAAGCTTCCCTAGGACTGCAGCGATTTAAAATGGTAAATATGCATTAATAATAATACCCTTAATTCTTACAGTGGAAGAATGAAAAACCTGGTCTGCACACTGTGCATATGCACAGCAATTGCACAAGGCCTTGTGGGCACGCAAATCCAGCTCTAGTGTACACATATACACACACACACACACACACATGCACAGATAGCAGAGACTGACAAACCTGGGCTGTGTCTGAATCAGCACCCTTCCATGCTATTAAGTAGGCTCGTTGAGCAGACAGGACGAGAAAGTCGAAAAGTAGGCATATTTTTCTCTAAACGTAGTATAATTAAAGCCCCCATATGATATACTTACTTCTGGGGTTTCGCTGAGTATATTCGGGAGCACACTTCAAGAAGTACGCAAACATTTTGGTCGCATAAATATGATGCGCAGCTTCCTTTTAAAAGATTATGTGCAGCTTCGCTGATGTTTTCCTTCAATAACGACAAAAACAACACGTGACATGGCCGCGCAAGGCTGTGATGTCTTACGACAGTTCCACAGTACGGTTGGACAACAGAAACATCTCAAGTCTTTTTTACTGCCATGGCTTTCTTGGAGTCTGTAATGGGTCTCTGGAGTAGTGCCGTCAGAGAGACAGGAGGTGAAACTCGTGACTCTGTTCTCCCTCCACACCTTCCGGAATTTCCTTTTCTTTTTTAGTACCTCATTTACCACTGCCATCTCCAAAAAAAACACATACCCTATACATTCACAATATCTCCGTGAAGCTGTATGAACAGTGGCACGTTATGACAGCGTGACAGCAAAGCTCTGACAATGGTGTTGGCTGGGTTTCTCAGCTGTGAATTTTTCCCTATGTGGGAAGACCGGTCCTGCCTTGACACACGCTCTTCCCCAGTGACACATTACATTACACCTTGAGCACCAGAGGGTCCTACTGGCCCAGTTGGGACGGTGATATCTGGCATCGTGGCAACACTTACATAGACTAATGTAGTTACATTCATCGTTGAAGCCAGTTCTCTGTGATTGATACATGAATCTCTCAGAGGTGCAGAGAGAGAGAGAGAGAGAGAGAGAGAGAGAGAGAGAGACAGAGGGGAGAGACACAGAGAAAGCGAGAGCTCTTTGAGCAGTGAGATGTCCACGTATACCCTATTGAATTAAACATGAGATTCTTCATTAGCTCAGACAATAGGACACTGAAGAATCCTCTTTTGTGCCACATTTCGATTAACTCGTAGAGATTTCTTTTATTATCTCATATTTCAAAGAGTCTTTGAAAGACTCCAGTGGAAATGTTTTTCCTCTCGGCGGATAGTGTGAAATAACATGCCATTGTTTCACGCGCTGTGAAAGGACAGGAGTTTTTCTCTAGGGAGTGGATGGAACAGCGTCACTCTCATGCTCATTCATAGCTAATGACAAACATAGTGCCGGGCCCGATGGTGCAGCCTTTTTGAATGTGATGTTAAGGTCCCCAAAGAATACCAATGAACCATGTATGACTCTTTGATTTTTATCATTTCATATTTGTTTACTATTAGTGAAAACAGAGCGAATCCTTGAAATCCTTGATACACATTTCATATAGACAGAACATTATTTATTTATGATTTTGTTTTTTAATATTATTTAGAATTTCTTAAAGGAATAGTTCACTTTTTTGAGTTTGCCAAATATTTTCTCTGTTTTAGTGTATGTTTTGTTTTATTGTCCCTGACAGATTTGTGTGTGATGAAGGATATATATATATATATATATATATATATATATATATTAGGGGTGGCCGAATGTGTAAATACAACTGCATCGATCTGTAAGATTCGAATCGATAAGCATCGATTAATATCACATTTTAAATGAATGTGCACATGTATTCATTGATTTAAAAATTATTTAAAATATATATTTCTGAGACACGACTACTTTTAAAACTGTTTTGGCCAGCTTCAATCCATGTTTCTGCTCCAACCCCCACGTAAGCGTGAGTTGAAAGTAGGGACAGGCGGGAATCAAGCGACAATGAGACGGACAGATCTGAGCGAAATGGCTAGCTGCGTGCTCGCTGAGTGCGACAAAAGAGACAGAAACTTACAGAATTTGCGATGTTCCGAACAGAAAATCAGTGGTATGGAAGCATTTCGGGTTTAGAACGAAGGAGGGTGTACTTGACAAAACCGCTGCAATATGCAAGATCTGCCAAGTAGAAATCAGATACACAGGCAACACCACAAACATGATAAACTACTTGAGCCGATGATACACAATTGACGTGAAGGACAGCAAGCGCGTTAGCAAGCTGGTTAGCAAGCTAAACTCGGGAGTCATTGACACTTCCCCTCAGTTTCCTGGAGAAATGGCCAGTTAAATTTTTTTGTATAATTGTTTTTATTCGTTTTTATACACATACCGTGTCCAGACAGTTAATTGTAAAGTGCTTTCTGATATTTAAATTTAAACCATTTTCTATTCAAAATCAAGTAGACGTTAGAGACAAAAAACAAAAATAGTAAGACTATTTCCAATGTCTTACGTTCAATTAATTATTTCTACGTTAACTGTCCGATTCACAAAATGAATGTCGTGGAACCTAGATACACCATACCATGCAGAAAACATTTTAGTGAAAAATGTATACCTGCTCTGTATGAAGAGGTGAAGAAAACTGTTTGACTGTCCTTGCAAAACGCTACGAGAGTAGCTTTAACTACGGATGGATGGGCATCTTGCTCCACCGAAGTTCTAGATCGTACTAAGATTTAGGAAAGTACTATGCATGACACTAACCAATAGGCTATTTCATTTTTCTTGGCCCAGTTTAGTAATTGTTATACATTTTGCCATTTTCATTTTGTAAATAAAGGAAACGTATTAGGGTACCATGTCTGACACTGTTTGAAAAACAATAACCTAAATAGGGCAACTTTAGAAAATACACTGTTAGTCATGTTTATTGCTGCAGACAGCTGCAAAATGTATGGCATGCCTTAACAATAAACATAATGCTGTGAACTTGGCGTAAGGTTCTAATTGAATATTTAATTACTGCTGAATGTATCGGTATCAAATTACATTAGCATACCTATTAATTTTTTTTAAAGTATCAAAATTAATCGAACCGAATCTTATCGAATCGAATCGTGGTCAAACGTAAGATATTACGATGCATCGAACCTTTGCCTAAATAATCGTAATCGAATCGAATCGTTATGGGATTGAATCGTCCCACCCCTAATATATATGTATATATTTATATATATATAATATATTTATTTTAAAAAAAATTTGATGACCTGCAGGTTTTACAATGGCTGGTATAGGAGCAATTATGAGCAAGAAAATACACTTTGAGTAACTCCAAAGCAGCTTGCGCAGTGACATTATTTTCGGTCGGAACTATTTGCAATGGAACATGTAACCCCAGACTGCTCCACTCAAGAAAAGAAGTACTGGCACGATATAAAAACAGATATTTGTTTTCATAATTAAATGCTATAAAAATAATGTGGTCTTTTGCACAGCCTCTGCCATTATAAAGCCCACAGGTTACCATAAACTTCGGTAAGTATCTAAAATAACCTTCATCGCACACTAAGACTGGGCCAAATAAAAACATACACTAAAACAGAAATAAGGCGGCAGTGTAGTACAGTGGTTAAGGAACTGGGTTTGTAACCGAAAGGTCGCAGGTTCGAGTCTCACGTAGGACACTGCCGTTGTACCCCTGAGCAAGGTACTTAACCTGAATTGCTTATATATATATCCAGCTGTAAATGGGATACTATGTGCAAATGCAAAATGTGTGTGTAAGTCTGGATGGATAAGAGCTAATGCCTATAATGTAATGTAATGTAATATCAAAAAACACCAGAAAGGGAACTCATCATTTTAATCATTTGTTATTTTATTGCTTATTATTATTTCTTCATATTTGATGTCCCCACATGTTTTTATACATTATATTTGTGATATTGCGATAATATTAGTTGCCTTTTAATGTGATATTAATATCATCTGATTGGCTGAGATTGTGGGTTCTCACTGACTCCACCTGTAACGGTGGGCTGACCTCTCACAGCCAGGTCTGTGGGTCTCTCTGTGAAACGGCTGTCACGGAGACCAGACAGGATGAAACCCAGCGTGCTCCTCGCAGCAGGAGTGCCACAGGAGTGTTGGAGCGGGGAAATGAGTTTTTCCCTCCTTTTGATGTCATCCTCTCTGTTGTGTTCCCTCGTCCCTCCAGGAGACCATCAGATCGTTCAACTGTATCTCAAATCCAAGGAGACCGGCCTGGCCTTCGCCAACACCAGCTTCGTCTTCTACAACTGCAGTGTGCACAAGTCGTAAGTGTCCCCTAGATGTCGTCCAACCCCCACCCCCCTCCCCCCCACACACACACACATGCACACACACACACACACACACATATTTATGCGCTCTGCAGGAAAGCATAGCGTAACATTATGAACAAAGGATAGCTGTTTTCTGTATCACAGAGATCTAAAGCATAGCAGAATATAGCATATAAATAAAAAAACTAATGTAATTGTTTTGCTTACTTTGCTTTTAAAATATATACTGTAGCTGTGTTGAGAGAGCCATAAAGTAATTTAAGCAATTTAAATTTTCTATTTTTTTACTGTACTGTATTTATACTTTTGTGTATTCAACTGTACTTAATCTAGGTTATAATTATGTTGGCCATTAGGTTTCCCATGGTAAAATATTGGATCATCGTTCTGCAGCATGATTTGTGTTTGACCCTGTTTTAAAAATAAAGTAAAATCTTTCATTTCTGCAATTAATGCCCTCATGGACCTCCTTATCTCTCTCATCACCTAATGTTATAGCATAACTTGTAGTGCTGCTACATTTTCCCTGTTGACCTACATGGTCAGGTTAAATGAGTGAATTAATGAATGAATGATTCATTAAGCATGGTATTCGTTTATCATTCTCTGGAATTTACATTGTCATATTATCCACAGTTAGATGCGTTGAGTAGTCCCAATCCGAACCACTGTAAAATTGAAGCATTGATGCTTTGTGTCGTACTTTGTCCTTGTATACACCCCCGTATCTTATACTCCTACTCCCATTCTCTCTCTCTTTCTCTCTCACTTTCTCTTTCTCTGTCCCTGTATCTCTCCCTCTCTCCCTGTCTTCGCCTCTGTCTCTCTGTCTCCCGCTTTCTCTCTCCCTCTCAGGTGTCTGTCCTGTGTGAGCAGTCCCTATCAGTGTCACTGGTGTAAGTACAGGCACGTCTGCACCCACGACCCCCGAACCTGTTCGTTCCAGGAGGGCTGGGTCAAGCAGCCTGAGGTTAGTGTTCTAACTAGATTGGTTGGGTGACAGATTTTGACATTGTGTCATTTCTGACTGGGTCTTAGCTGCAGCTTTCTTATTATTTGATCTCAGATGCACCCTTGTGTCATAGACATATTGCAGCTTCGGGCGCGTGCTTTTCCTAAGTGCCTCTGCTTGGTCTTGCTCTCTGGAAACGTGCAACCCATCTGCCGTTATGTGGAAACCTGATATTGTTATTTTTATCCTCAATAGCAAATTGCCCCTCCCCATCTTAATTACCAGTACAGTTGGCTCCTGTCTGGTTCAGTTAACTCTGCTGTGTTATATCAACCCTGATAGAGTAAGTCCTACACTGAGTACAGAGTACTTTCTATCCCCTTTTGACCCGTAGAAACTTCAGTTGCCGCTGAATATTTTCACGAACCCAACTTTGACAGATCTCTACCAGACAGAGAAAACAGACAGCTCTTTTTTCTGCACCTACCCCTTTCCCACGAGAGCTCTTAGCTCCACCGGGGAAGGAGGGGCTAGTGCTGTCTCATTAGAGGGTAGGGAGTTTGGGTTTAATCCTGCCCCCTGGGAGTGCTGTATGAATACATCCCCCACTGATTTCTAATAGAAACTGGTACAGAAGGACTCCCTCAGTCAGTTTCATAATAGGTGTTGCACCAGAAAGACCCTACTTGTGATCAGACGTCACCCCCTTTCAGCATTATACAGAGCAGTGAATGGTTAACTTTAGTGGCTATTAAGTCTGCCCCTCACTGGGCCCATGCTAAGGCCAGTTATGTTTGCTTTTCTGTCGACCATCTGCATATCAGGCCAGTATTGACCAGGTTAATATTGGAATTATCTATTGTGTGCCCAACAACCTCAGAATAAAGATGGGTTTTAATATCAGCCTGTGTTAATGACATATTTCTACATATTTCTGTTTGACTGTTGTTTCTAGGCAGGTGTTTCATTTGCCTAATTAGTTTAATTTGGATTTAATTAACCTCTCAAACCACGAATCGCGCTTTGTCTGTATACTCTGTGTTGCTCTGAATTAATGAGTTTGGCTGTTTACCCACAATCCTCAGAGAAGATAATGATAAGTCAACTTTGCTCAGACAAATGAAATGACCTTTCCAAGTGACCTTTTGTGGATGAATTCCGTTTATTTTTCCAATTAAGGGATTGTTGAGAATGATCCAAATAATCCGCATTATGGGCCTTTGTAATGACTCACTGGGAGAGGCCTCCAGGAGACAGCCCCTGCCTGAATGTAGCATTTTCTGTGCACTACGGTTGTGGATAGAATAAGCCTTCAACATTTCAAAGCACATTCTGGAATAAACCCGACAACCAACAAAATGTAATTTTGAGAGCGTCCCTAAAGTTACACAGGTCTGACAGTGTTCCTGTTTTTAAAGTCGAATGATGACTCACACGCAGGGTTGTTGGATAATGAGTCTAATGACGCACAGTGTCATTATTTATTTATTTATTTTGAAGCATTTACAGCTTTTTGTGGTGACTCTATGGGCCGTACCCTTATAAAGAACAGTAGGAGAAAGCGTGGGACTCCCGTGTTGTGTAGAGTGCCAGATTGACGAGGTGGACTGACTTACTTAAGGTTTGTAATTGACACCACTAATTGGCACGCCAGGTGGATAGCAGTTGGGCTGGGGATGGTAACAAGAATGTTGTTAATTCAATCCCCATGTCAGTACGACTCCTTATCCCCCTAGACACAGTGTATTCAGTGTTAAGGGAACACGGGGTGGGAGGTTGAGAACATGAGAGAGACTGTTTGACAGAAAGAGACAGAGAAATATTGAGAGAAGTAGCAAGTGAATGGGAAAGAGGGTCAGAGGACAGCTTGGAGTTTCCTTGAACATGAAAGAATTCAGATGGAGAGTGTCGCCCTCAAACCAGGACTAAGCACTGACCTCAAATGCAGCCATCAGACAGCTATAATTATGGCTGCTCTCTCTTGTCAGATTTACCGACAACTCACCGCTTTTGCCAGAATCTTTTAATTATTTTCACTTATTTTTTTTATTTTTCTGACTGTGTCTACAGCAGCTAATTATCCTGTCCTGCTCCCATTGATTTCAACCGAAAACAGGTGATAACAAGAAAGGAGCACGATTTCAGTAGTAAACATTCGCGATAATTGCATTTGACTCATCTTCAGATGTTCTGTCTATAGTTTGCAGTAAACATGTGATTCTGGGCATGGGCTCAATTGGAGGGTGTTTTGTGCAGGCAGAGACGAGCACTGCAGTTTGAAGAGCGAACCACAATATGTGGATATTAATTTCATCTTGCCACAAAACCGTCTATTGTTCGCGCTCACAACCGGCACGGTACTACATGAGCATTCTGACCCGTAATAAAGATTCGAGCGAGGGCTGTGTCCTAATACGTCACTCAGTGCTGACCTCACTATGAAGCTTGTCTTGCAGCCCCTCACAGCACACCTTTCAGTGTGTGTGTGTGTGTGTGTGTGAGAAGCCCTGTGGGAGTGCAGCAGATTAAGACACGTACACAGACAGGCTTAGTCTCTTTCTGACTGACTGCCCGTGGGGGAAGCAGTAATCAGAAGCATTTCAAACAGGAGAAGAGGAGGGAAAAACATCCCTCACCTCACGTTATCAATCACACTTATCAATCCCCATCAGCACGGTACACCCGGGGTTATACACAGGCCAGTACCCCATCTTATATTTGCGCCTGCCTTTTATTTTTCTAATAAAAAAAACTGACATAGATGGAATGAGTTTCAATCTTCAATCTACATTCTGCATGTTAATGTGAAAGTTAGTCTGGTGGCTGTCAAATTGTTTATATCAATTTTATGCAGCCAAACCCTTGATGTAGTCTCAATTTTACCCAAAAACTGGAGGGTTAAAAAAGAGGTGTTTGGTATGAAGTAAAAAAAAATTCTGAGTGAAACATGCAGTATAGGCAGAATGCTGAATGAAGAATATAAGCAGGGGAGAGCAATCACAGGAAAGTAAAGACTCTGGACTTCTGGAGTAATGAGCGCGCATCATTTTTCGTCAATCCGCTGTTTTCAGCTCCAGATCAGGAAGTCAGTTTTCATATTGTTCATCCGTCCTGGTTGATTCTCTGGCTTTCCATCAGGCAGAACAAGGGTGAGTCTCTTAGATCTCTCATTGCCTGTTTTCGGTATTGCCGAACTGAATTACAGGAATGAAAATTCTAATGGGTTTAGGGGAAGTATTCTGGACTTGGACTTGGATGGCTGTGATTGGGCAACGGGAAAGGGAGCAGCCATGTGTTTCTCTTCAGATCAGTCAGCATAAGATGTGCTGTAGAACCGAGTCTGACGACCATTTTCATTTCGGCCCTCCAACGGCATGATTCACATTGTTGGCTCTGTTCCATTGCCTGTCAAAACCTTTGGCCTGGTGCCATTTTACATGTTGTAGCATAGGGATTTTTTTCTGTATTGGTAACTGCCCCATTACTAGAAACTCTATGATTGTTAGCATTAGATCTGTCAGGTCTGATTACCATTTGGCTGATTCATGATTCATTTCAGTCCAAGTCCTGTAAAATGCCCAATGACATTTTACTTATGAAAGACATTTTTTACTTTAAAAAAACATTGCAATTGCAGTATTGGCAGAAATTAGTGGCAGCAGATATTGAACTTGAATTGCATTAGCCTATATAAATTTACATGGCAATACTTTGAATTTGTACTGTTTAAGCTGAATTATTGTACGTACAAATTGAATTAGAATTGCATTATTTTGTATTTCACAAAATTTTTTAATTGAATGTATGGTTCGAACTTGAATTCGATCTTCATTGCGTTCAATTTTCGCTTTTAATTTCAAGTAAAAAAAATTAATTCAATACGCTTTCAAATTCCGTCCTTACAATTCAATTTCAGTTTTGTTTAACATGCTTCTGAGTAAACGTCAGTCAAACTGCAAACAGGGATCAGCACTTTAAGTGATGCCAATATTTGTTCGGTATTGTGGTGGCAGGCAGAGCACATAATGGAGTTTCATGCCATAATATTTAACCATGAATGACCAGAGGCTGAATTCACAGGTTGGCTATGCAATGCGCCGTAAAGCTAGCCACAGTAAGCTGCAATAACACTTTAGATTGTATGCTGCCAGTTTGTATTTACAGACTTTTTGTACCAAAATAAAAGTAAGCTCTTGTTTAAGAGATTATAATTCTAACCCCAGCTGATGCTACATTTCGGAAATGTATAATTCAGCACATCCTCTGACATTAGGCCTAAATCATATTCCAGCTAATTCTCAACCCTAAATCCTGCACCAATCTAAGCCCTGACTTTGCATATAACCATTCAAGTCAAGCAGCAAAATCTCCCTTCACAGCAGGCACATAATAAAATAATGTCTCCCTTACTCAGCCATGTCCTGAGCAGAAGATCAGAGACTATACTTACAAAATTCACAAAATGTGGATTTACTGCACATGGCAATAACAGTAAATTGCATTCCAGAGTACATTCATTTATTGACATGAAATTGCTACAGAATTAAAAACCGTATGAAAGAAGAAAAAACAAGTAGAGTTTGGGTTGTCTTCGTGATGTTGATCAATACCGTTTTCATTCGACACACCAGTTGCTAAGAGAGGGCAAATTTCTATTTGTCCTGCAGTGACGTTCTGTTACTGGACTGTTAAATGGGATGTGTTGAATTTGAAAAGAAATCAGGAATGTGAATTGGTGGTGGCGTTTTTGAGCTGGGTCCTCATCGGAATACCGTCCTTGACCCTGGCCCAGTGTGAGGACAAGTCATTTAAATGCAGTTTTATCCAAGCCGTCATCCTACACTTCTTGTACCACTTTTTTTTGTGGACAGGCATTGAGCCAGTGTGCTAGAAGTGCAAATTGCCCCAAATCAGCTGCCTACCTACCAAGGTCATTGAACTTTTTCCTTAATCATGGAATTTACTGTGTCTATTCACTCCCTGCCCCAGAAGCAAACTTGCTTCAAATGTTGAGATAGAAAGCATGACTAATGTCATGACATTTTCAATAGGTGCGCTGTTACTGACATTGATGATCTTGACAGCGTTCCAAATTGAAATGGGTGGGTTTGTAAGGGGGAGAGATATGAGGGATTACTGTGCTTTTATATTTTCAAACCAGCGCAATTATGTGTGTACAGTAAATTGTCTGTTTGATATGAAGTGCAACCAGGGCATTTCTCACCTGTTCTAGTCTAACTTTACCGATGGGTTGTGTCTCATGGACACTGAAAGAGCAGGAATGGCTAGAGACGAGTCTATGAATTTCTTGAATTATTATCTAGTATTTTATTTTAGCAGTACTTGCTGCACTGTCACTGGCTCTAACAGTGTTACAAACCTTTTTTTGATGTTAAATGTTAAATGAATTTAACATCACGTTATGACACTCGCTTGCTAATCCTAACTGCTTATTGCTTTTACTCTTGGAGACTTTTCATGTGTTTCCATAAAACAGTGAATTGGAACTGCAGCGTTTGACTGTAACCTGTTGTCGTACCATCACCGTGACTGTCAGTGTCTCGTGTGACTGGGACTGACCCCTCTGTCAGGGAGAGTGCCACAAGAAAGTGCGGTAGGAAAGCGGTGTCCCTTTCCCTACAAAGACTTAATAACCTGGACCGACAAAACACCTCCCGCAGAACACCGTCTCGGAAGACAACATACAGCCAAACAGCCTTCAATTATGCTGTTGTTATGCTTGGAGTCAATCACTCTCTACATAAACCCGCCAGGCGGGCGCCAAGCATCCGTCAATAAAAGGTGGGGAAGAGTTGGGGGGGGGGGTTACTGTTTTTTTTCCTGGTCATTATTTATGATCTAGTCCAGGGGCAATAAACACTTATACATTATATCCACATAATGGAGAGATAAATCGGCAGCAGAGATTGGTGGAGGTTTTTGAGCAGCGATTGGCCTCGGAGCACCTTGCGCGCTCATGGGTGCGTTATGGAGGTGTCAGCGTCCTGGTGGATTTACAGGGTGGAGGAGCTGCTCCTGTGTGCCCCGGCGCTGGATTTACTCCCAACTCCACCCCGGGTTGCTGACTGTGCTGCTTTCATTTTTTCTGAAACCCTTAACTCATCTCAAAAAGTGCATGCGTGCGTTTGCTTTTGTGCGTATGGATGGAGTGTGTGTGCGCGCCTTGCGCGTTTCTGCGCACGGGTGTGTGGCTGCGTGAGTGAGTGCGTAGATGTGTGCGTCTGTGCGGGGTTGGTTGGTTGGCGTCTGTGTAGGGGATGCCGTGCGTGATGACTGCATCTATGTGTGTGTGTATGGGTGTGTATTTTTGCGTGAGGTTGGGGTTGGACGTATATGTATATGTGTGTAATATGTATATATAGGATTGGATGGGTATGTATGTGTACGAGTGTGGGGTTATAATATGGGCAGGTGGCTGAAATATAGAGGCTGGGCTGGACTGTGAGTGAAATCTGAAATTCATTCTTTCCCCTGTCAGTGAGTGAAAGATGATCAGGCTCAGACTGTTCACGTTCTGCTGCTGCTGTTTATTGCCCCGTGTAATGGGGTTTAAGGCAGCAGTTGCTGAGGGGGGAGTTTTTTTTAAAGCTACTGCCTGTTTCTCTGCTACACTATACGACAGTCATTATATTTGCATGTATGTATACATATTTATGCCCTCAGCCCTCAAGTGCAGAATCTACAATATTTTTCTTTGCTTCTGATTAAAGTTATCAGAAAGCTCGTAACTACCAAATTGTAAGTGGTTTATTGGGAAAAAAGGTGTCGTCTTACCACAGCAGAAACGCAGCAGGAACAGGCCAATCCAATCCGATCGTGAGCCAAATCACCTCGACCAAAACATAACCAAGCAAAAATATACCTATATATGCTACCACTGTGGTTTGAGAGTCAACACATGTGCCTGATTGTAAAAGTACTCTCTCAAGCACTAATTGGCTGAGCTATGGGTCCAGAGAATCCTGAACTCAGAACCGTTCTCCCTCAGCAGTTTGGTTCTGTTGTGGTCATTCTGGCAGCTTTCACTATTAAACGCACCACCGGTCATCTCTGAGCCTTTAGCTTTAGCTTTAGCATTTTGTGGATTTCAGCTACAAGTGAATGCTTTCCTTTCTCCCAATCAGATGTTTTTTTCACGAGTGAAATCTCTAAATCTCTGACTCTTTAAACTGTCCGGTGAGCTCAGTCCCTTACTAGCTACTAATTCCGGACGAAGAAAGGCACTGACGAATAATGATTACAAGCGAGACCGCTACCTGCTTCATTCTCAATCTTGTCACTCTTTGTACGTTTCCATTGTCTGATGCCACCAGTCATTAAGAACAACAACATGGCCTGTGAAAAGCCCAGAGCCATTTTCACCTGAGCTGTGACTTACTTAGTCTTTATCTATGGAATACCGCAAACTCTCCTGTTTGTAGCCTACATATGACTTTTTAACACATTTGAAGTCTTTTTTTTACATTGAAGCCAACTCTTCATTCAGAACACAATATACGAGATATATTTACAACAAAAGGAACAAATGGATGCCCTATCTTCTTTGGCCCAGTCTTGCACCAGAGTAAGATACATTTTGAAGACTTCAAAAGGGAAAACTCACAGAATTGATTTGAAACTGATTGTAGGCTCTGATGGGCTGCTTCAGGGATTTATCAGAGAGCTTGTCTCGGTTATTATTGTATACTCTATTTCAGTCATCCAATCAAGTGTGGGTTGAATGTTAATTGTCCAGTTGCATACATGAGAAACACCTTAATCATCCAATGGCATGTGAGGTGTAGTTTAATGGCCATGCATGCTCATCAGAGTGTGATTGTATCATCAATTTAATCAGTCTAAGTGTATATTAGTCATTCAATCACAAGTGTCATTTATTCAGAAACAAATATATGAGGGGTTTGCCACTCAATCATAGCAGTTTTTAATGGTGACACTGTTTATCTGACCAAGCAATAACGATTCAGTGCTGTGGGTGTTTTAAAGTTACTGGCTTGGATTTCTGCTCTTTCATTTTCGCATCATGTAGGAATCTGCTTTCTTCTTTTTAGAGGAATTAGACTGCTTAGGTGCACAAATGTTCGCACAAAGCGAATGTCCTTATAGTTTCGATGTCCCTTCTGTCTGTTCGTGCTCATTTGCTCTCATATACTCACACTCTCACTTCCTCTTCAGATCTCATGATGGGAGATAAGTGTCATATTAAACTGCACACTGTTGTCAGGCAAAAGAGCTCAGCCCCATCAAACTGGAGCAATCACTGTAGGGGTCACACTGTGTAAGAGGTTCAATAAAGTACTAGCTCAGGGAAAGTGGCCAGTCTAAGAGTGTGTTTGAACCCCGTGAGTGTTCATGACAACCGCCATTGCGATTGGCCTTGAACCAACGGGCCCCATTTTGACCAGACCCGGGCAGGTGTTAATCGAAACGCTTGGAGAGCGTTTGGTACTGAAACCTGATTCCTGCATTGTACGGTTCTGTGTAAGTGGTGGTGAGAGTGCTTAGGGGACTTTTGTATGGAGCTGTATGTGAGTCACACATCTGCATGCAGTATGCTAATGAAGACATCTGGTGGTAAAGGTGAATCCTCTGCTGCAAAGTGCTTTATGATCCCGAGAGGAAAGGCGCTGTACGTGAGACGGAAGACGCCGTATAAATTCCATCAAATGTCATTGTTATGATTGTCATGATTGCTATGATTATTGTGTGGAGCAGGATTAATTTAATAGGTTATGTCAGTTATATTGGGATTATTGGTATCTCTGGTTCTGAGACAATGCCTCCTTTCCTGTTTCAGGAGTGCCCTCAGCTGCTCCCCGCTGAGCGAATCCTTGTCCCCGTGAACGTTGTGAAGCCCATCACCTTGCGGGCCAAGAACTTGCCCCAGCCACAGTCGGGCCAGCGTGGCTACGAGTGCGTCTTCACCATCCAGGGCCAGGAGCAGAGAGTCCCCGCCCTGAGATTCAACAGTTCCAGCGTGCAGTGCCAGAACACCTCAGTAAGTCCCCAGTATACTCGCTCTGTGTGTGTGTGTGTGTGCGCATGAAAGAGAGAGAGAGAGAAAGGCATGCTGCAGACTCCTTAAAGAAATCTAAAGCAGAGCACACAAACTACATGTATGTGTGTGTGTCTAGAAAAGACTAGCATGGTTGCTTGCACAAGGCTGACGCATAATTGTGAAGTCAGAATGTTTGCGATCTTGGGTAGACCATCCAGCTGAAGCACCAGTGGCGTGGTGATGCGCCCCACAGTGTGGAATAAATCTAACTGTTCCAGGCGTATGCAGTAATGCAAAATTACTGACAGCTTGCATTTCAATGAGCAGGCACATCAGGGAGATGGAAAACGGTGCAATGGGACAGAGTTCCAGAAGAAATTGCTTGGCAAAGTGTTTTAATTAAAAGTGTTATAATTAAAGTTGATTGCTCTTAATGCCAATGCATACTGTATAGTAAGTACTTGAGTTGCAGAACTGAAAGTTGTGGTAGTGGTGGTGCTAGTACCAGGAGTGGAAGTAGCAGAGGAGTAGTCAAGGGATAACAGAAACAGTTGTGTAAAAAAGGTGCACCAAGTTATTACTATGATACCCAATACATTACTGTTTGCTACACATCAAATGTATTTAATTGCCTCGTTAGGGGGCACCCCATGTGAAATAGTACAAACAAATAGTATTCTGAAGTATACTTGACATATACTATAGTGGACTTCAGCCTTGAAATATAATTCAAGTTTCTGTAATTAAACTAAAAGTATACTATTTATCAAATGGAACAAAAAAAAAAAAACAATTAAACTGTGTTAAGTTATAATTGGTGCATTTTCATTTACTACAGTTACCTTTTTTTCCCAGCTAAAAAAAATATAGTTAGCTACCGATTACTTCATAAATGGCATTGACCATAATACATTTGTTATGTAGTGAGCTTGCTAGCTAGCTACAGAACTCTTTTTTGGCAAGATAACTCACCTAGCTATTTTTTATCTGATCCTGAGTTAGTCAGATAGTCGGTTTTATAGCAACTTATGAGTTTGTTGGCTATTTTGCCGACTAATAAAACAAAGTAGCTCGCAAACTCATAGCAAATTGCCATAAAACAAACTATCCAACTAACTCCAAAACAGCTAAAATTACAACTCAAAATCAGCTAGGAGACTACATTGCCAGACGCTATAGTTGTCCGTTTTACCTAACGTTTATTTTCAGCTGTTCACAAAATTAGCTTTTACCTCCTAACTTCAGGAAAAAATAGATAGATAGCTAACATTTTATTAAACTAATTACTAATTATTTTGTAAAGAAGCAAAACATGTTCAAGGAAAGAGAGATACAGACTCGAGGGACTTGACTAGGCCTGTGTGGAATGGTAGCTTAGATGGAAACCTGTGTGTGATGTCTTTAGGGGGCACTCTTTTCTCTGGACTAAGTATAAATCTACTAAATTACACAGAAAAAAAGTTCAGCGTGACATTAAGGCAAGACTAATTATTTGGGCTGCAGGGCGTACTGTATCGAATATCCCATACCGAATAGTTCGGTACCAATACTTGTTATACCCCTAGTGGTAACTGTGGCCAGCACCCCCGCAGAGCGATGCATAATTGGCAATAGTCCTGCCCAGGGTTAGGGAGGGTTCTTTGGTGAGCATTTAGCAACCCCCACTGGTCAATTTGGTTCCCACAGTATGCTCGCAGAAGCTGCACATGAAATGCCTTCTCAAACTCATGTCTGTGCAAGCTTGGCTTGTGGGCTGTGGTGTGAAAAGAAGCAGCTGGTGTAATTACATGCTTCAAAGGAGAGTGCATGCTTGTCTACACTCTCCCACATCGTCTGTGGAGATTGCAGCACGAGCACAGTGTTCCATTGGGCTTTCAAATTAGGGAGAAAACGAGAGGAAAATAGCATTTAAAAAATTCACAACAAAAACTGTCTCTTTACATTTGACCACCTGAGGATCCCCTACATCTAATTGGTTATACAATCCCTTGCATTTTTTCAACCGCTTGTTTTCCCAGGTCATCAGTGCACTAGACAATTGAGATCTCTGTTGACCTTCCTGATTAAATAAAGGTAAAATGGAAACCTGGGTCAGGGAGTTAACATTGGCACAGAGAAGTGTGCAATCATAGCCTGCTCAGGTGCTCTGGGAGAGCTTTGTTAACAAACACTAATCAATAAGCTGCTGTTTCCTCCCAGACTGAGCGACCGCCACCAGTCACCTGCCCAAACCCTGGCGGGAATAACAGAGGGCGAGAGGAAGACAGGAATACTAAGAGCATATTTCCATTTTTTTTGCTATCACTTTTAATGAAACAAAATTCTGAATTACTTGGTCAGTGTGGCTGCCTGTGACAGCAAATGCCAAGTCAAAAAATTAATAAAAAATTGCAGTTTGTGTAAAGTTAAAACAGACTGTATGCCCTAAGAGGTTTGGTCTGATGAGGAAAATCAAAGGGAAAAAACATAACACATCTTACATGCAGAAACATGCGTGGGGGATCAGACTGATATTGCTTCAGCTTAAGTTCAGACATCTTTGCTCTTTTATGCAATGAGCCCTTTGGATTTCGCTCTCTATTTTGTGGTGACTTATTATATCTGTGCTACAAGGCCCTCGGTCCAAATTTAAAACTGTGTCAACACCACGGTTAAACCTACAGCGAGGAACATGCTGCAACAGTAAGTCAAACGAGGAACGCTAATTCCCTTGGGCGGGAAACGTGTTATAGGGGCTGTTTGTAAAGGAGAGTTTCTCTGGGTGAATCACGGGTGTGTGAAAATACAGGGATCTTCACATGCCTCTGTTTGCTGTGCTATGGAACCGGCAGCTCTGAAAACTGTCTGGTCATGCAGTGAACTCAGCGGTTTGGTAGATAATGGGGAGCACGACTGGGCACGTTGGAAGGGTTGACAATGGTATAGAAGTTTGTGAGCTAACACAGGACATTAAGGAGCATGTAAGTAAGGTGTTGCAATAATAGTTTGGTAACGCCCCCCACCTCTCTCTCTCTCTCTGTCCTCTCTACCACGGTGACAGTATTCCTATGAAGGGATGGACACGGGCAGCCTCCCGGTGGACCTGATAGTTATCTGGAATGGCGACTTCAACATTGACAACCCGGCTGACAACAAAGGTGAGGCTCCCCCCCCCCGGTCCTTTAGAGCGGGTGTCCATGGCAACGGACCCACAGTATCCGTCTCCCAGCGGCGCCTCTGCAGCATCTTCTTCTCTGACGTCACAGCCTCTCCCCGTCTCTCTCTCTCTCTCTCTCTCTCTCTCTCTCCGTCTCCTCACTTCCCCTCTCTCCCTCCCCTCACCTTGTCGAATTCACCTCGTCGAGTCGTTGAATCTCCCTGTCTGCCGATTTTCCGCCCCGCCTGTCGCTGCGTCACTCGGATTCTTCTCTGCACAGAGCTTCCTGCTCTGCGACGCGTGAGATCCCAGCGGCGCTCCCGGCTCCCGCCCTGCCACCGTTTCCTCAGGCTCTCATCTGCCCAGTGAGCCCCGCAGACATGGAGCCAAGGACCGCATCTGTTCACCTGTGGAACATTAGCCCAGACTCGTCTCACAGTAGTCCACACGGGGAGGGGCGACCACACCCAGCTGAACTGAGTGACCGTTTAGGTGAAATGCTGCTTGTCCGTACAGCTGGAACTCACTGTATACTTGTTGGTAGCATTCCAGGTGTCTCAAGTGGATGCTGGTGCCATTTTAGTTCATATAATATCCTTGATGTATTACTGTAAAATTGTGATAATGGCAACTGTGGACAGCAAAATGGAGAATTCTGAACAATAATACACAGTGTGTCAGATGGTGGCAGCAAGGATTCCTGGCGGAACTGTTCGCTAAAACACCAATTCGTTGTGCAGTCACACATACCGTGGTCTGGACTGAATGCTAATTACGCTAGTGGAAACTTTAGCCAGATGTCTGGTAGGGTAACGCATAGTTGGCCATATTACCCTGGGAAGGAGGATTACAGCCCGCAGGGTATACCCCATTGTCTCAAAACATATTATAGCAATTCTGTTGCTTTTGCCAATCAACAGAGAAGCTTGTGTGTGCGTGTGTGGGTGTGTGTGTGTGTGTGTGTGTGTGTGTGTATATGTGTGTGCTTGTATTCCCACGTGTATGTGAGTTTGTATGGACTCGCACATGATCATCTTTTTGTCTTTATTTACATGTATGTCAGCATGTGTGCATCTGTATCAATTGTGTGTGTGTGTGTGTGTGTGTGTGTGTGTGTGTGTGTGTGTGTGTGTGCGTGCGTGTATGTGTTTGTGGACAAGAACTTCAGCTGGTGGAGGAGAAGCAGTGTACCACCATTTAAATTACATGTTCTTGGCTCACATTGCAAAACAGGCAAACAGTGCTCTAGGGGTATAATTTGATGGATGGATCGCAGAAGCACCTAATGGCAATTAAAAAGCAAATGCCTGTCTGGTTTCCATGGTGATGGAAATGTTAAGCTAGTGGATGAACAGGAGCGGGAAGCAGCAATTTTGAGAGAGAGAGAGGGAGACGGACAGAGAGAGAGCGAGAGAGAGAGAGAGAGAGAGGAGTGAGAAAGGGAGAGATGCATCAGTACTGCACATCTCTCTGGTGTAACAATAACATGTATGCTTCAGCAACATAAAAATAAGTCTAGTTCCTGTCCATAACTTCAGACACTAATGAGACAGAGGAGGATGAAGGGACGATGGTGAAGGAGAGGCACGGCAAAAGAGAAATAGAGGGATGGAGAGAGTTTTGCACTTGAAAAGGTGCTCTTCTTTTTGCAAACCCTCCGCTGAGATTACAGCTCAGGTGCTCACGTCACATCACACACTGAGTCCCGTATCCTCTTCATCCTTTCCTGTCGTTTTTAATACAGCTGGATATCATCTTCCTCCATGTATAATTGAAGTGGGAACGTGATTTATCCGACTGGAGGCATGAGAGTAGCTCAGTTCTGTTCTTGCGGTTTGGAGCTGTTGAGATTCTGCTGAAGGCACAGCAGAGAGAAAGCTATCCCCCGGGTCACCCATGAAGCCGCATTTCATTCTCACACCACAGTCCTTCAATGCACTTGTTCACTTTGCATTTTTGTTTCATCCTGGCACCTCTCTCGAAGATATCCTACTGTCACTGGTGGACACCTGTTTACCTGCATTTCCTAGTTCCCCGGCCTTTACCTACTGATCCCTACGTTTGCTTCGGCTTGACCACGTTGCCCTGCGGTCGCTTCAGTTCAGGCGTGCCGACCAGCCTCTTCTTGCATTCCTTGGGTTCACCTGCGCTCGCCTGTGTCGCCCTGTGTTCGCAGTTCACCTGTACAAGTGCGACGCCAGGCGGGAGAGCTGCGGCCTGTGTCTGAAGGCCAACCCCCAGTTCGGCTGCGTGTGGTGCAAGGCGGAGAACCGCTGCACCCTCAAACAGCACTGTCTCCACCCGGAAAACCAGTGGTTGGAGCACGCCGGGCCCAACAGCAAGTGCACCAACCCCAAAATCACACAGGTAAGGCCGCACGCTCTGCCAGACGGAATGATCACACAGTATTACATGCGGGTGAGACTGCAGTGAGTCACGCCCAGGTGAGACAACATGTTAACACACACAGGTTAAAGCACATGCTGACACCATTAAGAAAGTCAAAATTGTTCCCTGTTTTCCTGTGTTGCACAGTCTTTAAACAGACTTTTTTCTTCTGCACCTGTATAATAACTCTATAATGTATAAATTAAATTAAATATTTAGATCTCTTCGGAGTTGTTAAAAACAAAACTATGTAATTGATAAGTATTCACCCCCTCTGCATTAATAACCAAAATTGGGCCAGGTCCTCCTGTTGATTTAAAATCCAACTGTGAATACATTTTTCCGAAGATATTTTGAATTTATAGCGTTAGTGAAAGGGGATAATATCTGAATGCATTACAATTTTAAAGTGATTCAAATAACCAGAGCATATCCCAGAGGGATGTGTCCACGACACACCCACCAAATATCTTTTCAAGAAAATGTGAATCGGTATATTAATATACATCTCAAAGTCAGCTAATAAACTCAGTCTTAAAAGGACTCCAGGGGTGTGTTCTAAATCCACGCCCTCAACCCGAGTGCCATCGAGGTCATCCAGCCCTACATGTTTGAACCACAGAACTGTTCTTATGGTTTGAGTTCTGTGGTTTGAACCACAGGTTTGAACCCGGCAAGGAATTCATGCAATCAATTCAAAGTAAAATACAATTGCGTGTGATATTTATCAAGAGATAAATATCACACGCAAGCTCGCAATCTAATGTTAGTCTATTTAAAGCAAGCTAAATTGCGAGGCGAAGTTTCACCAAATGCATGTTCCACACAAATCATTAAATAATAGTAGGTTTTATCGAGTTTTTACAATTTATTTAAAGGCCCATTCATTAATTTTGGTTGCTAATCGAACGAAAATTACGTGCATGGCAACTAAGTAGTTCGGTGGATAATGGTTCTTGTCTATTTTTGTTAATGTAACCAGCCACTGAACAATACAAGAAAACCATTTCCAAGGCATGGTTTATTTGGCAAAACTTAACTATCTATTCTTTTCGATTATTTTCTGACGAATGAGCAGTGTGCCAAGTAAAACGACGCGTGAGTGATTATTTCATTTCCATGCTGAGCTGTGCAAGGAGCAAGCTAATGTTACTAGCTAGCACCACGGAGGGATGGATAAAAAGGTGAGTGGAGAAAATTGGTATAGGGATAAGGAGAGTGGGGAAAAATAAACACTTCAGCTAACTATTCCAAATCCAAATGCTGATAATAACTATTCTCAAGGGCAAACAAAACGAGCGTTTGGTTCAGACTTCAGACAGGATTTCTTAGTGGGACAGGACGGTTTTATTTGCCTCAAACTATGGGAGGAGTCATGTAATGAGATCAAAGTATGTATTGGTTGAGGTTTCACGTCAACGTCACCATGGACCCATTTCGACCGAAATTTTACGAGATTGCAATGGAATTTATTTCTCGTGCTTTATTGGTGCTCCATGCATACCTTAATAGCCATAAATAACGTGGTTATAAGTATATTACAAATTTTCCTTGACCGTTACTTGTAACATGTAACTAGGCAAAATGTGAAAAGGTTAAAGGGGGTTGAATACTTTCTGAAGGCACCGTACGTGGTTTCAATACATAGGTGAGAATGTAATTTAGCTTATTTGCGTGGGAAGTGCCGGAAGTGTTGCTAGGCCACTCCACTTAAATGCCATAATTGAACTTGTGCCTATGTATCAGGATTTAGGTATTGAATTTCATATGGAGTAGGGACCCATATCAACTGTTAAGTGTAAGCTCTCAGGTTAAGTTCCTCTGAGAGCATCAGTTTAACAGGGTATGGATGTACATACTTGTATGTACAAGGCAGCAGTGTAGCATAATATTAGGAAACTGCTCTCATAACTCAGAAATTGTAGGTTCAAATCTGAGGTGGTGCACTGTCATTGTATGCTTGGGAAAGGTACCTGAATTTCTTCAGAAGTGTAAAACCTGTGTATTGTTATTATTATTCAACTGCAAGTCATGTAAAAGTTGGATATGGGTGGCTGTTAAGCAAGTAAATGGTAGTAAATATACATTTAGTTCCATGCGGTTGTGATGTTCACTCTTTACATATACAGTTAATAGGTTTAACTCTGGGTTAGACTGTCAAACCTCTGTATGCCTGACATCGCTCATCCAAGGCAGACCGGTATCCAGGCCTCGTCCAGACATGATCACGGATCTTAGGACAGGATATGGGATGAGCATGGTGAAGGTGTGGGAACCCCTTTTCCCTCTCTTGTCAGAAGGGATGTAAGACGGCGAGAGGGTGTGGATAGAAAGAGGATAGAAGATAAGAGTGGGCATCCCTCCAGAGCGGGAAGGGATCAGACGGGTGGATCACAGGGATGACACCGCGGCTGAATAACGGGCCGATGGCGCTGAACCCGACCAGGCCTCCTTAGGCCACCGGAGGATTCACGTTCCGCGGCGACGCTCACTTCCCACGCGCCTTAAACATTGGGCCCCGCTCGCTCTGTCGCTCCCTCTGGGTTATTATTTTTAACTTTTCTTTTTTTTTTTTTTTTAAGCCCTGAGGTAGTGATGCACTCTGATGTGCTCCGCTACAGCGACTTTGTCGGATGAGGAATCTTTACTCGGGGAAGAAGCGTGTGAGTGATTAAGCGTTTAGCTCCAACAACCGTCAATTAGCCTGTCAAAGTCACAAATCTAATCAGTGTACGTCCTCTGATGGAGAGAGATACTCCTCACCCTCAAAGACTGGCATTCAAGACTGAGGAGAGAACCCACAATGCAGCCCAAGTGTCTTTGGCATTTATTTCTCTCTCTCTCTCTCTCTCTCTCTCTCTCTCTCTCTCTCTCTCTCTCTCTCTGTCTCTGTCTCGTAGGGATTAAAACAGATTTTATTTGCATGAAGAGTGATTGCCAAAACCTTACGGAAAAAGGAAGAGCAAAAAGTCCAAATGTAGGACCAACCTTGCTCTCTCTGTTCTTCTCTCTCTTTATTGTGCGTTGTGCTGCTTCCCTTCTCTATTTGACTCCTTATTCTGGAATCTTTTCCCGCCTTTTCTTGAAAGATATTGAATCTGTCCAGCCTCTATGCCATGACTCCCACATCAGACTGACTCCTGCTTACAGTCAAAACGTCTGCAGACTATCTGTGCTCTCTCCAGTGAAACCAAGAGAAAGTGCTGGGAGACTGGTCAAGTGAGCAATACCCAACCATTCTGACCAATCACAAATCCAAGATTCTTACATGAATCTTTTACAAAATGTATGGTTTTTTTATTGGTTTAAAAAAATCTAGTTAAATTTTTTGTCACAAATGCCATGATATTTAATAGTAGTAGGCATCAATTAGGGGCCGCACATCCTCCTATTACTTCCACTATCTAATTCTGGTGTTGGCTCATCATGAGATAATTGAGGCTCTCATCTAATTCGGCTGATTTGGGAGACATTTCAGTCTCACCCAATTTGTCCTCCATGAATGTATTGAAGACTTGAAGATATCAGCAAAGACTTGAAGATAGCAGTGTGATAGCATCTGTAGGTTTGGCCCGAATAATACCCCCTTACACCCTATACGGCACTCCCCACCCCAGCCACACGCTTTCCGAAACCATCCCCTGTCCCTGGACGTGGCAGAGAGGAACAGCCGTGAGAATCCCTAATCCCACCGCGAGGTTTTGGGGGAACGGGGGGTCAGGAATTTGGCAGAGATGGATAACGCGGCAGATTTGGACTGCTGCGAATCATCCTCCGGGAACGCTCTGGATTTCACATCCATTTATTCAGCAGTGACAGCAAGGCCGCTGCAGACTCTGGAGGGCCCTGGTGAGTCAGCCAGTTCCCAGCGTGTGGCGGTGCGGCGCGGCGCTGCGGCAACACGTTAACCGTCTCACTGCCATTCAAACCGCCGGTCCCTCAGGCATTTGTCATGTCCGTCAGGAATGACAGAACACTTTTGTATAACTAGAGATGGTTATGTCCTCCCTGTCTGTTTTGCACAAGAGAGAAGGTCATCCCGGTCTCGTGTCTTGGTCTTAATTATCTGTTAGTTAAAAAAAAAAAGTAATAAATTACATTTCACCCTCTTTGATTCGTTGTTGTGTATCAGTCAATCAAATGGTTGAGGCTCTTCCTTAATGACTAGGATCGATTCTTACGGTAACAGCGACGGCCATCCCTGAAGTGCCGCAACACAAAGGGCGTAAAAGCTTATCGGCAAGACCTGCTGTATTCACACTCGATGTCGCAAAGCATTTCCAGCTTCTGTCCAAGCGAGCAAACGCGGGCGTTACATTCAAAGAGGAACAAAAGGTTGTCTCTCTTGGGGTAACAGTGTTGCTCTGCTGCGAGGAGCTGGTTTTGAGGTGTGAGGTTTTAATGAGTCGCAGTTCATCTCTTGCGCTCTCTTCGGCATCTTTCTCTATCTCTCCGTCTCTCTCTCTCTCTTAAAACTCTCTACCCCCCCCTCTTTCTCACACACACACACTCACATGCTGTGGCAGAGTCCAGCCCTCCTGCAGGTCCAGTGGGAGAGAGCTATACCGCAGTGTTCAGCAGAGATGAATGTTTGATAACTCTTTTCTGTGGACTGCCCCTGCTCATTTTTCTTGTAGAGCCGAGTAGTTGGAGAGAGTACTAATTTATTGAGTCCAATTTCCCCCCTTTTCCTTACACACCCTGCTGAATAAAGGGAGTTGAAGTGCACAACAGGCCTTCCACTCCGTGGGAGACTTAGTCTAGGAGTGCCATTATCATTATTGTTTAGTTGAACCTGATAGTATAGTCGTACGTATAGACCTAATAAACGTAACCTATCTCTTTCTCCATCTCTCCTTTTCTCTTTCTTTCTCCCCCTTGCTGTCCCTTCATCTCTTTCTCTCTCTCTCCCCATTGCAGCAGTTGAATGAACTCAGTTGATTTGTGTTGTTTATACTCTTGCTGTTTTGAAGGGATTGACACTCGCAGATGCTCACTGAAGCATCCTATGTCAAATTTCATTTGTAGTTTTGGTTATGCTCCTTACCAAGATATCTGCTTTGTTAAATCTAATCAAATTTGTTTCATTTGCTTTCATAAAATGTCTCCTGGGTTGTTTCCAGAAATGGAAATAGACTGTTCTACACACCCCGGTTTTGTTGAAAATGTCATTTTCCAGATGAATATATAAAATATATTATATTTGTTATTACATGCATACAGCATCCGGTGTTTCCGATACTTATTTTATCGCAGGGGGCATTTAGTTTCTGGTAAAATACTGTATATGTATAACAAATTGAAAGTTGTTCAGGATCACACGGACGGACGCACGCACGCAGTCACGCACGCAGACGCGTGATCCTGAACAACATTCACCTGTGAGTGTGCGCATGTGTTTCTGTAACGCAGACAGTTTCTGCGTGTGCATACATGATGGAAACACTTGAGTGGGCGAGGTCTTAATAGGTGTTCACAAAGCCTATAATACCAGAGACTGGTGTGACGGCTCTCAGGTGAAAGAGAGGATGTATGAATTTGAGTACTGCTGTCATCTGCTTTAATGGGAGTAAATGGGAGATGAGCCTCAACCTGTTTTCCCCTCTGCTGAATCAGTTTCACTGGCTACAAAAAAAGCCATGTTTTCTATTAGGCGAATGTGTCCTGTGTGACTCATCATGAAGTCAAAACCCTACCCTGATTATACGAATGCACACCCCTGCCCCAGGTATTCCATCATTAATAGACAGTCAGTGCCTGGTTTAAATCTTAAAACCTTAACTGGATTGAACTCACAAACTTGTGGTGTCTGGCAAAATACAAGGCTCTTGATCCAGGGTTAGTAGCGGTACAAATCGGAAAGCTTCTCAACTATGAAAACAGAGCCGCACTGTACGGTGGGCCTCTGCTTTGTCACACTGTTCTTGGCCGTTGCTCAAAGGGAGTGGTGAGCACCCTTGTATCTTATAATCCTCTGGCACATGTGAACATCAAACTCACAGAGGAGGAAAAGCGGAGAGGGCTACCTCGCTTCAAAAAGTGCTTCAACATTCAAATGCTGGGCTGTAATAGATTTTAGTTGCGGATAATCAAACGCGAAGGTAGGGGGATCAGAAACAAGTCACTCATGTAGTGAGTACCAATAAATAATAAATAAATAAAATAAATGCAAAGAAAGAAAAGACAGGAAACGAATTCCTTGTGGCTAAACAGCCAAACGAAAATCAACCCACTAAAATAGGGCGAACTCGAATAACAAGTGAAACACAAAACGGGAAACAAAACTAAACAAACAAAGCGAAACAGCAAAAGAATAAAATAAATAGCAGAGAATGCTAACAGGAGGAATATTACCTATACCTGAACTAAAAGCTAATAGCAAGTCCCCCATGAACATAAAGCGGGAAGCGGAAGTGAGGAACTTAAATATCCCGCAGGTAGAGACACAGGTGAAAACAATAATGAGGGAAAGCAAACCCCGGAACGGGACGTGGAAAAAATCAGAGAGATTCTCAATCGGGAAATAAGGATGAGAACCGCAACGGAGAGAAAAAAAAGATAAAAGAAAAAAAAACACGAACCATAACATAGGCTCGGTAACCCGGGTCAGAAACCATTCCCATTCTCCATTCAGCGAAGCTCGTAACAGAACCGCGTCGCACGCCACACTAGCCACTGACAAATTCACAGCTCATGGCTTCTGTGCTCCTGAGGAAAACCATTCATAAATACCTACCTTGGTGTTCACTTCAAAATACAGCGACAGCTGAAAATTTCATATGTGAATAAACCCATAATAGAGCAAAAAATAAAATACAAAAAAGCATTTCTGTTCACACATTAGGTGTTGAGTGTTGATTAGGTCGCTTATAGATTTTGAGAAAAGGTTTTCAGTCCTCTTGTGCCCAGCCTAATGGGTCTTGTTTGACTCCATATTGAACGAATGCTGTTTCTAGCATAGGCAAATTTTTTCATGATTCAAAAATAAAAAAAATTCTGTGGAGGTGATGACAGGCAGCGGTGACCTTATTGCTAAAAAAGTAATGGATCCTTTAAATGGGCTAAACTTGGCTGCTGTGAAGCTAAATTCGAATAAAATCACCTTTACCTCTGCATGTAGCCAATTGTAAATGTTCTTCTGGCTTTTTTTAAATTACGAGGCAGGGAAGAACTAGACTCGCACGACGCGCCAGTATATTTAAAAAAACGGCAATAAGTGATTTGGCCCGATCTGATTGGTCAGTGGAGCGGTGTTATCTCGGGCTGTTCAGAAAGATCACGGTGCATGTACTTACCACCAAGAACAGTCCTTAATACACCACGATAAAAACCGAACTGAGATTACAATGCACCTCTTTGTGTGCCTCTAAGGAAATTCACTTAAATTTAATTAGCATTATGTATTGAGTGAAAATATTTTTTTACATTTTTTTTTGTTCAGTTCCACTTTTTGAAATCTAGCAATATGCACACACTCACTAATAATTGTTCAAGCTTAAAGCTTGGTTTTATTAGTCAAAGCATCACAGGGCTCTTAAATAAGAGGGTTGCATGGGGGAAATGGAGCACTTTAACACCTTCTAATCCTCCTGCAACACCAAGCTAAGACTGACAAAACATTGGCACAATCATCCTGTGATGTTGCAATGGTGCTTTGCTGGAGTAGCGTTGTGAAAGCAATAAGCAGACATGAGACACACAGTAACACATTTGGTAGCTGTTGAAACTAGAATAATCAACATTAGAACCATAGTAAATTGTGAGTACTTTTAATACGTATCAGTTTGAAGCACACTTCTGTCCATAAACGCATATGTACATCTCTCCTGTTCCCTCACTAATATAAGTGTACTGTTGAGTATTTACTTGTTGACTCTTTTGTGTGTATATAAAAAGCAGCCTCTGGGCACATAGAAACCATACTAACTTCTGACACAGAAAGAAGACCGGCTCTTCAGACTGCACCTTGGCTCCTCAGACTCCTCTTTAGCCATCTCCTTTCTTTCTTTTAGGATTTCCTTTTAGGATAGTAATGCTCTTAGCTTAGGTTAGCTGTGCCATGGTATTTACATTTGATTACAATACTGATTGTAGGTTTTGTGCTAACCTTACTCTTATTGATTGTAAATGGTGTTCTGTGTCTTCTTGGTGATATTGCACTTTTGTATTCCTGAGAATAACACTGAGGTTCTCCACCTCTGTAGATCACTCTGGATAAGCGTGCCTGCTAAGTGATTGCAATGTAACGTAATGTTCATTGCTTCCGCTTTGGTTCATACCAGATCACTCCACTTCGTGGACCTCGGGAGGGCGGGACCTTGGTGACCATCCGGGGGGAGAACCTGGGCTTGGAGTTTCAGGAGATCCAGGGTCGCGTGAAGGTCGCTGACGTGGACTGCACACCAGTACCATGGGGCTACATCCCTGCTGAGCAGTAAGTAACATGGTTGACTATAAACCGAACTCCACCAGGGTGCAGTCATGCTATGACCAGGACAAAACCAGTACTTGGTTATGCCACAAAAAGGAACACAGGACAGGATGTGGTCACGTTATGAAAAGGATGCAAATGTGATGACACTCCACAATAATAGCACAGCCATTTATGTTCTACTCGTTTTTTTTATTTTTTATAAGCCTCATCCATGTAAATGTGCTGAGCTGAAGAGAACAGTAAAAACACTTATTAGACCAGGTTGTACTGGGTCAGCATCTGCTGGCTATTGCTCATGAGCCAATCCTCCCTGTGTAGCAACAGTGTTTTTGCTGTGAAAGAGCTTTATCTGAAAATGCATAATCTCTTACTTGGCACTGAATTATAATACATTATTTCAAGGTTTTGTGTGGTGGTGTGCCTTCCGTTCATGGGAAATCCTCATTAATATGCATGTGACCTCCAGAATAAGCTGTGTCTGTGATGAGCTGTTTCAGCACCCCTGTAAAATAGTTCTTCCAGCATTTTCTATGGCAAGTAGCTTTAGCGATAAGCTCCTTAAACATTTTGTGATAATTTTGCATTCGACACCTGTCAAAAGACCTGGATTAGAACTTGTTTTAACCTTTTCACCTTTTTCAGCTTTTGCCTTTACATGAATAATTATGAATGAGAATGGAAAAATGATAAGACAGAATCATACCGAACAGATTTGTGCATGTTTTAATTATGTTTTTTTATTATTTCGGGATAGTGCACGAGATACAGCATCTGTGAGCTTGTTTGCATGAGCCTGTAGCATTGTGCCTGAAAATGCGTATATTAATAAGTGTGTCTTTGTGTGTATCTGCAGGATTGTGTGTGAGATGGGCAAGGCAGAGAGGAGCCAGTATGCAGGGAATGTGCAGGTGTGTGTGGGGGAGTGCAGGCCAGAGTTCATGGCAACCTCGTACAAGTACTACTATTTTGTGGTAAGTAGCACCTTTAATTTCTTCCAAGCAAACATCACAGAACACTGATACAATTGGAATCTGCTAATACGCTGTGATCATAATACAGACTAAATAGGGACTGTGCTAGTAAAAATCAGAATTCAGGTTTAAAAATACTGCTAAACAGGCAACGACAGCAATCGGAACACACACCGTGCAAACAGACACGAGCTGATATGAGTGCACAAATAAACAGGGACTGTTTTAAATCAGTAAGTGTGATAAATTAACCAGGCAGCAGGCACCACATGCCTTTACAGTTGTGCTCGACATAAATATAGAGCAGAGTGTCTCGGGACAGAACGGTAAATTCAGTGCAGTAGGTAGTTATGAGCTAGAACCGGAACTGCCTGGTCACCATCAGTCTGCAGTGAAAATGCTTCTGGGTTGCCATAAAGACAGGTTTTACAGCTCAAACCATTATTGTGACTACCGAGTCAGGGATAAGCTGACCTCTGCAACACATAAATAAACGCGCGGAACCATTCGCCCTTCGTGCTCGCGCTACGCACAATTCACATTTTCCTGCTTTTGTTCTGTGTTTCACTTTTGCCGTTCACTACACAGTTTGATCCTCTGACCCGGGGCTAGTTCATGGTCACCATCATGAATTAATGAGGATTAGATTAAAAGAGACAGAACAAGCTATCTGAAGGACAAATGACCAATGACCATTTTGTTCGTTTTTGTCGATACATATGTAGGCCTATTAATCGGTGTTCCCAAGCGGAAGTATTGATTGAACTCTGACATTGTCAGGTCCCGAAACTGATGCACCTGAAGCCAAGTCGGGGACCCGTTTCTGGGGGAACCATCGTCAACATCACCGGTAGCAACCTGGATGCTGGCAGCAACGTGTCTATAATGTTTAAGGACCAGAACTGCACCTACCACAGGTAAGACCAGACGACCAACTTCTTACCATCATCTCCCGTGGCTCAGATCACATATCCCTCCTTCTTCACTGTGGTCATACACTGACCCTGAAATAATCAATATTGACATTAAGACTTGAAAGTGTTTCTGATCCAAAATCAATAATGCCAGTGTCAATTGCACCTTGTCAATGATTTATCAACATGAAAAGAAACTGTTGCATTTGAATGTGTGTCACAGGCATCAATTCAGTAGCCGATATTCATTTTAAGTGTCTTATGCACTGTTTGTGTGATGTTATAATTTTTTTTAAATGACTTGCAAATATCATAAGCTTTGATGAGATTACATCATTGTGGGTGGTGCGTTAATGACAGATTTATGAGTAATTTGTGAAATTTTGTGTCAGTTGTTTGGGCTGTCCTATTACTTCACAATCTTTGTGATAGTGAAAATTGCTATATAAATGCAATCCATTATTATTAGTGGTAGTATTGGGAGAGGAGGGGTTCACGCTGTACTATGAGATGCCTTGATGTGTTTTTCTCTACTCGTTCCCCACAGGAGGGGAGGGCTGTGGATCACTTGCAGGTCCCATGTTTCCTTGCACGGCTATGGAAACGTTAGCGTGACAGTCAGGGTGGACAAGGCCCACCTGCAAAAGGACCTGCGATTTGAGTATGTGGAGGACCCCACCATCCTCAAGCTTGAACCAGAGTGGAGCATCTTTAGGTAAAGACCTCAGCCAATCAAAAACTAGAGATGCAGGAGGCTCTCATATTCTCTCAGCCAGTAAAATTGTATGTTGTTTCTCTCTTATCCCTACAGTGGCCATACCCCGGTGACAGTGACAGGCACGAATCTGGATATAATTCAGAACCCCCAGATCAGAGCGAAGTACAACGGTCGGGAGGCAGTCAATGTAAGTTTGGTTCAGCTGAGACAGGGCTAAGGATGGGCTTCAATAGAGAATCTTTCCCAAGTCGAAACAACACGGCCAACTTAGCATAGAGATCATTAGGTAATGCTCTCATTTCAAGCTAAATGGGCAAAAGTGTAACTGACCAGCTTTCTATGATCATACTAACAGGGCTAGGGTGGAGCTAATACATATATTGCCTTATTTAGGTTATGCTAACATCACCAGTCTAATACTGGTCCATATATTAGCTTATTCTGGTTATGCTAACATGACAATCATATAAATGATTCATAGAGTTAGTTCTTCAAGTTATGCTAACATGACAAGAGCTGTTCCATAGAGTGACTCATTCTGGTTACACTAGCTGGGCCTGTGTACAGCTGTGTCCATAAGGTAATTTACTTAGGTCACATTACCCTGGGCAATATAGATAGAACTGGCCTGAAGTATAACTCTGGTGACACTAACAGGGTCTAGTGCTGGACTGAGGGGGTAGCTCACACGGTAGAACCTCCACCGGTCTCTATAACAGAGGCAGCACTGTTCTCCATCCTCTGAAAAGGAACATGAGGCTTAGGGAAATGTTTCCAGGGAGAAATATCATGTTTCGGCTTTGAAAGTCACAGGAGCGTGGCTCACAGAGTGCGTAGAGCGATCTGAGATCTGAAGCAGATTGAAAGGCTTCAGACAAAAGACAGTAATGTTATCTCCGATCTTAGATGCTGTTACATACACCATCTGGCTTTTGATTTGGTTTGGTCTGGTTTTGTTACTTGAGGTACAGACTCCTTCTTCGAATGTGCTTTGAATTGAATCTGCACTCTGGTAAACCAATCCATAACACACCCAGTTTCCCATGTTGGTTTCTGTCTCAGCAGCAATCTAATAACGTTGAAACCCATTCATTAAAATAAGGCTTGACTTTGAGGAACCTTGATATTGCAAGTACATTTGAAGCTCCGAAAAATGCAATCACATCTTTCTCACCTCGGCTATACGAGCTGCACTTTAACAGCCTACTTTTTTATTACAAACCTGCTGTATGATGTACAGGGTAGTGCAAAGCCATTGATGTCACAGCAAATTTGCCATTCTTGACATAGTGGCTTCATGAAGAGCCAATTAAAATGACAGGTAGTGTTGGCTCCAAAGGGATTGTCTGAGTGTGGCACTGCAGTGCATTCCAGGCTTAAAATGTCCTGTCAAGCCTTCATGAGAGCATTGAAACGCCCCCAGCCTGCTACACATGCCTCTCCAAAGAGATTCCGATGCTGCCTCCAGGGGGTCAAAGGTCATGAGTACTTTTACTGCAAGGAAAATAGAGAAAATGGAAGCATTCAGCCCTTAAGGCAAATTAAGGTGAACATGTATATTTAATGCACAGTGAAGGTGAACTTGAAGATTTATTTTGTGGTAAATGTCAGCTTCGATCATTCATTATCTCACAGTGGAGGTGATTTTTGATATGTATCAAATAGTGAAGCTGAAATGTAAGTAATTTTCACTTACCAGTGAACTCGTATATCTGTCACCGATTGTGAGGGATTTACCAGTGAATGTTACTCAGACTCTTATCTCTAAGTGAATGGGAACACACGGTTATCTCACTGTGAAGGTCAACTTAAGATACGGTAGTTATCTGTAGTGAATGTCTGAAACAGTATAACTCAGATAGTCATCTCATTGTGATTGTGATATCAGGTGATCTCACAGAGAAAGTGAATTTATAATTGTTATTGCTTAGCAAATGCAAACTGGTAGATCTTTCTTTTTGCTGATAGAGAGGGAGCAGAGTACATTGGAAGAGTGACCTTACTGTATATATACTGTGATCAGACTGCAATGCACCTCTGATGAAGCTGATCAGCCAAGATTATTAGAGCCAGGCTCTTGGAACCAGTAAGAGTGTAATAAGTGCTAGAATATACTGTACTGATAGCATACTGTAAAACTATTTAATGGAAAGTCTCTAAGCAGAGCTGGTCTCTTTTAATATCCGGCAACAAAAACATAAAAATGAAAATAAAATCCCATCTCAAATAATCGCCAGTGGAAAAAATACATCACCGTGGTAACAGGCAAGCAGTTCATTTCCCACACCAGTGCAGCTATCATGATAGCTAGCTTGCAGAAGAAACTGAGACATTTTGGTATTGAATACAAATGAGATGTTATAAAGTATGCTGAGAAATTCTGTGTGAAGTAGAAAGGAAAGGGCAAATGTAAAGTTGTCTGAGTATTTCACAGGCACCCGTGAAGTGCGCAATTTGTGAATATTGTGGGCACATAATTGCACAACTGGTATGTGTAGATGACTATGCTACTCTTAGGCTGGTGATTGTAATAAATTGTTTATTAGATTGTATTCAAACAAACGCAGTCTTAGAAATGTGTAGTCTTTAATCATATTGATCATCTCATTTAAAATGTTCTCTTGCATGACAGCGAAAGAAATACTGCGGGGCTTACATGCAACGTGAGTAATTAAACACCCAGTCTCCTAATACAAGTTTTACAGTAGTGAAATACCCCAACAGACACTTTTTAACCTGACAATGTATCTTGTGATATATGTGTCATGGTTCGTGGGTTTTTGTTTATTTTCCGTTGCGGTTCTCGTCCTGGTTTCCCGATTGAGAATCTATCGGATTTTTTCCATGTTCCGTTCCGGGGTTTGCTTTCCCTCATTATTGTTTTCACCTGTGCTTCTACCTGCGGGGTATTTAAGTTCCTCACTTCCACTTCCCCAGTGCTTCTTTGTCATTCGACATTGCATTGAGCCAGGTATAGCCAGGTATTAGCGACCTTGTGATATTAAACGTTGTTTATGTTCACAAGGGACTTGCTATTAGCTTTTATTTAAGGTATAGGTATTATTCCTCCTGTTAGCGTTCTGTGCAATTTATTTCATTCTTTGCTGTTCTCTCTGAGACAGTTTTTCTTTGTTTAGTTTTGGTTTTATATATTTTAGGCCACCCAAACTGTTGTGCCGAAGGTGTTCATTTCTTTTCTAAGTTTCCAGTTTTGGCTCCAGTATTGAGCTTGGTTGATATTGATTTAGTTTGTGTTTCACTCGTTATTCGAGTTTGCCCTATTTTAGTGGGTTGATTTTCGTTTGGCTGTTTAGCCACTAGGAATTAGTTTCCTGTCTTTTCTTTTTTTGCATTTATTGTTTTACTCTCTTTATTGGTCCTCACTGCGTGAGTGATTTGTTTCTGATCCTCCCACCTTCGCGTTTGATCATCCGCCACAATAAATCCATTACAAAATGGGGATCTTTCATGCCCAAAAAATTGGTAGGTTTGAAGGAGCCTAGACAGAATCTGGTGTGTCTTTCAGACAGCATGGAAATATGATCAGACCAATATGGTCAGTGTCTCCGGTCAGGCATCCTGACCAACATGGGAATCATGGGGGGCCAGCTGCCTGACCGCAGCACTTTCGGGTTCAGCCAGGGCCGTCCCTGACCATACCACTTTGCGTGTTCGCAGAAATGCCGGGTCATCAGCCCCACAGCAATGCTGTGCCAGGCTCCCGCCCTGCCCGTCAGCCTGAGCAGGCAGAAAGAGGTGCCGGAGCGTCCTGACGAGTTCGGCTTCATCCTGGACGACGTCCAGTCTGTGCTGGCCCTCAACACCACCAGCTTCGTGTATTACCCCAACCCAGTTTTTGAACTGCTGAGCGTGTCTGGAGTTCTGGAACTGAAGCCTGGCTCACCAATAATACTGAAGGTATAAGAATGACTGACTGCCTGGGACAACACGTCCTGCTATTAGCTAGTGAGTTAATAACATTCTGTTTATACATTTTTGCTTTTGTTCTTTCTTATGTTTACGTTTTTTTTTATGTAGGTTATTTAAATTTTAAATTTAAGGTTTTATTTAAAGGTTCTATTTAGGTTATTTAAATGTTGTATTATTTTTTTGCTTTAAGGGCAGGAACTTCCTCCCTCCCACCTCAGGGGGCAATGGCAAGCTGAACTTCAGCGTTCTGATTGGCGAGAAACCCTGCACGTTAACGGTCTCTGACACACAGCTTCTGTGTGAGTCGCCCAACCTTACCGGGCGGCACAAGGTCCTGGTGAGTGAGAATGGCATTATGGGGTAAAACCAAAAAAGGCCAGTTTATCCCTTTGGCATCAAGGCGAAACAGTTTGCCATACTGGTATTGTCTTCCACCATACTGTAATCTGACATGGAACAAAATAAATTGTACAATAAGTGAGATTGCAAAAAAGCAAACCTAATATTTGTTGATCTGATGTGGTTTATTGAATAAATGGACTTCTTTGTCTATCATATAGATGGTAGTTAAGAACGGGGCAGACTGAACCCCATTACTCTAAAACAGATGCAGACAAAGCAAAAACAGACAGATTGGTTTATGTCTAAGTATAACTTTATTGTTTAGTAGATATGCATGCTGTTTTTTCCCCATAATATTATGTTATTCATAATGACATATTTTGACTATTTATTGATTTTCACATTATATCTTGCAACATTTTAGACCATATCAGCATCATTTCATGGGGCTAGCATACAGTGAAATTAATGCAAATTCAGATTCCAGAAAGTAAAACACCAACGAGCCTGTATTTGTATGTGTTTGTAATAAGTAATGTACAGGGGACTGTTTAATTTGCCTAAAACTCACTAGACAAGCATTGTCTATGTAGATATAATGTGTAATTGACTGTGTATTTTCTAGGCACGTGTGGGTGGGATCGAGTTCTCTCCGGGCGTGGTCCACATCACCTCGGACAGCCCCCTCAGCAGCACGGCCGTCGTGAGCATCGCCGGGGCAGGCGGCCTCCTAATCTTCTTTATAGTGGTGGTACTCATCGCCTACAAACGCAAATCCCGCCAGAGCGACCTTACTCTCAAACGTCTGCAGATGCAGATGGACAATTTGGAGTCACGGGTGGCATTGGAGTGCAAAGAAGGTGAGGGGTGACCATAGTGTAGTGATGTGTTTGTTGCACCCTTTAAATGAATGCGACACACAGTCCGCTCTAGCTTTGGCAACTTTATTAACTTCTCCGGTACAAGTCTCTCTTTTTCTTATATTTTTGAGTTTACAAAAACATTCAGGACATCGAACAGATTAGGTGACGTTAGCTTTTTTCTTGATTCCGGTTTCATCCTGCCATCTACCGCCCGCTGTGTGAGCGGCCCATAACAATAGCGACAGTCCCTCGTCCTCTAGAGAAATTATGTCATCTCCCTCCAAAAGCTGCAGGATAAGTCTCCTCAATGAGCGAGGTGAGTGTTTGTCACTCTCCTTAGCCTCCATGTTTAGTATGGCGCACAAGCAATTTAATTCCTTCACAGAAAGTGTTGGCAATTTTTCTTCTATTTCCTCTAATGTAGCTTCCCACTCAGGTGACATTTTATAAAAATTAAGTGACTCATAATAAAGTCCTCAAACTCACGTCTCTGTTGGTGCTGTAGCTCGTCCATTATCGTGTACTTGAATGCTCAGCTCGCCATTGCAAAATGTCGTCCTCCGGTTATCTACTTAGCTAATGTCCCGAACTTTGCTGCAAGACCGGGCGGAAACACCAAATTTATGTTGCACCCTTTAAATGAACGCGACGCACTTTTATACGCACTTTGGCAACTTTATTAACTTCCTCGGTACAAGTCTCTCTTTTTCTTATATTTTGCATTTACAAAAACATTCAGTACATCTAACAGAGTAGGCTACGTTCGCTTTTTTTCACATCTCTGATCCTTCTTCTTTCGTTCTGCCTGCTACTGATCTATTACGTCATATACAGAAACAAGATATTTTTCTCAAATACATTACAGCGTTCCTACTTCTACCATGCAAGGAGACTAATACAAACAAATGTATATATTCATAATCTCTTATATATAGATGTACATAACTGTAAATATTCTTTTTCACATTACTTTTTCCAGGTCGCAACACCCTCCCCCACTAAAAATTTATTTAAAAAATTCCATCAAAAACATTACTAACAATTCTTTTTGTTTGCACAGAATACATGAGCATTTTATTTCTTTTTCACTACAATAACATTAGTTCAAGAATATAGAGATTTCTATAATCATCCTGTCTTGAGAGGTGCTTTGTCTGTAGGTATGCTGGTGGGCCCCCCCCAAACATCCTGTAGTGACAAATGGCAACTACCACATTCACCTCACATTAATGTATCCTCACATTTTTATGCCATATATACAGTAGCAAGTAAGTAACATGTTAACACACATTCTCTTTCAGTTTGATATTAGCATCTTTTAACACTTTATATCAATAAATCATTACAATTCCAACACTGGTGTCTGTGTCTTATGTTTGTCCATCTCAGAAGATGCTTACAAACTTTTCTGTATTAAATCACCACTAAACTGAGTATTACATTTTGTTGTAACTAACGTAAATATCATAACTATTTAACTTTACAGTGACTATGAACTACTAACACATAAACGGTGAATTAGAAATCAAAGGATACTGGTTCCAGAAGACAGGGTCATTTCTGGTCAAGAGATGTCTTATTGGCTTTGTCTCTCCATTTTCCATACTGCACACCCTCAAGTCCACTGGCTGGAAAGTTGGCTGACCCAACTCATCATACGTGTAGATGCTCCGGGGTCGTCTGACTCTTGCAGGTCTCTCCCTCAGCATTCCAGTTTCCATCTGATTATCTGACAACCCAGATTCCTCTTCCTCCACGCAGCTTTCTTCGTGCGTAGATTCCTCTTCAGGTTCTACAGGATGTTCTCCCAGTTCCGGCTTCTCTTCAGGCTGCCTTTTTTGTCCTGGGGTGAAATTCCTTTATTTCCGGGCTTAGCCAACTTCCTGCTCCTTGCTCCGTGGTCCACAAACTGTACTCTTCCTCGCTTGAACTTTCAGAGTCTACATGGTAAGTATTTTGCTTTGTTTTCACATTTCTTGGTACCATGTCTTTCTGGTTTTGACTTTTTATTTCTTTCAGGTATGATTTACCAGTCTTCGGTGGATCAACAAGGTAAGGACAAGGTAACAATAGATTTCGATGTAACACTCATTTCTTGCCATTCCTTTCTAACGGCTCAACTACGTACACTGAGCTATTTGCTCCTTTTCTCTTCTTAACCATGTGAATCTGATTCTCCTAACAGGCATGTAACTTGCCTGGCCCTCCTCTTTCCGATACATTTCTGACCAGTACGTGGTCACCTGGTTCACGGACCGAACTCCACGCATGCTGGTTGTAATTCTTTTGTCCTCTCTTCATAGCTTTTCTTAAATTTTTCATTGCAATTTCATAGGCTTACTGCATTGATCTCTTCCTCTTTTCTGCATATCCTACGTAAGACTGTGTATTCCTCAGTTACTTTCTAGGAAACATTAAATCAATTGGCAAAGTTAGCTCCCAGCCAAATAGGAGGAAAAAAGGGGAAAAACCAGTTGACTCATGTACAATCGAATTATATGCATGGACAACTTTGTTGAGATGCTCGGCCCAGCTTGACTTTTGGGTTTCCTCAAGCGTCCTCAACATGCCCAATAATGTTCTGTTGAAGCGCTCTGCTGGATTCGCTTGGGGTGGTAAGCGGTTGTCTGAGAATGCCATATCCAACTGTAACTCTGCAGTTTTCTAAAATGTTAATTTTCGAATTCCCTTCCTTGGTCATGGTGAATCTTTGGGGGGAATCCAATGCCCGTTATGTAATCGTCGAATATCTTCTGAGCAGCCGTCTTTCCAGACTTGTTTCTTGTTGCGTACTCTTGCGCAAAATTACTGAAATGATCGACATTCTGTTCTCCCTATGCTCCTCTCGAGGTGGAGGTAAGTCAGTTGATATCAATTCAAATGGGGGCAGTGGTCTCAATGCTTTGGAGAGTGATTTTTGTTCCTCTTTTTAGCTTATTCTGTTTTATACAGCGACACACCTTAGTAACATGATGTTTAATCTCTTCCCTCATCCTGGGCCAAAAAAAACTTTCTCTGGCTAAGACAACCATTCGATCAGCTCATAAATGTCCCATCTTCTCATGTAATTGTTTGTGGATGACACATTTCAAACTTTCAGGAACAACCAGTTGACTCTTGGAGACTGTTTTTTTCCAAAGGATTCCATCTTCGTCAATCTGCAAACGTGGCCACTCTCTCAAGACTTGCCTCACTGCTGCCGATTCTTTCATTTTCTCCTTGTGTTTAAGATGGTGGTATTTCTTTTTCAGAACTAACACTCGGCTAAGAACTGGATCTTCTTTTTGGGCTGCTTCTATGTCTTCAACAGCCAAAGATTGGACTGTTGCCTTGCCGCTGTTTATATCCTCAGTCAGTGCGTCAATGTTGTAGGTGATTGCAGAGATCCAGTCGATTTCTCCTCTCTTCTGAACCTTGAGGGCTTCTCCGATTGACTCCAAGACCTCTGGTGGGCACACTTCAGTACGTTCATGAATTACTTTTTCAATGGGTGTCGATCTCCTTGATAGAAAGTCAGCATCGCGGTTAGCTGTTCCAGGTCTGTACTTCAGAGTAAAATGATAATCTGCCAGTTCAGCCACCCAACGATATCCTGTCGCATTAAGTTTAGCCGACTTCATGATGTAAGTCAGCATGATTGCTGTACACTGTGAATTCTGGGGCATGAAAAAGATAATCACGGAAGCGATCTGTGATGGCCCATTTTAAGAACTCCAACTTCCCAGAATGCAATTTGTAGTTCTTCTCTGCCATTGTTAATGTCTGGGATCCATATGCTATGACTGAGTACACCATGTTGTCTCTGATACAAAACTGCACCTAAGCCTTCCTCTGAGGCATCTACATGCGACACAAATGGTTTCTCAATGTCAGGATATGCCATGATAGGTGGATGAGTTAGAGCAGTGACTAAATTCTCCAATACCTCTTGGTGTCTTTCAGTCCATTCGACTGGCTGGGACGGTGGTGGCTAAGCAAACTGACAGTCACGTTCCTCTTCTTTGCATACTTTATTTTCTCTGTTTTAGGCTTAGTCAGCAGCTCGTACAGAGGCTTCGCAATCCTAGAGAAATCTGGAATATATGACCGATAACCGTAGTTTTCTCACCTCTCGGACAGTAGCAGGTGTCTCCTGCTTCAGCACCTGCACAGCCTCAATCTCTTTAGGGTTCATGCAGTAACCCTGTTCAGAGATGATACGATCTACATTGCACACGTCCCATTTGAAGAAGTCACATTTCCTTGGCCTTAATTTTATTCCACATTGCTTCTGTCGCTGTAACACTCTGCGGACATTCTCAACGTGTTGCTCAAAGTCACTGCTAAAAAGTAACACATCGTCTAAGTACGGGACGCAGATTTCATCCCTTTGGTCTCCCAGGCATCCCTCCATATAAAGCTGGAAGGCACCTGGAGTGTTAGTGAGGCGAAATGGGATTCTGACCCACTTATAGAGCCCCCATGGTGTTATGAATGCGGTGCAGGTTCTGCTTTCATCCCTTATAAAGCCTTGGTGGTACACCTTACCTTGGTCCAGCACCGTAAACCAGAAGTTACCACCCAGGTTTTCTAGAATCTTCTGTATTCTCGGGATTGGATGGCGATCTGACTGCGTCTTCTCATTTAGTAGCCTATAATTTATGCATAGGCGCAAGCCTCCGTCTTTCTTTCTTACGCACACTACTGGTGATGAATAAGAAGAATACGACTTTTAAATCCAGCCTCGACTCAGTAAGTCCTGTATGTCATTTTTGACCTCTTGATAGAGTGAATGAGGAATAGCGTTGTATGTTTTTCGCACTGGAATATTGTCATTCAGCTGAATGTCCATTTTCAGGTTGGGGATGCATCCTGTGTCCCACTCAAACACGCCGCACTCCTGTCTGAGAATCAGTCGCGCCAGCTGCTGTTGTTCTTCTGACAGGTGACTGAGGTCCACAGGTGGGTCCCAAGGCTCATCTTCTGAGATCTTGGAAGAATGTTCTATCTGGGCAGTGGCACCGCCGTCTGACGACAGTGAGTGCTGTTCTTGCTGTAAGGGTTTCACTTCAAGGGGGTGGATGGCTTCAATGGTATATAACCAACCCAGCACTGTTCGGCTCTGGAGGGTTAAGTTGTCATCTGTGGTGTTTTCTACTGTTACTGTGATGTTGGCATTGTCTTCATGATGAAGCTGAATGACTTGTTCCTTAACTTCTATCCATATGGGCCATGGTGCCTTTTCATTTGGCTCCAGAATCACACATGCGCCCCTCAGCACTCGCTTATTCAGCTGCCCACAGTTCACAGTTAACACCTTGTGCTTAGGGATGGTAATGTGTTGCTGCCCCACTCTGGCGATGTGATAGTCACTGTTATTCTTCTGCTTCTTTAAAAGTGGCTGAACTGCCCTTGCTTTCTTGTGCCCCACTGCCAGTGCAGAACACAGGTTTTGTACTAACTGGCTTGAAAAGGCATTTTCTCCTGAAGAGTCTCCCTGTGCCAACTCCTCAATCACATTGAACCCAATGATTAGTCGCTCAAGCTTACTGCAGGCCACAAGGATTGTAACTGACAGCTGTCTGTTACTCACCCCAGCCATAGTATTTCCAGCGAGGCTAAACTCCAGTTCCATCCAGCCTTCATAAGGAATGCGTGTTCCATTTGCTGCAGTGATGTTTAGCTCTCTTTCCTGGAGCAGTTCCTCCACGGGTCTCACCTTAACATCAGCTAAGTGTTTCTTCTTCCAGTCTGACCCTACAATTGACACTTGTGATCCTGTATCCCATTGAACTGTTGTGTGAACACCTCCCAGTGAACACTGAACCAGACATCTGTGTCCAACAAGTTTAGTTGCTTTCTCCTCTTTACCCGAGAGAGGCATTTAGAGATGGAAAAGGCCGATAGTGTCTGTTTTGTCTCTAAGTGTGTAAATTTCAATTTTGTTTGATGTTGCCGTAGCAACCACTCGCTTACGACACTCTGCTGCCCAATGTTCATCACTGCCACATTTATAGCAGTGTTGGCATCTCACATCCTGATCTGACTGTTCACACTGGTGGCACCGCCAGCTTGTGGTTTGTGCATGTGAGAGGCCATTTCAATTACTCTTTGAGTGTGGTATTTGGACTTCTGGGTGAGGCTTGCGACTTGAGTAGTGAGGTTCTGAAGGGCTTCACAAATTACCTTATTTCCAGCATCCAGTCTCTCCATCAGAGTGTTGCTCTTTGTTTCTTTAATTTTCTTCATTATGGAACAGTTGTCTTGGTTAACATCCCCATGTTCCTCCTCACTTACCACTGCAACCTTCACCACTCTGGATTTTGCTGTACTGCCAAACTTACTTTTCCGTTCCATCTCCAGAGTGTACACTGTGTTCATTTTCTCCAATAACACCTCATCCCTCAAGTGTGGAACTTGCAGGAACGGCTTGAAATCTGCCCGGATGATGTCGTCATGGAGACCTGTCATGACCGTCTGAGGAAACTGGTTTTGTATTCGTTCAGGGTCCTACTTTAATCCTGTTTTGGCTCTTTCTGATGCTAAGAGAACCTGTTGTGTCAAATCCATAGCTCGCACCAATAACTGAATGGCGGTCTCTCTTGGTTCCTGAACTGCACGAGTAAGTGAGTGATATAATTCCGTAACATCTTTTTCAATGTAATGAGTTCTCAGTATTTGCTTCAAAACAGGTAAAGTCAAATCAGTTCTGCTTTCAAGGTAACTCCTCAACTTCACTCCTGGTGCTATTGCTTGAATAACAGCTTCAACGACTTCACCCTCATCATATCCCTTTTTCAGGGCCCTCTGTATTTGTCTTTCAAGACTGGTTAACTGTAATTTGTCTTTTTGATCTGGTTCCCCAATCTGTCCAAGGATTCTTAAGTCTCTCCTATACAGTGGGTGAACAACTGTATGACTTTGCATTGGCACTTTTGTTCTTGTAATAACATTACATGCTGTCTTTTCGTTTAATTCGCTAGTTGCAGTAACACTTTTTATCTGAGTCAACTTTTCGCTGCGCCTCTAACGTGGTTTCCACTGTCGTCTGCTCGGAATTACCGTCATCATCGCTTAAGCACTCGTTTTTCAGAGTATCTATTTTCTCATTACGTTCTAATGCGGCGTTCACACAGTGAGCGGTAGACGGCAGGACGGTAGATGGTACAACAGCAGGGACGTAGTTGACGGTACAGAAATATCGGTCACGGTAACGCATTGTTTATATCCGTTGCCATATTTACGGTCTGCGCGAAACAGATTACCGGTGTACCAAAGACCGTGACTGAAAGTGTATTTATACATTTATACATAGAGACCAGAAATAAGTGTAAACGTAGTGGCCGACTTGTTATCCTTATAACAGAATTTTTTTTTCTTCAGAGCTTACAGTTTGGTATAAACATTAAACAAATGTAACAGTTCCTCATCAATTATGCAAATCCACTAAAGAGTGCAGTGTATCTCTGCCCCTGGCCAGAATCCTCGCATTAAGTTGAGATACGACTTTATTTAAGTTTATGTTAATTTGTCCAATTACTTTTGGTCCCCTAAAATGTAGGGTGGGTGGGGGTCTATGTGTGAAAAGGGCTACAATTACCAAACGGTCACTGTTCCATTTCAAATCCAATGTGCTAGAGTATAGAACCAAAACAACAAAAAATATGTCACTGTCCAAATACTATTGGACTGCACTGTATCTGTCCAGGTGGGATTTCTAAATTTCTAAGATGCTCGTTCCATCAACCGTATATATACAAACAAATAGCCTAGCATTATCATCATAACGCCCATCCCTGTCGTCTTTTTTTGAAATCCAAAATAGGGACAGTCGCCCTAGCGTTAGCAAGTTAGCAGAATGCATTTATTCAATTGGCTAACATATAACCCATTTGCCTAACCCGTTCTTGCTATTTCATTAATGAACACACCAAATATGATCCGCACAACACTCACCAATGTCACAGCACGATCGAGGAATGATATATGGATAATCACTGTGTAGAACCTACAACGTAAAGTTTTAACTTGCAGAACCATTGTCACACCTTTCCCATCTGTCAATCAAGGTGGGACTAAGCTTACGAGGCAGTGTCTGATTCACTTGAATTAAAAAAAAAAAAAATTGCCCGTTCCTACACTGGGTTACAGAGGCACGGAAGGTGAATGTAGAGTTAGTACACAGGGTAAGATGGGTAAGTGAAGTTTAGAGGGTGATAGAGGGGTGGCTGTTATGTACATAGGGAGAGTGAAATGACTGGAGGATAAGAAGTGGTGGCTAATGTGAAGAGGTAGAGTATGTGAGTCTAAAATGTGTGATGTGGGTTTTTAGTACTACATATGGTAATTTATGGAAGAGAGCTGGTCTGGGGAAGGTAGACGAGGAAGGAGGGATGAAATGTGATGTTGTGAAGGTGAGTGGGTGGACTCTCTGGGGTGAGTTTTCTCAAACTGACTGTAGCTGAGAAGTAAACAGACGGCCTGCATTACGGTTGTAATAAATAGTCGAAGTTGTAGACGGGCTTTTCTCTGTCTGTTCGACAGCGTTCGCAGAGTTACAGACTGACATCCACGAGCTAACCAGCGACTTGGACGGAGCAGGGATCCCTTTCCTGGATTACAGGGCGTACACAATGAGGGTCCTCTTTCCTGGCATCGAGGAGCACCCTGTCCTGAGGGATCTGGAGGTGAGTGCCGTGTGTTTGTGTGTCATTTATTTGTGGTATTAAAACAAATGTCTATGTTTCTCATTTTGTAATTGGATTTCAGAACCAGTCTGCCAACTACTATTGTCATGATCTTGCTAAAAAGCAGGATTTAACCATTTAATAGGGAGTTAAACTCACATCTTTGCGAATATCTGTTTAAAGATGAAGGTCCACATGTGTATCATGGATATATATAGATACTAGCTGTAATGTAGACTGAAGGCTGTTTACCTTCATGCTCAGTGTTTTTTAGTAGGATTTATATCTGTGGTTTGTAATTATTTTCAGGAAAATGATCTGCTTTAAAATCACCGCATGTTCTCCTTAATAAGTAGAGTGACGTGTGACACAGCTGCTTTTCAGACCTGTAGACAAAGTAATGTTAGAATGAGGGAAATTGTCAATGAACTGCAGGTTAGTTACTATTTAAGTGACAGTGATGGACGTTGTTAATTGAACCCCCTTCTCCTCAAACCAACGACCGTGGAAATAGTATGTTGTGCAAAATTTGACCCTCAGTACGGGCGAGATTAATTGCTCATTAATTGGTATAAATGACTCACTATGAGAAGGTTAGTGTGGAATCAAATTTAATAAAGGTATCAGTCAGCCTGTCTCTTGTATGTGATTGGAGGCTAATTGTTATTGATGTGAGATGAGTGTCCGTGATAGATACGCGGCTGAGGGGAATTGGTTTGGGATTTCAGAAGTGTCTTGTTTAAGCAGGAGAGAATTCTATCATTGTACCTTGCTTCAGTTCTGATATTGGCATCCGATTGGGAGAAATCGCTCCTCGTCGGTCTCATGATTTTCCTGGATCGGATACATTTCTCCATCGCGCCTCCCTCTAACTCGCTCTCCGTCTCTCCTCCCGTGTTTTCCCCCCCCCCCCTCCCTCTTTCTCATTATATAACCAATTTTCCTGTGAGTCCCTCATGTGTGGAGGGCAGGATTGACTCAAGGGAGAAGCAGCCAATTGCAAACTGCAAATCTGAGCTATCTCTAATGCCAGTGGGATTTGGTTCAAGTTTATTCCCCCCCCCTTACTGTCGGAAAATAGTCTTGCGTCGTCGCCATCTGATTTCCCAGGTTTTTTTTAAAAGCTTTCATTACTGCGTACGGTTCGCTATTAGTGCAGGGGCGCGAGGATGCCTCTCCAGTACCTGATGAGAACCGACACAAGAGCGCAACAGACATATTTCCACAAGGCTTCCGGTTCCTCACATCCAGACTGTACCGATCGCAGATCGGCTCCCAGAGCACTATGTCAGACATGAATAAATTGAATGAACAATTTGAACAATGGGATCCATAGAGTGCAAACAGCAGATTACGCAGTTCCAAAGGGGGGCGGGCGACATGCGTTGCGCTGACACGCTGATGGATGCACAGAGAGAGAGCGAGAGTGAGGAATTTTATCTGAAATGCCCATGACAGATCTTAAAATAGAATCTCTAGGTGCAATTTAGGGAAATAAGAAAATGTACATATCGCCGCAGACGGCGAAGGAGCAATTTCTCATTTCAGCTTGGCGGCTTTCATCTTGCGATATTTTGCCGCAGACCATTCAGACATGGGCGTCGAATAAAGAAATGTACGCCTTCATCCAAAATGAAGAACTATTTTGGAAGGCCCTTGTTTTTTCTCTGTACATGAACAGAATCAGAATGTAGAAGTAACAAGATGGGCGCAGTGCTTTTGGCTTCTCTAGAACAGGGGTTTTCAACTGTTTTTTGATCCACGCATCTCCACCCAGGCTTAAAGCCAAACCGGGGACCACCTGCATTAAAATAAAGTAAAAAATTATCCAAAAAAAACATTTTTTTTATTAAGATTGCGAACTGGGCTGGTGGGGGGAAGGGGTGACATTACGATCCGGTTGAAATCCCAGGCTCCGGAAGTCTCTGAATAAGCCAGCACTACAGATAAGAGCAAACATGGTTGTGAACAATCCAAGACTATAGCAATTAACAGACCAATTTCATTCATCTACTTGAGGGATGTTGTGATCAATGCAAACAAACACCAAAGTCCTCTGTAGCATTTCCTAAATTGGAATAATTGCTCTTCCTGGAGTAGTGGATACGGATCTAGACTTGTGACACCGCGGGTGAGCAAGCGAGGTGATAATGCTGTTGCAATGTGTGTTGCAGGTCCCGGGCTATAGGCAGGAGCAGGTGGAGAAGGGCCTGAAGCTCTTTGGCCAACTCATCAACAACAAGGTGTTCCTGCTGTCGTTCATCCGAACACTGGAGTCGCAGCGCGGCTTCTCCATGCGCGACCGCGGCAACGTGGCCTCACTGATTATGACCGTGCTGCAGAGCAAGCTGGAGTACGCCACCGATGTGCTCAAGCAGCTGCTGTCCGACCTGATCGACAAGAACCTGGAGAGCAAGAACCACCCAAAGCTGTTGCTTCGCAGGTGAGGGGAGGCTGAGTACGCGAGGCAAAACTGTGCAGGTCTGTCTCAATCAGGTACAGCTGTGCAGATCTGTCTCAATCAGGAATAGTTGTGCAGGTTTGTCTCAGTCATCTACAGCTGTTCAGGTCTGTCTCAATCAGGTACAGCTGTGCAGGTCTGTCTCAATCAGGTATAGTTGTGCAGGTTTGTCTCAGTCATCTACAGCTGTGCAGGTCTGTCTCAGTCATCTACAGCTGTGCAGGTCTGTCTCAATCAGGTACTGCTGTGTAGGTCAGTCTCAATCAGGTACAGCTGTGCAGGTCTGTCTCAATCAGGTACAGCTGTGCAGATCTGTCTCAATCAGGTACAGCTGTGCAGATCTGTTTCAATTAGGTACAGCTGTACAGATCTGTCTCAATCAGGTACAGCTGTGCAGGTCTGTCTCAGTCATCTACAGCTGTGCAGATCTGTCTCAATCAGGTACAGCTGTGCAGGTTTGTCTCAATCTGGTACAACTGTGCGGGTCTGTCTCAGTTAAGTGTAGCTGCTTAGATAGGTGTAGCTGTATCGATATGCCTTAGTTGCAGGTTTTTCTCTGTCAAATCGGTGTAGTCTTGCCAATGTGCAGCTGTGCTTCTTGCTCAGTTCTGTTGATAGATGTAGGGCGGAGTTTAGGCAGCTGAGACATGGCACAGTCTCATTTGGCCCCTTTACCAGCCTGGCTGCAAAGCAGGGGGTGTGGCAGTGTGTCTGTTGGCCCCTCCCTCAGACCAGCTGAAGGGCGCTACTCTGTGTTTGATGTCCCCATAAATCTCATATTGACTGTTATAAGAGAGAGCTCTGGCACTCTGTCAGTTTATTAAGACAGACGGCGGCAGCTCTCTCTCAGCCAGGGGCGGTGACAGAGGAATCACTCCCGCCCTGTTCAATTTCCAAATTCACCTGTCTGCACTTTGTCCTCCACTTTGCTCTGCTCATTACAATTGCGGCACACTGCAAAACCCATTTAATGTCTGAGATGCTTCAGAAGCTGCGCGCGATTTCATGTAGACCTGGGGCCACATGTATAAAACGTTGAGTAAAAGAATACGTAAAAGAAGGAGAAAGGGAGAAAGTCGGAAATCTGCTTACGCAAAAGTTTTACATTTTCTCCCTCTTCCTTTTGATCATGGTGTTGCCATATCACACTGACTCCAAACATTGCGTACATATTGTGTCCAGCGTGTGCCGAGGTACACAGATTTTCTTATTTTATACATCTGAATTTATGCGTGGAAACTCGCTTACGCAGTGTTTTGAGGGCATTTTTCTGCTCAGCACTGTTTATACATGTGGCCCCTGGGCTATATATTAACAATTAAGAAACACATTCACAGAGTTTGATTGGATTGAATTCAATCCCTGAAAATTCTTGAAATTAATGATCAGTTTTAATGACGTTGAGATATCTTGCCTTGGAAACAAATAATACTCCAACTCATTCATCATTAAATTCTAATGATGATGAATTATTCCTGGGTCTAATTAAATTTGCCATTTCATTCCATTGTACAAATATTTGAAAGCTCTGCTCACATTACAGCTTGTGAACACATCTGTATTACCGTGTATTACACTGTATGGTATATAATGGGAACCGCCATATAATGGCGGAGTCTTCCGTATCCGCCAGAGCTTATGAGGCTCTGTATAGGAAGTGAGTCACTTATACTGGCAAATTTCAGGACTACCAGCCTTTGTGAAGTTCGCTGATACTTTTTTCATACACCTCATCATCACTTCGGTGAGTCAATGTCAACACTACCTCCAGAGATCCACCTCTGCTGTTCTTGGCCCTGCCCCAAACACCCCCCCACCCCCCCTTTGATGACACGCTAAATTGGTCTTTTATTACACTGCCTTCTGAAGGTTGAAATTAACATGGACTGAATGTGACAGCTGATAAGCAACATATTCTCTTCATCAGGACTGATTTAATGGCCTTCCCATCACCAAAGTGATTATTACGGACTGGCGAAGGCGAGATTAATCGCATCCTTCGACCACAGAAATCATTACCATTATTAAATAGGGGGTTGGCTTTAATGCTTCTCTCAGGCGAAAAGTGTAATCACACAAATAATCAGAAGTGGTCATAGTGGGGGGGGGGGGGGGCGGGGGCGTTGTGGCGCATAATGGACTCTATTTCAGAGCATGGATATAGCCATGCAGCAGTCAACATGAATTACTAGGAAAAGCACTGGAATTTTTGTTTAGACAATGTAACCCTTACAGAATATAATTGCCATTTATTGAAAAATATACCATAATATATTGAGTAATACCTATGTATCTTCAAAATATGCCAATATATTGAATTTTTTAATAAGTAATAAGTTATATACTTTCCAGTGTATTTCTGTGTATTAGATTGTTATATTGTTCTTATTACACAAATGAAATATTGTTTTTGCTTGATATCATTAGTTTGTGAAAATCTTATCTCGACAGCCTTCGATCGTCACAACAAATGTTCATATATTGGATCCCCATATGTTGTAAAGATATACAATATTTTTGTTGCACAAGGGTACCAATATGTAATATGTTGCCAAAAACACCTAAATTAAATGTGATATCAAGATCAAAATTTTGCTGCACTTAAAAATGAATGGGCAAATATACAAATTATTTTAAATAGTGTAATATATATTTAAATAGCTGTGAAATATATGTATCATTGTCCATATGTTCACCATATTTAGTTTTGCAAATCTGTAAATCAAAATTTTTTCTTATTGACAGTTTCTGTGCACTACCTTGCTATCTGTTCTTGGTCCAGGGATGGAATTGCACTTTGCCATAAGGTTCTGGTTGTAGACCCGTCCCTAACCTCAATGCCCCCTTTTAACATCATGAAGAAAAGAAAGAAAATAAAGAGGAAAAGGTTGAGATGGGCAAAAGGAGGATGGAACCGGCTAGCACGGGGGCTAATGTGCAAGACCTTAGCGTAGCTATAGCTCTCTCTGTATAACTCTGAACCATCCACCTTCTTCCCTTGAGCAGTAGCAACAAACACCATCTGCGCTTTCTTAAGTGGCCAAGTCACATCCTGGCCCTCTGGAGCCAAAGTCTTGGGCTGGCTCCATTCGGTTGAGATTACTGAGAGACAGGCAGAGGACGGCCTTGCCCAAGCCATCTCTCTGGAGGAGCACTCAGGCAGACTGATGTCAAGTGGAAGGAAAGAGCGCAGAGGCACCGTCTCTCGGATCACTCAGGCTTGATTATTATCGTCGTGTGGGCGACTCTTTTAGCCCCACACTCGGTTTCTGCTTCGACTGTTATCCCTAAAAGCCGAGGAGAGGATGAAAGTATACCGTTGTTAGGCCGGTGAGATAAGGGTGTGATTGGTGAGGCCTTTTCATTCCACCTTGGGAGGAATTCGGCGCATGCGGACCGCTGCCGTTTTGCGAGCGCGGCCGAGGAAAGGAACACCGGTCCGGGTGTCAGTACAAGGCGGAGCTTCCAGGTTCTCGGCTGTGGAGGTGACCTGAGTGTAGGACATCTTTGCAAGTCGTGCAACCTTGCTGTCCCAGCATGCTTTGCGCACACACCCACCCACACACACACACACAAACATACACACGCAAAACTGTTTGATGACTCATTCACCCCGTCTAGGCCTGTCATTTTTCCAAAGCATAGAATGCATCAGGCACTATGTCAAGGCTGGTGTTGAACACCCTTTGAGTGTCCCTGCCTCTGTTCTGATAAGCTTTTCTATGCTCTGATAACATTGTGTGAATAATTTTTCCCAGTATCGGCGCAGAATTCACATTTAAGTAATTTCCCCCTATGCCCCGTTGTTCTGCTGACAGAACATGAAATTGATTATCTAATCTGCTTTATTAACACCTTTTAAAAATCTGAAAACTCAGGGGTTCCCAATGGGTCAGTTGGTAGAGGCGCCCAGCACAAGCGAAGACCTTGCCCTGTAATATAGGTCTGGGTCTTGGCTGTCGTAAGCCAGCGATGACAGGGTGTCCACTGTACAGGACACAATTGGCCACCTCCTGGCAGGGGAATGGTAATTCTGTGTCAAGCAGGGCCCCTTTGGTTGCTGCCATAGTTAGTTCCTCCTCTGCAGTGCTCCTCGTGCAGACACAGGTGGCGTAACTCGAGGCATAATTGACAGTTCCAAACTGGGGAGAAGAAAAGGAGGGGAATCGCGACAGCCGCACAGTCAACTGTGATGAGAGAACTTCATCTGTGCTAATGTTTCCTTTCTCTCTCTCTCTCTCTCGCTAATTATTAATAAATCAAATCAAAGCTCAGAAAGTGAGGAAGCTGACTGCTTTTGGCACCGTTCGCGGACCAGCTTCCACGTCCAGCTTCCAAGATGCTGCTCGCTTCCTCGTGTCTCCGCCTGGCCCGCCTCCATCCGAGCCGCACAACAGAACCAGGCTAACTCACTAACGAGGGGCTGCCAGACCCATCTGTCGTTTCCCCCGCAACCCCGTCCTCTTTGCACACGGCACGCTGAGAAGCAGTCTCCGCCACCAACACACAGAACCGAAATAAACCACTCTTCAGAAGGAAACATAAATAAACTGTCCTCTCACCTTCTCCAGAGCATGTGAAAGCACACAGGCAAGCACACATGCATACACAATCACACACACAAATACACACACATATACATGCACGCAAACACAATCATACAGAAGCACACACAAACACACATGCATACATGAGCACACAATACACATGCATACACAAACAGACACACACAGACACATACAAATACACATGCATACACAACTACACACGTACACACATCGATACACAAGCACACACGTAAGAACAAACATGCATACACTTGTGCACACGCACGCAGAAACAAGGCTGAGTTGTCACTTCTAACACATTGAGCGCCGTGCAGTGCAGGGGGCAGGGAAATGAAGGGCTAGATTATTGTGCTCTGCATGATGAAGGTGGAAATTGAAATAATGTCTGACGTCCAGCTGTGTCCTTTAACGCGCGAGATGTGTAAGGGCAGCGCAGGTTAGTTTGGTTGCGCAGCAACACCGGCGCAAGCCGAGCCAGCTACGGGGCCGCCTCCAGACGGGCGCGGGGGTACACAGACACGCCTCCAGTCCTCGAGATGCCGAGCGGAGGAGGGGGGCGTGTCGTCGGACGGAGACGAGATGCAGTCAGCATCCTCTAGGGGAGGGTTGTCGCAACCTGTCCTCTCGCGGGGGGATTGCCACTTCATAAGACCACAAGCTGCAATGGTCCTGGCACCAGGCGCGGTCATCTGGCTGACTTACCTGAGCAAAATCCCCAGCAGCAAAGCCTCATGGGAAATGAACAGTTCATTCATACACAGTATCAACTCTGCAAGCCACTTTTGGCACTGCAAAGTGCATCACTAATTAACACATATCTGTGTATACCATACTTTGTGAAAAAGTACTGCCGTGTGTCAGTTTTGGTGGCACGTCGCGTTGAATTCTCATTTCTGATTGGCTCTCGGCTTCACCTTGGCCGCATCACCACGCCCATCGTATATTATTTTTCAATGACAGGACAGCCCGTTGTGGTTTATTCCTGATGTATATCCTAACCAAAACACTTGTCACAGTTCTACATTTCACATATTCCATTCTTATAGTTTACTTATTATCCGTAACTGATTAAAAAACAGATCCCACTGCACCATTTCAGAAGGCTTTTGAGATGAGATCGTTATTTAATTCCAATGCTTCTTTGTTTAAAAAAAAAAATACATACATCTAAAAACTGAGATGACTGCAAACACACAAAGACTCCCACCACAAGTCAGGCTCCTTTGTGCGGGAAGTGTCATCGCCGCACATTAACGGCTCTCCACGCATCTGCCATCCAGGAATCCTGTCGCTTATCTCCGTTTCGGATGAAAAACTGCGACTTAATCAGGAGGAACTAAGTACCTCGTTGTTTCCTTGATCCCAAAATGTGGATCGGGCCCAGATCTTTCTGCCTCCTGTCCCTGACTGCTTGCCAGCTGGGCATCATCAAAGGAAACGCTCTAACGCTGCGGGTATTTATCTCCCTCCCCTCAGAGTCTGACTGCATGCCAGCTGGGCATCTTCAGAGGGAAAGCTCTGATGCTCTGGGTCTTTGTCTCTGCCCTTTAGGTAGGGCCGTTATCAGGGGCGGGACTGAGCGCGCCCGGGGCCCGTGCCAAACTCGGTAATTACGACGGGGGCTCGCACAGGCATTGTAAAAGTTTAATTGTGGCAGCGGGAGGGGGGGGGGGGACAAGAAAAGAGCCCGCCGAGCAGCCTCCCTTGCTCCTCCTTTTTCTTTCTCGCCCTCCCCCTCATTTTTCGCCACCCCTCCCCCTTAGCGTGTTTTTTCGACCCGTTTAATAACGGCAATAAACTTCAAAGTGGTCAGGGGCTCTCGCCGAGGCGGGGGTGTGTCGAGGGAGAGAGGGAAAGGCTTTCGAGAAGATGAAATGTGACCCCTCTCCCCCCCATCGACCCCAGGATTGGGCCGACGGGCCGCTGTGGGGGGCGAAAGCGCGGCCACGGCACAGGTGGATGTTAATCCCTTCCAGGTGTAGTGCCAAGGCTTGCAGGGCGCTGGCGCAGCAGTATAACACCCAAACCCCCCCCTCCCCATTCCAGCTCTCACCGCAGTGGCACTAAACCTGGGGGAGGGCTGCAGTGGATGGCGGGCGTGGGGAGGGGGCCAGGGTTGCAGGTGGCAGTTGGGGTGTGAAGGACGGGGCATAGTCCCCCCCCCCCACCCAGACCCACCCACCACCCTCCCTCTGTGAACTGGGAACACCGCACAATGCAGTAATCCTAAAATATTGATGCTCATTACAGCCTTCATTGTGGGTGATTTGACAGATTAGCTGTAACCCCCCCCCCACACACACACACACACACACACAGCCCCTCCTCTCCCCCCAAACAAATAAAGGATGAGGGGAAAGAATCCTCTGAATATCAGAATAAAGGAAATGTGATACGCGTGTCTCCTGTTTCTTCTACATTATTCCGTTATTATGTACGAGTATTATTCCTTTACACAGCACTGCAAGTTGTTGGCCCGGCGAACGGTCCAGTTAGACACGCTCATGAGTCACATACGTGTACTATACGCACACACACAACATGTATTCATCCTGTTTTAATTTCCATTGTAATTTAATACATTTTCCAGCAGATGACTTGGCTCTGCTTTCCACGCATTATGAAGCTGATTTTGCGGTGTCTGGCGTGAACTATGTGAATTCTGCCTTATGATTACGGCGCACCTTGCGTAAAAGATTGTGTTGGAAGTGTTCGACGTGCCGCAGTACTTAGAGCACGTGCTTCCATTATGTCTGAGAAAAACAGTTGCTCTGGTCATGGTTCCATGTGCAAACTCTCCCTAATAATTATTTTTAATGTTGGATATTTCTTTTCTTTTCTTACAGGACTGAGTCTGTTGCAGAGAAAATGCTCACAAACTGGTTCACCTTCTTGCTTTACAAGTTCTTAAAGGTAACTATTATGTATGACATCACACTTTCTTCTCACCTTACAGCAGAGAGCGCTTCTTGTACTATAACCTCTCCTTGTGAAAGTGTTGACTTATAATCAGGCCTCTCCAGCGTATGGTCTCACCGCTGCTCGAACTGTCACGGAGTTGAGGTGTCGGCATCACTTATAGACTGATTGCTCTGTATCCTTCAGAAGAAAACAGAGGCATTGATAAGTGACAACTCTCCCATTTGTCAAACAACGAGTGTAGAGTTGGCACACCGAGTCTTTAAGCTTTAATGGTTTCTCATTTCTGCATCCACAACCTCTGAAACTCCTGTTTCCAAAAAAGGGTGCAGCTGGAAAGAGGAGAGAGGGACTGAGAGACAGTTAACTTTTTTAATCATTTTTTGATTATATATACAGTAATGATCCTCCAGCGAAAGCCAAAAGAAATTCCACCATTTTGGCTTTCAGAATGTTTTCATGGGCTGCCGGTCACTTGTGTCATGCTGCTGATACATTCTGTGATGCATTTATACAACGTGGTTTGAACTGAATCGACTAAGGTTAAGCACTTTCTCAAGGGTGCTAGAGCAATGCCTCAACTGTGAGATGGACCCATTATCTCGTTCTGTTCTATTTGTCTGTATTGAGTATTTGGAGTTTGGAGTGCAGATAAAATGAAATAACCATGAATATGTAATCACTAAATTGGTAAGATGCTCTGTTTAATTAGTGTAAATGTTTTCTAAATGTCATCTTTAATAGATATACACACATGGGATAGCTTAGCAACAGTACAGTACCTGATGTTTTAAAATGAAAGAAGCCTTGATCATTACCAACATAATAAAGAATTACTTTTCAGCTGTAGTAAAGATTTTGTCCAATATGGCTGGCCAGGCCTCATGTGCATTCCCTTATCGCTATTTATGAGCACACGGTTGCTTTATTTTTGTTTCTGGCGCATGTGCTACAGTAAGTGGGCCTGTGAATTACACACTTATTATCCCTCATACTGTGGAAGGCCTGTAGGGGTTTTCCGCAAGACTGCGTTTACTATAAAGTTTACAGTTCCTGCAATGCCCTTCTTTTTGGGCTTCCTCAAGACGATACAGTTTTTACAGTAGTTGTGAGGACATTGCGGTGGTCTTCCTCAGAACATGGTTTTACTGTGGAGTTTACAGTAACTTTAATGAGCCTACGTTTCGCTCTTCCTCAGGAATGTGCTGGCGAGCCCCTGTTCTCCCTCTTCTGCGCCATCAAGCAGCAGATGGAGAAAGGCCCTATTGACTCTATCACCGGTGAGGCGCGCTACTCGCTCAGCGAGGACAAGCTCATCAGACAGCAGATCGACTACAAGACAATGGTAAGGGGAAGTCGAAACAAGAGACTTCGGCTGTTTCAAGTCCGACAGGCAGAAGGTGCCACAAGGCATCAGAGCTGAGGCATTTCGGCGACCGCGATCTATCTACAAGAGTGTGTACAGCTACTTACAGGAATATGTAAAGAGACAGATGTGTGTGAATGGACAGGAGTGCTCACAGTGACAAGTGTGTACAATCAATTTTTTTTGTGTGACAGTTTAACTGTTAACCAATAGCTATCATTAATCTAAAATGAGAAATAAAAATGTTCCTATTATTAAACCGCACGCTTCTTCTATAACATGTATTAATTGGATAATGATTAGACCCAGTAAAAATATAGCAGTCTGACAGGTCATTTAATTTCTACTTTTTTCTCATGGAATGTCTTCTCTGGACCATATGATTACGCAATCATACTGCTGATGATGATGATGATGATAATGATGATGATGATGATGATGATGACGATGACGACTACGGTGGTGGTGGTGGTTCAGGAGATGAGAGTTCATTAATTGCATGCCAATTACCTGGCATGATGACTCACAGTAATGGGACGTCTGATGGGCCCGGGTCAGTTGAAACTGTGGAAACGAGTCGTCTGAATTGCCGTGATTGATTCTATGACAGGGATGAGTGACAGGGAGACTGGTGCGTCCTTAATAAGGCCCTGGCAGCTAGCCGATCGCCAGACAGAGAGCGTTATTCCCATGGCTTAGACGAACTCGCATCTACCCGAGCCCAATCGCAGACGACTGTGCTGTGGGGATTCCGCCATCTCCAGTGTCCCGCTAAAAAGTTTTAGAAATGCTCCCAAATAGAGATTACCCATAAACAGAAGTCTCTCACTCTTCCACTTCAAACAAGCTAAGAAGCCTCTTAAAGTCCCGAGGTCTATGGTGGTTCTCAGAGGTGCTAATTTACAGGCTGGGGTCAGCTTAATTTCCATTCAGTGAATTGATTCAATTAATTGAAATTCAATTTATTAAGTGAAAACTTCCCATAACGTGCAATGGGGACTTTATTTAATTCATTGAATTTCAGCATATTTCCTCAATAGACTTAATTTCAATGGAATTGATCCCGACTCTCCTCCGTGCTGTTCAAACTGTTCATGCAGGCAATTACCATACACTGCCGCTTCAAGCTCATTGCCCCACAATTGCTTTAGTTTATGGTAGCATAGACTAACAAAAAACAAACGATAAGGCTTTTAAAAGCCATTGTTCTAATCTCTGTACCCCCCCCCCCCAGGTTGCAAACTGCATACATCCAGACAACGAGAAGAGCCCAGAGATCCAGGTCAAAGTTCTAAACTGTGATACCATCAGCCAAGTCAAGGAGAAAATTCTGGATGCCGTGTACAAGAATGTGCCCTACTCCCACCGGCAGAAGGCCTCAGACATGGACCTCGGTAAGATCTTGGTGCCAGCTTAAAGTCCTAATGTCCCATTATTACAAGGCCTAAAGTGTTCCAGGCTTTTACAGTAGAATGTAGGCTGGAAGAAAACAAATATATTACGGTATCTACTACAATTTAGCCACGGGAATCAGTCTGTGAGCAAGGCCTACATGCGTATAACGCAGTAGACCGAGACTGTAATAACCTGTCGGATTAGCGATCTGCTTCACGACTACAGTAATCTGTGTGTGGGTGGGCACCAAAAATTTGCTACCCAATATCTGGGGAACATTTTTCTATGTTATTGGAACTTCCCATTGATGTCTTTGAGGATGGGCATTTTAGGGGTCGTTCTATGGCAGGACAGCAATCTATCTCTCAGCGATCCATCTCACGACTACAGCGATACATCTGAGCAGTGATCTGTGAATTGGCCCACTTCAAAGACCCCGAGACCACAGTCTGTTTAGCGGCGGCGAATCCTTGCGTGACACTGAAAGGCCGGTTGACCGTAAGGCGCGCTCTGCAGAAATAGCTCTGGGGAGCGCTGGCTTTTCTGCCCTGGCTTTTGAAAAGAAAATTGGCTGCAGAACTCCAGAGATTGGATTCCGGTGTTTTTATTAAGAGTTTGGCGTGTAGTTCCGCCGTTTTCATCCACCCTCTTCAAAAACTTAAAAAGGATACCACTCCATTCTGCAGCCTGAGTCATCCTTCAGCTCTCAATGAAATGCAGTCAATCCCCCGTCAGCGCAGTGGAATTGATGAGGTAATTGACCAGCGAAAGAAAGGCCTGAGGAGACAGCTCCGATCCTCAAACATCACTGTGGATGTGTAAAAAGAATATGTAGTACATTTCGATATAACTCAACTGGCAGTCTGGCTTGTTCATTTCCTAAGCCGTGGTTTCTGCTGCTAACTTACAGTAAGAAGCTCCTTATTTTTGTAAACATAATTGGCAGGGAAGCTCGGTTGTTAGCGATGAAAAATAGTCTTAGGATCTGCACCCCTTCTGTGTAATCCTGTGCCGTTATAATAAATTAGACTCCCTCGTGGAATAACCTCCTCACACTGACTGTACGGTCTGTGCAGTCCATCACGCCTGGAGCCATTTTATTTCTGATTGTATATCCGCCAGTGCTCGCAAGCTTTTTTCTTCCCCTTCCCTGTGAGTGTCATGCCTTTTATGGATTAATATATCAGCGTTGCTTTCTTAGCCCTGCATTTTCAATAATAACATATTTACGGCTGGCTATGGGACTTTGATGGGGTTTCCAGGGGGAATGTCTCTCCGATAAGTGAAGAAATTGTTTTAGCCTTTTTCCGGACGGCTCCTGTGCGAAATTGTTTTATGGACCCCGCCACGTATGCGAGCTTTATTATTGTTTTATTATTCCCGAGAATGGGAATTTGTCTGGGGGAGCCGGGGACGGCGTTGCGGGCACGGGGTCCAGAGGAAAAATATAGGTACGGTAAACAAAGAGGGAGCACTCTGTGTTCATTGAGGGGAGCTTCTGCATTCCGCAAAGGCGCCGAGCCCTGGCTCAATACTCGCCCAGATTGCCAGATCCGATAAGGATAATGGGATTGTGCCAGCTTCTATCTCGCGGCCACTCCTGTTACAAATTGGCCAGGAATGCCTCTGTCCTCCTCTTTGTGTTTGTTCTCCGGTTGAGTCTCCTGGGGCTGGGATGGGAAGGACCTGCTGAGAGCCAAACCTGGCAACCAGCCTCATCTCTCTCTTATTCGGTCTGTCCTTCTCCCTCTTTCTCACTCTCTTTTCTTGCTCCCCTTTTCAACCTCATCCTCTCTCCCTCGCTCGCTCTCCCTCTGTCTGTCTGTCCTTCTCTCCCCCTCTCTTTTTTTCCTCTCCTACGTCACGGCACGTGCCACGGTCACCCGTCCCATCCGAAAAGCATCCACTCCGACCCCTTTTTTTCGTCCTCCCGCTCTTCCCCGGGGAGGAGTAAGAGGATTTTGGGGGATATGGGATTCAGGGGAACGCTCCACCTGAACCATGACTCCCTTCTCTTTAGTCTTCTCTTTTTGTTTATCGCGTCCGACTGGAGAGGAGCCTCATTTACATGTTTATAGAAGGACGTTGAGCTCTGAGAGGAAAATAACAGGATGGCTTTCCCCAAGATCCCTGATGCAAAAAGCCATTCTGATCTCCCGATGCACTGCGTCATTCACCGGGTAACTGCCGCTTTGGTTTTTCACTTCTGAGCAAATCTCCGAGCATGCACTGAACAGACCGGGAATTGACAATGGGGAATTCGAGTTTTCATTTAACTAACAAAACTCGACATGTTTGTATGCGCGCAAAAAAAGAGGGGGGGCGGGGAGAAAAAAACGCAAAAAAAACAATATTTTGTTTCTTTGGAGTCAGTGTGTGTCTCCTTTCATTGAAGAGGAACATTGTTTTTGTTGCGTCGCGTCGCCGCGGCGCGTCGTCTCTTCTCGCTCAACCCTCGCTCGTTCCTCTGATGACCTCGGTAATAATAATAACTGCCCGCTCAGCGAGAGGCTCGGAGGCCTGGTCCTGCCTTCAGGACGAGCCGTTTGGCCGGCAGCAGATGAAAAGGGAAGTGCTTTTCAGTCCCCGCTGTAATAACAGCCCATCGATCGGCCGGCCAGCCAGCCAATTCTCCAGGCCTTACAAAGTGCCGAGTGGGTGATTCCTTTTCTCACTCATTTGCTCTTTCTCCTTCTCTCTCCCCCATACCTCTCCCTCTCCCTCTAATTTTAAGTATTTAACTAAATCATGTTCCCAAACTATAAACATAAATTACAGGTAGGTTTTTAATAACATAATATCAGTGTACAAAGCTTTTAATGAAATGCAAAAGTTGTACAATGCAGTTTTACTGAACAGTGAAACAGGCTTACTCGATGCTGCATCCGCACTTAGACTAAATGTTTTGGCCTCATGGCAGCACGGTGCAACGACTCAACTGAAACATAAAATAAACGCCTCATAAAATGAATTAATTTCGACCTTAGTTTCATTCTTCTAGATTTCCACCTTACTCCAAAAGTGTGGCCGGAAATATCACTGCTGCTAACAAAAACGTTTTTTTAATAATTGACTGTTTCACTCATGCTATTTTGTAATTTAGCAGCAATCACATAGCGAGGGTTGACCAGGTGGTGTTCACAACCACAGCAGTTGTGAGTCAAGCAGGCAATGTTTCTCATTGGCAGGAACACTGAAGAACAGACACTTGTTTCACCCAAGGATTACCCTAGGCTTTTACCCTAAGGATGTAAATATTTCAAAATAAAATGTATTGCCTAATTTATTGTGCTGAAAAGAAAAGGAAAATGAATAATTACATGGCATTAATAGGTTGGGAATTCTATGAATATTTAATGTTTTGAGCCGAAACTCATTCTTTGAAATGGGCTTTATTATAATGTGCAAAGTGTTTTAACAGACTTTCAATAACAACACTTTGATCCTACTGATTTCCTGTCTGTGATGTGTGCATTTTTTAAGTGTGCTTTCCGTTTTCTTCCCAAACTTTGCCTCTGAATACTGTTTTCTCTCTACAGAGTGGCGTCAGGGAAGAGGTTTGCGAGTCATCCTTCAGGATGAGGACGTCACCACAAAGATCGAGAGTGACTGGAAGAGACTCAACATGCTGAGTCACTACCAGGTAAACGCCCTCCTTATCTGCAGTCACAGACTCAACATGCTGAGTCACTACCAGGTAAACGCCCTCCTTATCTGCAGTCACAGACTCAACATGCTGAGTCACTACCAGGTAAACGCCCTCCTTATCTGCAGTCACAGGCTCAACATGCTGAGTCACTACCAGGTAAACGCCCTCCTTATCTGCAGTCACAGACTCAACATGCTGAGTCACTACCAGGTAAACGCCCTCCTTATCTGCAGTCACATACTCAACATGCTGAGTCACTACCAGGTAAACGCCCTCCTTATCTGCAGTCACAGACTCAACATGCTGAGTCACTACCAGGTAAACGCCCTCCTTATCTGCAGTCACAGACTCAACATGCTGAGTCACTACCAGGTAAATGCCCTCCTTATCTGCAGTCACAGACTCAACATGCTGAGTCACTACCAGGTAAACGCCCTCCTTATCTGCAGTCACAGGCTCAACATGCTGAGTCACTACCAGGTAAACGCCCTCCTTATCTGCAGTCACAGACTCAACATGCTGAGTCACTACCAGGTAAACGCCCTCCTTATCTGCAGTCACAGACTCAACATGCTGAGTCACTACCAGGTAAACGCCCTCCTTATCTGCAGTCACAGACTCAACAACTACGTTAATGAAGTTCTTCAGGTGCTCAGAAGATGCTGGGAGGTGCTGTGTTCAGTGGAGCGTCCGTTCGTACAGGAGAGAAGAAGCAGCTTATTGCTTCAGACCGTTCATTTTATCGTCCGACTTCTACAAGTCTGACTTCATTTAACATTTACATTTTACACCGCAAAGAGGAGAAAGGAAAACAAAATTGCGTTAATTGGTTGCAGTAGATGTGTATTTATGTACTGAGATGCTGCGGAAAGCTTTGATAGTTTGCCTCGCCTTTGAAGACGAAAACGCGCACGTTTAAGATCATTAGGATGGAGCTAATATGTGAAGGGAGGAGGCTACGGAGCTGGAAGCTCACGTAGTGTTTCAGCCCAGACCTCCTCCTTAGATAATCACACAGACTACAGGAGAAAAAAAAAGGAAAAAAACCAGTCTCATCCAAAGCTCTTTCATTTTTTTTTTTTCTCTCCGCAAAATGATCCTCTCGAGATGCCGAGTTTTACGCTCAGGAAAACGAGCGCTACGGCCCGTCCTAGTCGTTCGGGTCCGATATTAGCGCCTCGTCTCCGCGGAGGGATCTGTCCGCGCAAATCCCGCTGATTCAGATGAACAAGATGATTCTTGAACAAACTCAGCGAAAGGGGGGTGGGGACCATCTGATGAAAAAAGCTTTGGATGGCCTGGGAGGGACGGGAGGGACGGCTCCTGAAAAAGATCACGCAAAGCACACCGATCAATATTAGTAGCTGTTGTCAGCCATTTATGAAACGCTATGTTAGACTGGACTGTACTGTATAATTCAATATTAAATAGTGTTAATAGCGTATAGGACCATACAAGGGAGCTTATAGAATGGAAAACAGACTTATCGGTTATATACAGTATATAGCATCGAACAGGTGAATGATTGGAATATTAAGAAAATCAATGGCCAGTTGTTAGTTAAACCCTTTGAACACAGTTAAAACACCAGTTAGTCTTGGAACACTGTGTCCATCAGTTTGAATACTGGTAGAGTGAGATCTTGGATACACCTAAAGACGGAACTGATTATTGGTAGGGCGGGTTCATTAGCTTGTGAAGTCTTTTTCTTTGCTCTATTGCCCCTGCAACATCTGACCTCTGACCTCTAACCTCTTACGGCCCATGGTATCAGAGTAGACTATGCCACACACTATGCCTGCAGGACCCCTTAAAGGTGTTATTAGTGCATCGATGGAGGAGGGGGGCAGATAAAGACTGAATTAGAGAGAGGAAAATGACTGACACAAAAGAGGCCAAGCGTCACGGCAACGAGCTGTCGGAAGAGGGAGAGATAAGATAAGAACAGAATGTCATTCAGCTGTCTGTAAACGGCATGCCCTTCGCCACATATGCACACACAAACACACACACACGCACACATGGGCCACGCCGGAATCCGTCTGCCCGACCGGAGACGAAGATAGGAATAGCCTGCTCTTCATTAAGGTGTAAATAATTTCCTGTGTAAGCCGGCCTCTCTCCAAATGAGGGTTTAGAGAGAGGGGTCCACGGTGTGCTTAAATTAAATGTCACGCTGTCGAGCCTGGGTGCAGAGCAGGAGACGGGAGAATGGATTAGGGGCTGATTGGAATCGGAGATGAGATAATGAAGACAGAAGTTAATTCATTTTTGGTCGGGGAGGGCGAGTTATCCTTGGCAAAAAAAAAGCTATCAGGCACTCAAAGCCTGTTAGCACTGTGGAGAATAGAGGAAGACCACAAGCCCCTGTACACACATTTCTCTTTCCCCACACTCAACCCTCATCTTTCCCCCACCTGGAATATGGCTGTGCTCGCCACCTGCTGACACCGTGTCCCTGAAGGAATGAGCCGAAATAAACATGGAGCCACATCCAATTTATCCTCAATTTGACATAGTGATATCATTCCGTCTTCATGTGTTGCTTTTTGTGAGGTGAATGGTGTCTCCACTTAAACGATATTGGTTTTACAGATGGATATACATCTCCATCCATCCATCCATCCATCCATCTCTCTCTCTCACTATGTACTGTAGCATGATTTTGTACAGTTTATCTGTAATACAAGGTACATGAGAAAAGAAGAAAAGAGGGATGCCCTCAGATCCAGGAGTTAAACCCATGGGTTTTAGAATATAGGGTAATTTGGCGCATAGGTTTTACTTTACCGTTGAAAGTTAAATATATTTGTGTCTAAATCAGACCGTAGTTCCATTTGAAGCATAGGGAAATACATGCACCCATTTTGAAAATTGGTCAGTCAGTGTGATGTTTAGTCATTCAGGTCATTACTGGTCACCAGTCAGTTCGGGAGCAGCTATAGCACGGCCTCATGGCTGCAGTCTTCTCTATTCATAAGAAGAGAGATAAGGGGAGCGGAGTGTGAAGAGAGAGGAGAGTGAAAGGAGAGCAGTGCAAAGCCTGATTGTATTTGGAGGTTTGTATTGCTCCTGTCAGACCTTCCTTCTCTCCTGAGTGAAATGTCTCATATTCTGCAGGGAACCGTTACACTGAAAAAACGATGCAATACTCTGACATCCACACGCATTCAGGGCCCCCCTCCCCACACATGCCCAGCCTGTCTAACCACACACTCCCTGTCTGTCTAACCACACACGCCGAGTCTGTCTAACCACACACGCCCAGTCTGTCTAACCACACACGCCCAGTCTGTCTAACCACACACGCCCAGTCTGTCTAACCACACACGCCCAGTCTGTCTAACCACACACTGCCAGCATGTCTAACCACACACTGCCAGCATGTCTAACCACACAATGCCCGCCTGTCTAACCACACACTCCCAGCCTGTCGAACCACTCAAGCCCAGCCTGTTTAACCACACACTTCTAGTCTGTCTAACCACACACTCCTAGTCTGTCTAACCACACACTCCCAGCCTGTCTAACCCCACATGCCCAGTCTGTCTAACCACACACTGTCTGTCTGTCTAACCAGACACGCCCAGTCTGTTTAACCACACACTGCCAACCTGTCTAACCACACACGCCCAGTCTGTCTAACCACACACTGCCTGTCTGTCTAACCACACACTTCCTGTCTGTCTAACCACACACTGCCTGTCTGTCTAACCACACACGCCCAGTCTGTCTAACCACACACTGCCAGCATGTCTAACCACACACTGCCAGCCTGTCTAACCACACACTCTGTCTGTCGAACCACGCACTGCCAGTCTGTCGAACCACACACTGCCAGTCTGTCGAACCACGCACTCCCAACCTGTCTAAAAATAGAAATACGGCCTTTCTCCGGTATGTCTTTACAGGGAATACAACTTTGCAGGTCTATTGAATGGACTCTGCAATGTGCTGCATGCTGTACACCCATCTTTGGCCTAATGGCAGTGCTCCCTCCCCTCCCAGTGAAATGGGAGCTGGCTCACTGGTGTTTTGACCCTCTGTGTGTCCATGTTCTCTGTCTCCACAGGTGCCTGATAACTCAGTGGTGGCCCTCGTCCCTAAACAGGTCATGGCCTACAACTCTGTGAACAACTCCACCGTCTCCAGAACCTCTGCCAGTAAATATGGTATGTCTGGCATTGCTCGTGCGTGTGTGTGTGTGTGTGTGTGTGTGTGTGTGTGTGTGTGTGTATGTGTGTGTGTTTGCCTGCTCACCACGGGGGCAGTCGTGAGGGGCACCATTAGAAGGGGATTTTTGAACCAGGGGTCAGAATTACCTCTCTGGGGCAGAACCGTCTTTCATGAACAGAAGTTGTAGGGAGGGAGGGCAGCCAGAGATCAGGCGTGTGTGAGATCTGGTGCCAGCCTGTGCCAGGCGAGGGGCCTCCATTCCCGCCAATCGCTGCCAATGAATCCTCACAACTCACACCACACATCTGTGCCACAGACCGGTCACATATGTACACACACTCGCGCACGCACACACACTCGCGCACGCACACACAAACCCACTATAACACACACATACATGGCACACATGTAGATACTGTAAACACGCATGCACATGCAAATACTCACACAGTCTATCACAAACATACACACGCACACATATACACCGTCTGTTACACGTACTGCCCTCGCACACACATACACGCCCACACAAACATACGTAGTCTATCACACACCCTCCGCTTTCTCTCTCACACACATACACACACACACTCACTCACTCAGTAAATAGGGTCACCGTTTTTTCAATTTGCCCCCAGTGGCAGTGCAAATCTCCACACTCACAGGTAACACCTGCCCAGCATGGCAGCTGTTCTGCATCCAGACCTGACTTCTCATCTTTCTAATGATGGGTGTCCATGTCAGACTGTGAAGCATGAAAGCCGGTAAATCAAACTACTGGGCTAGCCTCCATTATTCTTCCCACCCATTTGAAGCCTCTGAAATAATAAGAGCTCCACATTTACACAGTATCTCACTCATTATCCTCTTCCTTTTTCATTCTTCTGCCAGAGGCCCTGCAGTGTACTGGAAATACAATTTTTTAAAATGGAAACGCTAAAGTTATTTCATAGATTGTTGGCCCCATCAGCATTTTTCATTCAACCGGCTGCTGTCAGGTTGAAATTTGTGCTCGACTGATCTACAATTACTGATCTACCTTTTTTGCCTTGTACTTGAAATGACACCACAAATGTGGGGCATGCACTTTATGCGTACTTTTGCCCTTTGCTGGTGATATCTGCCACGCTGATACCACCTTAGATAGTGTTGCTTTCTGCCCACCTTTGCCCTTAGCTGGTGATATCTGCCACGCTGATACCACCTTAGATAGTGTTGCTTTCTGCCCACGTTTGCCCTTTGCTGGTGATATCTGCCACGCCGATACCACCTTAGATAGTGTTGCTTTCTGTGCACTTTTGCCCTTTGCTGGTGATATCTGCCACGCTGATACCACCTTAGATAGTGTTGCTTTCTGTGCACTTTTGCCCTTTGCTGGTGATATCTGCCACGCTGATACCTCCTTAGATAGTGTTGCTTTCTGCCCACTTTTGCCCTTTGCTGGTGATATCTGCCACACTGATACCACCTTAGACATTGTTGCTTTCCAAGCTTTCAAGTTGAGCTGCATTAGTCACTGAAGCTCCCAGGAGTCACCCCTTTTTCAAAGCCACTAAGGTTTCCTCTTGCAGCCAACTCATAATTATTGGCAGCCAGGCCTGTTCCGTGCTGTATAAATGACCCTATGCATGTTGGGATGTTATTTATTTAATGGATGAGCCACACCTATGTAGTCCCATGCACTTGTTGTCTCTGAATTAACCGGGTGTTCCCATTTCTACCAGTGACGATGGTGGACTACGCACACAACAGTAGTCAAGGTTTGATCTGCTGAACAGACTTAAATCTCGACATCCTTAATTGACTGCTCAGACAAAAATGAATTTGCGTAACATAAAACTCACACAGACAGACAGACACACACACACACTGAATATGACATTATTGATCGTGTGACCCCGGGAAAGCCTTCTTTTTAAACCCTTAAACGTGCCATATAACCTGCGAGTGTGACACATGTTGGCAGGATGGAACAGTAATGTGCATTGTGCAGGGAGCAGGGGTGACAGTGCTGAAATTGGTCATGTTCAGCACAACAGGGATACTTAAATGGGACCATTGAGCTCATTGCTCAGAGATTTAGACCTGCTTTACTGGGTGAGTGGCCAGTCAGTGATACTAATCAATCAATTAGCTGTCAGGTAGAAAAGAATAGCAACATTGCTAGCATTGAAGGCCGGATCTCAGTGCCCCTGTTTTACAGGGTAACAGGGATAACAGGGATAACAGGGCCATAACACGGATAACAAGAGGGTAGGGTAACAAGAGCTGAAAGACTGGATTTGGGGGTAAATTTGACAGGGTTATGTGGATGGCAGGGCAGAAACAGTTAACATAGCTCATTCAGCAAAATAATTAGTCTCTACACACTTCTCTCCCTCCCCAGATTCTGAGAGGGACCCTCCATTTTTTTTTTCTTTTCATCAAATTGCCATCAGAATAGAGTTATCAGACTCGGGTCTATTAACCTGATAAAGCACAGGATCAAAGCATAGTTCCAACCATGAACACTCCGGCGACATCAAATGCAACATTAAGTGCACATCTCCATAGTTTCTCACCTCCACTCCAAATTGATTCAAACCAGGGAGAGGCAGGGAGAAGCCACACGTCACTTCACTTCACTTTGTAATGAACTTCAAACAGCCAAACCACTTCGACGCGAGAAGGCGGGGGATCCATTTTGAACTCGCGAAATGGACGCCGAGAGAGAAAAGAAAATTGGATAAATAATGGCCAAGGGTGGCATAGAAAGAAAAAAAAGAACCTGACTCTTTAGTTTATCGAGAAAGAGGCGTGATACACCTGACTAGATTCCAGGGGAGGCTGTAGTTCCACGGTTTTCCTTCCCCGGCATGTTTCCACTCGACGGAATCCGTCAGACCCAATTACTCCGCCGCGGTGGAATACGGCGCACTCAATAACCTGAGATACAAAGGGAGGGGGGGGAGCACGATCTCTGGCTGTGACCCCCCTGCACTGTTTCCCATCATGCCGAGAGTCAGGTTCAGGAAGTCAGCACGCCCCACACACCTCTGCTGTTCTCTCTCTCTCTCACTCTCTCTTTCTCCCTCTTTCTCTCTGTTTCTCTCTCTTTCTCTGTCTCTCTACATCATCTTCTGGTTTCCGCAGGGCTGCCTCGCTGTCTCTTGAGAGATTGATTTCTCCACCATCGGCCCAGGCGAAAACAACGTTTCCCTCATTTTTTTTTTTTGACTTTTCCCCAAATGCAGTGTGCTGCTGATCAATTCCTTTCACACTGTGCAAACAAGCAGTGACCTTTATTCCTCCTTAAATGCCATTGCAGCGCTCACCATTGCCTGGACTATAAATATTTAATTGCATCTGACACCTGTTTGATTTTGTGTCTTCAAGCATACCTTGAGTCGCTCGCAAAAATGAATAGGAACTTGAACATACCCACCGTCATTAAACATTTATATTTCATTTCAGCTTTTTGCTCGGACTATTTGGCGAATGCTCAGCGAGTAAAAAAATGTACCCGGCCGGGTTTTGAAGAAGAGGGTGCCCGCCGCGCATGTCGGCGGTTGCTGTGGAAATATGGCTGGGCCTTTTTTGGCGAGCCGATGTTTCTCAACGCTGTCCCCGCCTTTGTTCACTTGTTCCCGCAGAGAACATGATCAAGTACACGGGCAGCCCGGACAGCCTGCGCTCCCGCACGCCCATGATCACGCCCGACCTGGAGAGCGGGGTCAAGGTCTGGCACCTGGTCAAGAACCACGAGCACGGCGACCAGAAGGAGGGCGACCGCGGCAGCAAGATGGTGTCCGAGATCTACCTGACTAGGCTGCTGGCCACCAAGGTGAGTCAGCCCAAGCATCCGGAGAGGAAGCGGTCAGTCATCCGTGCGAGAGGCCGGTTACTATGATGTTCAAACATCACCATTTGTATTGCCGGTACATTATTTCAAACATTTTTACATGGCTCACAGTGTTCATAACTTCTACATACATATCCTCTAGCTTATTCAAAGAGCTGGGTCAAAATAAGATGCTGCTCGCTCAAAGCATGTCCCATGAGCCTTAGTAGAGGGGAGGTGAGGCAAAGCTTGCATACGTTTTGACCCTGTAACACTGCAGGCGATATACTGCAGAGTTGTGAAGCTCACAGATGGGGCATGTGTAACTTCCTGCAGAAGTGCTTCTGAAAAGATGATCTCAGGACTGAAAATTCCCATAAAATTTTGATCTCTTTGTCTCGTGTTTAAGTGCAACTACACTCAGCAAGTAATTCCATTCGCTCTGAAAGAAATTATGACTTTGATCCCCTGCTTAATGCGAATCACAAACATGACGATTTGATTTTTGAAGCCATTCAAATTTTTATAGAGACGAGATGACAAGTGCGGCAGACTAAACGGTAATTAATTAATTTGTCAGCGTCTGATATCCGCTCAGCCTTAGTTTTGCGGTCCAGACTTTGGTCTGTAGTTCTGACAGAAGACGTGCGCGTCGAAAACCATTCGGCCTGGTCACATTTAGATTTTTTATGACTCTATAATGGAATATGCGAGAGGTGAGATTCATAAGATCTCATAAACGGGAGTTTCGGCTGAGAAGCCCCGACGTCGACGCGGCGAGAGTGTCGTCTGTCATTTTACCGGGTTTCTATTACTTCGACTGCGAGAGAGCAGCCTCTGAGAAGCCTGAGAAATGGCACGTAATTAATACGCAGCGAAGTTCCCAGTGATTACCCTGCCCAGGAGAGGGTCCGCTGTGTCATTTTTTTCAGACGGATTGTTTTGGCGGATCCGCGGGTTTATCCCAGAGCATCTTTCTTCATGAAAAATGATCGCTGTGACAACGCTGTAATTGACTGCGTTCGGCTCTCACCTCGCCAATAAATACCTTTGGTCCGCGGCGCGTGCTGACGCCCTGCGTATTACACCCGTCAGTGCCACTCGCCTCTCCCTCGTCCTGGTTTATGAGCGCGAAAATGCACGTAACCCAGAGGAGGGACCGGGGCGTATTAACAGAGCCTTTAATGGTCATTTGGCAACAAAAATAACGTATGTGTATTTAGGATGCTGTTAGAGGCAGCTTGGGCAAATCAGGGGCTACATTTTCGAAGGGCGTTAATGGCGAATAGGCCAAATTAGCCAAATGGACAGATACGCACACATAATGACAGTTCTTCTGGGAAAAGCTGATGATGTCATTGGTCGCACAGCGGGAGGCTCGATGAAACCTGTCATGGACATTTTTTTTTTTCTTTTTTTTTTTCGTATTAACATCTCCTTGGTGTCCTGCTCCCTGCTGCTGTCACAGCAGGGACACGGGAGAGCGAGACACATTTTCGTCTTCATAGACAGATAAGCTATCAGAAATGTGGGACAGTGTAGAATTACTCCTCTGATTGTCTGCTAACGGGATTCAGGATTTTTTTTTCCCCCCCAGTTGCTGTTTGAAAGAAAAGCGATTGTATTTGCTGCTGTTGTACAAAACCTGGCCTGGCCACGATTCCGGCTCACAGTAGATAGTTGGGCTCTGCTTTTCACTATGCATTATATCATCTCATTTTTTTTTTTACAAGTGGATTAGATCCCCCCCTCCTTCTCACCCTGAAACTCCACGGCATTAAATCAAATTATGGTCAATGGCGAAGTGTGGGAGCTAATCCCACTGCACAAAGCAGCTTAAGAGATTGTGCCACTGTTCACTGATTTTATTAAAGTGAACTGTGAAATGCAACTATTTCCTGTTGAAAGGGAAGATTTGCACCTGAGCTGCCTTCGCATCGCTCGTGGCATGCGCACACGCATGCACGCATGCGCACATGCAGGCAAATGCACGTGCAGTCTGCGGGGCTGCATAAGTTTGCATTACACCGCTGATAACTATCCCACTTTGGCAGCATCTATAGTTTAGCACACCAAAGAGGAAGAAATATGCTAACATGGAAATTTTGAGCATGAAATGGCTCTTTGTGTACTTTCACAATGGGCCTCTTGTCATCCCATTTTGCAGAGAAAAAAGGATACAATTGTAGCATGGGGTGGCATTGTCCCTGCTTTGAGCAATTTTCTATAGTGGTTAATTTACGTGAATTTATCCAGATAATTTTCGCTTCAGCGCCTTTGCAAAATACCTTGACTATATCAGAATACTGTTGAAATTACTGCTCTGTAGTGTGTAAATAATGTACATGGGTGTACTCTGTGTGTCAGTGCGTGTGTGTGTGTGTGTGTCTGAACTTTTACCATAACAGTGTGAAAAATGAGTGCTTATCACCGTTGCTGTCTGTACTGTAAACTGTACAAATCACATTAGCTCTATGCGGTAAAGTGTCTGAACGTGTGGTCACGTCTCTCCCTGCTGTCGGCTCCCACAGGGCACGCTGCAGAAGTTCGTGGACGATCTCTTTGAGACCATCTTCAGCACCGCGCACCGCGGCAGCGCCCTGCCCCTCGCCATCAAGTACATGTTCGACTTCCTGGACGAGCAGGCGGACAAGCACAGCATCCACGACCCGCACGTGCGCCACACATGGAAGAGCAACTGGTGAGAACCCTCGGCCCGGCTTCAGTCCTGACCGTATCCTGACCGGTCCTCACCTGATCTTGACCTCGTTCTGACATGACCCTGACCTGACCTCAACCCCATTCAGATATAATCCTGACCCTAGGGCAGTCTGTTTTACTCGCACAGACAGCACTATAAAGTGTTTGGTCTCACTTAACCAGCTACAACGCCTTGCGCTCGTGTACGGCCTCGGCCGGTTTATTTAATTTGTCTTTTATTTTGTACACACAGATGCTCACTTTTACTCCTTGCTTTTATTTTGTTAGAAAGAATGTGGGGGTGGGAAGGTGGGAGGGGGGTCTATATGAGAGTGCGTAACAGAGCTCAATGCACAAGACAATCTGGCTAGAGTTACAGCGGAGAGTCCGCACACTCCAGTCCTACAGGCCCAGAGCCCGGAGGCTGCAGATAAACGGGCATTTATGAGCCTGTGTAATTACATGGACCACTTGCTCCCCCTCCCCCCCCCCCCCCCCTCTCTCTCTAAAGTCGCTCGCCAAGTCCCCTTTATCCCCTGCCCCACCTTTGGGTCTGTCAAAGAGCTCCTCCAAGGAGGGCCAATAACAGAGAGGGCCACGCTAACGAGAGACCTCTGCTGTAGCCGCTAATCAAGCCCCGCGGCTCTTTAATTCCTGTTTTTTGTTGTTGTTGTCGTTGCTTTTGTTTTCCCGGAGATGGGGCTGGCCCTTTTTTTGTCTGTGCCGTTTGGCTACGGAGGGGCTACCCTGGCGGTTTTCCTCTTGGCAGGAGAGAGTCGCGTCGCCACGGGCTGCGGGAAGGACCGTCGCGGCATGGCGCAGAATGCGAGTTTAATTGCGGGAAACTGAATGCGCGCGGTGAAGCGCGAGTGATTGTTACATACAGGGAGAGATGCTGCAGCTCATCTTAGCGCCACGTGCACGGTTGAGGGACATTCTCATTACCGCTAAATTACACCTTGGAGAGACAAGGATTGGCTCAACCTTTAGAGAGCAAAGTAACCAGGATTTTGCAATTACAGTAACTGCAGCTTTTAGTCGGGTGGGTGCAATCCAGGGGAAGACACTCACCAGATCGTGAGCGTTTTACACAATGTCACTGGCCGTGCCAACTGCGAGAATTACGTCTCACGCCAGCGCCCTGTTTATTAGCACAAGGTAGTCCATAAAAAGTTCTGGTTTTCTAATTGAGAAATTAAACTGGTACGGTGAATATATTGGTTTCGCAATGATTTATGGCAGCTCCAGTAGTCCTGTAAAGGACGAGGGGCTGTCACTCACACATAGAGGCATATTCTCTACACCTGAGCTCCCCGCACAGAGGTGACAGGTCTCACAGACGGCTCACTTTTACCCTCACCCCTCCATTCATCAGAAGGGGACAGGAGAGGGCCTGTCAGCGCATTTATGACCTCACAACACGTACAGATGGAGATGGGGGTGAGAGAGCAGTCAACCCTTTAATGGAGAGCTGAGGAAGGTCTATATTTTGCTCCGTGTGTGTGTGTGTGTGTGTGTGTGCGTGTGCGTGTGTGTGTGTGTGTACACGGCACCGGGTCAATTATCACTTTCTGGCCTGGCTTATACTGTTGTACAAACATGCAGTATAGTTGCAGATTTCCATTCTCAATGCATTCAGTAAAGAAGATCCAATTCCCATTCACCAATCTCTGACATTGTCTTTTATTCATCACCAAATTAATTTCAGATGATTAATCGTTTCCTCTGGGAAGGGGTGGAGCCAGGGTTAAACAAGCAAGTTTATTTAAGATGAGAAGTGAAATTGGCGTGTGTGTGTGTGTGTGTGTGACATGCTAATCCCTCATTAGCCTCTACGCCAGAAAACCATCATTACTCACGACTCCCGTCAACCGTTAACCCAGCAAAACACAGCAAGGCTGCATGGGAAATCTCAGAGCGCTACATGACGTGTGTGTTTACGTGTGTGCATAGACGTGAGGGAGGGGGCTTCTGTTTACCTTTTCTTTATGGATCTAATTCTTTTCCACGCCTGTGTCATTACGCCATTCGCAGGCGCATTAAGTGTTGACGGCGAGCTGCGCGGGCCCCACTTACATTAGACATTAATGGAAGCGCTCTGGAAAGAGGAGGGGGGCGTTAAATTGCCATTTATCAGGATGTACGCGCTGCGCAGAATTCCGAGCCGCACTCCGGCGCCGTTCCTTTCGGAGGTGTCTTTGTGCGTGTCGTTTTGCGGAACGGAGGTCCCTCTGCGCCGTTTTTCCGTCGGTCGTGATTGTTTCCGGGATGAAGATTCCGTCGTCCGCCCCGTCGCTGTGCGGAGTCCGAGGGGGCCGAGCCCCAGCGAGGCGATGCACCTCGTATCACACAGATCGTTAATTGCGGCGGGCCGTATTGCACTGCTGAGATTGCGCGCACACAGCTGTTGTACGCCCACCCCTGTCTCATTGGTAAGCGTAGCCATCCTGCAATTTTTCTTCAGGAAAGGAAGAATAGCCTACCTCTGTACCAGTGGGAAATGAATGGAGAGACAGCTAGGTCAGAGAGCAAAGCTTCCCTCTCCCCTTAAGTCTGTTCATAATTTCCAACTTTCTTTTTTCCTCTTTACTTTCGCATATTCTCAGAACATCAGATCAGCAATTAACAGCAGAGCTTAGCTTCTGTCTTCAGAGAAACACTAATAACCCAGGATTTTTTGGTGTCGGCGTAACCGTCTTTGTTGTACTTCAGAGAGGAAAACAGTGCCATGCCTTTGGACAGGATTTTGCGACAGCCATAGATATAATATTTATACACGTAAACACTCCATGTAACTATTATCATTTGAACTGCTATCATTTTGTCACTCTTGCACATTTGCCTTTATCAGAAGTCTAGCTTTATTTAAACAAGGGAATGTTGAACGTGTACATATTGTAGTACACAATCATTTCAATAAGAATCTTACAACTTCAGATGTGATGCTATATTTCTGAGGTTTACATTGAAACTGCTGTCAGAAACCTGTTCTGAGGATCAGGATGCTTCTCTGTCTGAACCAAGTGGTATCGTGTTTATGAGAATGCCGAAAGTGGTAATTCCCTTTTTATAGAAGCAGCTGTTCTCTGATAAAAATGTTTTATTTATATCATGAATTTTGATCAAACTTGCTTTTACAAGTAGCTTTTTTTACATTTCAGGGAGTACTGTGCACCTATATAACTGATATAAGAGGGTAACCTTGCAGTCATATTTTACACTAAGTTTATTGCCAAACCCATTATGAATGTCTTTGCAATAGCCCCATTCCCACTCTATAATGTCTTTATGAATCATTCATTTGATAATAATATTGTACTTATCATGTATTATTGGTGTGTTTAAAGCATTTCAGTTTCTTGGAAGTGATTTATAAAGATGTTATTGCATGTTAATAAAGGTGTTATACATGCTTTATATAGGGATTAGGCATTCTGAGGAGTCTCATGGGGGAAGAGGGCAGTCTTTCTGGGACTCTAAGGCAGTGTAAGATGGACAACTGCAGTAATCTAGTACAGCATGAGAATGGTTCACTCTTAATAATGCATAATGCATGTGCATTTGAAGAAAGGGTTCTGGTCGGGAGCATTTTATTTACATACACTGATGTCTTTCACTCTGATCTTTTCTGTGTGTATGCTTTGTAGCCATTGAGGAAGAATGTTTACTTCTGCACAGAAAACAACAGACATGGATGTTAACAGGCTATGACTTCCACAGTCTTATTTAATTTTGTACTGAGTGCTTAAATTCGCGTTGCCTACTCATCACAGATAGAACAAGGTGGTAAACTTTAATGAATTCTCATCCACAGCCTTGTAAATCCCCCCTGCTTTTGCAGCCTGAATCGTTATCACCCAGCTGCAGTACACCACTGCAGGCCTGTAAACATATTAAACAGCATTGTGCTAAAAAGCACTGCAGGAAAATTACGATAAACTATGAATAAAGGTGTGTGTGTGCGTTCGTGTGTGTGTGCGCGTGTGTGTGTGTGTGTGTGTGTGTGTGTGCGTGTGTGTGTGTGAGGAGTGATTTGATGAATCCCTGTGTTGGCTGATCTTGCTATCGGCTGTAAACGTAGGATCACGGCATGCTGTGCAGTGGTGCAGTGCTTAAACATCGGCAATTGCATGAAAAACTCGGTCGTACCGCACCTTTTTTCCACGAAGAAGGGGGGGAAAATCCACAGCGCTAATCACACCGTAGCTCCGCCAAGATGAAGACAAGTCTGCAGCCCTAATCAAAGCGTAGCTTCACTAAGAGAGAGGGCGAGAAAAAAGGAGAAAGAAACCAGGCGGGAGGAGAAATGGGTCGTGCCGTCCCCCGGTGAAATTTGATTTCACACTCACGCAGACAGTGTTAGAACGCAGTTAGAGATGTTCTGAACATGTCCTCACAGTAACCTATGCTTGTCATTCTGCTAAAGAAAGCTAAAAAATTCAAACCTCTGTCATCTGTCAGCGTCTAATAAGGGAACTAACAATGGGCCAATCCCCTAAAATGGAGTGCCTACAGAAACACAGCGAAGCTTCGGTCATTATAGCTGTGCCCCCTACAGCGGTGAGCTGCTTGCAATTAACCTCTGACCCAGAGTTCTTTTGCTTGGTCTTATCTTGGCAGATAAGGTTTGAGTCTCTCATAGGGGTTGTGTGTTGATTTATACAGTGTGTAACATCTTCATTTCTTCTCTCTGCTGTGTGCTTTTTCATGGTACGGTTTTAATTGCCATGTGGTGGAGCACCAGGGTAGATTCCCACCCACGCACCAGTGCTTATTGATGAGGCGCATTTGCAAAATAACAAATGATGGCCTCATTATAAAGTGTAAAATCCCATGGAGTGGGAGAAGCCAAGAGGAGAACTAGGCTTGGAATTGAAGAACTGAGGAAATCATTCATTGATTTGCCCAAGACATCGGAACCCTGTCTGTTCTCCACCTTAGTTTAGGAAGCTCAGCGGTGCGAGTTGCGGATCGGATTTGTGGTGAGCCAATGACTCGATGATCAAGAACACGGAGCGGCAGAGTGAGACGGATTCCAGGTCTTTGTTTTGAATTTGAAATTGATTTATTGTGGTATCAAATCCCATCGGGAAGCTGAGAATCAAGATCGGTCACCGTGGACCGTCAAATAAAGCCTGCGCTGATGGTTTTTAAGGGCTACGGTGCGGCGCGTCTCGGGTCCCTCGGCAACACACCGCGAATCAACAGGTAGAGTCTAATAATGTTCTCCCAGTGAGGGTCACAGAGTGTCATTCCTATTTGTAGAGAGCATGTGAGAGATGCGGAGGAGAAGAGAAAAGGATCAGTCAGCTTAAAGGCCCTTCGGTATTGTTTCTGCCCGGCTGCCGCGAGGGAAACACACTGCGTGCACAATGTCAGAGGGCCGTCCTTGGCCAACGATGAATAAACATGGAGGCGAAAATAATTCCCTTTTTATAAATCGCCCTTGGTCTAAATACAACGATCCGGTTCCAAGCCTGTGTGCATGTTTTGAGTGCTCGTAGGAAAGTCTCAATTAAAGCAGTGGTCATGCTCAATCCACCAAGCTTCAGGAGGAAGCTTTGCGCGTGTGTGTGTGTGTGTGTGTGTGTGTGTGTGTGTGTGTGCGTGTGTGTGTCTGGGGGGGTCAGACATTATGGAGTACATGCCACTCAGTGTAAAACAAAACCTTGCATTCTGGTTTGTAAATTAGGGGTGGTCCAAATCTCATTTTGTGGGTGACGAGTCGTAACACATACAGAGCACACATGACAGATGGTATGAGGAGATGTATAATTTAAGAGACCGCAGTTTTTCAATGGGTCCCAGCATTCACAACAGAGCGCCTTTGCAGCCTCTGTCACAGTATTAGTGTAATTCTGTAACCCTGCCCTTCTCTGGATGTGTTCGCTATTAGTGTAGGTTAGTACAGGGGTTTTCAAAGTGGGGGCCGCGGCCCAACGGGGGGCCGCCAGAGGGCGCCAGGGGGGCCAATTGGAAGGAAAAAAAAAAAAAAAAAAAAAAAAAAAAAAAAACAATTTTTTCTCCACTTTTTTTTTTTTTTTTTTTTTTTTTTTTTTTTTTTTTTTCACAATTACTTTTGGTAAAAAAAAAATAAATATAAATTATAATATTTAAATATCCTTTCATATCGAAATTTTTGCCTTTCTTTCAATCTTTCAAAAAACTAACCAATACTAACCGTCTTGCCTGTCAGCAAAAGCGTTACGTTGAGCTGCTAACGGCCCCGATTATAAATCAAAAAAAAAGTCAAAAGTATTGTGTTGTGTATGTTAAGCTGTATTTTTTTTTTTTTTTTTTTTTAAAAGTTTTTTTTTTTTTTTTTTTTTTTTTTTAAATTCCCAGGGGGGGGGGGGGGGGCCAGCAGGGTTGGGGGCTATTGGGGGGGGGGGGGCGGGGATGGTTAGTAAACTCTAGTCTGGGTCTGACAGGTTTTAGTCTAGGCTCTATAAAAACATTTTTGCCACAGAAATTAATTAGGTTAACAGTTGTGCAATGCCCCTGACCCTGGGAGCTATACAGGCGGCGGAATGGCTTCTACTGATAAATGCAACAGCATTCGTTGATCTGGCCATGGCGTGCCGTGAGCAATGCCGCAGTTGATTAAAGCCACACATTTATGTTGTCTTCCTCCACTGGCGACAGCATTCTTTTTTTTCTTCCTCATATCCATATTCTGGGTCCAGTGCGCCCTTAATGTTATTTTGATAAGTCCAAAAACAAATGTGCAAAGACGTGTATTAATTTTGCCCGGTCCCCTGGAAATACCACTATCCGCTGTGGCCAGCTGTGGCAGATTGTCGACAATCGAGACCCTATAGCGGCGGTGTTAATATCCTTTTGATCCTCGCGCTAATCCCTGAAGATTCCTCCAGATTAATTTGAAGCCATAATACTGGGTTTTTCCCCAAATCCTCTTTTGTCGTAGTTGTCACAGATGAGTGACGTTGGGTAAGGGACAGGAGGGCTGAAATGATTGCTTTTGTTTTTTTGTTTTTTTTTCAGCTTTGATGTTTGAAGCACAGGCTACAATCCAGCTGTCCTGTTTTCGTTTGTTACCGAGGCATCTGCGTTAGTGAAGCCACTTGGTCTGCTGCTGTCTTAGGAATAATGAGTGCTGCCAGGAACAGACACACGCCCGCTACAGATGCTCCCAGCAGCAACTGACGTCATCTGACCACTGACACGCAAGCGCTCCTGAACTTACACAACCGATAATCGCGGCAGGAATAAATAAATAGGCCCCGCATAGGCCTTTAGTAACGTGTGCACAGGCGTGAAGCACATGCACATGTCAGAAAAGGGAATATCAGCGACAGTATGGCTCCTTACGGCCATGAACCTGCCAAAAAAGGAGACTTCCTGCTTCTTCTCTCCGGTATTGGACAAAGGTTAAATAGAGCTGAATACATTCCAGATATTCCAGAGCATAATATCAACAATATCTATTCCCTCCTTCCCACTCTCACTGTTTTTCAATAGTTTACCCCCAGTGAGGCTCAATGAAGCCTATAACTGGAGTTCATCCTCCTATAACGTCAGTGACTCACTGAACTTGAACGCTCCTTGTTCTACCGTGGTTCAAAGTATTTTGGTTTAGAACAGTAGCCAGGAAGCCTCACTTGTTGTAAGTTACAGCGCAGTAGTGGTTTTGCCCATTCTTTGTGCTGGAACCAGTGGAATGTTAAGCCTCGTTTTCTGTACCCTTGGGGTGTGATGTTAACTCGAAGGTCTCCGTTCCTCACGCAGCCTACCTCTGAGGTTCTGGGTGAACGTGATCAAGAACCCGCAGTTCGTCTTCGACATCCACAAGAGCAGCATCACGGACGCCTGCCTGTCGGTGGTGGCTCAGACCTTCATGGACTCCTGCTCCACCTCAGAGCACCGGCTGGGCAAGGACTCCCCCTCCAACAAGCTGCTCTACGCCAAGGACATCCCCAGCTACAAGAGCTGGGTGGAGAGGTGAGCGCTCGCCTGTAAAGTGTGTCTGATCATGTTGGATGGATTACAAAATTATAGAACACCATGATTCTTCTCTCTCAGTGTCCAAGCACATCAACGATCCAGGAACCAGGACACAAGTATTCAGAGATTTGAATGGTTTGAAAGGGTTGGATTCTGATAATCTTTGTGCTGGTCGATTTAGTTCTGGACATGTTCCATACTTCTCTAGAGGCAGAGCACGTTTGTCCGCACGGCACTGGACTATGTTTAGTTTAGATCATCTCCTGAAATGTTGCTTATTCTTGGCAAAAGTGCGTTGTTGAAGCGAAGCCTCTGTACAAGGGGAACTCAGTAAAATAAATATGCAGCCTATAGCAGCAGATAGAACAGAGGAAAACAGATGGTGAGTGGGTTTTCCAAAGATATTTCCTCAGGAAATCGAATGCAATCACTGTCTTCAAGAAATCAGGTTCTCCACAGGTTTGCCAGTTCCCAGGAAAGTGGACTGTTCCTAAACTGGGAAATTGGAAAATCTCTAGGAACAGCTGTACACTCTAGAGCAGGGGTGTCAAACTCATTTTCACCCCGGGCCACATCAGCATTATGGTTGCCCTCAAAGGGCCGGTTGTAACTGTAAGACTATAACTATAACCATACTTGCCAACCTTGAGCCCTCAGAAATAGGGAGATTTTCCGAAACCACCACGGGGGGTCTGGGGGGTCCTCCTCCCCTAGAAAAAAACTTAATTTCGGACCACTTTTTATTATCAAGGATTTTCGCGGACCTCGATTGTAATTGTTGACGGGGGGGGGTGCAATCACCTTTTTTTTATTTTTATACAAACTTTATTTAACGGTTTATTTAATGTATGTACCGCGGGTGTGCGTCCGCGTCTGCGTTTGTCTGTTATATCGTAAAAGTAAATCCCCGTTAACCAGCCACGTAGATACACGCGTCAGATAATTAAGTTCTCGCGGGCCACATAAAATGACGTCCGGCCCGCGGGCCTTGAGTTTGACACCTATGCTCTAGAGGAAACTGTGTCCTTCCCAGGGATGTGGTACAGTGAGGTGCAGGTGACCTGTGAGAATGAAGTAGGCCTTGTGGCTAGATGGTGACAGAATGTCTCTGTAAGCTATAAATCACCTCAGACTGGGTAACCGGCAACATTAAGGGTAATCGCTAAATAGTTAATGCGATCTAATAAGGTAAAAGAAGAAGGCTAAGGGGTTTTGGTGCACAACAACTGAAAATTTGATCTGAGAGACCTCTACCCTCACTCCCCACACTGCACATGTAATCCATGTCCTCCCCCGGCTTTCATTACAGGCAGTAATAAAACGGATCGCTGTTGCCATCCTGCCGCTCAAAGACAGGCAACGTGGTGATCTATGAGCCAGGAGTACATTTGGAATTAAACTACAGTATCAGTAAATGGGAGTGCTGGGGGGCAGTGAGCTTCATCCTGTTTTTAATGTACAAAACATGCATGCCTTTATGAGAATAGTAGGCAGCGGTGTTGGTAATTTGTTAAAATGAGAGTTTTATTAAATTTATTTGGCGCATCGCTGAATAAAATATGAGGCCTCTGAAGCAGTTAAAAAGTTGGGGGGGGTTTGGCAGCAAAAAGCAATATGTGCCTAAGGACAGGATATATTCTTTGTTTTCAGGCACTGTTTCCAACTGAGAATTCTGCTGTATTTATCTGTCAGTATCTGTGCATTTGTTGGAAAGATATTTAATGTAATTATTTAGCTGCGGGCGGGGGGGGGGGGGTGTATCTGTATGGATAAAACTATATTTAAAAACATCTCTTTATGAGCCCCAGAAGAAAAGTGCGGAGCTGTTCTCGTTGTAATTAGGAAGACACAGTCCAGAGCTCCTCTCTGCTGAGATCTGTGAAGCAAATCCTGATGATGACTGTGAAGCAGAGACTAGGAACAAGCCTGCAAATTTAGGAGAAGGAGTTTGGAGGGTTTTCCAGGCTAATAACAGAAGGGTTTGGAAAATGAACACGAAACACAAATGAATCAATGCATTTTGTTCATTTAGAGCCAATCTCTTTCAAGATGCATTTTTGCGTTCACTTCTAAAACCGTGTAGTCTTCATTTAACAAACAATAAAAAGCACAGAAAGAATATTTACAAATTATTTCTTAGTGTGTTCTTGGTCGTGTGGACTATACTCTAGTACATATACTCTATACTCTAACAACAGGGTTGTACTCCAGTAGTGTGTTAATAACAGTGCTGTCCTCAAGTCACTCAATTCCTCTTTCCATTTCATATGTTGACCTCCAGTAGCAGAATAAATTATGTGTCAGATGGCATTAAGAACCATGGCAGCTGACCACTCTTGGCAACCGCATTAAATTTTGCTTGTGATAAGATTCTAATCGCCGCGTTCCGCACCGTGCATTCTGCACTGTGTGATTGCCCAGCCTGGGACTTTTGGCAGTTTTGTAACCACTGTCAAAGAAAAAATCAATCTAACGAATCTTATTCAACAGAAGCTGGCTCTTTAGGATTTGCTGAATACAACTGACATATGACTAAGGTAGCCTGAAACTGAATATAAATTACAGGCCATGAAGTGTAAAGGATTGGCTACAGTGCCTTGTCCATTGTGTTAATGCAGCTACATTTACAGTGCATTGCTCTCCTTCCACCTGTCATCACACAATGAAGTGTGAGGGCCTGCAAATTAAACTGTCACATGCTTTTGCGGGTTTTCGAACTGGCCCGCCAGCCCGTGTAATGTCACCTCAATCTCCACTCCGCACCTGGGCGTCTGCACCTCCCTCTCAGCGTCACCGCGGCGACAGCTCTGTGACAGCCAATGAAAACTCCGCTGCCACAACATGTGCTCCTTGCATCAAGCGCAGTGCACATTTCTATGCCCTGTGCCAGCGAGGATATACCGCTCTATTGTCGGCGTGAATGTAAATCAGGGGCGCTGCCAAGGTGGCGGATAACATTGTGGTAATGCTCCCTTAATGTAGCGGTAATGTTGTGAAGTCGTTTTCGACACAACAGCAGCACAGTGGGACCATCATGTTTCAGCAGGGAAGCCGCAAATGGCGCGATGATGAATGTCGCTATGATTAAGGTGTTTTGTCCTCGTAATCTGCTCGAGGAGCTTTGGAAAAATCGCGGAAACGGGAGAGCAGAGGCGAACCCGGAGAGGAAGACGAGGAGGAGGAGGCGGAAGGAAGGAAGAAAAAAAACTCTGGCGCTCTGATCTCTGTTACATCTTCATAAGCGTCCCGGCGCGTCGCGAGTGCGAGGATTGGCGTACCTGCGAGACGGGAGACGGGAGGCGTTTGGCGGGAAGTGCGGCCGGCTCAGTCACGGTGCATTTGGTAAACAGGTGTTTGCTCAGACGCGAGCCTATGAGCCCATGGGGATTAGTATACATGTCACAATTAATCAACACCAGCCGTTAAGATTTACTGTTGCGCTCATCACTGTTGGGGTCCCATCCAAGAAGAGAACAGCTTTCAGGTAGATTCCGCACTACCTGCAAATGGCTCCTTTCATCCAAATTCCCTCACCCATCATGCCCTGCTTGGTTTTTTTGGAGCGGGATGCTATTGGTCTATTCTAGTCCAAGGTGCTTTATGTGAAGTAAATTACTTAAATAATTCTGTGTATATGTAAAATATTACAGAATATGTACCTTGTGCAAAATGAATGGATCAGCCTGGGCAAAGCTGTCTTCCTTCGTAGAAATGATTCCTTGGTAGTGGAGTAAGGGACCCTCAGGCACTGGTAAATCTAGAGACTAAAAAAGGACACAGCTCACCTTCTGCATAAAAGGACACATCTCACGTTCTGCATAAAAGGACACATCTCACGTTCTGCATAAAAGGACACATCTCACGTTCTGCATGAAGGGCCACCATCATGGAGACCCACAGTCTTCGCAGATCTAAATCGAGTGGCTGACACAGCAACACTCGAGGGGGAAAGACATTAACGCAAGGCATTTCCTGCAGATTACTATTATAATTATGATTGTGATATTATTGTGATTGCAATTACAGTTATTATGATGGCCTGTTTCATTCCTCTGGAGCACGTTGTTGGTAATACAGAACTGCAGAAGCCCTATTTTCTCTCTATGTGAGTTGCTCTACATTTTTGCCTTTGGCTGTGAAAATGCTTGCTTGTGCTCCCATATCTCGACACACCCGCGACACACACTGCTAATGCTCAGAAACCGCAAGCGCTGTTTTGCGGAGGGATTATTATTTTCCGGTTCTTCTTGACAACTAAGGACAGGTGAAAACAGGTGGGCTTTAAATTAATCTGGGAATTAATGGACCTTGCTATTTGTATATAGGTAAATGAGTTAAATCTAAGATTGATAATTTTATCAGCCATTACGATGGTGTAAGGAGTGTGCATGGTAAGCATTTTATCATCAAATCAGGTGAGCGTCACAGGTGGACTTCTAAGCCCAATAAGATCATTGTATATTATTAGATTTCCCCAACCTGTTATAAGGGAACGAATTGAGGAGAATCGGCACTACAAAAAAATAATGGCTTGGACAGAGCTTTCGTATCGATTAAAAAAATGTATTTACATTTAAGATGGCGTTATAGCTTTATGGAGCCAGTGGTAACATGTGAGAAGGTCCGCATTAGCCCATGTAAAAAAACAATCGGTCAGGGGGCAAGTGACTAAAACAGAAATAAAACAATGAATAAGAAGCCAGTTGAATTAGGCAAATGATGGCTGGTGATTAAAATCTGTTTGCGAACATTCAGCCACCATTTTTGATCAGGTCAAGTATGATCAAATGAGAGGCTTTGCAGCTCCATGTCGGTTATTGAAGATCTATATGGTTCAAGAGGGTCTGACAGGTAAAGTATGTGCATATCAGTCTAGCAATATTGTTTCTATAAGTAATGTACCCCACTGGTTCTCAGTCCCTCCATACCAGCTGAATATCTCACGCAACTGCTGTCACCGTGGCATAGGTATTGCCAGCCGCATTACAAGAACGCGTCCTGACCCACATACAGTACGTAGGTCTGGCTTGGAACCGTCTAGCCAGCATTGTCTCGCAGTGAGGAGCCCTTTTGAGAAAGTCGAACACAACGGATTCAGTCTGCTTCAGCAATGTGTTTACCTTAAAGCTTTTAGCTAATGTAGAGCCATCGAAGAGTAACACGCTCTTTCTCTTGATGATTACCCAGAATGCACTAGTGCACCTGCCTCCCGAGTTACCCAGGTAACTCGCTAGGCCGCCTGCTCCTCATTTGTGTAACGCGCAAGACTATTATCGAGTGTGATTTGGGGTGCTTAGAATATGTCAAGTGGCGGGCATTAAAAATGTAAATGATTGAGTTTAATTAACGAGCTGACAAGGCCTGCCCAGCTGCAGTTGACAGTGACTGATTACTTCCCCTCCTCCAGTGATCTTTTGTTTGGAGTCAGTGAGGACCTTCTGGAAAAGTCTGGAGCAGGGGGGTGTAGGTACCCCACTAAGTGTCCTTTAGAGTTTGCAGCTCCATTTAAATTCTCTTTACAAGGGCAAAAGGGCTACCGAAAGCCTTTAGCGCTCACCGCTGCTCTCCAGGGCTGATCAGGCTGTGAAGTCAATCTAACTGAGACGCTTAATGGAGTGAGAGAAATGACAAGGGGGGGAGGGGACCTGTCACTCCCAATGTAAATCGTTTATCCTCGATAGGCCCTCGCCCCTCTCAGAAAAGGCATTCGATTCTTAGTCAGCTGAAAAAAGAAACTTTATTATGGAATTGATTACACGGTAAAGTAGAAACCTGTCTGTATTTTGGCCTCTGATTGTACACACTGATGCATTGTCATGTAGGATTGGCCATCTTTTTCCGGTCAGAGAGGGCACAGTTATATTAACTTTGTGATTTTTAATAGGATCAGATTATAAAGTTAAAAAGGTTTTTTTTATTGAGTTCTGAGTGAAATAACACAAATTTCAGGTAAATTTTGAATCTCGTCACCAAATATCACCGTCGTTTCGCAGAGAACTGAAAATGAATTTCGAGAGATCAATCAGTGTGTATAAAATTTGCACTGGCAATGTCACCATGGTGACAACTCTGTAGCAGCCAATGAAAAGGCAGGGGCTCAACATGCGCACCGGGTATGGAATCTTCAAACACGGCGCTCATTGTTGATGTCTATTTCAGTCTTCTGGCAGGATGGATATTGAATGTTTGTGAACGCGCGTTTGCGTACGCGTGCGCGCGAGTCCGTGTGCGTGTTGTCCGTCGACTCTCTGCTCACTTCATGCGCCTCTTCCCGTTCCGCAGGTACTACTCGGACATCAACAGAATGCCGGCCATTAGTGACCAGGACATGAACGCCTACCTGGCGGAGCAGTCTCGCATGCACATGCACGAGTTCAACAGCATGAGCTCCCTCAGCGAGATCTACTCCTACGTGGGCAAGTACAGCGAGGAGGTACGCAATCCACGAAACCCTCAGAAATCCTCGAGGAGTCTGTCCTCCCCCCACCTCTCATAGATTCCAGGGACCAGTGTATGAAAACAGAAATAGCTGATCTAAAGTGCACTCAGCAGTAATGCATAGTTATAGTATAGTTCAGGTCCATTTGCTGGATTTGCACAGTGATATTTTTAGTAAATGGAAATGTGCCATTTTACAGTAAGGGATCTTTACATCTTTACATCTTTACATTTTTATGACCCTGTGGACATTTATTTATAATGTATCTGATAACGCACAAAATAAAATGTACAAGTTCTACCTCTTAATGTCAGCATTAACATAACATACCAGTTCCTGACATGTTCAATTTATTTGATTGTATACTACAGTGCATGGATAATTTATCATGTAAATGATCCATAAAATTAACTGAAATCTAAAGGTTTCATAATTGTGACAATTGTTAGAAGCAAACAATTGGATATGTTAAATTACTTAATGGTCTGAACTAGGCATATATGCAATTAACATGTTCTATGATTGAGGATGAGTGGTATCATTTATACAGGCTGATGTTAGTTAAGGGTTAGATAGATGTTAGTTAAAGGTTAGATTGTGTGTCAAAACCCTGTAAGAATAACAAGATGCGATGTCATGGGATATGTTTTTCACAGTAACAATTAATTAAATGTAAAATAATTACATGTTCAAAATAAGTCATTATTTATTTATTTGCTGTCTAAGATACTAAAGTTAGACGTACATTTTAGGATCATCAAATAGCTTCTTATAGCCTGTCCAAAATCACAAGTATTTGGAGAGTTGGGAATTCCACCATTAACTATTCTTTTGATCTTTAAAGAACACCCTGAAGACATTATCATAGGCACTGTGAAGTTAATAAGATAATCCTAATGTCTACTTTGGCTGCACCAGGGCTATAAAATACTGCAGACTGACGATACAGCACTTTGAGCTTATTTTTGACCAATCATCAGCTCACACATACAATATAGTTCTCCCAATATGTATGTGGTTACACAGTTGTAATGGTATTCCTATGATATTACAGAAGCATGGTGAGAATGTTAAGAAACCTTAATTTTAAACATGTATGTAATGTTTCTAATTGGTTTGCATCAAAAAAAAAATATATAATAATAAAATAATAATTGGCGATATTATGTTATTTATTTTTTGGGTAGATTGTGAATGCGCTGGAGCAGGATGACGTCGCCAGGAAACAGAGACTGGCCTTCAAGCTGGAGCAGGTGGTCGCCTTCATGAGCCTTGAGAGCTGAGAACCGCGTTTCCCAGAGTGCACTGGGAGATATCAGAAACCGAGCCGTGCCTGAGCGAAGACCTGTCCTTCATCTATCTGACCATTTACGTTTCAAAAAAAGTTCTCTTTTCTTCCAGCTGCAAGTGTTCAAATCACATTAGATGTGCTGTGTTGACAAGTGGTGTGGTAAGGGGAGGGGAGAGAAGAGGGGTGCAGCTTACCACATTGGTGACTGCCAATGCTCTGGGGGGGGAGGGGGGGGGGGGTTTCATTACGCTGCCTTGAGAACACCACTGATAACAAAGTCTCTGACACAACAAGGGTTGATGTCCATCTATTTGTTTCCAACTTTTTCAACAGGATATAAATTAACCTACTTTATGGTCAAACATTACATTTAACGTGACAAAACAAGAGCAAAAGAGGTTGACACACACACACACACACACACACACACACAAGAAGACTAGACCAAGCCAACACAGTACAAGTAAGTGTGGCCTTGAGCTGCGCTCAACTGCTAAGTTATTCAAATAATGCACCTCAAAGCAAGGGTGAGCATTGATGAATGTTTCCACCTGTGTTTCAGTCATGTTGATAATATTAAATGTGTTTGAAAGACTTGTTGGGTGTTTGGGGGGGACTTTAGTGCTTCTTAACCTTTTTTGAACCAGTATCTTGATTGCACAGCATAGAATAACTCTTTAGTGGCATCCTCCTTATCAATATACTCCAAAAAAAAAAAAAAACAAGCTACTTGGCTCATGTTTTGTACACACGGCTTCTGTGCATCAAAAAAAATAAATAAATAAACTTCTATTGTTAGTAGTGAGGGGGGAAAAGGGAAGGTATAATCTTTCATGAGAAGCACACTTCCACCCTGATGACAGTGACCTCAGTAACCATTTGATGGTGACGATGCTCGTCTCTTTATACTGTGCACATGGCTGTAGATGGGTTTCATGGGGGGGATTTTGACACGTGTAAAGGACTGTGAATGACTGTCACTCGCCAGCCTGTTGGAAGCACAGGTTGCAGGTCTGCAGCTGTCCCAAACTTATCATGTGGCCAAGAACTCTTATTTTGAAATGTCAGGACTGGCCTTGGTTATAAGGGGGGAGGGGGGGTGGACACTGGGAAAAAGGGACTGGAGGAGAGATATCTTTATTGCAGTGTGAATTCGGGCCCGTTCCCGTTCCAGGCTTTTGGAAATGCACAGACTTTGGTCGGCAGGAAACCAAAAAGAATCGGCTTTTAAAAATTGAGAAAAATGCATCTTGAAAAAGTGTGACATGAGGAAGAAGAACTAAAAGATTAAGCGAACAAGCGAAACACCGAATAAAACCGTGCTGGATCTCTGTCCTCAGCATGTGTCGAGCGAGTCAAGACGCTTTTTTCCCCTTCCTGATTAATTTACACTACTCCTCATTGTTTTCCTGTCAAAGTTGTAGAGAACCTGAGAGAATCGCCAAACAAAACTCTGTGGGTATTGCTTCTACCGAGGCCCAACATCAAAAACAAAGAAATATTGAAGAAAGCGAGGAGAGAATTTGCAGGATGCTGATATCGTCAGAAAGAAGATGAACTCCCCTCCTTTCTTTGACCTTTAACCTTTCTTTTGCCTTGACAAACGTGCCCGATGTGGTGATGTGAATGTTTGGAGACCTCCCTTGGGTCCACCCTGGGTCCTTACTGGCTTTTTAAGCGCATGTATTTAATTAAAAAAGGAACATAGAGAAAAAAAAGTCTTGCGATGATGTGGATGTGTCCTTTTCTTTATTTTGCTTGGAAGCATCAGACAGAAAAGCGGATTGTCATGTTAAACTATAATAATTCAGATTTAAGGTGGAATCTTTATCCAGCAGGCTCATGACCATCATTGCCATGTTATGTGAAAGTGTTAGACGCTAATATAAAAGTGGTACCTTTAAACAAATATATTATATACCCTTGCATGTTAACCTATCTGGATGTTATGAAATGGAACTGCCTTGCAATCAAAAATATTTAATAACACTAGAAGCATTCATTTTTAAAAGTTGGGGGGTTGGAGATTCAAGACCAAGCTGTTATTTGGGATTGTCTTGGATGAGACCGCAGACACCTTTGAGTAGTTCACCAGCAGATGCTGTCCTATATATTGGTAGATTGTCTTTCTGTGATTGGACGCCTACCATAGCTACGTATCTTCCACAGGTTCTTTACTGGATTAAAATGAAATTGCAATTCTTACTTTAAACTATGCTGAATGGATATGTTTCTGAATTGAAGCAACTAACTGCTTTCAATCTTGTGGGTGATGATAGCTTCCTTGTGGACACCGTTTCATTTCGTAAGGCAAAGAGAAAATGCGAACCTAAAGTATGAACACTTTGAACACAGTATGATTATGTGTTTTAGGAAGTGGCTTATAGTCAGTAATTATGGTACCTGATATTTTTAACATCTTGGTTTTTTAAATAAAATTTTTCTGTAGTTTAGTTTTAATACCTTTGTGTACAAGGACTGGACTTGTATGGATATTAATGTAATACACTTTCCAAGGGGTTTCTGAGGAAATGCCTCAAAGCATTTGCTTAAAAATGTATTTAGTTAATTTCTTATGGTGTTATGCACTCTCGCAACACCTTTTTCCAAACGTGTTGATTTCAGTCAACCGCTAAAAATTATTGATCTTTTAAACAGATTACTGAGACAGCAGACTGACGCAAAAAGGCTTTTCAGTTCTGTGGCGCACCTTTCCGAAGACGCTCATTAATTCTTGTTGATTAGAACTCAGTAAGGTTGGGAGATTGGTGTCAAAATACAATGCCAGATCCTGTTTTTAATACTTTTTAAATTGTTTTATTTTCTTTGTAACGTGTGGAGTGTGTGTTTTTAGTGTGTCTCGGAATTAGACATTTCAGTTATTGTTAGTGTTCAAAAGATCTGATTTTTTTTTTTTTGCTTTTTAAAAAAAAAAAGTGAGGTTCAATGTTGTTTGCTTTCAAGACAGTGGGGTAGATTCAGGGAGTCCTTTTTGGATGGTCCACATATTACAGACGCAAACTCACCGAAGCTTTAAAATGGCCACCAAACATTTTCTGTGGTAACTCTTAAACCCCCGATCCCGAGTGATACCAGTTTGTCGTTTGAAAAGCTTTTCCAAGTTTTGTGTGTGTAGTGTAGTCATAGGAAAAGCACCTGCCCTGAAACTGCTTCTTGACTCCATCCCCCTGTGTACCCCGCCCTTCCATCGCCTCATGTTCCACTGCGGTGAGTTCTACCTGCAAGAACTGAGCCATGTTTCCATAGCGCCCGGTAAAGCTTCCACCTTTAATGCTCTGCAAGAACTCAAATGTCCTTATAGAGCTCAGTGTTATAGCAGGTGATACAGAAACATGTTAGAAAAGACTTTTAATATCACCAGATTTGAGGAAATATGAAAAATATCCTATCTGGAGAAAAAAAGAAACATGGAAAAAAAAGGCGAGCTTCTCTAACTTTGTTATAATTAATTGTAAACCTGTGTATGTAAATATATAATGCATTCCTATTTTGCAGTCAAGAACAAAATACTATTTGTAATATAGAATAAACTTTATTATGAAACAAGTGGCGAGACATGGTGTTTGTGTGATCAAAATAACATTTGTTTCTTTAATGTTTAAAATTTAGAATGGGAATTCTGTACAATATAATTTACATAATTTTCTACAGTTTAGTTAAATACACTTCACTAGTACTAGGATAGATACAGTGCTGGTTGCTAATGCATTCAAATCTGAACTGTAGTTCATTGGATACTTTCTACTGCCAAAGATTAAAATTATTTTCTCACTATTAAAAATTCAAACCAACTGTTCTTGTAACCTGTGACTGATATTATCTATGATCTCAGACTGATTAAATAGCTAGTATTATTCAAAACCAGATGCTCCTCACTGTCAAAATTGGCCTCTGTCAAATCAAAACATCATACCAGGGACCAAAGAGCATGACCAAGAGTATATTCACACATGCACCTGGTAACTCTTAAAATTGTGCACCATACGTGAGCATCCAACTGTGGTTAAAAACAAAAAAAATGAAGGTGACTTTGATTGGAAAGGTAGTTTTATATTCAGATTTTTGGATCCTTATAACGAGCAGGAAGTCCCAGCCTCATAAAGGGAGTCTTTTATAATTGTGTTTCCTGCTGCTCGAGCTGACCCTGTGTTTGCAGACGTGGGTTTAGAGCTGGTATTGCACAAGTCCTCATGTTATATGCATGAGTTAATCTAATCATTTTTGTCCATTATCAGAAAACATAAGCAAGGAATTGGCCTCACAGCACACAAATTAATAGATTTTGGTGAGATTGGCTCTTCAGTGTTTCCTAGAATGAATTCCATGAATACATTGCGTCATATGCTACATTACACAGACCACGTTTGACACAAATGGCGGACAGAAAAATGTGCTTAGGAGGTATGAATTCGCACCTTGGTGTCAACTTCAGAATATAAAGCAACCAGGGATTTTGCACATGAAAATTAACCAAAAAAATACTAATGTTCACCTCAGGTGAATTGTCAGTGCAGCAAGAGATGTACTCTTCTGCAGCAGAAAAAATGACAACGACCAGTTGGGTGTTTTACATTGTTACATTACATTATTTGCTTAGAGAAACCCTTATCCAGAACAACATGCACAGATTACAACTCTTTTAACATAAAAAAATTGGCCATTAATATTGCTGAACATTTTATAGAAGCAATTGAATTAAGTACCTTGCTTACAGGTATATGCCCCTGCTAGGATTTGCGTCTACAGAGTTATATGCCTAACTCACTGCAATACTACACTGCCATCCGAGCAGCATTAAAGTTTGGATGTGGTCCAGTGTTATTCCCAGGCAAACTCCACAAGAGAAAGAAGCATATCCACAAAGAGGTCCCAGGCTTTTAACATGAAGATGTCAGTGGAGATCCAAGAGGTTTAATTATACTGTGTTTTATGCCTTTAAAAAAAAGATTTGCATAAAAGACAAAATAATGCGACAAAACTCGCTCTCGTTTAAGATTTACCTTTAACCCTCTCTACAAATTAACCCAAAATACGTATTTTGTGGCTTGGGAAAAAAAACAGACACGCAAATTGTGTGTCACATTCTTCATTGAGGTGATTCCAGCTACTGAACTGGGATTAATTGTGGGCAGCAATAGGCTGCTCTGACAGACCTGCCTGTAATGAGTTAGCACTGGTTTGAGGCAGCCTTTCTCAGAGCGCCAGTGGAGGACAGAGAGAGAGAGAGAGAGAGGGAGGGAGAGATAGAAAACTGATTCTGAAAGAAACAGAATGACGGAGTGCAGAGGCCTCTCCATACAGGCGATCTGTTGAGACAGGCGGCAAGAAAATGTCCTGCTTTATGGATCACCATACAACATGCTCGGTTTGTTCTGCAAATAAGAGACAATCCTGAAGATGGAGCCTTCAAACAAAACTTTTCTTTATTCAAATGCAGAGCAGAGCACCACAAATTCTAAAAAAAAACAAAAAAACTGCTGATTCACCGTATAAAACCACTGACTCAAGCCCTTGGGAACACCCTCTGCTCACCTCATTGTCGCATTAAACATATTTACTGGTTATACAAATCCCTGTACTCCCCGACACCCGTTCCAAACACACGCGTACGCACTCGCGTACAAACATACACTCCGCACCGGTATACCGTCCTGACCTTGACTCCCCAGGTTTTTGCTGCAGAGCGGAAAACTTTTTAGCTTTCGCAGTTTCCGCAAAAGCTCTGTGATGTGTGAAGCTGAGATGAGAGTAAAAGGTGAGCTTCATCGGGCCCCTAACAGTGCCACATTGCAGTGGGCGCTAAAAGCCTTTGCAGCTCGGCCTAAAGATGTGTCAACCCCCCCTCCTCCACAGTCTTTTTGGGTTCACTGGTATGTTATAATTCTCATAGACCTAAATGTTGTGGCATTTCCATAAAACTCTTTCCATAAATCTTTTCCAGAATGCACCTGCATTGCGCTATCCTTCAATAGCAGTCAATCGTACCTCCTGAACATTACATTACATTACATTACATTATAGACATTTAGCAGACGCTCTTATCCAGAGCGACGTACATAGTGCATTTCCGAACTAGGAACAAGTGCGTTAAAACAATCCTAAAAAGGTAAATACGTATCTAAGTACTAGGCGCAGTCAGTATGATTGGGGTGTTTTTAGTTTTTTTTTCATCCTTACGTTGACATTGCTTCAGTATTACATTCCAGTCCAGTGTGGTTACTACTGCTAAACTTACTGCTTTTTGCTTATTGCAACTTTGTGATTCACTTGTATGAGGCGTGCTTCTCAGGTGGATATCTGGTTTCCACCAGAGATGTTCTGATGGAGGTTGACTAATAAATATGCAATGGATGCATAAAATCTCCCAGACTGTTGGCCAATGCATGGGGGCCATATGGGAGCAGCTAGCATTATTAGTTACTGAAACTCACTGGAGGAAGACACAAGAGTCACCCACATTTATTCAAACGGGAACTGGGGGAGTATAAACTGAAATAACCAGATTTGTCCCAGCCAATCACAGAATGTGATGTGCTGGAGACAGGTAAACGGAGGGAGTAATGAAACAGGCTCTCATCCGGTGTCAGGGCCCAAAACAAAAACAGCTCAAAGTGTGCGCTTAGGCTGAGTTAGAAAGAACCTGTAATACTGGGGAGACTGAAGCACCTGAAGTTAAACGTTAACAAATGTGCACTTCAAAAAAAAAAAAGCAGAAATAAAAGACATTTGCAAAAACTCCCCCACGCACATACACACGCACAACACCGCTAATGGGGTGCACCTGGGAGAAGCTCGTCACATAAAGCCATCGGGATGGAACGCAGAAACCAGCAACCCTCCTGCATGCCTGAGGCCCAGGGCAATATGGACGGGGTAGGGGGGGGGGCTGCCAGAAAGACATATTAAAGAAGCCTATATGCCTCCATTTTAACTTAATTCACAAGGCAGACCCTACAGGCACAGAACTGGATTACAGCCCATCGACCTGTTCTGGGTATTTCACAGAGTTTTAAAAGGACTCTATAAAATTGTAAAATTGATTCTATTAATGCTTTCAGGTGGGCTGGACCTCGTTTTTACAACCCTTTTCTTCTATTAAATATTTTTAAAATGCACTCCTTTAAAATAAGTTTGATAACAAGGTGATATTTTTTTCTTGGCAGATAAGAATCTCTGTGGACTTGTGCCAGGGTAATCATACATTGCCCTCCACAATTATTGGCACCACTGGTAAAAATGAGTAAAAAGTTTTTTTTTGTTGGTGAATTAGCTTATTCTCACACTGAAAAAATTAGAAAAATCCAACCTTCAATTGAAGTAAATTATTCTGAGAAAAAAAAATCCCTCATCAAGAAATTATTATTTTTAACAAAACCACGTGTGCCACAATTATTGGCACCCCTAGAAATTCTTATGAACAAATTTTAATTGAAGCATTATTTCCATTTATATTTTACTTTTTAAAGTTGATCAGAGTGTTTAGGAACTCTCAAGCAGTAATCCATGACTTTCTGTTTCACTGGAGTATAAATATGAGGTGACACAGAGGCCATATTCCCTTATTCATACATAAACATGGGAAAGATAAGAGAACACACAAATCAAATGAGGGAAAAGTGTGTTGAGCTTCATAAGTCAGGGAATGGCTATAAAAAAATAGCTACTCACCTGAAAATGCACATATCTACTATTAGGGCAATACTTTAAAAGTTCAAAGCAACTGGAACTGTTACTTGCCTGGAAGAGTTTACAAGTTTATTTTGCCCCCACGCACAGTGAGGAGGATGGTAAGAGAGGCAAAAACATCCCCAAGGATCACTGTTGGAGAATTACAGAGGAAAGTAGCATCTTGGGTCATCAAGTCTCCAAAACTACCATTAGACGTCACCTCCATGCCAAACAAATTATTTGGAAGGCATGCCAGAAAAAAGCCTTTCCTGTCATTTCACCACAAAAGTGCCTGGAGTTTTCTAAACGCTACTGGAACTTTGACTGGAACCGTGTTGTATGGTCAGATGAAACAAAAATTGAGCTTTTATTATAACAACTCAGTTCTAGGTCTTGTATAATGAGGCCAATTATTGATGTATCAAATTTATAATATTATTTAAATATGCCCAGTAAAGAATCTCAATTTTATTAGAATTTTGCGTATGGATACTGTGCATATCAAGCTAATTTGCAGGTGATTTAAATTTTTTGTTTCATCCAAGGCACTGAAAAGCCTATTTCAGATATCTGAATAATACATATATTGTTTTCATAACCAAATTTTTAGCACATTGGGCTCTAAGATTTGGTATATAGTGTACTTTTATTGGCATGGAACTAAAGCCTAAACTTCACTTCGATGTGCATCATTGGATTCCATTTCAAAACTACTGTTGACATATTTTATTGAGAATATTAGCATAGCATGTTGCGTAACACTGATAAGCAACCTGACAGCTAGGCAGATTGCTGAGCCCAGGCCTAGCCAAACACTATCCAGTCCAGAGTATGGAAAATTCTATCATTGTCCACAGTCAAAGAAGCCAACTAAATTTAAGACAATACCACTTGGATGTCCTTCAATGAAATTCATTGTACAAATCCGTTGGCACATCATCCATACCCACATTCAATTGTGCGATTATTCCAGAGGCTGCTGAAAGGTATAAGTAATGAATGCATGCTGGTTATATAACCAAGGATGATGGGGGTTATTGATCACTCAAACGTTCACATTGATCTGTTCTTTTCTGAAGGTCACAACATGGCTTCCCTTATGGGTTCAGTATCCATACCATTGTTTCACAGTGAATAATGACCATGCAGTCTATTTAAAATGGCAACCGTCTGCTGTTCTTTAATCCATCGGCTCAGAAACCAATTCATGCATCAAATCTGAGGAAACTGATTATCTGGTGAAAGCATGCACTTAATTTATTATATATTATAGTTTTTGAATATCTCGGATAAATTCATTGAATTTCTTGAAATAATGGATTACAGTTTCAGTGTAACAGACAGGCTTGTTTCATTTGGAAATGAATGATAAAACACATGAAAGGGCCTTGGTATGGAGCACTCAAAGACAATTTTAAAATGCTCAAACAAATATTATGGTAATGTTCAGGACCTGCAACAGCCTGCTGATCAGGAAAATTGCCTCTGAAATTCACCAGCATCTTGAGAACACTGGACTCTTTTCTGCTAATCACGACAATCAACACAAATATTCTAAATCTCACTCTTTCTCTCTCGCTATATATATATATATATATATATATATACACTGTATATATTTTATATAGGTCCCTTTATCTTGAGATCAGAAATTAGGCCTACATACAGCAGAGGGGTGACAAATTAAAAGAAAAAACAACATAAAGTGTCTTAGTTGCCCGAACAGCTTCAATGCATCTTGGCATAGATTCTACCTCTAGTCTAGCATAGATTCTAGTCTCTAGAACTCTACTGGAGGGATGGAACACCATTCTTCCAACAGTTACTCTCTCATTTGGTGTTTTCATGATGGTGGTGGAGAGCGCCGTCTGACAAAATATCCCATAGGTGTTAAATTGGGCTGAGATCTGGTGGCTGCAAAGGCCATAGCATATGATTCACATCATTTTTATACTCATCAAACCATTTAGTGACCCCTCATGCCCTGTGGATGGGGGCATTGTGATCCTGGAAGAGACCACTCCCATCAAAATAGAAATGTTTCATCATAGGATAAAGATGATCACTCAGAATAACTTTGTATTGATTTGCATTGACCCATCCCTCTAAGGCAGTAGTGTCCAATCATGTGCCATGGAGGGCTGAGAGTACGCACTGGTTTGAATTCCAACCAATCACTACACCTGCCTATTTGACTAATTAGTTATCTCTTCCTCTTTGGTTGAAGGTGTGTTAATGAGTGAAATCAGCAGGGGTAGTGATTGGTTGGAATTAAAACCAGCATACTCTGTGCCCTCCATGGCACATGATTGGGCACCACTGCTCTAAGGGGACAAGTTGACCCAAACCATGCCAGGAAAATGCCCCCCACAGAGCCACCCCCATAACAGAGCCACCCCCTCAAAAGTTTTTAATTTGTCACCCGTCTGTATCTCGTGATAACAAGAAAACAAAAGTTGTTTTCGCATGACTTATTTATCTTGTGATCTTGACATAACAAAAGTTGTTTTGCCGTTATCACAACATTTGACCCAGAAAAAAGCAAAATAAATAATTATTTTGACACTGAAATTGAAGTTTTATTCACAGATGTTCAGTAAAAAAAGTAAAGAAACTGGTAGAGTAAAGGCCTGGCAGGAGATAACATCAATGCAGGATCACCCGTCACACAAACTAATAAGTAAAAAATATATATATTTTAAAGTAAAAAATAAATAATAATGCATAGCTGTGCACAAAAGCACCACAGCTACAGGAGGTGGCCAAGGTTCTTCAAGCCTTCAAGATGAGCGCATTGCCTCCATTTTCTAAGCACTACGGTATTTCTCTCAGCCTTTCATCATTTTGTTGGTGTTCTGTGCGTGTGAGAGGTGGTTTGAAATTGTGTAATGACATACTTTATTTTAGAATTAATAAATTGCTGGAGCATTCTAATTGCGTCCACATTGTCGAGTTTGAGTGGTCTTTCATCCGACAGCAAGTGGACCGGGGACGTCTGGTACAGAAAGGGTGTGTTTCACAGCCATGTTGTGCAACACACAGTAGGTCAACATTATTTTGAAAACCTCAAGTTTGTGTTCAAACACAGCCATCACCCCTTCAACACGCTGTAGGTGCGCTGGATGACAGACCGTGTGATGGTGTGTTCCTCATTGTAAGCCAACTCCCGCGGTGTCTGTGGGTCGGTTAATGGAGCCAGCCATGGCTTAAGCGGGTAACCTCTGACCCCTAATGATGGAAAGAGATAGCTAGTAATCTATCCTCTGATCCTAAATATAGTAAACAGCAATCTCAAGGAAAGACGCTTTCAACGTACAGAAACGTCCTTTTTTTTTGTATTACTCAAGCATACAAAGTCACTGTCTACAGTAAAACTAGCTAAGTCTATGCCTCCCATTAAAAGTATTGATATCAAAATGAGGCCAAGTTACAATAAACAATATGGACTATCTTACCTCACACAAACAAGCTCCAAATCAATGCTACCCAATGGGCCTCATTCATGAATCCTAAATATGTTCACACTCACATTGTTTTGTGATTAGCATAAATCCACGCCCATGAATTGCCTTATATGGACGTTGTCACTTCCATTTAAAGGTCCATACAAAGTCAAAAGAAAGAATTATTACGACACTGAAATCAAGGTTTTATTAGCAGATGTTCAATCAAGGGAAAAAAATAGTTTAGTATTGTCCGTAGCAGCTTACATGGTAAAGTAAAAAGACATGGCAGGATGTAACATGCAGGAAATGCAGAATCTTCCATTACACAAGCTGGTAACGTTCAAGCCTGTCTGCACCGGACATGCGCATTGCCTCCATCTGCCAAGCACTAGGCTGCGGTCTTTCTCGCAGCCTGGAAATAAATAATAAATTATTTATTTATTCATTTCGGTGGTATTCTGTGCGTGCCAGAGGTGGTTTGAAATCCCATATCCCCTAGTGATGGAAAGAGGTAGTTAGGAATCTATACTCTGACACCGTAAACAGCAATTTGACATAGCTACACCAATAAATCTCTCACCGCAGCGTTCTGCAAACAAGTGCCAACTGAAGTTGTCGTGGGTCCCACCCGTCTATGGTCTCACCAGGCAACTGGGCCAGGACGTTGAGCAATAAATTGCACATGACATATGAGCTGCACAAATTTAACAGCCCTTTCTATGCATATTTAGCAAACGTATCTTTGGATGGAGCCTTGAGGCTACATTTGTGCAGTACAGTTACGGCATCAATAACAATGGGCAGGTTGGAAATTTCATAAAAAACCCCAAAAACAACTAACCAGCCATACATCACTCTCAGCCAACAAATAGCTTTTGCGTGATCCTAAAGATGCATTTGGTTCTCTCTAAGCAGCAACTCCTCCAACAGCACAAGGTCAGCCATTACAACGCTGGCTATACAGACCTGTAAGTCGCACATTTAACGTCACATAACATTTACATTTAATCAATTCAGGAAAAATAGTAGCCACTTGGAGCATTCAGTAAGTTATGCGTCTAATTAAACAAGTTCATAGCCTAGCCCACAATTGATTAATAGGCATCATCTAAAGTGTTTGCTTTTTACAATCGTAATTTATTAGCTACATTTGCATTGTGTATTTCAGAGGCTGCATTTTGTCATGTGAATTTCCTTTACAAAAATATAGGCCGTCCAGCAAATTTGCGGCAAACCTTTGGCATTGTTGCCACAGGTTTGTGGCATGCTCATATTTTCACGCAAACTAGCTTTGTGGGAACTGCCATTCACTTCTGGCAACGTTTTTAGTTTGCCACTACTGACAAAGTCTGACAAACCTCTGGCAACATTTTGTGGAAAACAATTTAGTGTGCAGCAAATGCGCTACATATTAGCTGCAAATTTGAAGCAAACTATCCAGTTTTGTAAGGGTTAACAAAATAAAAATGAATTCATACATTTAGTGGCATCTCAGATATGGAAACATTGATGAATGCCAAAATACAAGCAAAATTGCTAATATGAATGATTTACGTACAAATTAATTCTGCTCACGTTTCATGAATGAGGCTCAATGTTTCCTAAATTATTTAATGTAACTTGGCACTGTGTTTTTTTAAAATCTTACCATCTGAAGAGAATTTGGTCATCAAGATCAGCATTTACTTATCTTGTGATGACAACTTATTTGTCTTGTGATCTTTACATAAACAAGTTGTTTTCCATGATCACAAGATAATTACACAAAAGGCTATATTCAGCAGAGGGCCACCACAAGGGTCCATTACAGGCGGCCGTCACCATCGATGAACAGCGACCCACCTGTTGAGAAACATCCATCGTTCATCCATCATAGGGCAACATACCATATGCTATCCCCAGTCCGTCACACACAATCACTGTGCATTCAAAAGTTATGTTGTGATCATGAGAAAACAAATGTCATGTCGAGGTCGCAAGATAAATAAGTTGTGATCACCAGAGAACATGCATTTAATGTACAAGCAATAAACAAAAACAGCCACAGTTAAGCTGCATACTGTTTTCCCGAGGATATAATACAGGCCGTAGAGAGAGAGGAAGTCAATGTATGTGTGTACATGTGCATATTTCGTGGAGGCAGACGTGCTAATGCTAAAGTTGCAGCATTAATAATAAACCATGAATATTTTCATGAACATAATACTTCTTAAAAGTTTTTATTGCTGTTGGCTAGCTGGTTTGTGGCACCTACTGATTAACAAGCTGGTTGCTGGCATACTGTTTTCATTATTGTATGTACTTAGTTGTCCTCCACTGAAAGGGTAGGAAAAGGTTTTTGTGAACCACACACACACACACACACACACACACACACACACACACACACACACACACAAGCACACACACACAAAAAGAGAGAGAAATGCAGACATACGCATAAACAACAGGGAGCAACAGCGGGAGGTGACAGCTATGTGGATGGCTGGGGGAGACATATAACCCAACGCACATAGACCTGAAATGGCTTCAAGCTGAAATTAGGGAAAATTTCCTTTGCCTGCCTGCAGTAGGCAAACTGTATGGGGATGTGGGGACTACATGCCATACATTTGATTAATGAGTAAGACTTTACAGTCTTAACCTAGTTGTTCTTCACCTCTGATAATCATCTCTCTGTTAAATCTCTCTATGAAAATGCGATGAGGCTCCCGCATCAATGAACCCTGTGTGAGTGTATGTACAACTGCACAACAAAAAGCTACAGTCCAGAAATATGTACAGGATATTGTTACAGGTGGCTGTGGCTGCCAAGACGATGACCATTGTTCTTTGAAGACCTGAAAATTGTTTTTTCCTGAAGCCAGTGATTTTCTCCAAGTCTGACGCTGGTGGGAGGAGCTACTTCCTTGCTAGTGGAGCTCATTGGGTGGAGCTAGTTTGATTTGGCCCACCTGTGGTTGATCTGCCACAAGCCTTTAAAAGCCTTCTCTTTTTGTTTGCTCGTTTGACTGAGAGCGACATTGCACATGGGAGCTTTGTCAGTGGCGTCTGTTACTCTCTGCCACGGCAATGTGGTAGCTTGTGAAAACAAGACTAAGCGAAAAGAAGACAACCAAAAAAAATGTAAAGTTTGAAAACAAAAAAAGGAAATTCAAGTAAAAAAAGTGTAACCAAAAGAAATATTTCAGTTACTCCAAAAGTAAAAGTAATGTTTATCTTTTTTTTTTATTGTGAGAGCCCCCCGTTTCATGACCTCTCAACTCAAGTGGAACCTTTTTGTTTTATCTGGTTAGTTTCCCATAGGACAATAAAAAAACAAATGGCAGCTTTGCTGTACCCCAGGGAATGTAACAAAGCGAGGGCCTGTCCAGGACAGAATATTTTATGTCCCTTGAATATTTATATGCCCTATTGTTTTACACATTTTGTGCAGGTGTTTATGCCATTGACCGAAGGCATTAGTCCTGTTGTGGGTTGACTGACGTGGATATTTGTTTGTGCACAAAGTTGAACATATGAACAAAATGCAGGTTTTCATGGCCAATCCATCATTGGAGGCTATTAACTAGTGCAAGAAAGACTATTTCCTGTCCATTACTAAATATTGTCGCATTGAGATTGACTCTAGTAGCCTCGAGGCTGATGTTAAGTTTACTGTTATTGCTGCGTTGTTTCATAAAAATATTCGGTGACACTTTATTTTGAGTGTCCCATGTTGATCTCAACTTGATATCAACTGAATGTTGAGATACAGCAAACAATCAGTTTATACTTTGCTGAGTGCCAATAGAGTGTTTCTTGAAAAGAGTGTTCAGTGTCAATACAGTGTTTCTTGACACTCACCTGTTTGTGGAGTTTGTGGACAATCACCTGCCATGCAATTGACTTTAAATTAACACTGAACTGATATTCAATTGATATCAGGTGATATCAAGTTGAGTGTCAACATGGGACAATCAAAATAAAGTGTTACTAAATATTCTAGTATTTGTGGCTGAAGCCAAGGCCAACACAGACTTTAATGTGAAACAAGTGGTTGGCACAGAGTCTGAGCAGTTTGCCCCCGTGCCCTATTCCTGTATCTGGACACTTGGGGCCACATGTATAAACAGTGCTGAGCGGAAAAATGCCCTCAGAAAGCTGCGCAAGGGAGTTTCCATGCAGAAATTGAGATGTATAGAAAATCTGCGTACCTCTGCACACGGACACGCTGGACACCATGCGTACGCAATGTTTGGAGTCAGTGTGATATTGGCACACCAGGATCAAAAGACAGAGGGATAAAATGCAAAACTTTGCGTAAGCAGATTTCCAATTTCTCCCTGAGCATTCTTTTGGACAATGAAGACTGCCCAGCTTGTGAGGAAAGCTCAACCAGTGATAAAGCTCAGCGGTTGATAAAAAAAGTTCTCTTGGTAGCATAAAAATTGTGAAGTTGTGTAAAACTTTGCCTGTCAGAACTGAAGCTTAAAGGGGGAATTCCACCGAAGAATTATGTTTGATTTGTAGAAGAGTAGCTGTCCTCCTGATTAAAATGAGCTCTATAGCCCCAGACTACTGCCCATGTACCAGGTACCTGCTTTACTGTGAACTACAATGACCAGGCACTTACAGTTTGTGGGCGGGCATCAGACAACAGCAGTCACAGGTTGCCACTTCCACTGAATACAACCGGAGGGGCTGGGCGTTACTACTAGTCCTGGAAGCGGTTCTTCGAGAAAGGCTAACGTTACTCGCTGGCAAGCTAGCCACTAACTACAGTTCTACTTTAAAAAACTGTCACCACCATTAGCTAGAGTCTCCAGAGAAAAATGGGGGAAATACAGCCATTCATTTAGGAAAACACAGCCCTTCATTTATCTACTTTTGGCATAATGAAGACATATTAGCTAGCATACCCAGAAGTTTGCGATACGTACTCATTTCTCCTACCAGTCCTCTAACTTAGGTCTGGGTGTTTTACGGCAGTTCATTTTTGGGGATCCAGAAGAATTACTCCAGAACACCCTTATGCATGTGGTGTTCAAAACCAGGGTGTGTAGTCAGACAGACTCTCTATCTGTTTGTTGCTCCACAGATGACAAATGAAACTGTGCCCGGTCCCATTCAGTGCAGCAAACATTTCCATTTCAGTTGGCATTGCGGCACAGTTACCGCACGTACACCAGCAGTCATCATTTACCTGAGGCAGTCCTGGGTCGGCAGTACATTCAGCTCCGGAGCATGAGAAGGTGCGGGCTCACGCCCAAACCGTTTTTTTTTGGGGTTAAAAACGGTAGCCTTCCACCTCCGATTCAAGTAAAATTTATCGGCAGTTGTCATCATTTTTTATTGAAAACCATTGTATTGGAATAATTGTTAACTTATCTAAGAACTCTTTGAGCTAGCTTGCAAGCTAATACTGTTTGTAACAGTTGTAACAGCAGGTTCCCAGGAGATACCTCAACACCTCCTGGGAGGTGTGAGAGGTATTACATTACATTATAGGCATTTAGCAGACGCTCTTATCCAGAGCGACTTACACAGCATTTTTGTATTTATACATAGTATCCATTTACAGCTGGATATATACTGAAGCAATTCAGGTGAAGTACCTTGCTCAGGGGTACAACGGCAGTGTCCTACGTGGGACTCGAACCTGCGACCTTTCGGTTACAAACCCAGTTCCTTAACCACTGTACTACACTGCCGCCCACAGTGGAGGTATCTCCAAATTAAGCTTACCTGCCCAGTGACAGTCTGACACCACTGTAGTTTTTCAAAAATTAGGAAGGGTAGAAGTATACATCATCAATTTGCACCTTTCGCTGGCGATATTTCTACTCGGAAATTGTTTTGGTCAGCTGATATGGTCAGAGATTGAATCAGTTGCGCCTTGATCTGTTAAATAAGGTTAATGTTGTTTTTTGGTGAAATTCCCTTTTAACCCCTTGACATAGATGCAGAATTTGATGAATTCTCACCTATTTAGGGGGTGTTCTATTTAAAAGTTTTATAACTCCCGATGTGAGCATCAGAGAAACTGAAAATGGCTAAAATGAAGCAAGACAGTACCATTTACAATACTAAAAATCGATTTGTTTATTTTCATAATTTAGGTCAAAATAAAGTGCCACAAATGCAAAGAAATTTTGGCAGAAATGCATAACAGTTGTTTTTCTTTAGTTTGCAATCAAATACTGAGAGCCACAAATGTAAAACAGGTAAAACTACACATTTCCTGGATAAAACGAGTCCCTGAGGGTGATATGCACAACTACTAAAGCTCCATGATGCAAAGTGTAAGCAGTGTACCAAAATGGCAAAATTGTGCACTGTTGTTAACCATAAAATAAACATATATTTTCAACTGTTTTGATTCATGAAACTCACTTCTGCATCAGTTTCAAGTGATGTAAAACATCTGTCACCGTACCTTAAATTGATGATACTCTCAACCTGTTCCCATTGATTATCAGTCAAGCAATTAATTTACAGAAGTTTTTGTGTGCTAGCATTTTTCTTTGTGTCATAAAATTGTGTAGCATTTAAATATGTAGTGACAGCCGGTGCGCTGGAAAAAGGGGGCATAGAAAGCATTTAAATCAAACATATTCTCAACTTGTTTCCATTTATTTTGCTTGCTTGTCAATCAAACAATTAATTCCCTGAATAATCAAGACCAATTATGTTGTATGTCTTATGCCTTTACTGATTAAGAAATGATAACGACAAAGAGATAACTAATGTGAGATTGTTTAATAAGGACAGCAATAATTTGAATAATTAACTGGCAAAAAATCCCAACGTTTTCTCCCCATCTCATAAAAGAATGCAATTAATATTAAGACGGCACTTAATTTAGTGAAAACGAATTAAACGTTAAAACGCATAAATTTAGAGCAGAACCGCTTAAATTGCTCAAACCAGTGTTGAGCGCAACGCATATGCATTCAGGCTATAAAAAACAAATTTACCCAAATATGTGCTGTTCATTGATCATTTAGCTAAACTGCAAAATCATCGCATGATATATTAACACATTTTATGTCATCACAAATGTGGATATAGGAAAATGCTGCAAAAGTTTATTTACCTATTGGTCTTGGATATTGAGCAAATCAATTGTTTGATTGTTATTTTATACAAAAAAAGATTGAGAGTAATCATCTGTAGCCTATGTATTAGCCTTCTCCAATACAATGATAAATATTAACGTGATTATCATTGAACAGGAAGTTCGATGTAAATTGTGGGTAATATGAGCTTGCCGAGTCTGCCCTTGTGCAGACTTGGGCTGTGACCGAATATGACCCCTTTTGTTATGAAAACTGATAGGAACCAATTGCGGACACCAGAAGTGATAGGAATATTTGAGGTCGACAGAACAGGGTCAGAGTCCAGCAAACGGTGCAATAAAGGCAAGGCAGATTCGTACTCAGTTCCAGGCAGCGGTCAGTGTCCAGCAAACAGGGCAATGCAGAATAAGCAAAAGTGAAGTCCAAGAACAGGCAGAGGTCAGAACCGGGGAATCCGTCAGAGCTGCGGAACAAGAGGGTGAAGGGTAGGAGCAGAGCTAGGACGAGGAAGGACTGGCTGGAACAGGGCTGAACAGAAACAAGACAGGAACTCAAAACGCTCCAGACTGCAAAGACTGCAAAGACTGCAAAGACTGCAAAGACTGCAAAGACTGCAAAGACTGCAAAGACTGCAAAGACTGCAAAGACTGCAAAGACTGCAAAGAAAGACTGCAAAGACTGCAAAGAAAGACTGCAAAGACTGCAAAGAAAGACTGCAAAGACTGCAAAGAAAGACTGCAAAGACTGCAAAACGCACACATGCAGGGCACAATACAATCTTGCAGAGAACACAGAAACAGATGAGACTAAATACCAAACTAACGAAAAAACAACGAAGAACAGGTGCAATGAAATGAATGAGAAAACACAATTCAGGTGCGGGGAAGTGGAAACACAAAATGGAGGGAGAGAGGGAAAACACGGAACGGACTACCAGATATAAAATACATATAAACGGCAAAACCAAACGTCGACTTAATTAAAACATGGAGGCACGGGACGTGACACCTTTCACCCATTTGAGGGTGCATATTTGAGTAAACTTTGTCAAAAAGCTTTTGAGTGGGCAACCTTTTCTCATAAATGGGGGCACTTAAAATCCAAGGATGAAACCTGTATTTCCGGGGTTTTGTTTGCACATAGTAGACAGAAGTCTGAGTGGACAGTAGACAGGGGGCAGGGAACAGGGACCATATTCGGTCATGGCCCCTGTTCCCTGCCCTTTGTCCCCTGTCCACTCAGACGCCTGTCTACTATGTGCCCTCTCCCCTTACTTTGCAAGCAGTGCGCAAAAGAAATACTGTAAAACTCTTTTCAAAGTAGCGAGGAAGTAGTTTGTAATATATATATTTTTTATTTATATTGAGAATATCAATCAGTTTACATATGACAATGGTTACAAAGTGTAGATTATGAATGAAGATAGAATTAACTAAAATAAAAGTAAAATAATAGTTTATAAATAAAATTAAAAAATTGTTTGTAATACGTCCCTCTATTGTACTAAAAGTTGTTTTTACTTCTGGTTTACTTCGTGAAAGTGGCGGATGATTGTGCTCCTGAATCCCTTCAACAAAACCCTGGAAATATGGGTTTCATCCTGGGATTTTAACTGCCCCCATTTGTGAATAAAAGTCGCCCACTCAAAAGCTTTTTGACGAAGTTGACTCAAATATGCGCCCTCAAAGGGGTGAAGGGATCATATTCGGTCACTTGAGAAAAGTTGAGGGTGGAGGGGCTATGTCACAAACTTCACTTGGCTATCTAAAGGATTGGACTAAAATGGAGACCAAGAGTACACCCTGGGATTCACCAAGTTAAGTTTGCAAGTGAAGTTTATGATGGAGGAGCAAAAACTGGATTGGGACGCAGCCTCCGTTGAGCAATCTCACGGCACCAACGGCATGGCCACTAGGGGATCTGCGCGAAGGGGGCAAGTTAGTTGGAACAAATCTGCGCCTGAAGCATTGACGAAATGTAGAACACTTAGAATTGGAACATTCAAAGCATAAATTTGAATGGTAGAAATTTGAGAAAGAAGCTGCTATTTGTCTGAAAGAGTTAAAATCAGCGGCTTATTTTGCCGTTTTGTCCAGTGATTTAGCAGAAAATGTGTTTTGCCAACAAACCAACTAGCGGTCATCCTAATACAAAAATGATAATGTTAAAATCAGTCCCGATCACAAAGTTCTCTTTTTTTCACCTTGATGAGAAGAAAGTGAATGCAAAACAAATTCTGATTTCTTCTGTTTGTTTGACATACACGTACAAAGGATGCTTAAAAATATGCCTTGTTCATGCATTTCCAATGTATATAAAAATGCTGAGAGGAACACAAGTGCATTGTGTGGCCTTGGTCCCTGTGTGTGTGCAGTAAGTGAGGAAAAAAGATGAAAAGAAGAATTGCGCCTGTATTTTTCTCTGAAGCTATCGTGAGGTGCAATTTGTGCAAATATTTCACATGGTGAATTTCAAATTTTAATAAAAAAATCTTCAGTATCTGAGAACCCAAATTCAATATATTGGGCCTGAGGGGGGGTTTTAATGGAACTGTCAGTGAGGCAGGTAAGGGACAATGAAAGGCACGCCATCCAATGTAAAAATGTTACTTAAACTAGTTTAGGGGGTGGAGTTTCACAATGAGTCTAATGTGATTGATGGGGTGTTGTTTCACAAATCTTTCTTATACAGGTGTGCGCATGTGTGCGTGTACGTGTGTGCGTGCGTGCGTGTGTGCGTGTGTGTGTGGACTCAATGTTAAAAACAACTCCTTCATCTACATCAACATCAAACCATCTGATATGGGAATGCTGCTGTCATTATGTGTGAAACGGTCCTCTTCATCGTGTTGTGAAAAATGAGAGGGAACCTTTGACAGAGTGTTCGAGGTGTCTGTAATTGATTTATACAGCATTCAGTGATTCTTCAGTGTGACCTTGGCTATGTCCTGTGGAGCAGAGTGATCAAAGCTGAGGTAAACTCTGCTGTCCGCAGTATAGTCAAGCTTTACACCACAGCTGTTAGGTGATCGCTGAACTCGGTATGCAAACACACTCACCTTTCCAATTTGTAATACCACAGCAGCTTTGAGGATTCTACGTGTCAAAGTATTGTAATTAAAATATCACAAGTACCAATATGTTGTCTCTTTGTGATCAGCAGAGCCACCCTGTACCTTTCCCATGTAAAACTGCTGAAGTTAAGCAGGGTTGGGCTTGGTAAGCACTTAACGTGGGAGCCCGGGAGGCCTCTGGAGAAAGATAAGCTGTCGCTGGGCACAATAGTGCCGTGATGGGGGTGCTATGACAGACTGTCTGACTTCTCATTCTGATTTGGCATAACTCCGCCCAACTTCAGGGATGTGCTTCGCTAATAAACCAAAGCACATTGCCATGAGATTGTGATTGAGAATTTTAATTGAGTTAGTATTTATCCCTTCAGGGCAGGATTATAGCTACTTCTGACAAATCTGTCTCATGTACGTGGGACTGAAATTGGAACAAATGATCAACGTATCACCTATGGGCACAAGCGCCGCTGTCTGGGAATCAATGAAGGCATACCTATGGGGTCAAATGATCTTTTATACCAGGCATAGAAATAAACGTTACAAAAAGTGGCTGACAGATTCAGATTTTTCACCTTGGGTAAATAATATGCAAATTATGCCTCCTCAGGTCTAAAGACAGAATCTAAAGACGAACTCGACCTCCTTGCAAAATATGAACCCGAAATCCAATTGATCCAGTTTATCTAAATATTTAAATAAATATTTCCATGTCACCACATTTGGTAGCCTATTACTAAGAAATTGTAAATATTGTAGGCAGTCTTTAAAACAGAATCAAAGCGGCATATTCAGATCTTTTTTCTTTAATGGCCACCCTTGCCTAAACCAGCACCAAAGAGTTCAGTGTCTATTTATTTCAGTGCTTTCAGCTCTTCTTGTTTCTGCCTAATTCCTGTCACCATTATTTTAATTTTACAAAACATGCTTTTTTAACTTATGTATCGCAACAAAGTGAGCAGTGGATTTAGCTGAGGCTGAAGTTCTCAAACACACACGCACACGTGTCTATCTGTCACTCTATACATATCTACACACAGATATGGTAATACAGATATACATATATTATACAGTATATCTGATATGTGATTATTTTCAGATTATGGATTCCACAGAAGATATCAGCATGAAATGAATAAAAAAACTAACTATTCAGTGACCGAGGAATACACGGTTGGCCCCTGCAAGTGAGATTCAATTGAGGTCCACATCACTGGGCTTCTGTTTGAAGGTTAATACAGCCATCTCTGCCTTTTTACCAAAGGGTTGACGAGAGGATTTAGCTCATGCTATGGACTGCTGGGTGGCATCACTGATGCTCCAATATCAAACCCCAATGCTGTCAAGGCGGATTTGTAACTTCACAGACATAAAATAAGATATGGAAATAAGATGCACACAACATGTTGTATCAATGTACACAGAGATCTCTCCTTTGATCATTGCATTAAGATTTATTTGCTTATTGAAGGCGAGAGATGAAAGCATGTGTCTTTTTGCTTTTGAATAAAAAACATACTGAAAAGTGATTGTTTTTGCGAGTGATACATATATTCAAATAATATATAGAAAACATGAGTTTAGGTATGTGTTACTGAAATGCAAGTGAACCAAAAGGTCCACACGATCAGGTTTCCCTCCCACCCAGAGAGAAAGAGCTGCATTCTGAAATAATACAACAAACATCAGGCATGCATACCAACCTAATGTCACCCCGTTTAGATATTATTTGGACCCAGGCAGTATTAGATGATTATGTTAATGCTTTTCAGCAACATCTTTAATCACAGCCTGATTAAGCACTTGCGTGGGTATCCATTTTAAGGTGTGTTCAATGTGTACATTTATCTTTCAGTATAATTTATAGTTGTGCATTAGATTAATAACGCAATTAAAATGAATCATTGTGAGCTAACTATACAGTCAACCAACAATGAATGATTAACAAGTATAAACCAACAATTTGTGTGTTCATTTTTGAAATTGTTGTCAGGTGAGTTTATACAGCAGTTACTCAGGTGTTACACTGAAACCATTCAGTCCTCAGTGGAACATAAACTGTATCTATCCATCACATCTCATGTGAACCATGATCTGCCTCAATGTAGCATTTTGCAGTTGTGCTATACCGTTATTTTTTGTCACGCATTATGGCTGCTTTGTGTTAAAGTATTTATAGCCATGTTTTGTTTGTTCAATATAGACTACCGAGGTGAAAAAAGATTATACTTGAAATATACTTTTTCAAATTATACTTTTAGTAGTTCTTGTACAAATTATGTACTTTGTGCTAAATTGGCAGCACTTTAAGTATACTAAGTGCACTAGTTGTTCAAAAGTCGTATTTAGGTGTACTTCAAGTGCAGTGTGTATGTTAAAATGGGACTATTTTTTGTATACTTAAGTATATTTAAGTGCACTAACAAAAAGTATGATTTGTTGGTATCTTGAATACACTTGCAGTACAATTTCATTATGTCACCTGTCCGTTTGAAACAAACTTTAAAAGTATTACGGTGTGTTTGAGACGATACTTGAAGTACACTTTTTAATTTTTTTTTAAAATACTTACAAAAGTACAAAAAGGAAAAGTATACTTGTAATATCCTTTGTATACTTAAAATATATTTGTATTACACTAAAGTATACTACTTTTTCACCTGTGTAGTCCACAAGAGTAAATAAAAACTTATACAGTGCCCTCCACTATTATTGGCACCCCTGGTAAAGATGAGTAAAAAGGGTTATAAAAAACGATATGCGACCAAATATAAAAAATGATTACTTTATTCTATATACAAATACAGGGGTGCCAATAATTGTGGCACATGTGGTTTTGTTAAAAATAATTATTTCTTGATTTTTTTTTCTCATAATAAATTTACTCAAATTAAAGGTTGGATTTTTCTCATTTTTCAGTGTGACATTAAGCTAATTCACCAAACGGTGAATTTTTTATAACCCTTTTTACTCATCTTTACCAGGGGTGCCAATAATAGTGGAGGGCACTGTAGATGGTATTGCAGTTTATTGTTCAGCATAAGTCTTTTGATAAAATATTTTAATTGGGTGTTTGTTTGCACTGGGTGCATCTTGTGTAATTCATGTTTAGGGTCAACCAGTTAGTGCTTTCAAGTACATTTTTGAATAAATGCATAAAGAAAAATGCAACAATGTCTACAAAAGCACTACTTGATTTCATATTGGCTGCATATTGTCTGCCATGTGTTTGGAATAATTTTATTTTTAATTTTATTTTCCCCAGGACAATAGGTTACAAAGCATAGTCCTTCCGGTTTTATATTTATACATTTTTTTCAGCCAATAGAGGCTCTGGCTGTATCAAATGCATTTGATAGTTTTTGGCAAGTATCTCCTTTAACAAAATCTGCTTTTCATTTTGCTTTTTCACTCAATTCTTGAGCAGTCGAACTGCAGTCTCGACAAATATCTAATGGGAATGTTATTTATTTGTTTATTTATTTTTAAATGAACAGGATTCCATATGGAGATGAGGGGGTTGGTCCCTTAGCTCAGTCTGGCGGGAGGCATGCATTACTTTGCTGGGGTGTTCACCTGAAACGCCTCAAAGGTTTCAGAAATCCTCACAGGAGCTAAGCTCAGATTAGCGCTTTTGGTGCCAAACGCGTCTAATGGCCACGTTGATAACGGCAGAGGACACGGCTTTCCGTTTACTCCTCTGTTTATCTTTTCCGGTTTTCCTAAGCACATAAATTCCTGTAATGTCTGACATTTACTCTTCCCAGTGAAACGGTGAGTGAGATTCACCGGAGCGATTCTGTGCCGTCTTCTGTCAGAGAGGAAATATGGGGGAGAGATGCCCGGCGTGAACGGCTCAGTCACTGTCGGTGCCCATCTGCTCCTGTCTGCTATAAAAATGCAAAACTATTCCAAAAGCCATCATTCTCTTTAAGTGCATTAAAAATGCATGCGGAAAACTTACAGAATGCATTGCTCTGGTAATGCTGACTGGTTGAGGGGGTTGGGGCGAATAGTGTATGGGGGCAGTTGTATACTCCAGTATTCCCCTCTTCAGGATAACGGATCATTCTAAAGAGCATATTATTATCCTTCTGGGGTTCAGCTGTTGATAAATTTGTGGGCCAGCCGGGTGTTCGCCCTAAACAAAGAAACACAAACACTCTCAACGAGGCACATTAGGCTAAATAATTAACTTTCCACAACACAAACTTTATTCATGTTGAGAGAAAGGCCGTCTGCATTGTGAATAATTTATCTCTGACTCCAGCTCCAATGGAGACAGAGGGGGAAGGTTGGGCGGAGCTTTCTCGCTCAGGATTAAAGCTGTCAATGAGAGCCCACCCCAGGGCTGGGATTGAATGGTGGCAACATATAGAGACAGAGTGGTTGGGGACGAGAGGTGCTGCAGTCTTTATGGTGACAGATGTCCACCTCAGGGCTGCAGGAGGGCACTTTATGGAACTTGCTATAGCTCCTAATGCACAGGTTGAGAGATTGTGATAGCAAAAAAAAGCTACTTTGACCATCTCAAAAATGTTGGGGTATCTGAAAGAAACTGGGTTTTATTTAACATTGTATTTAAAATGCACGTGTGCCTCTGAGAGGGGGAAAAGGCACAGGTTGATACTCATAACTACAGGAGTCTGTATAAGGGAAGGGCAGCAAGTTGACTCTCCTGAATCTTGATGTTTCTGTGAGGGGAAGAGGGACAGGTTGCCGCTCCTAAATGCAAGGCCGGGTTGTTGTCTCTGAGGTGAAAGGGGGGGGGAGTTGATAGTATATATATATAGTGGTGGGGGGTCTCTCTGAGAAGAGGTGAAAAGAAGGATGGACCTAAATTTGTGGTGTGGGGGAGAGGGGAGGGGGGGGGGGGTGGTTCCTATATTTTATATTTGTTTGTGTATTTGTGAGAAGAGAGTGGAGTTGGGGGGGGGGGGGGGGGGGGGGGGGGTTGTATCTCTGAGGGGATTGGGGACAGGTTGACTGCAGACGGCAGCTGCCTGCCTCCACCTCTGAGCAAAAAGCTTTTTTTAAATGTCACCTTGTCACCTTGTCATGGACGTGAAAAATGTGGCCCTGTATGCTGAAAATGGTTCCAAAAGCTGAATAAGAATCGTCTTTTTTTCCTAATACCTCCAGTCACTTCCACAATAGGGTAGATCAGATGAGGCAGTAGACCTACTGTCCACCTGCCCACCTCACGCTGTCCATCAGAGCATTTCAGGCCAATACTATTTTAGCCCGTAAATACCACAAACACAATGAGCCTGATCCTGACTTGAAGAGAACCTCAACTGGGGGCAAAAGCATGAGCAAAAAATGCAGATCATGAGAAAATTTAACAAATCTGTCATTTGGTACCTGTTTAAAAATCTCTTAGTTTTGCTATTTCCTATAAAAATGGCCGTGTCCTTTTATAAGAATAACAGAGATTCACTATGGGATTGCTAGCTCTCTCACTCCAAAGTTTCCCATTTTTAGAAGGGAATTGATCGTTCTTAGTATCCAAGGGTGTGGTTATGGTTTCATGGTTGTTTTAATCCAGCAAACATCAGATTTAAGGCTTTTAGAATGTGCGTGTCTAATGTATTGTCCCCTAAAGGACTGAGGTAGTTATTTTGTAACTGGGAAGAGTTCCGTGCCACTCTGAAAGTAGTCACGTTAAACAGAATAAAAATGAGACTGCCGAAGCTCTGCGGCCTGCCAGTGAAAAGGTAGAGAATAAAACAGGCGGAGAAGGCTGGCAGAAGATCTCTGTCCAAATCAATACCAACAATGTGACACGGGTGACAAATGTGCGTGTCCGCACGCCACTCCGAACCAAAAGGGAACCGCGCCAGAGCGTCTCATCACTGTCATCCCAGGTATAAAGCTGTTTAAAATGTACCCATGGAGCCTTTTCTTATACCGTTCCGTCTAAAAAAAAACCATCGCCACTTTGGTAATAGAGTGCTGAAATACAGAGAATACAAGGGCAGAAATGGACATCTGTGGAGCTTTTTGATGCTCCATTTCTTAAATACGCTTAGCCCCTGTGAACTCAGGATTGGGAGCGGTACGTGAACACATCATCTTTGTCGTGTGTAATCTGGATTATGAGACTTGTATCCTGAGGAGGATTGTAGCCATCCCACTCTGGGCCATGACTTGCTAAAGCACCGCATGCTGATAAGGCACAACATGATCAGCTGACAGGATTTGTAAAAAATAAGTAAGTAGATAAATAAATAAAATAAATGATCAAACATGCTCACTGACCTGAGTGCAATTGACCAGAATTCATCTTTCTGCCTTCATCTGCAGTTGCAAGCACTAAGGCGTCTTGCTACCAGTGTGAAAGAAAACCCAGAAAGCAAAAGCCAGAATCTAGAGGGGTGGAAATCTAGGTTGAGAGATGTTTTGATAAAAACGGAAGCGGTTAACCCCAATATCGCTCAGGATTTATCCGGATATAGCCTGGCTATGTCCTAGTCGGCTAGAAAACCTTCACTTTCACTGCCGGGTATTAACCTGAACGCCTAGACTGGTGAACGTCTATACCACCACAAAAATGTTCACTGAGAATATTCATGCTGTAATCCATGGACACTTCTGCAGTGAAAATAGAAGAGTGTGAGGACAGACAAGGGAGACATCTTAAAGTGATACTGCAGTCAAAAACCGACTTTTCCCATTGAAAATCAATGTTTTGGGTTAGATTATCATCATACACAACTGTTTATGTCCGAAAATCTCATGTTTAGTCAAAATGTTTTTTTTCTGAGTTTTTGTGTAGGCGTACCAATAGGCTGGTTTCCGGGGATTTGTGACGTCACAAGATCCTTAACATAAAAATGGATGGAATTGAGGTGGTCCTAGGGGTGGTCTCGGCTGGGCACGTGGTATAAAAGCAGAGAGTAACAAGTTTTTTTTTCCTCTTTGAGACTGAGACCCTTGTACTGCTAACTAGCTAGTTCAAGTTCAAATGCGAATTGCTTTGTATTAATGCTAACGTTAATATTACGACTTATATCGAGCTACATAGAGAGTTATTCATCTACAACGTCTTACTATTTGGTATCTTTAGCTAACTTGCCTGCATTATGCCAAGAAGTCAGAGATGTATCGTCCCTCGGTGAACGCCACCAGCTCTGTTAGCTTTCATAATCTGCCGAGAGACCCAGTGCTACTTAACCAGTGGCTTCAAGCTATCGGTGTAGAGCATGGTTAGCCATTACACTCCGTTGACGATGTAATTTAAATTGCAGTTGTGGACTAAGGGGAGAGAAATTGCGATAGTGGACAGCGAAGAGGGAGATAAAGTTTTTTTAATCATTGGAGTAAAAAGTTAGGCTAACATTACCTTTCCTTGCCTTACCGATGCTGATGTGGTCGTTCATCTGTAATGACTGCGCCTCTCTTAACACACATCTCCTAAATAAATCCTGTTATTGAACACCACTTTTTATTTCATGGTTGCCGTGCAGATATTGAGTCAATGTGGGAAACATATAAATGTTAGCTAGCTAACCAAAAACGGTTAGAAGTCACTTCACCTAATGTTCGTTGGCAGCAACTAACATTAACTCTACTAGATAATGAATGGAAAACCAACAATAATGCTACAGTCCATCATCATATAGCTACCTGCTAGGTTAGCTAATGTTACTGGCTTTAAATTTGTAGAAGCCACCACAGACGACGAAAGCCCTGACTAGACAACTAGAAAACACTGGGCCACTAAAATGAATAACGTTAGAACATCTGCAGTGAATGTTCTGAGTTTACCGCATTAAGTAGCCTATAAAATGCATATGTGTTAGTTTAAACGTGTTCCTCAATATCTTTTTAATTTCTATTTGTTTAGGCTCATTGTAGTCTCTTCAGATAACAGGCAGTGTCTGTCAATGCAGAGTTTGCAGCAGCAGACAAATGCAGGAAATGCAGCTCCAGTTGCTGGACACTGCCTGTGCTTGAAAGAAGTTTGTTAGCTTTTCTGCTTCCAGTTAGCGTCTGCACACGCATTACGTCATAGTTGTTTACAAACCGTAAAAGGGTCTATACAGCCGGGGCGGGGGCTGCTGCTCCCAGTGGCTTGAATGAATACGGCTGTATTGCCTGAGCAACATTTTCGCGAGGAGAGTCTACGTGGCATCATCGTCATATGACCACACCTACTCACGAGTTCCAGTTCAAATTGAAGCGGTAAAAAAGGCCTTAGAAAAGGCTCTGCAGTATCACTTTAAGTTTCTCAGCTTCTAGCCTACCCTGTCTCTTGGCATTCTAGCTGATTATTTATGTCTTCCATAATGTTCTAAAAACTACATGTCCACTGGATCGTATCCACTGTCTACTTTTTCCATATTCCCTACCTCCTCATGTTTGATACCTCAATATCTGTCTGTTGTGATTTTTGCACCTTCAAACAAATGTATAACATACTTCTACGTATGAAACCTACTATGGCCCACTCTGGTAGCATAAAGTGTACTTTCTCCAATTCATCTATAAAAATCTTGAACATGCAGGATTTAACCCACTGTCCAACCACTCAATGTTCATCTGAAACCACGGAAGGGCTTTCTGTTGAGGCACTGTGAAACATGCGTTTTTTGTCTTCTGTATGGATCTATCTGTTACATTCCACACACAACCACCAGGTCCTGCTTATGAACTTTAGAAAAGATGGGTATCTCAGGCGCAGCTCTAAGCTGGATCTCATTGTTTCTTTCTGGTGTGGATGTTTACACCAGGGAATCCGGAGCAGCTCTGTCTCAGCACCCCACAGCCTTTTGACAGGTACCTCCCAGGGTTCAAGGCTTAGCCCCCTCTGGTTTTGCCCTTACACAAAATCTAGGGGTTCTGGTTCTCTCACGGCTTTTTCTTCTCATTACGAGATGCTGATGACTCCCGGATTCTTCGCTCCCACTGGTCTCATTATGCATCACAACACGTCTCAGTGACGTCTCAGTGACATCTCAAACTGGACAGCGAATAAGAATCAGCATCAGAATCAGAACCCGCCATCAATGAGATGTTCAGTCTTCAAGCTAAATTATCACCAATATAAGATCTTGCTATTATTCACTGAAATATAACAGCAGTGATCTGGAGAGTTCCGTCCTTGCTGTCGACCACACCCCGAACAGCTGAGTCACTGGCCATATTTCAGTACAAACACTTCAACTTGCCTTCCAGAACAAAGACTCTCCTCTATCCGAACACCAACTAGGATTTATTGAACTTCAGCCCATTTTGAATTCTGGTGCACTTTTTGATGGCTATCATCATTCTTAAACTTCATCTATCATTTATCTATGTATCCCCTCCACTGTAGCTCTCATAGCAGTATGTCCACTGTAGTATTATTTCATGAAATGACATTTTCAATTTTCTTACAGGCGATTGATTTATACATATTTCTTCAGACACTGCAGGCTATATTAATAAATGATAAAACAAATATGAGAACACCCCGTCTACACAGCACATAATCTAGTTTGGGAAAGTTGTATCAAACCACCTCATATTCCCATACATAGTCAGGATAAGAGAGATCTTCATGCAGAAACAATGCATGTAATTTACATAATACATACTGCAAAATGCATGAGAATACATTGTGGAATAAGTGTACAAAACTGGCAAACGTATGTATTTTTTAAATGGTACACATTTTGATTTGGAAATATTTCAATTAAATTACATGTTGCATTTTGATGTATGTGTGTGTTTGATTTGAATTTAACAATCATAAAACTGAGTTTTATACAGATTTTCTAATCTACTATTATTATCATGCACACTCAGGTCCCTCTCATTGAGTCACATCCATCAAATCCGTCAAACTGGGAAAAAACCTATCTGACATTGAGCTCTACCTTGCAATGATTGATTGTGAATCAAACTCTATCGACTACCTTGTGATGAAATACAAATGATAACATTTTGAAAAACGATTCTGATTTTCAAGTGATTTGGATAAAAAATATATATTCCCCAAGGGGAAAAAGGAGAAATAATTGTTTTAGATCAAAGTTTGCAAAAACATCAGTGCATGCTATAATGTGTGATGCCGAAGATGTTTCAGGAAACATTTGAAATTGTGGAAAATTAAATTAAATTTTAGGCTTTTTTAAGGCAGTTCTTTGGGCCATTCTATACAGCAGGGACGGGCAATTCCAGGCCTCACGGGCCAGTGTGTATGCAGGTTTTTGCTGCCACCGGTTACCCTGGCTTAATCAGCTAATTAGCTTAAAGGGTAACAAAGCATGCTGGTTTAGCTAGACCCCGGCCCCTTTTGAAATTCAAAAAATGCCAACATTTTGGCGTGATAAGGTAATAATATAGGGGCTGAGCTCCAGGTATCAAACCCGCCCCAGCTATTTTTTTCACTAGTAGCCAAAAGCTCATTCCGCTCTGTACAGCACTCACAGCGGCTGCTTTGTTCCACTCTCTCTCTTGTTACCCCTCTCACTCATACACACAAACACGCTAGCTCCAGCTGCTGCCGAGGCAGAAGCAATGGTGGAGAATGAGAAGATGGGAAATGTTTTGGAGCGGTAGGTGGGCGGCACGCATAGCCTCGTTTGGGCTTATAATGATGCAGCCAGCAAATAAATCACACACCATGTAGGCTACTCATTTTGCAAAGGTTGTAGGCAATCATACTACCTGCAAGATATCAACAATATTGGTTTCGATTTCAACGGGTGCACATGTGGTCACTACACTGAACTCTCTCCAGGAGAGAATGTCTGTTAAGGTAAACGTGTAGCATGCATTTACTGTACTACAACTCCTGGCTCAACTATGCTTTATACTATATATTTATTTTTAATAAAGTACACTGCTCAAAAAAATTAAGGGAACACTTAATCAACACAGTATAACACCAAGTCAATTAAATAAATTCTGGGATATCGATCTGTCCAGTTCGGAAGGGTAAATGATTGTGAATCAATTTCACCTGCTTTGGTGCAAATGAAAGTGACAACAAATGGACAGGAGAGGCAACGGCAAGAAAACCCCCAAAAAGTTCATGGTTTTGCAGGTGGTGGCCACAGATCATTTCTCTCTCCTTATCCTTCCTGTCTGATTTTTCTTTAGTTTGCATTTTGCTAGTGCCCTTGTCACTACTGGTAACATGAGGCAGGACCTGCAGCCCATTCAGGTTGCACAGGTAGTCCAGCTCCTCCAGGATGGCACATCCATATGTGCCGTCGCAAGAAGGTTTGCTGTGTCTCCCAGCACAGTCTCAAGAGCGTGGAGGAGATACCGGGAGACGGGCCATTACACAAGGAGAGCTGGACAGGGCCGTAGAAGGGCAACAACCTAGCGACAGGACCGGTATCTGCTCCTTTGTCCGAGGAGGAACAGGAGGAGCACTGCCAGAGCCCTACAAAATGACCTCCAGCGGGCTACTCGTGTGCATGTTTCTGACCAAACTGTCAGAAACAGACTCCATGAGGGTGGCATGAGGGCCCAACATCCTGTAGTGAGACCTGTGCTCACAGCCCAGCACCGTGCAGCTCGATTGGCATTTGCCAGAGAACACCAGAATTGGCAGGTTCACCATTGGCACCCCGTTCTCTTCACAGATGAGAGCAGGTTCACACTGAGCACATGTGACAGACGTGAAATAGTCTGGAGACGCCGTGGCGAATGTTATGCTGCCTGCAACATCATCCAGCATAACCAGTTTGGTTTAATTGACTTGGTGTTTTGCTGTGTTGATTAAGTGTTCCCTTAATTTTTTTGAGCAGTGTATATATATATATATATATATATATTTTTATTTTATTTTATTTTTTAAAATAAAAATAAACTAGCTAGCTTCTTGCTAAAATAGACTGAAAAACTAACTATCAAAAAACAAGGGACTATCAAGCAAACTATATTTAAAAAAAATAGGGTACTGTAACTTATTATATTATATATATTCAAAAAAGCTAAACTGTAAGCTACGTATATACTGTATATCGCTCACTTCCTCTCTACGCAGATCAATCGCTGAGATTCACTTTTATAGCTGGGGCGTAGTCTGCCCTCGCTCCAAAATTTCAGGGCGTAGCTGTACATGTTTCAATATTGTCACCAGGAGTCATACGTTAGCTGGATGAAATTTCTGGCCAATTACAGAATGAACGTGCAGTACCTGACATTTTACCTCTAGAGACACTTTTGAGCCAGATCCTTTAGGTTTAGGCTATTTTGCACTGACTGCAGTAAAAATGTCAAGATTTGGACCAGAATCAATCAGTAACACTTAAAAAACCAAATGTATAATTTCTCATCTAAAATAAGTGGTTTTAGTGCTTTGTTACCCTTTTAATCACCAACACCAAATCACTCCTAAATTAGACCACAATAAAACTACAACACATGCATACAGGCACAAGAACATTCATCAGCTGCTGTTCATTACGTGGAATGTAGCTAAAATATCAGATTATGTAAATGATTAATTGGGCTAATTAAATAATTGGTAACCACGAGGCCTGGAGTTGCCCATCCCTGCTCTAGAGGGAACTGTATCCAACATACTTCCCTTTGAACTCCAGTTCTAGACCAGTTGCGGTCCAGTTTCACTTAGTCGCCACTCGAGATCTGGGCCTGTTCTATTCCTTTGTTTACAATGTTCAGTCCTGTGTCAGTCCAGGTTCCACTCTATTTTCACTGTGAGATACTGTATCAATAACTGAGAGCCCATTGTTATCATGCTATCCCCTATCTCTCTTTCCGTCTCTTTCCTCTCTCCCTCCTCTATCTCTCCACCTGCCCCCCCCTCCAACTTCACCTCCCATTGTTTTTCCCCCAGGAGTAATTTTTCTATAAAACAAGAGGAGAGATGATGAGAAAGATTGTTGCCATAATGGTGTGGCAAGTAACATTTTCCCCAGGCCTTTTGATGAATGAATTTCTGAAGCGGTCGCCCTGTGGTGAACCATAGTAATTTAAACCCTGCCCGCACTGAGACAGCTCCCTCTAATTGACATGTTGGGGGGTTGTTGCTCCGCCCCTATGGGAATTTGTAATGAAGCAAGTACAACAACGTTTGCAATGCTGGCATGTGCCGCATGGTTAGTTTAAAAAGGTTTGGAATGCCCCGGCATTACTAGACCTGTCCTGTTTCGTTTCGTTTTAACTTTCCATATTAATGGGAGTCAGGGTCGCGCTGTTCATTTTGACATAGATGGAGGAGCGGGGGCAAGGGGTGGGTGATTGTACAAGTGTCACGTTGGTTTCTGGCTCTGGCAACATGCACACGTGAGAGACTGGACCCAACCCCGGGGGGTAAGCAGCCGGTCTTGTGCTTCAATCTTCCCAGGGGCTTCTCAAACTGGACAGATTAAAAAGTCTATGCACTTAGGGGGTTGCTATGGGTTCCATCAGAGCATCATGTAATAGGAGATCTTTTTTTATCCTTTACTCACTGAGAAAAATGGGGGGCGGGGGCGGAGAACGATGGTGTGCAGTCAGGCCCACCCCTGTGTGTTGCTTCAGACCATGACATATGGGGCAGACTGCTTCACAGGCAAAGGGACGGCTTCTCTGTTCATCTTCTCATTTCAAACAGAACGCCATAGTTGAAAGTATGAGAGGAGCACACACACACACACACACACACACACACACATGATGGGGGAAACACAGCACATCACCCATTGGAGCAGAAATGGGAAAGGACACCTGGCCATTGCAGACTCTGTGTCTTATTAGTGTACTCACAGTGGTCAGCTCACAGGCACAGATCCAGAAGAGGCTCGTTGACATGAAGCAGGGAAGGACAAAAACCTTTAAACACCGAATTGCTCACAAACCTGTTGAGTGTGATTAATAGATGTGACAGGTTAAATAAGGATCACCCACCGCAGCCCCCCCACCCTCTTTCTCTCTCTTTCATACAGATTGAATCAAACACAGCAGTATGCTGTCCACGTCAAATAAATTCTATTACAAAAAAAGGGTACGTTTTCCAATAAATATTTTTTATTTGATCGTGCGGGGGGGAAAATAACCGATTACTCTCCCTGTAAAAGTTAGTAGAAATACAAATGCAGTAAAGGTACGGCAAAGGCAGCTGAGTAAAAAGGGATCCTCGGCCGAAAGGTTGATCCCGGTTTAAACAGACACAGTGGTTAATCATGCAAAGCAATCAGAAACAGGTTCGGGATGATTAGCAGCCTAAATGCAGTATCTGCTGCAGCCTCTCCCATTTTGGGCTCACGAGCCAAAACTTGGAGCTGGATTATCGATGTTGCTGTCACACAGTGGTCTCCTCATTAAAAGCCCATAGTGCAGCCTGGCATAGGAGTGAATGAGGAAGAAACAGCACTGGCTCACCAACGGCATTTTAAATAATTGTTATTTTACTTTATTGTGATTGGGATTTTGGGGAAAAAATACCCAATTCTTGCGACACAGAGCTGTGAAATGGGTTGAATATGTCGTCCGATAAGCTATATGTATTTTTAAAAAATTATAAGTAATTGCACAATATACGTATAAAGTGCAGTGTTCTAACAGTGTTTTTTTCAACACAACGGCAGATGTATCTATTAATGAGCAGCGCTAGAAGCTGCGTAAGTTGAGATGGTTAGGGGTTGCTGAATGGCTTATCCTTTTTAAGGCACTGTTCTAGTGTATAAATTAGTGCCACAGTCTGGTGTCGAATCTGGACCATGCCAGTGACTACTGTTGCAACTAAGGACAAAAAAAGTTGAGCTGAGTAGTTCGGAGCTGCCTGCATGGTCACAAACAGCTGCTCCCCTTTCAATGTTACCTCACTTGCCACGCAAGAACCATCCTTAGCTTGCTGTGAACACATCGTTCTCTCCATGTGTCCTTCTAGCACATTTATTGGTCAATGGTTTTCAGTTTCTGTAACTGACACAAAGGCTACATTTTTATGACATTAACTTGTAGGTTTTTTTTAAACATTTTATTATAATTATAATATATATATAATATTTTTTTTTGCTAGAACTTATTTATTTTTGCTAGAAGCTGTCAATATTGACAGGTTATTATCATGCATCTTTCAGAAACCTGGGGGGTATACTACGAAGTCGGATTACTTAGTTCGTTGGATAACTGCACCGAGTAAAGCTCGGAATCGTCCCAAATCTGGAACACGGACTGAAGTAAAAAGAGCTGTTCTCGGTTTTAGCCAGTGCAGTTATCCAGCTAACTAAGTAATCCTGCTTTGTAGTATACCCCCCTGACAAAGAAAAAGGTAATGTTCTCATGAAATCCTGCTTTCAGGCTGATTGAATATTGGTTATTAACAGTTCTAATGAGATCCTGGGCTGCATTCTGATACAATTTAACACATTCCCTTCTCTTGCTCTCTTGCCTCGAGTGACCTATTTTGTGACTAAATTTGTGACGCGCAGCAAGCAAACTAAACAGGTGCTCTGCAAGGGAGGATAGACTAGAACCAAACCAAAATGAAACTGAACGGCCATCGCAATCGATACAAGAAGTTCTACCGCCATGGAGTTGAAACGTGACCGCCCACTTTGTCCATATGGAGCATTACATTGTAGGATTACCTTCTTGTTGGAAGCATTTTTTACCCTTGGTGGAATGGAGGATAAACAGGGGAGTGAGAGAATATAATTACTCACTCCCCTTTCTTAAATTGGAAACGAACACATCACTTGGTGTGGCCGCAATATTTCATCCTGGAATTTTAGGGATTCCCCCCTTGGGGAAGGGAACGACAGGAAGAAAAAATACATTTCAGATCTGAATGCAGTCCTGCTTTCAGAGTGATTAAATATCGGTTATTACCTCATAAAAGTTATCTTATCCAATGATACTGTATAACACACCAAACAAGTGCAATGCAGGTAACTATTCAAATTTATTATTTAAATTGGTGCAATTTGACTTCACTGTCAAAGTGACAAACATTTCAAAGTTTGAAACGTATAGCCCTTTCCTGAAGGGCTATATACTATACGTGTATGTATGTATACTATATACGTATACAGCGTGTAAATATTCATGAAATGGAAATTTTTTGTTCTTGTTTCATATCCGTTTCATATCCATATAATGTATACCTATCATTACGCTTATCTGTGGTTTCCATCACAATACACCTTGAGAAATGGAAACCATATTCCCCTTTTCAATAGCTCCACTGCCTGTTCTCATTCTTATGATTAAAGGTTAAGTGCTTTTTGGAAAAGCATAATTTCGGGCTCACTTTTCCACTGCAATAGTAATATACTTAAGTCAATAGAGTTTAGCTATTGAAGGAATAGCTGCTCACATGCACAATATTAGTCATCTATTTCCAACTGTGACATAATTTATGCAAAAATAATAACTATAGCCTTTATGTCACTGAATATATTGCTGTTCAGTGTTTTAGACAGATTATTGACATGTTTGCAGTCGTATCTAAACAAATGTATGCTGCATAGTGTATATTCCAATGTTCACTATTGATCAATACAGAATCAGATATCATTGCAAATGCACCAATGAAAGACCAGCAATGCTAAAAGTCAAAACCTCAAGCACTGATGTCATTCTCTTTGATTCACTTCAGTGTGATCTGTATATAGTTGCACAGCAAGAGATCTCGGAGTCAATAATGTCTGATTATAAACAATGGGGTTAACAGTAAAAAAAAAGTGTAACACTGTAAGAACTCTAGCGTTTGACAATCTTCTCTTTCTATATACCAGGACAGACAGTGTTGTCCTGGTGTCATAGCGCTCACTCTCATTTGCACTGGAAAGGACCACAAAACACACAGACACACACAGACGCAGACACACCACTCACAGAGACACACACACACACAGCTCATGCATATTTAACTGCGCGGGTTGAAAGGCACTCTCTGAAATCCGGACACTGGTTTCCTTATGACAGCCCATTAACCCTGCCGAGAACATTCCTAATGATGGCCATCACTCAGATCACCGTCTCACAGAGCGACAGACGGAGATAGGGACAGAGGTAGATACTCAACACTGTTCAAAAATGCATCATCCGCTCCATTAATATCTCACTTGCCGTCTGTCATGGGGTGTGGGTCTGGGAAAGGTTGAAAGAAGGTAGCGGGACTCAACTCGTGCAACTGACTTTACCTCATACCAGACAGGACTTTAGGTTTTAAATATAGTGAGGAGTTGTATGGTCTGGTGCTGAATTTGCAAACTGTGGCTGTGGCTGTGGTTGTGTTATATCGTACAACCCAGTAAGTTGATTTGGCACCTATCGTCTGCCCGTGCATCTTCTCTGGCAATGACTGTGCAGCACAACTGTGCAGCATAGTGAAAGCATTACATTACATTACATTATAGGCATTTAGCAGACGCTCTTATCCAGAGCGACTTACACAGCATTTCTTTTTTGCATTTATACATAGTATCCATTGATACAGCTGGATATATACTGAAGCAATGCAGGTGAAGTACCTTGCTCAAGGGTACAACGGCAGTGTCCGACCTGGGAATCGAACCTGCAACCTTTCGGTTACAAACCCAGTTCCTTAACCATTATACCACACTGCCGCCCAAAGCAAGCAATGAATTCTTGGTTGGAGAGCTTGCATTTGTATGCACTCTTCTAAGTTAATAGACAACATTGCACTGATAGGACTGGCCAGCAGACACGATTGGAAAAAAAGTTGTGTATAAAAATGTGTTCAGAAAAAAATAACTAATTTAATAACAAATAAAAAATGTGTTACAGCAAATGCCTTCTTCAGGCAGTTGGGAGGTTGATATATGAAATACAATTTTTATTAAATATAAGTTGATGGATTAATTCACGTTAGTGTCCCATGTTTGAATTATACTTTTCTGTTAATCAGTGACAAGTTCAAATGGTCAAGTTTTCATCGTAAAAAACTGAACTGCATAACGCCACAGAAGCCTCGATGTCCGGAAGGCTTACCACAGTTTGCATTGTAAACGAAGAAATGGGGGAGGCTGATGCTTCAGCCCCATTTCATTTAGCCTTTTCTGAGGCTTCCTGTGTCACCTGACGTGCTCCGAACAGAATGAAGGAATAGGATGAAGCCAGCTTTGCTTCCTGTGTCACATGACGTGCTCCTAACAGAATGAAGGAATAGGATGAAGCCAGCTTTGCTTCCTGTGTCACATGATGTGCTCCTAACAGAATGAAGGAATAGGATGAAGCCAGCTTTGCTTCCTGTGTCACATGACGTGCTCCTAACAGAATGAAGGAATAGGATGAAGCCAGCTTTGCTTCCTGTGTCACATGACATGCTCCTAACAGAATGAAGGAATAGGATGAAGCCAGCTTTGCTGGGATCTTGCTCTAATCTCACTATAATTGCGCCCAAAGCCACCATAGCAGTAGGCAGTTCTCCTTCATCCGTCTTCTTAATGCTCGTGTCATCCACCTGACCTTTTAGCGCTCGATACGCTGGGAATGGAGGAAAACAGCAGAGCGTCAGCCGCCAGGGTCCGATTCAATTCCTCAGGGAGAAATTGTGAAATGCGTTCACTTCATTGCTCTTCTTACTGCTTTACGGTACATGTGGATATTTCAAAAAAGAGTATTGTGCATGAGAGTACGTTTCCATCAATGGAAAATAGAATTCAGAGCATGTATGAAATTCAACTTGTTTGTCAGGATTGTCTACACTAGGCCTGTGTGTGAGGCAGTGTAGAGTACTAGATCTTCAGTACAAACTTAGTTTGGGGATTAATTCCCATTAATTCATGTTAGTGTACAACCAACTGATTTGCAAACATAATGCAAATTCAAATGAAATAAAGCCATTTTTACATAGTACTATGCGATGGGAACCATGTTTTGCCTGAACTGGGCCATTAGTATTGCATAATCAGACCGTGGTACTGCTTTAGTCTAAGGCAGTGGTACCCCAAACCTCTCTTAAGGTACCCCCAGCCGGAGCCAGGTATTTGATATGTTCCATCTCAAGCACACCTGACGCGTGTCAGCTTGGGGTACCCGAGGAGAGATTTGGGAACCACTGGTTTACGACAGCTATTCTTGGATATGAATCTCAATCGACCCCCCAAAATCTTTTGGTTCTACGTTAGAATGTTGAAGGCTGGATGATGTCATGGACTTCAGGGGCTTGAGGGAGCAGGTGTATAGTTGACAGCTCCACATTTGGTGACCACAATGAAAATCCAATATGTATATGAGGCATGGGTCCTCCGGTCTTTGAGAGCTGCAGGGTCGGATTACGTTCACATCGCCCTTCCACCGTGTGCAGTGGAACTAAAGTAAAGTTAATTGTTTGGATGGGATAAACCGCGGCAGTTGGTGCAGTCAGCAGTCCGCAGAGATCCTTGCGTGTGCTGGCTGAACAGGATGACAGAAGAGATTCTGAATCATACTGCAGTTCTCTCAGGCTGGCCACATTTACTCGGCTACAGTCCGGCCTTAATCAGCTCCGCGTGGCGCTGCGCTCCTGGTGGTTTTTCCGTCAATTTGATAGAGGCCGAAGTCTATCAGCGCCGCACGAATCGAGAGCCTGCTTGAGAGCATGTTCCCATTTTTATTCAAATTAAACTGGCCCAGAGAGTGGCTGTTTAGTGCAGCTTTACAATGAGCACCAGTCCCTTGGGGGGGGGGCTACTCCTAGGACCTTGTCGTTCTGTCAGCCCTGGAGTCCTGGATTAGCGGAGTGTGCCTCCCTGGGCCCATTAATCACATAGTCTGATCCAGACGCGGTGCTATGAAGGTAGCGGTTGGTGGGGAGGGGGTACCTTACCGATCCATGACGGCCGGAGACGAGAGCCACTAATTGCTCCTTGGAACAGAATAAAATGAAGTGCTCACCGGCTGGAGGCAAGGGAATGCGGTGGCCTCTGCCTGGGTTAACGGCTGAACTGGGAGAATTTAATTATGGCTGGTATGTTTAATGCCACAGTGACTATAGTTGATGGTTCTGACCAGTGTCCAAGCCCAAACCAACATGATTATGTAATGTGTACTTTGGACATCGCCGTCAACACTGAAATTTATTATCTTGCTTTGGGGTCTGGCTTTAAGTTGATGGTTTAGAATTGGCTACCACTGACTGCAATGTCTTGATATTAGCAAGCCTTGTCAGGACACACTACACACATAATTAAAGATTGTTTCTCAGAGATACAAAGCCAATGCATTTCCACTGGTACTTAATATTCATAACAATTTCAGACTTCACGTAATTCCATATTTAAAAAATAAATAAAAAAACTCCTCAATGAGGCTACAAATCACAAGCTGCAGTCCTTTTTCTTTTAAAAAAAAAACATTCTGCCCTTTGATTGGAGCCTCTTAACGTACTGCCATGTTAATTTGGGGTTGTTCTGGTTTGGAGAGCAGCCGATCTGATGGACTCATGTGAGCGGCGCCCTTTTGAATGGTGGAATTTGAATGTGAAAGGTTCTTCTGTGGAGCGCGCAGCTGAATAAACCTCAGATGACAATTAAGAAATGGGCTGTGAAATGACTAGATAACTGCAGACTGCAAAGATAGTTCAGCTGAATTTATTCCAAGTGCCGTATTTGTGGCTCCCGGATACTGCTGCTAGGCCTTGCCGATAGCGAATGAAAATTAAGCCTCTGCTACCGGCACTTGAATTGAACCTTGAAAAACGTAATTTCAAAAAATGTGAAGTGCACTCTAAGACTTCCAAAGCCCTCTAACAATGGCGAAACATCTCATTTATAAAAAAATTGGGAAAGGAAGTTTTCTGAGATTGTCTTTCTAAACGAATGGAAACATTTCCTAGCAATACCACAGGTAAAAAAATAAATAAATGAAAAACCCAAAATATTCCCATGTTTCACTCTAAAGGATTAAAATATTTCTTCAGTGTAATTCTTGAACTGAATCTTCACACACAAAAGTATTTCACAGTTTCAAATTGGACACTCACACTCTAACTTGACATCTTCACTGACAGGCAATTGTCTGTCTATGCCTACCTGTATAGAAATATGCTGTGAAACCGTAACCTTTGCATTAAAATGGTTAGGGTTAGGGTTAGGCAGTTGTCTTGCAAAGAGTTTTTATGGTACATTTGTTTGAGAGATTTTCTGTATGTACGGTTAGAGAACTCAAATGTATAATGAATTAAAATTTTAATTCCAGTTCAGCCTTTTTTTTTTGGTTATTGACATTTCTTCCACTCACCAAAGAGGAAAGACGTCCTCTCATCATACAGTCATTAGAACCATGGGCCCTCAAACGCGAATGACAATAACACAGTATCAAAAGGCAGTTTGAATGGACAAGCACACCGCGTAATGAGGTGACGATAGTCTTGCCATGCGCATTTGCAGGCGTATCATTCAATTATGCCGCGTGTAAACTCAACAGCCTGTCTTCTCACGAAAACGTTCACACTGGAGTGATTACCATCAGTGTCTATTACAATTTACTGTCGTAATTATAGAGGAGCCTGATTAAGAGGAATATTAATCAATGTTAATTTCATTTGCATTCTTGCATTTACCCATTTTAATTGACTGTGGTGAATTGTCACGTGCTTGGCTTTTCAAAAGAGCTCTCTAATACTGTATTTGAAGTAGATATCAATTAAATGGCTTTTCCTAGTTACCTATGCATTCATTAAAGTGCTGTGTTAAAGAATGATTTTGTGGGTGAGCTGAAATTAAGAGGCTATTAACATGTGGAATAAACCATCTTACTTTGTGGGGCAGTGAAATTGGTGCTGCACAGTTTAAGTAATGCTACAGTACTGAAACCTTTGAGTATATTCGTGAAAAATAAACATGCCTCTGTTACCGTGGCAATAATTTTCCTTTTAATGATTGTTTTTCACTGTGTTATCCCAGTGGCAGCCAGGGTTAATGCCCAGAGATGTGCATGTCTTCATTTAGATTGTTCTTAAACTCAGTAAACATTGCACATGAAAACAACTGTAAATATGATTACATGGCAGATATTTCATCCACCAAGTTGAACCTTGCTGGATGGCATACCAGACGTACGTACATACAGTACAACAGTAGGCACTTTTCCCCCCACAGAAATGACAACAGTGACCAGAAGCTCACTCCTTATAAACAGTAAACACAGAATTCAGGTACAACTTCACGCAACTACACAAAGCCACAAATGTTTTTTTTTTTGTATTTCTTCCATATATTTTGCTTCTTAACTTTCCTGTCACCAGTCCCGCAATTATCAATTCCCCCCATTGGTAAATATGAAATTCAACTAAAAGCAACTAAAAGCAGTTACATCTGTTCATTGTTCAAAACTGGTGGGTCACCAGTTTTTCCAAAGCAGTTTTGTGAGCTCTATTTGACCATCACTCTTTCTGAGGTCAGTAGAGCCTTCTTTGATCACAATTATCCCATTACACCTCATCAGTCAGCCATGGTGGTGATTGACGGCAGTGTTTCCACACAGTGACAGTGTTACATTCAGTGTGGCTATGAGAACCATTGGCAGTGGCATATTTTTATAGTGTTGTAAATCCATGGGAAGTAGCCTACACACACAAAACATGCAGCTATATCACCTGCAGAAAAACATGTAAATAGAAGGATATTCATGATAATTAAATGGTTTAAAGAATGGACAGCCTTATAAATATAAAATGGTTTAAAAAAAATACATTTAAATTAAATTAAAATGTTAGGTTTAATCTTTGCGGCTGAATTTAATCATGATCAAATTTTTTAACAGTGTGCTGTAAACCTGTCCATATGAAGAGATGCATTTTTTATGCATTAATGGAGTTGGAATAGACATGTTTATGTGCAATATTTGGAAATATTTTCTCACCTCTGTTCAAGATCACCTCCAGTGCTAGCAATGGAGTTCTCGTATGCAAATTAATTGGACTTGGGTTTTGAGGAACTGTTCTTGTTGTCTTCCGGTTCTTTCACATCCCAGAATAGGGCCCAGAGGGAGTTATGTCAAGTGTGCAGAATTGCCTCGATGGCCTTTCTTGTCTCTGCTATCAGGCCTCTGGTCTACAGCCTCCCAAAACACTTCCCCCACTGTCCATCCCTGGTGCTCTATACCACACATCAAATTTAAAACCTTGGTGCCATCAGGCCACTGCACTGATCTTGACTGCGGAGCTTTTCCACCCTAGCTCCCCAGTGGTTGAACGAACTTCCCATTCCCCTACGTTCTATGCCAACCCTGCCTGCGTTCTGTTGTGGCCTGAAAACACACCTCTTCAGACTCCACTTGGACTGATACACTTATTTAGAATCTCTCATGGTACTTGTTTCTTATTTAACTGTGTGTTGAAGTTTATAATAGTATTGTAGTAGAGCTGATTTATCCAGTTTATGCATGCAATGTTCATTACTAGGGATAACTGCTACTTTATGGGAAGGGTGTGCTTTGTCGTATCTGTTCTGTAGTCACTTCGATGACGTTTCTGTATGCACTTACTGTATGTCGCTTTGGATAAAAGAGTCTGCTAAATGGCTGTAATGTAATGTAATGTATGTTCAGACTATGCACTCCAAGTAGACCAGTACATTCAGTGTTTTCTCACAAGCTGGCTGTCCTGTATTTTCAAGCACCTGGCAGCCATTCCTTATGGCACCGGCTGGTGGAACGACCTTCCCCAATCATTCAGGAAGACAAATTCACTGGTTGTCTTTCTCAAACACTTTATCCATCCTATGATGTTGATATATTATGTTTTTTATGAGACCTTTTATGTTTGGGGTCAAATTTACCCCAACAGTTTAAACCGACACAAAATGATTGTTATAGAAAAATTTGACACTTTGTGTTTGCCTTCTTATTGTCTCTTAGTTGAATAGCCTTTTATCCATAAATGTAAAAAATCTGTGAAACTTCTCATTGTAGAGCCGGAGATAATTGAACATTTGTGTAGTTTAAAACTGTATGTGAAAGTACCCATAATCACCCACCAAAAGATCTGAGATAAAAACTGTAAAAGTTGTATATTTCCTTTTATTATGTTTTATACAGCTACAGAGCCTGAGGGTCAAAATGACCCAGCACAACATCTCTGTATACAAAGTTGGTAGAGGTATTTTGAAAAGAGCATTATGTTTATTGTATGTTTACTATTTAATCCCACCGTTAGGAATTTGGAAAAGATACAAGACAGAAAAAAATAAGGTTAACTGGTTTTTAAGAGACGTCAAACAGTGACTGGAGTCAAATTGACCCTGAACATAATAGGAGGGTTACACTAACCTTTTCTGACTACACTTCAATATTTATCTATAAAAACCCTCCTCTCATAGGTCTTGAGGCATGAACCCTGAAGGTGGCGCTTACGTATACAACCATAACTGCATATCTCTGGCTCTTGTGGTGTCTGCTTACCATGTGAAACGGCATTTTGTAAGTTTCTTTGAATTAAAATGTCTGTTAAATAACTAAATAGTTCATTACCAAGGGGACTGCCCCTTCATACCTACAGAAGATCGTAACTTTATTTGTAGAATGCTTTTCAGGTAAAAGTGGAAGTATGTGTAGTTCTTCAAACTTTAAGTATAATGAACTCAGCTCAGATGTGTCCTATGTTTATATCAATTACATTTATGAGTTCGGACCTATAATGTTGGAATGTTGTCAACTACAAAACTTTGACTTCGACTTAGGGATTTAAGTTTGAGGTCAGAAAACATTCAGCAATAAATAAGAGATTAGCTGGAAAAATAAGGAAACAAAGGCCCAAGTTAATTCCACAAATGTAAGAAAACATGCAGTATTACTTTGTGTATGGCTCACTTAGTTTGTGGGAAACATTGTTGAAAGTTGTATAACCATCATTTTGACGTCAATTTGGTACACAGAAAGATTTAAGAGTTGTTTTTACACATAGTATAGTGCATACATCATGTAAACCTTTTACATTGTAAACTGTGTTGTTGAAATGTAACAGACAGTGACAAAGCAGATGCTCATCGTTTTGTCCATGCAAGTTTTGTACGCTGTACAGAAGAGAGAGTATGAACATACAGTATAGTTTTGTACAACTCTGTACAGAGGAGAGAGTATGAACAGAGAGTACAGAAGAGAGAGTATGAACATAGAGTACAGAGGAGATAGTATGAACATAGAGTACATAGGATGAACATAGAGTACAGAGGAGATAGTATGAACATAGAGTACAGAGGAGAGAGTATGAACATAGAGTACAGAGGAGATAGTATGAACATAGAGTACAGAGGAGAGAGTATGAACATAGAGTACAGAGGAGATAGTATGAACATAGAGTACAGAGGAGAGAGTATGAACATAGACTACAGAGGAGATAGTATGAACATGGATGTCTATTACTGAGGATATCTCTGGAAAAGACAGAAAGAGCTGTTGTTGTTGATACTGCCTGTTTCATCTCTGTCCCTTTACTGCATTATGAATATGCTACACTGCCTTCCAACAGCCAGGGTGGAGACAAGGTACTGTCTGTGATATTGATATTCCACAGACGCCTGCCATGACCATCCCTGGAGAAACCGCACATCCCACAGAAGATGTATATGTTTACAATATCATTACCATTACCAACCTTTACTCTGATAGGGTTATTATACACTACCGCTCTACTAGAATTACCATACACAATTAAATGTGGTGGTAACTCCAATATAGAATGTATTTATTTTAATATGCCTTATTTTCCATGTTTATTTTTGACGTTCAGTAGGTTTTAAGTAATGTCACAAGTATGCAATGTACTATCCCAAAATTATATTTTAAATAACTAGGCTTAAGTGTTTTATTGTTTAGCCATTAAAAAAATTTGCATAAACATTTTGCGCATTTAATACATATTTGTTATACATTTATTTCATTACCTTCATATTTCATTGCCTTCATTTTAAAATGCATATGAAATATTACAAGGATTTCAGTTACAAAGGATTTCTCATATACTTAATTCATATTTTGGAAATTATTAAATGTTTTCTGCGTGTTTGTAAATTATTCATACATTTACCTAAACATTTTGGGCCTGATTTACTAAGGCCTTTAGTGTGTGCAAAACCTTTTAGCACACGCAAAACCAATAACATGACCAATGATTGGTCATGGTATTTGTTTTGCAACATTCATTGTGCTACTAGTTTTGCATGTGCAAAAAGGTTTTGCACTCATTAAAGGTCTTAGTAAATCGGGCCCTTAATACATATTAAAATATTTCAGATATCGCTCATTGTTGTTAAAGTTTCATACAGTCAGAAATTGCAAGTGTGAGATCCACCTCTGCAGCATAAATCACAGAGACAGACCAGCTAAAAAAAAACGTTCAGTCTGGGAGGTCAGTGTCGGGCAGTTTAGGAAGCATCATTGATTTGAATATTAATTGCTGAGGGGATAGGAATGCAAATTGCTCTACAGTCAATGAAGGGGCAAAATCCCAGACAAGAAAACAGCTGGCAAATATAATTTTTCATACAAATAAAAATGTATGTACAACTAGTTCAGGAAAATAAATTCTGCATAGTTGTACCTGCAAGTAAAATGTCAAGCGTCGTAATTGTCGTGCCGATTCTAACAAAAAACTTTGCAAACTTGTTCCAGGCCTGAATGGACACCATGTCAAACCTGTGGTGGCATTTTTCCTTGAACCCTAACCCTTTGTGTGTATTTAAAGACATGTCATAATTGATCTGTAATTACCTCATTATGTGGCGTTGCAGTTTCCCAGGGGGAATTCTTACGCAACACCACCCTGTCACAAAGGTTTCAGTGACTCCAGAGGTTTCAGTCACTCCAAAGGTTTCAGTCACTCCAGAGGTTTCAGTCACTCCAAAGGTTTCAGTCACTCCAGAGGTTTCAGTCATTTCATTTCAGTATATCCGGAAGGCTGCCCACCAACATGAAAATTGCATACACTACCGGTCAAAAGTTTTAGTACATCAACAATTTCAAGCAATTAATAGTTAAAAAAAGGAATAAACACCTTTTATTTTTTACATAAACCTAAATATCTAAATATTAGATTCATCAGAATAGGCACCTTTTGCAGTAATAACAACGGCTGACTATATCCGTGCCATTTTTTCTACAAGGGCAGTCATATGGTTCTGGCCAAGTTCACACCAACACTGTAGAAGTTCCCACAGACGTGCTGAACTTGTGGATTGCTTCTCTTTGACCTTTCTGTCCAGTTTGTCCCTAACTAGCTTCATTTTACTTCTCTTGTTGGAAAATGTCAATCATTTTTTCATCTGTTTATTTAGCAAAATATGGCTTTTTTATGAACTCCAAAATTGAGGTCACTATCCTGTGAAGTAAAATATTATATAAAATATTAACTTAAAACTGAGTAGTAAAACACAAATAAAGTGTACTAAAACCTTTGACCGGTAGCTACATTGTCAAAACTGCGGGACCAATCATAACAGCCGCAACGCTCTTGGAAGAAGTGGGCTCATCGCCCATTCTGTTTCACAGCGTGAACAAAACGCATCTTATTTAGACAAATGAAGAGTCAATCTTTACATCTTTGAGTGAGTGTGATTACTCTCGAGGATGATTACAATGTACAGAGCGGCATGACCACCTTCTATATGGGGAATCACTTCACCATCTACTTATCGGTCTGATCAGCTCAAAATGAAACTGGATTCATCGTCAAAAAAGAAATGCCACGCCACTGATTTCCACTGAGTGTTCTTGCACTCTCTGCCTTCTTACATGTTTATTTGCGATTACTGGCGCGTAGTCATTTAAACGTCTGTGCAAAACCCGTTCACATCATTTCACATTTCAATTTGTTTTTATACCTATAGCCTCAAATTCTTTTAAGAACTCCAATTACAGGGCTGTTCTTATCTCCGCATTCTCAGCCCTGACCTCCCCATCCACCATCAGTGTGTAATGGATGCAAGGACATTATAAATCCCTCTTAATAACCTGCAAAGGGATATTTAAATGACTTAGACCTGCACCGGTCTAGATTTAAAGACACTCTCTCTCTCCCTCTGTTTTTCTCGAACCTATTTCCCCTTGCTCTATGACTCTCAACTACTTATATCTCTCTCCCTTACTCAATTTCTCTATCTCCCCTTTAGTCCATCTAACTGCCTCACAGTGTGAGTGGTGCTTGATAATTACACCACACACTGACACGTGGTAGCAAAGTACACAGCCGTGACTTAATCAGTGAGGGAAGTGAGCTCGGGACCAGAAGATCGCAGGTCTGAATGTACCCTAAGTACCCTTAATGAAGTTGAAAAAAAAGAAAGAAAAGAAAGGATAGTATAGTAACTCAACATGAGACCAAAAGCCATTTCACTCATAGATTCATTGTATTGAATCTGCTTGTTTTTTAAATATTAATGGAGATCAACCAAACATTCCTGTGTAAACTCACAAATTATTCATTTATATTGTAGATCTTTCTGTCTAAAGGTGTGAATGATTGCAGATCCCTTGATAGTTAGTCATTAACACAAGACGCGCTGGAGTGTCATACAGAACGTGGGGGGAGGGGGGGGGGGGGGGTGGAGGTTGTGGTGGAGGGTGTTAGCAAGCTTTATTATTTGGAATATTTGTTAGTCAAAGAATATTTGCACAACACATGTCAAAAATTATTTGAAATGCACTTCTCTGTTAGACACATATCGGTGCCGTGGGCAGGGATCTGCTATTATTTTAACGGAAGAGAAGGTGAAAGATTTTTGGCTGAGAGTGGAACTGTGATATGAAGACAAAATGCAAGCAACTTTCTGTCGAGGGATATCTCTCCCACATGGGAAACATACATCTTATATAAGCAGGACCAGCAGCCAAAGGATATTATTCAAACACAAGCAAGAACAGTGCAACGAATAGGAAGAACTATTCACCCCCAACATCATAAAACGTAACAGAGCGTCCATTTTCTTTTCTTCATGTGTACGTATGTTGAGCATTAATCTTCCATGAGAAAATAAATAACCCCAATGACAAATCTGTAATAATAAAACCCAATGATTTATTCTCAGTAATATGATTAAAGTCGGCCCACAGACAGTCAGGAAAGGGGGGTAGGCGAATGAAATATGCTCATATTGCAGCCACATGTGGGGAAAATACACAAACTTTTCCCCCACAGGAGCAGGGAGACACCCTATTCATGAAGAGGCCATTTTAATATCCTGTTTCTGTGGTGAACACTGAAGTAGATAAAACTACCATCTGACACCCACAACCTTCCAGGAGACTCGCTAGGATACGAGGCTGAATAACCTTGAGAGACAGTCGCCGTTCACTTCTTATCAATCACTGTTACGCATTAATATTTAAATGCAGAGACCAATAAGCCTCTCCTTGGTGATACAGTGCAGTGGGTCAAATGAGAAGCTGTGAGTTGGGCATTAATGTGACAACATACGGTAGCATTACAAGTGCGTGTGTGTGTGTGTGTGTGTGTGCGTGTGTGCGTGTGTGTGTGTGTGCGTGTGTGTGTGTGTGTGTACTGTATGCACATCTGAGATTTTTGTATTCTCTCATTCTCTTAAACATACAGTAAAACGTTTTGTACATCTGGGGCCACTCTAAAGAGAAAGTAGAAGAGGGAACACTATATCAGTTTTTTTATGTTCCCTTTCCCCAAAAAATGTCTGCCTCCAAAAATGGCAGGATGAGTGACAGGAAAATGTGCCCTTATACACTATTTCATACTGTTTGCCCCGAAAATGCGGGTGCAAAAAATGAAAAATAAATTATTTCAGTTACAGTCCATTTTAGTTACCTATAGATCCACATTGCTTGTACTACACGACAGATTCTACTCTAGTATGTGCCGATATAAATATCAATTCTGTCTTCCAACACTGCTTGCTTTATTTAAAACTTCAATCGCCAATGTCAAAATAATAGCTAATATTTTCCAGAAATGCCTTTTTGGCATCATGATAATGCGTGACATTTTGCAGGGAATTGGTCCGTGAGGAAAGTGGGACTCTTCACAGGCAATGCGGTAGCACGTACAGTAATGGATTGATTCTCACGTCTCTTTGAGGGCTGGGCCCCGCCTGTCCTCTCGGAGATGAACAGTAATTGCCTACGGGCTTTAATCATGTGTTGAATTGGCAAAAAAATGTTCCCTGGCGATAGAGCATCGATCGCTCAGGGAGTCTCTGCTCTCTCCACCCCCCCCCCCCCCCTCTCTCCCTCCCTCTCTCCCTCTTACTTTCTCTCTTTTTTTCTTCAACCAAAAGAGTTCCAGCAACATTACTCTTGCCAAGGTGTCACTGGGAAATGACTAAAGCTCTAAATAAGGACATGGGGGGAGAGAGAGAGAGAGAGAGAGAGAGACACACACACAACCTTGAAGTGGATATGAATTTGAACACATCAAATGCTTTCTTCAGCTGAGTGCAGGAGACACTGTTATCTTGACATTATTTCAGGAGTCTTTGCATTGTGTGGGGGGAGGCGACAAGGGAGGGGACGACAATTTGGAATACTATGGTCGGGATTGGAAGGAGAAGTCTCTGAAATTTCTGCCTTTTGGTTTGGGCAACTCTGATTCCTGCTTTGCCAGCCCATGAAGACGTGCGAAAACCAGGAAGATAGGGGGGGGGGGGGGGGACAAACACGCAATTCCGGCTCAATACCAATGAGGGCCACGTATCTTTAATTCCATCCGTATCCTCCCACCTCTTGGATAAAAAACAGGCTGTGGGTTGCAGAGCAATTATCCCTCAGACAGGAATTCATCCCAGCCTATCTGATGAGGTGAGAGAGCCGAGTTCATTAGCGTGTACACATTGCAATTACTATCAATTAACAAGAGCGCGGGCACAGGAGCGCATTTCCTTATCGCAAATGACGCACACAATAAAGGTGAATGATCTACAAAGCCCTGATGCTTCAATCCCCTTCTAGTTCCCTCAGGTTCGAGGTGTCAGCTATTTTGAGCCCTTGTTGTGCTGTTGACCTAATGCGGGACCGGAGAAGAGAAACCCTCTAATATAAACGCCCGTTTTCTAAATGGGAGCTGATGGACAAGGCATGACATCACGGAGAGCCACTGACGGCCTTAATGTCAGGGCAAATTACCTGCCAGGACCTCCATCTCCGAATCACGGTGTGGATTGATGCAGCTGTGCAGAATCTCATATCCACCCCAACCGGAGGGACGATATGATGGGGCCCCATTAAAATACCATTTCCTGTTTGCCCAAAATTGAGTTTTCACATTTAATATTCAGCAGGTTCGATACCTTCGGCTTGTTGTTCCGTGACATTACTCATCATTTAAGGATGGAATATTAGATTGTGTCTCATCTCATAGCGCCTTCATAACTTCAAAGAAACGGAAGGCCATAAATCTCAATGGAGGGCGTCAGAGGTATATGTGTGTCCGCGTGTGCATGTGTGCATGCACATGTGTCAGCATGTGGACACACTACTGTAAAGACCTATTTATACCTTAAGAGAACATGTACAAAAAAACAAGTGCTACTCATTAACAAAGGATTGGTTCTTTTTGTAAACAGTGAAGGAGGTTATGTACAGCATACAGGTTAAGTCACCCTGTGAAATTAAATGTGAGTTTGATGCTAATTTCTGTACTCAGACCAGCATACTCCAGACCGTACTCTAACAAGAGAATTTCTGGGATTTTGCATTCCTGATTGTGTATTTATGAACATGTTTGAAAAGTGTTGGATATGCAAATGCGGATACTATCCTTTAGGAGCTATTCATTCCATTACTACAGAAGTGATACAGTGGGCACTGGAAGCAGTTTCTCTGCTCTGAGGTCCAGTGTATCGTAGCATATTGTATTTATTCAAATGTAGCAGATAATGAATATATCCACATGAATGTGCATGCATGCATGTGTAATATGGGAGGGAAGGTTATTGGATGTACATCTATTCTAAGATTTGAGACTGTTCATACTATGCATGGTAATTTGCATTTTGCAAGCTATTTAACTAGATCAAGCATGTGTTCTAGTGGACGCACGTTTTCAATTCTTAATGGTATATTTCATGAATAGGGGCTGGAGATGTTCTGCTTCATGTTATGCTTGTTCAGGAGCTACATGCCAAAGAATATGTCTTTATAATCAATTATTTTAAATTATGTATGGCTGCATTTAGCCAGCTTTTCCCCATGCTGTTATATAACAAGCAATATCACACGAGAGGGAGTGCTGTTATACCGCATATCAGCGTAGCTGTGATTCGGTTGTAGGGACGAGGCCAGATTATGATGAACAGATTATGATTTTGTCATTTATATTGCTCTGCCAACAAATATAGTTCCTTCAGAAATCCTTTTTAAAAATATATTTTTTTAAAACAAGATTAGAATTAGAATGTTAACAAAGTAGAGTGATACGTTGAGGTAAAACATTCCAATGCTGTTGTACTGTACATCAGCACTCATAGAATTAATTTGTCTAATCAAATTACTTGACCAGAACTAACAGTTGTATAAACAACTAATATTCAAAATATAATACAAAATAAAATGTTGTATTTAATATATGTAATTGTGGCAGGGTGGGCGTGGTTAGCCTCTGCGTGCAGAGAGAGAGTGAGCGGAGCGGTTCTCGGACCCTGAGCCACAGCTGTCATAAGTTAATCAGCATCACGGGGAAACGTAATTGATTAATGGTTTAATTGTTTCTGATTGCTATGACAGTGAGCCGGGGCTTGAAAAGGGAGAGACGGGCGAACAAAGGGGGCTGGCTGTGGACGGAGAAGGAAAAGCTCCGGGGAAGCCAGAGCCGACAAAGTAAAAACGTATAAGAATAATAATAATAAAAGAACCCAGCGGGTTGTCAAACGAACTCACAGTGTCTTTCAGTCCCTTCACGAGCGGTGGCACTCGACCTTGCCACAGTAATTTACACATTGCTGGTGTAGTTGGAGTGGAGCTGAAAAGTTAATGAGCTGCTTGTTCACTAGCTATGTGCCACACAGAATTGATTAATTAATTAAATATAAGATGATTTTTAGATGCTTGAAAATATTGCATAAAGTAGCAAGTAACATCAAATAATAAAGCTGTGAGCTGATTAGTATTTGAGGTATTTTAAAACCCCTTATGCTCATTAACATTTCTGGGGATTTTCAAAACAGGTGGGTGAGCCTTTTTGGACACATATCACACACAAAAAAAGTGTCATTTTCTGCAACATGAGTCTGAAATTCGATATTTGTTTCTTCAAACGTTATTGAGAATATGCGTATATAACCTGAACATATCTATTTTCATGCAGTGGTCTGGACCATAGTATGCATCACTGCACTGAGAATGAATGTCTCAAATAGCTGTTCCACCTTGGATTAAAAAAAATAAAAAAATTTGCTTGTTCAGATTTGCCAACTCCTGAAAAAAGGTAATAATTAACCATTATTTGACCATAATTAACCATGTAACCATATTTTATAAAAACTTGCTTACACACACATAAAGGGCTCTATTTTCCGGCTGGTGGCGAGCCATCGCATTGGAAAAGGGGCAATTTCGTCATTGCATTTCATGTGCTTGAGCCCGTTTGGTCATTTGGTGACTCGCCATGTGCCGAAATGGGAGGTGAGCCGCTGTTGGGGGTGTGTCAGTCATGATTAGATCAGCGCAGTACAATGTCTATGGTCAGATTAGACTGCAAATTCACACCTGCACCACCTGCCTGCTCAGACCAGGTTTGTGGTTAAGTTTATGGTTAAATCGCAGCTCAGCGTATGGCGAGTTACTCATTTCGGGGCTTTCCCAAGCAATGGGTGCATGATCATAACCTATTCAAAAGACAATCAACCATTCTCATGGATCATATGTAGAATCTAGCCTACTTTTTGCATCACCTTTTTGGGAGAAAAATATTAAACTTTAATCCCTCTATAATTATATCAGAAGGTTATATCCAAAATACTTACTCTCAAATCTAGCTACAAACAAGTTTTAAAACGAGAATAATTTACTCGTTTGAAGTATTTGTAACTTATTATGAACGGAAAGTGAGGCTCATTTTATCACTTGAAAGGACTAGGCTCAGTCCTAATTTTGAAACATCAATATTCTGCAGTTTTATATATGTATATATCAATATTCTGCAATCGATTGTGTTGTATTGTTGTAGCGATCAATGGTTACAATGCTTATAAATAAAGACACCTTTGGTGAATGGATTAACTTGTATTTCTGATTTAAATCTTTTCACAAATGATGTCCAAATGCACAATTGAATGATTGATTAGTAAAAATGTTATAAGTATGTGAGTATAATATCAATGCATAATGTTATAATAATAATGTAAGATAAAATTATTAATTAGTTGTTTAGTTGGTCATTTAAATAAACAAATAAGCTAGTTTCTGCATGGGCTATTGGTGGACTTTGTTTTATTATTATATCATAGGCTACCACACAAAGACACACATTTTTCTATATAGCCTAACATTTTGGTGACAATTTGTAGAATTTATTGCACAATTTGATGGACATCACTGCACTTAAATATCCTATAAAAAAACAATAGGACTAAAATATGAATGATTAAGCATAGCCTTACTTATTTTGTGATTTTAGACATTTCCTTGTGAAACAAATGCAGTATTCCATTGATAGTATACATTTTTCTGTGATATCAATGCAAAATAGATACAGTATATCCTCTTCCTCTGCAGTGGTAGTCAGAAATTGGCAGTGGTTCGCAAAGCGGCTCTTAAAGGAACTGAAAAAAGGTAATTTGATTGACTATGGTTCAATCCACCTGCAACACACCCACCGATAAATATTTTGCCTAATCCAGTCCATTTTCCACCTGCGCGGCGCGCTGCACGCTCCACGCCCAATGAGCCTGAATGCGCCTATTCGCCGGAAAATAGAGCCCAAACATACACACACACATATAGACACATACTTTATGTGGCAAATAATGGTGTGTAGACCACATTGAATCAAGAACAAATATAGCTTTGCTTTGTCTTTGATACCGCAATAGACTAAATAAGTCTTGATACTAATACTTTTAGACACTCAATCAAAAAGCTGGAATGTGCTGCAAAGATGAAATCCGCCTTCCGCTGCACAGTACACTGCTATCTGTCATTATTATAAGACTTTCATTTCACGGTAAAAGTCACTTCCAGTTTCATTTTCAGTATCTAACTGCCTAAACCCTCCTCTTTTGAGAGGCTTCTTTGCCATTGATCCTTTGAAGGCGATTGATACCAACAGTGCGTTGTTCATTACTGTTCACTGAGCAAGCGGAAGAGAAAGAAATGCGGGGGCGGAGGTAAGAAATAACTAGTTTATGAGCTCTTATCCAGGCACCTACATTGTTTGCTTTACCCTTACGGTCACAACCCACCTTCAATTGTCTGTTTGATTGATTGTTCCCCATTATAATTTGGCAGCGTCACAGATCGTTCTGTACCGTAAAAAAAAAACGTTAAAAAACAATGCAAAAATGAACAAAAATACTGACGACAGCTTGCATATGACATGGTCAATATGTATATTTTTAATATTTTAAATCAAATACCAGTTCCATCTTATTGGGTATGTTGTATGTACAGCAGTAAAGCAGTGAAATCCCACAAATTCCTAGTTCTACTGTTTTGTAAGACCAAAAATTAAAGTCAAGATTTGCATAAGGTTAAGGCTGAGGGGCACGGTCTTGTGCCATCGACACACGGGAGCTTCTGTTAGCATAGCATTATGCACTGACATGTGCAGATGTTCTCAAAGAAATTAAATTAAATCTTACTCTTTTTATCCCTCCTTTTACACACACACACACACACACACACACACACACACACACACACACACACACACACACACACACGCACACCCGTTGTCTCTCACTCTCTCCCCTCGCTCGCTTTCTATTGGATGATGCGCCTATGGGCTAGCTTATCTCAGCTCACTGCGGACAGACTCCATTAGAAGCACACCGTCATTTAGCTGCTCATCAGAGGCTTTGGCCATATAAACACAGCTAAATTACATGTTAGCGATTAGACAGCTAATTTACAGAACCCAGAGCGATCACTTCCCAAAATGAAAAAAAAAAAAACACAAATGTGGAAAAAAAATGACAAAGCACGTAGGGAATAGACATGGAGTGCAGTGAGAATTTAATTACACCACTTCATCTCGCAGGCTGGAATACATTGCTAATAAACTAAAGTGTCAATCCTAAACTCATTTGAGGGGAGTTAGCATTAATCTACACAATGAATGTTTCTGAAATGCTAAGGAATGTTGCCCGGGTGATGTGTCTTTGCTGGGGGCACTGCGGACAACGCCACAGAATGAATAACAGAAGTATAAAACGTGAAAGGATGATCATAATTGTTGCGGCGTGAAAAACATGAAGAGAGGGGACTTGCTGCCGAGCAAAAACGTGCATATCCTTTGATTGTAATTACACACTACGAGAGAAGGAATCCCGTGTTAGTTTAAAATGCGCAGGGGGGACGGAGAGCAGCAACAGCGGTGCATCTGCGCCATGTTACTGGCAGGAGCTGGATAGGTGCAGCAAAAGCTGTACAGAGAACAACAGCGAATAAAAACACTCCCTTGTTCTGGTGGTGGGTGTGAGCTGCGTGGGGAGAGAGAGCGTTTGCCTGCCAGCAGCCTAAAGATATTTCTATTCGGCCAATGCAACCCTCAGCCCCGCTGGCTCTGAAATCCACTTCCTTTTTCCAGAAGAATGATTTGTGAATAATGCTGATTTATGAATAATGTGCTTTGTGCCAGGTGCTGAATTATGATGGGGACTCTCTGTGAGAATGGCTGCCGAGAGACGCAGGCACACGCGTACCCAGCGGCGGAGATCACACGGCCGATTCGACAGCAAGTGAAATGGAGAGCTGGCAAATGACCTAATGTGGAAATGGAAAGGCGTTTCAACATCTTGCGTGTGTGTGTATGTGTGTGTGTCTGTGTGTGTGTGTGTGTGTCTGTGTGTGTGTGTGCGCGAGAGAGAGAGAGAGAGAGAGAGAGAGAGAATCTGTGCGCTTTCATGACTGTGTGCATGCATGTGCTCAATCTGACCACAAGGCATGTTCAACACTTACCAAGGAACACAAATGGCAGCCATCAAGCTCCCGTTCATCATATGGCACTTTGGTGAATCAAAACCATCACATTTCAAAGCACACATTTTAAAGGACTAGGCTCAAACTGCACCGTATTGTCCGAATTGTATTTTATATATGGACATACTGTATCTTACTCGTAAACAGCACTTATAAACAGCTTAAATAAATGTTTTAATTTAATTTGTAGTAATTTGGCAATTATCCATAACCTCTTTTAAAAAAGAGACCAATAGTGTCTCCTCACAAGACAACAGAATATCAATGCTTTAAGTAAATAAACACTATAATCGCTTTACGTTATACTGTGCTGCTACAGTTCACAAGCTCTTTCTGCCAATTATGCAGAAATAATCATCAAATAACAGTTTAATCAGAATTTGTACAAGGCAGGTTCTGTCGGGACTACACTGTGTGTAATACTTTCAGCTGGAATCAGTGAAAAGCCTCAGATAGAATAAATATTCTCAGAGTAAGGCTGCCCTGTATATAAAATATTAGAATTACATTATAATGAGGATTGTGTTGAGATAATGGGAAAGAGAGATAGAGTGAAGAAGAATGAGACGAGTGGTTCGTGGGGTTTAACAAATGTTGTCGGGATGGGTGGACGGAGGAAATATGACAGTTTTTTTCTGAGCCTGCTGTTATTGTGGAGCGCATTCATGTCAATTGTAAAACCAGCTGCAACCAAGTGCACTTACTGTAAGGAGTTAAAAATACCCAACACACTTCTGTTTTCACAATGGCCACGTGAATAAACAGTCATTAGCATCGCCTAGTTTCTCTGCAAACTTTTTTGGTTACTTGAATTTTAATTGAGTTAGCGGTTCCACTCTCTGACTTCATCCTTCAGCTCAGACCCACGTTTGTCACTTTTAATTAAGAACACGGACAGAATTAAGGCCGCGGTTTCTGAGGATTATCTTTGATAACACTTTAAAAATCGTACTCAAACTCCTCACTGTTCTTTACAGCAAAAGGGGAAAGCATGGACTAGATTATAGGAAAGCTAATTTGTTTGAAATTCCCATTTCCATTTCACATTAAATGACAATGAGCTGTACATTTTGAGATGATTCATGGATAAAGGTGTGATTTCTGTGCTCTTTTATGGACAATTTATGGATCTATTATGAATTGTCAGATGAGATGCGTCGTCCGGGATAGCGAGCAAATTCTGTCTCTCTCTCCTTCTGAAACTTGTATCAGAATCAGGAGCGAGTGTTCACTCAGAAACTGAGAAGTCCTGACACCAAGGAATGGTTAAAATATAGTTTTCAAACATGACCTGCAGTATTCATGGTCCATTTACCCAGATGAAATCTCAAGTATGTTCTTACCTATGAGGACAGAGAAGGTGAAATGCTCTTACCTATGAGGACAAAGCTGAAATTATCTTGATGTAACAATATCCGACACTTGTCGGATATTTGCACCTACAGTGTATATCCACATTATCTGGTATCCACCTTTTCCTCCAAGTATTTGATCAACTAAAACGTTTAAATTTTTTAATTGGCCTGAATGGCCATCTCTTGAGAATTTGAGACATTTCCTGAGTCATGTCAAAACAATGTCATATTGTGATCCTCATTTTCGTTGTGTTTTATATGGACATGAGTGAATGCACATAGCATTAGCATTTTCACATTGAACAGCACCCTATGGAACCTCCACAAACATGACCATCAGCTAGTCTAGGCTCATAAGTAACGTGCACACCAATGCAGCCGGCCATAGATGGAATCTAACAAATATGCATAGCTGGGTGAAGAACACATGCAGAGAAGGAAATGTATTAAGGGTGTGTGTTTGTGTGTGTGTGTGTGTGTGTGTGGGGGGGGGGGGGTTCATTTAGTTGGGGGTTGCATTTTCCTAATCAGCATTAAATATAAAATACAGTGAGGATGGCCTCATATTCCTCTAAAAACAGTGACATTTAATTATTCTTAATGAGGTTCTCTATCTTCTGTATCGCTGTGCTGTGACTGTCAGATTTATGGGGTGCTTGGTGTTGTATTTTAGTTGCCTCTGTCATGCCTGTAACTTTATCAGCGCCGCACAGGCTCGTCTCAACTGCCGTGGAGAGGCGAGGCAAATCACACGCCCCGTCTCAACTGCCGGGGAGGGGCCGGTGGGGGAACGGCCTCGACGCTGATTCTATCTCACGAGCTTGGGCTGCTGCGGCGTTCGGCTTTAATGAAGGGGAGATTAGAGCATTAGGATGCAGGCTGCCTGAGTGTCCCCACGCAGGGGCCCGATAATATCCTGCTGAATTTACACAAACATGGACACTTTCCACGAGATCTGTCTCCCTCGATGTTGTTTTACAGCGTTATTTATTATTTAATTAAGCAGCGCTGCAAAAGCCATGTGGGTCATAGGGTGGTCGTAAACCCCGGATTGTGGTCGTAAACCCCGCCCCCGGATTTTCATTTCACGCTGTAGGTAAACCGTTTCTAAGGACCGATGAATGGATCGATCGATCGATCGATCGATCGATTGATTTGCCGTGCGTTACCCTCCGAAGAGGTAGTCCGGGCAGCTTGGGTATAGTGGTCTCTGATCAAAGACAAGCCGGCGAGTGTACGAGAAGCGTCTTCTATTCTGGTATTCTGAGAAATCTAGTGCTGGCAGAAGACTGCATTTGCGTCCAGCAGGCCGAATGTTCAGCGCAGGTTTTTAAAAACTCTCTTTGTCACTGAAACAGATCGAGCTCTCTCACATCCTATTTATTCACTGCTGGGTGCTCCGTGACGGGGAGTCACCACATCATGTCGGGAGCAAAAACAAACGCTTCGATACATATGCCGCGTCTATCTTTGAGTTTGTCACCTTTTACGAGAAGAATATACACGTACACGGGCTGTCTCTGCCCCAGTGCTCTGAGAGTGTTCTCACAGACCTCGGCAACGGGGCTGTTGTTTAGCGAAGCGAGAATGTGAGCGGACCGATCCTATCACAATCGTCCCATCAGAGTCCCTAATAGGTGGCTGTGTGTTTGTACTAGCCCATTCTGTTTTCTGTGGTGTAGGGTCTGAGGGGTAGGGTGGGTGGGGGGGGGGGGGGGGGTTCTGTACTTATATACTTTGTACCTGTACCTCCCTGGCTTGCATGATGATGGTTGTTACTAATGATTTTAGGAGGAGACATTTTGGAATCCGAAAAAGACATGCATCGAAAATTACTGAGAGACTGGCACTTTCATAGCTTTCATCTGCTGTCATTGCAGTTTTGTTTCTGGAAATATGCCTGTTTTCTCACTACACAAACATATACGTATGCACGCATACACATATGACGCATGTGCGTACACACACACACACACACACACACACACACACACAAACGTATCAGGAAGGAGAGAAGCAAAGGAGAAGCAATGATTTATTGTGTGGACCGTTTGGACATTTTAAGTGATTTCTGGCTCATAAAACTCATTCAGTCATGAAATGAGAATGTTGAGTCACACACGTTAGACGATGGGAAGTTTGAAACTAAAGCTGAGTGAGTTCCGCTGTTGTGATCGATGGTTCTCAGATTATTTTGTGCGTTCCTTTACTTCCCAATCTGCTTTAATCTTCCATTCCAAAAATGTAATTGAAATGCACAAAAAGAAATGAATGATGGTTACATTTCAAAGTGATTTTTTTTTTTTCTGCACCAGGAAACATGCAAAAGGTCAACCGGCAGAGCTCTGAGCATGTCCTCAAAGGCACACAGAGCAAAGCCGAAAGCGAATGAGTGCTTTACCCTCATCACCGCAGCGAGTTGCGCAGAAACCGCGGGGCTAGCTGATGACAGCGCAGTGACGCTGAACGGCTGCAGATGACCGCATCGCTCGGGGAACACGTTCGGCCAGTATCTTTGGAACGCTCCCCTCTTCCTCAAATCGATCTGGCTAATACATTTTTTATATAGGTTCGTCAATAGTCATAGCAATCTGACGAATGCATTTTTCAAACGTTCGACGTCGATAGTCATTTAGCCTGCATCTCTTGTCTCTGGAGTAAAAGGCTGGATCAATCCAACGATGAACATTTCAATAAATCAGAGTCAAACAGAGCGGGACTTTGGCTCCGCACGTGGGCTGCAGATGTCTGCTTAAAACCACGGTGCGCAGCCAAGAGGGATAAAGGTGGCCCGTACGGTGGCTCTGCCAGAAAGGGACCAGCTGTAGGCCAACGTGTCGTAAAGCTCTGGATTCGATTAGCACATGGCACGGAGATTACCGCAGCGCTTTAGCACGGGACGTTCTCCACGCAGTCCAAAAAGAGAACATTATTATTTTTCATTTCATTTGCTTGACAGACAGTTGTCCAGCACAGAGTACAGCTGTTACAATTTGCATACACATTTTAATACTCTCCGATATTTGCCAAAGCAATCCACATGTCATACCTGGCAACTTTAAGCACATTTGGTTTCTTTAATGGATTTCCGTTGCCCACCAAATATTAAGAGGGAATACATTCTCATAAAATTAATTTGTATCAGTATCAAGGGTGTTAAACTAAATTCCTGGGTGGTTAAATGTGAACGTTGGCGTTCTCTCTGGCTTAATTAGGTAGTTACATATACAGTGTAATACATTATGTATATTCCAAAATATATAGTGTAATAAACGTTTGCATGTCGTACAATATTTACCTGCAATGTACCATTTTACCAAACATGATTGGGTTCGTTAAAAACTTCAATGCAGAAGTTTGAACAAATCTGTGTTATAGTCCTTCCCTCCTGGTTTGAAAGAATGTTGTACTTTAAACTTTATTGCCTGTACACTGATATACACATTTTAAAATAGTTTGTACAGCAATGTGCATGCTTGTAACACACAAACACAGGTGCTATGTTATTACACATTTCTCATTTATCTCCTTGTTCAAAACCTAATCAGATGTACAAAATATGGTGTCCCAGAAGTGCAAACCCCTATCCAGAAATAAGAAGCAATCTTTTACGTTATGTTGTTACGTTGCAAGCCAATTTGCTACAAGCTAGCTAACGTTAGCTAAAATGACAGAAATTCAACAATGACATAAACTAGTAAGTTAGCTATACATTAAACATACTTAGCTGGTTCATTGTTGTGGAGAGTAAATAACCTTTAACTCTCTTTTAGATTTAGTTTTGTCGCAAATCCTAGTAAATACTCTCTTGCATTTGAAAAACACTCAGGCTGTTTCTGAATCAGAGCCCTATCTACTGTGTCCCGTTTACTGTGTACTAGCACACTGTATACTGCTTACTGCATACTGTTTAGTGACGTGCAGTTGGCTATGCAAAAAATATCCTTCATACTATTAGGTCTACTTAACAGCTTTTTAAAAAAGTATACTCAACTGACATGCTCAATAGTAGGCAAGTGCGCAGATTCGGTCACAACCTCAAAAAATGATGGCTGCATAGCCATGTGTAATCCGGGTTGAATGCAGTAGTACTTCCACCGCTGCAGGAGATGTAAGATAACCATTGCTGTCCAATATTATCTTTTTTCGGAATTCTGTGCAAAGACACATTTTCAGCCGTGCATTCTTGCATCATACAACGCTTCTTCCCTGACATGTTGATGTGCTATCTGCTAACAAACTGATTAGCTATCATGCTAAGTTAAAAGTCAAGCGCCAATCTGTTCATACTCACTGCAGCCACCTGTTGACATCATTTAAATGGCATGGTGGAGTGGGATGTAGTAGGGGGTGCAAGGCAAAAAATTCAACTAATTGAAATTCAGAGATTTCAAACATATGTTTTCTATTTGTAAATCCCAGTTTATGATACGGCGAGACTTCAGGAGGCATTTTGCTTAGAAAGACATGATGAAAGATGCACATAACCATTATATCCATGGCCCCAGTGTATTATTCTTACCCCCAATTGCCATTAAACTGTCATGTTCTGAGTTTGTCATGTCATTCTGTCATGTATAGTATTGTCGGTTTCGGTAGCATACACTTTTCAATGTGTTCCGCAGCCTTGCGTTCTGTGCTGAATCTCTCGCTCCCTCTCACGGAGTTTTACTTTCGTTTCTGTACACTTCGTTTGTATTACCCTGCACTACTAACATTTATATAGGACTTATTATTACTAACTGGCTAAACACGGGGTGGTTAACTAATCTACTAATGTCAGGGTTTAATAGAATTATTACTAACACAAACTAACAATTTAATTCTCATCACGTTTCCACAGCTGTTTAGTGTTTCCTTACGTATCCAGTCATTGTCTTGTTAACTAATTCACTAACGACAGGGCTAGGATAGGATAATTACTAACGAATTACTAATTGCCTTGTTAAATGTCTTAGCTCTCTCGCTGGTTTCCATTTCCTGCTGCTCTCTAACTAATTGTCTGCACCTGTCTACACCTGCATATATACCTGCTGTCTTTGTTCCTCGTCGCGAGTTCGTCAAACCTTTTTCCATAGTATACGCGTGAGTCTGTTGCCTGTTTTTCCCCCCCGAGTGAGTTTCGAGAGAATTGTTCTGTGCTTAGTATTTCTTGTTTGTATTGTTTTCCGAGTCTGTGTTTCGGTCGTTTGTTTTGTTTTTTGTATCTGATTGCCATCCTGGTCTTGACCTCAGTCCGTGTTCTCGCGACCCTGATTCCGGATTCTGATTTTGTACCTTTGCCGTGCCTTCCCGTTTATGACCCCTGCCTGTCTTGACTTCCCCCTGGACTGTGATTTTGGTGAATTAAACATCGTTTTGGTCACTCCTGCCTGCTATTGGGTTCCTGTTTCACCGATCATAACAGTACGAACTCGCCAGTTGGGACCCAGCAGGCCTTCCACTCAATGGAGATCGACCCATTCGGCGCGGATTCCTATGAGGAATACCTCATGGGAATCTGGGGGCAAAATCCGGAGTTTGCCCGCCGTCATGCCGACCACTACCCATCACTCCGGAATCCTCCTCCCAGCTCCCACTCCGTTAGGCTCGGAGTGGTCTCTCTCCATCCGGATAGCTCCGAGCCTAGCCACAAACCCACACCTTCTGATTTTGAAGGTACCCGTCTTGCCCTTTGCCCGAGGGGCTATGGTCCCGGGAGGAAGCGATGGGGTCTTGGCTCCCGGATCCGTCGACGGGCTCCACCACCCGTTGACGGAGGATCCATCACCCTTCCGTCCCTGCCCAAGCCTCCTGTCCCGTCCCGTCCAAGCCCTCCTGTCCCGTCCCGGCCTAGCCCTCCTGTCCCGTCCCGGCCTAGCCCTCCTGTCCCGTCCCGGCCTAGCCCTCCTGTCCCTTCCCATCCAAACCCTCCTGTCCCGTCCCGGGCTCCGTCTCCTGTCTCATCCCGGACCCCGCCTCCTGTCCCGTCCCGGGCCCCGCCTCCTGTCCCGTTCCGCCCCAGCCCTCCTGTCCCGTTCCGCCCCAGCTCTCCTGTCCCGTTCCGCCCCAGCTCTCCTGTCCCGTTCCGCCCCAGCTCTCCGGTTCCGTTCCGCCCCAGCTCTCCTGTCCCGTTCCGCCCCAGCTCTCCTGTCCCGTTCCGCCCCAGCTCTTCGGTCCCGTTCCGCCCCAGCTCTCCTGTCCCGTTCCGTCCCAGCTCTCCTGTCCCGTTCCGTCCCAGCTCTCCTGTCCCTGTCCGTCCCAGCTCTCCTGTCCCTTTCCGTCCCAGCTCTCCTGTCCCGTTCCGTCCCAGCTCTCCTGTCCCGTCCCGTCCCAGCTCTCCGGTCCCTTCCCGTCCCAGCTCTCCGGTCCCGTCCCGTCCCAGCACTCCGGTCCCGTCCCGTCCCAGCTCTCCGGTCCCGTCCCGTCCCATGCCTCCTGTCCCGCCCCGGTCCATGCCTCCTGTTCCGCTCCGGTCCATGCCTCCTGTCCCGCCCCGGTCCATGCCTCCTGTCCCGCCCCGGTCCATGCCTCCTGTCCCGCCCCGGTCCATGCCTCCTGTCCCGCCCCGGTCCATGCCTCCTGTCCCGCCCCGGTCCATGCCTCCTGTCCCGCCCCGGTCCACGCCTCCTGTTCCGCCCCGGTCCACGCCTCCTGTCCCGCCCCGGTCCACGCCTCCTGTCCCGCCCCGGGCCACGCCTCCTGTCCCGGCCCGGCCCACGCCTCCTGTCCCGCCCCGGTCCACGCCTCCTGTCCCGCCCCGGTCCACGCCTCCTGTCCCGCCCCGGTCCACGCCTCCTGTCCCGCCCCGGTCCACGCCTCCTGTCCCGCCCCGGTCCACGCCACCAGTCCCGTCCCGTTCCCTGCCTCCTCTCAAATTGCGGGACCAGTTAACCTCCTGTCCTGAGCGGCCGAGCCCGCTAGCCTCCTGTCCTGAGCGGCCGAGCCCGCTAGCCTCCTGTCCTGAGCGGCCGAGCCCGCTAGCCTCCTGTCCTGAGCGGCCGAGCCCGCTAGCCTCCTGTCCTGAGCGGCCGAGCCCGCTAGCCTCCTGTCCTGAGCGGCCGAGTCCGCTAGCCTCCTGTCCTGAGCGGCCGAGCCCGCTAGCCTCCTGTCCTGAGCGGCAGAGCCCGCTAGCCTCCTGTCCTGAGCGGCAGAGCCCGCTAACCTTCTGTCCTGAGCGGCCGAGCCCGCTAGCCTCCTGTCCTGAGCGGCCGAGCCCGCTAGCCTCCTGTCCTGAGCGGCCGAGCCCGCTAGCCTCCTGTCTTGAGCGGCCGAGCCCGCTAGCCTCCTGTCCTGAGCGGCCGAGCCCGCTAGCCTCCTGTCCTGAGCGGCCGAGCCCGCTAGCCTCCTGTCCTGAGCGGCCGAGCCCGCTAGCCTCCTGTCCTGAGCGGCCGAGCCCGCTAGCCTCCTGTCCTGAGCGATGCAGCCGTCGCCGCCGGCCCCCTGAGCGATGCAGCCGTCGCCGCCGGACCCCTGAGCGATGCAGACGTCGCCGCCGGCCCCCTGAGCGATGCAGCCGTCGCCGCCGGCCCCCTGAGCGATGCAGCCGTCGCCGCCGGCCCCCTGAGCGATGCAGCCGTCGCCGCCGGCCCCCTGAGCGATGCAGCCGTCGCCGCCGGCCCCCTGAGCGATGCAGCCGTCGCCGCCGGCCCCCTGAGCGATGCAGCCGTCGCCGCCGGCCCCCTGAGCGATGCAGCCGTCGCCGCCGGCCCCCTGAGCGATGCAGCCGTCGCCGCCGGCCCCCTGAGCGATGCAGCCGTCGCCGCCGGCCCCCTGAGCGATGCAGCCGTCGCCGCCGGCCCCCTGAGCGATGCAGCCGTCGCCGCCGGCCCCCTGAGCGATGCAGCCGTCGCCGCCGGCCCCCTGAGCGATGCAGCCGTCGCCGCCGGCCCCCTGAGCGATGCAGCCGTCGCCGCCGGCCCCCTGAGCGATGCAGCCGTCGCCGCCGGCCCCCTGAGCGATGCAGCCGTCGCCGCCGGCCCCCTGAGCGATGCAGCCGTCGCCGCCGGCCCCCTGAGCGATGCAGCCGTCTTCCTGAGCGGCACTGTCTGCGCCGCCGTCCGCCTGAGCGGCACTGTCTCCGCCGCCGTCCGCCTGAGCGGCACTGTCTCCGCCGCCGTCCGCCTGAGCGGCACTGTCTCCGCCGCCGTCCGCCGGAGCGGCACTGTCTCCGCCGCCGTCAGCCTGAGCGGCACTGTCTCCGCCGCCGTCCGCCTGAGCGGCACTGTCTCCGCCGCCGTCCGCCTGTGCGGCACTGTCTCCGCCGCCGTCCGCCTGAGTGGCACTGTCTCCGCCGCCGTCCGCCTGAGCGGCACTGTCTCCGCCGCCGTCCGCCTGAGCGGCACTGTCTCCGCCGCCGTCCGCCTGAGCGGTCCCTCCTGCGCCTCCGGCCGCCTGAGCGGTCACTCCTGCGCCGCTGTCCTGTCAGTTTTTCCCTCCTCCGGACCCCCTCCACCCACCCTGCTCAGCATCCCGGACATTTCACCCCGAGTCCTGTTCACCCTCCCGAACTATTACCTGCCTTTCGAGTTTCCCTCCTCCGGACCCCCTCCACCCACCCTGCTCTGCATTCTGGACATTACGAACTTTTCAACCCCCCTGAACTATTGCATCGTTGCCCATTATCCCTCCTCCGGTCCCCCACCACCCACCCTGCTTAGTGTTATGTACTGTTGGGGACGTCTGGAAGCCGTCCCTTGGGGGGGGGGTACTGTCATGTTCTGAGTTTGTCATGTCATTCTGTCATGTATAGTATTGTCGGTTTCGGTAGCATACACTTTTCAATGTGTTCCGCAGCCTTGCGTTCTGTGCTGAATCTCTCGCTCCCTCTCACGGAGTTTTACTTTCGTTTCTGTACACTTCGTTTGTATTACCCTGCACTACTAACATTTATATAGGACTTATTATTACTAACTGGCTAAACACGGGGTGGTTAACTAATCTACTAATGTCAGGGTTTAATAGAATTATTACTAACACAAACTAACAATTTAATTCTCATCACGTTTCCACAGCTGTTTAGTGTTTCCTTACGTATCCAGTCATTGTCTTGTTAACTAATTCACTAACGACAGGGCTAGGATAGGATAATTACTAACGAATTACTAATTGCCTTGTTAAATGTCTTAGCTCTCTCGCTGGTTTCCATTTCCTGCTGCTCTCTAACTAATTGTCTGCACCTGTCTACACCTGCATATATACCTGCTGTCTTTGTTCCTCGTCGCGAGTTCGTCAAACCTTTTTCCATAGTATACGCGTGAGTCTGTTGCCTGTTTTTCCCCCCCGAGTGAGTTTCGAGAGAATTGTTCTGTGCTTAGTATTTCTTGTTTGTATTGTTTTCCGAGTCTGTGTTTCGGTCGTTTGTTTTGTTTTTTGTATCTGATTGCCATCCTGGTCTTGACCTCAGTCCGTGTTCTCGCGACCCTGATTCCGGATTCTGATTTTGTACCTTTGCCGTGCCTTCCCGTTTATGACCCCTGCCTGTCTTGACTTCCCCCTGGACTGTGATTTTGGTGAATTAAACATCGTTTTGGTCACTCCTGCCTGCTATTGGGTTCCTGTTTCACCGATCATAACATAAACAGTACCAATTTTAGGAAAAAAAATTCCTCGTCACTGGACACTCACAGACCTTTGAAAATAAGAGGTTTTTTGAAATAGAGAAGACATTTCAAAAGAGAGATGCTTTAGTTATACTTTATTTATTTTTACTTTTTAAAAAAAAGAAAGTGGCTTTCTAAATAGATAGCGTATCTTTTTTTAAAAGACAGAAGCTTTTTTAAAATGATTGCGTCTTATTAGAGGAGATGTTTTATTTAGTAAAACAACAGTGGTTTCTTCAATATATTTTAAAAAATTCAAAAGGCAGCAACTCATTTTAAAATATATATATACACTATAAAGCATCTTTAAAAAAAATACAGCAACTCATTTAAAAAATATTTCTTCTTATTTCGGAAGAGAGGTTTGCACTTCTGGGCCACCATAACCAAACCACTTCTACGAAATTTGAGTTAGGAATCTCATTGTACAAGTATGAAACCTTTATTTATAAAATGGAATTTACAAATCTCATGGTATAAAACTATAGCCTATTGGTTGGTGAATTATATAGCCAACCACCGGATACTTAGCTACATCTAGGTATCTAGCCACTACCCGGCAATAATTTTGGCAAATGATAACAGATATTTCAAATATTAAATATGTATAGCTACATTTATATGAGGCTAATCTAATATGAAGCCGATCTGTCTCATTAATTAATTTTCATCAGCATCATAAGCTGTTATATTCCTGTGATCACACTTACTGTATGATGCTTTTTGGTCTGTATTGAGGTGGGATTATAATTATAGTTCTCAATGGGGTTCATCTATCACATGCAAATAAAACAATAAAGCACGTAATATGGCGTGTAGCTCTGCATGATTTGACTCTTGGTATTCACTGTAGCCATCCCTGCCTTTGTGAGGGAGTGACCTAACTCGTTGTGGGGGAAGAGCTCCCCTGTACTTTTACTACAAAAACACCCTACAGCAATAACGGCAGGACAATTAGTACCCAGTAAGACTTAATCACAGGTCTGTGGCCCTTTTTAATAAAAAGCCAGATACATTGTACAGAGGGCAATTTCCCCCTGAGTTAATTATGTTATTATTCCATTATTTCAGATGGAGCAATTGTTCAAAGCCATTGTGACATCATGGGTCTTGTGCCGAACAGAATTTTCCAGAAACTGCTGGGAAGGAAGGGTTGGGTTCTGCAACTCTGTAGGCCGACACGAAGCCCTCTGAGTAGAACTATGTGGGTATAACTCTAACCTAATACATGACGTTAGTTGCAACCACAGCAAAGGATTCTCATTAATGCAGATATGAATTAGGCACTCACCTCAATCTGCCGAGAGTGTGGGCCTCCTGAAGGTGCTTATCTACTGATAACGGACAGGAAAGCTATGATTCAGCCATGGAATAGAAAGGGAGGGGAGAGGGGGCGCTGAAAGAACGAGAAGCATAGGACCGGGAAAAGAGCGGGAAAATGGAGAGAGGGGACAACTTGCCAAGAAGAGAATATCCGTAGTGATTAATCATATTTCTTCTCAGTGCAGTAAACTGTGATTAACACTTGCGTTAGCAGATCTCAATCAGCGTTTAGAAAAGGTGGTGTAGCAATGCAGAACAGCATAATGTGTGAGCTCGTGGGCTCTGGAGAGAGGTAGAAAGGCCGTGTGTTTAGCTAAAGCACTACTGCACAGTGTAGTGACATGCTTCAGTCTTGTGTCAAACATGTGTACACAAATTAAATTAAATGTGACCTAGTGCCTCTCCCTCTCCTATAAATTGTTATAGCCTTCTCCAGGGAGGGATGGTTATAGACAGCAGGGTAGTCCCCACAAGAGGGGCACATGGTCTGGAATACCACTGCACCTATAAGACCCGCAGAATTCTTGTAGGATGTGAATTGGGGGAAACGGGTTTAGGAAAAGTACCGAAACGTATAGGAGTCTCATCCCATGGAATGTGCATTACAGGAATAACTATAAACAAAGGAAGCATAAAAATTTTTATTTATTCAAAAACAGCAAGAGTGCTGCACTCACAGAACTAAACTGCATGCATAGATTTGAGAGTAGGGTTGTGCACCCCTTCTCGACAGTCCGGACATACCCTGAAATGTCCCATGGGAGTTAGCGACTCTACTTCAGAGCTAAGTTGCCATTGTGTGTTGTACTGTTTGAGTTTATCTTGATAGATACAGAAAAGAACAGGGGTAAAATTGATGGCGCACAATTTGTGTTCTCCATGGGAAGCAATGTGGGACAGAAAACATTTAATCAGAAAAATTATGAGAATTGCACACTTATCTCCATGCAATATAAAAAAAAAAGATTTCAAATTACCAACATGTTTCGGCAGTATGCCTTCATCAGGGTGTAATCTGTTCAACAGGTCATTATATCACAATAGGTGGAGGCCTGGAACACACCTGTGAGTAATAATCCAATTATCCAATCATTGGTTCAAAACCACTTGAAACTACAATCATCTTAATTTATAACATTTTAGTGGCCACATGTCTCAAAAAACACTACGGATCTTCAACAACAACAAAAAAGTATAAAATACCAGCTTACATACATAGATCAATGAAGTCCACAAAACATTATTTACCATGATAACATCATTGTGTGTATTGCATTGACTTGTATTGTGAATTGAGATTATCTGGATTTTGTAATATATTGTAATGTTTGATTAACCTGGCTCTAACCAAGTATTTTTTTTAGACTATGGTTTGATCTGCAAGAATGCCAATATATACAAATATGTGAAGATAATACATTGTCAATGCCTGGGAATTACCATAAAATGTTTTGTGTATTTGATCTATGTATTTTAAGATGGTATTTTATACTTTTTTGTTGTTGGAGATCTGTAGTGTTTTGTGAGACACTATAATGTTATAAATTAAAACGTTTGTAGTTTCAAGTGGTTTTGAAACGATGATTGGATAATTGGATTATTACTCACATGTGTGTTCCAGGCTTCCACCTATTGTGATATAATGACCTGTTCAATGGATAACCTTACTACATCCTGATGAAGGCATACTCTGTCACAGCTAAGAGGAAGTGAAGTATCCAATAGCTTGCATAGATGGTGTGCTGTGCATCGGTTTTGTAAAGCGAGTAGGGACGGAGAGTGAGAGGAATGATGGCGGCGAGTAGTAGTGGAGGGATTTCAGAGGACATTGAGGATAACATAGATGTTGAGGAACGGAGTAGATTAGCTAGCAGGAGAGGACGGGGTAGAGGGAAAGTGAGGATAGAAGAGCAGGTGAGGAAACCAGGTGATAAAAGTAAAAAACGGAGTTTGGAGGAAAGTAGCTCTGATAGTGAAGGATCGAGATCAGTTTGTAAGAAATTGGTGGGAGAAGAATTCAAAATAATACTGAAATTTAGGCGGGAAGATGAAAATGAAAATACCAACTTAAGTCTAATGGCTTTGACCAGGGAGTTGAAAAAGAAAGTAAGAGATACTGAAATGGCAAAAATACTTCGAGATGGAAGTTTGTTTTTTAAATGCAAAAACGAAGAACAGAAAAATAGGGCGTTGCAGATTGAAAATATCGGCAGGAAAACGGTGATTGAAAAAAAAGTATTGGGTGAGGATAGATTTAAATGGGGAGTGATAACAGGCATACCGATAGAAGAAGATATGGATAAGATTGGAAAGGTTATCGAAGGAGGAGAAGTGAGTAGAATTAAAAGACTGTTTAGAACAGTGAATGGAAGGAAGGAAAAGAGCTTATCAGTACTAGTGGAGTTTCAGGGTTCAATTTTACCTGAAAGGGTAAAAATTGGATATATGAGCTTTAGGGTAAGGGCTTATGTACCACCACCGCTACGTTGCTACAAATCCCAGAGATACGGGCATATTGCCGCAGTTTGTAGGGGGAAACAACGATGTCCTAAATGTGGAGGAGATCATAAGTATGGAGAGTGTGGGGATAATGTGCAAGCTAAATGCTGCAACTGTGGAGGTGGTCATAGCGTGGCATATGGCGGATGTGAAGTTAAAAAAAGAGCAATGAAAATTCAGCAAATCAAAACAAAGTGCAAGGAGAAAGCAGAGTAGAAGAATCTGAGAGAAATTACCAACCTTCTAGATTTGAAGTGCAAGGAGAAAGAAGAGTAGAGGATTCTGAGAGAATAATTGTTAACCAAACGTCTAGAGTTAGGATCGAACAGTGTAGTCAAACTAAAGGGTTGAGTACTGAAAAATTGGTTTTATTCATTGCCTATGTCCTCAATTGTTCAGACCAAGCTAAAAGCAAAACCGAGAAAATAAGAATAATAGTTAAGGGAGCGGAAAAGTTCTTGGAGGTGAAGGGACTTTGTTGGGAACAAATTCAAAAAGAATTGAGTCCGAATCAAAGTCAGGAAACATGTGCTAAAGGACCTATGTAGGAATTCAAATTGAGATGAAGAGAAGAGATTCAAATATGATTTAAGAGACGTATAATATAGATTGTTTTGTATCATTTTAGGTTTTATTTTTATTTTTATTTTTTTATTTTTTTTATAGATACAGACCTAAGATAACTTAAATTTAATGAATCCTCATCTACACTCCAATCCGGTTGGTGGCGGTAATGTACAATTTAATTGTTTGCAAACCGCCATAAAACAACAAAAGAAGAAGAAGAAGAAGAAGGCATACTCCCGACACATGTTGGTAATTTAAAATAAATATTTATTATATTGCATGGAGATAAGATAATGTGCCATTCTCAATTTTTCTGATTGAATTAATTAGCACCTTTTTGGGGTGTGTGTTCTACTATCTTTTCGACAGAAAACATTTTACACAGGAAAGGACTGTACAGGGTTGAAAATGACTGTTTTTGGCAGGCTTCAGACGGAATGTGAAAAATGTGGATAGGATCAGACCGCACAGGGCTTATAATGTGTTAAAACTGACTGGGTAAGAACCTTGAATGAAGATTCAAGGTTCTAAACTGATTCAATTTGATCATGGCCAATTGTTTGACAGTCTCTTCTGTCATGGTTTGATGCTGTTTATTGAAAGTATGTCCATGTGAAAAGATGCATGTTTTTACATTAAAAAAAACAAGTATATTTTTTCCATTTGAATACGATTTGAAAATCCTGTTTCAGACTTCTTCTATCCCAGAATTCACTGAGTGATATTTCTGTGCTATTTTCTTGTGCAAATAAATTGTAGTAATTGCCCAGCTCGGATCTATACTTCTCATTGAAACCTGGAATTGAGTCCTGCTTTTGGATCAAAAATCCTGATAGCCTAAAGTCAATTGAGAGCTGATTCACAGAATAGTGGCTTACTTAGTTTTTTTGAGTTAATCAGTGTTGTAAATACATTGTGTTTCTCTGTAATTCCAGTGAATGTTTTCATGCATTGGTGGTTCACTGTTTTGTCTATGCCATCTATCTGTGGAGCCAGTGCATGATATACATTTTTAAACTGTTCAAATTTATTGTAGATTTTGTGTATTCTAATGGTCACAACTTTCAAACCACTGGATCATGTCAACCACACTTGCCATTTTCAGTGATTAATGAGACCCATGTCTTCAAATCTTTATCCCTCAACAATGCACTGTCAGTGCAAGTCAGGTGTAATAATAGCTATTTATTTTATTCATCTCTTTGAGCAGAGCACAAAGTACTTTACAAAATATAAAGGCAATTTCAAAAATGCATAACATAGGAAACGGTGATAAAAAATTAACAATGATAAAAGAAGTCAGTACCTATAGCCCTATAGCAAAATCAATAGTAAACATTTACAGTTAAAAGCAAACCAATTCTTTTGCCTTTAAAGTGATGTAATATTTTAACATCGATTCTAAAAGCCAATAGAAACCAGTGCAGAGAGGCGAGGATTGGAGTGATGTGTCTTATTGAGAAGCCTTTGAGAAGTCGTTGAATTTCAAACGATAATTGCAACTGTGAGAAGGCTGTGCAGCATAGACAAGTGTGAAGATTATAAAAATGGTCAATGATAAAGTAAAAGCATGAATGACCTTCTCAGTAAGCTACACTTTATCAGCAAAGAAAACATTAATCAGTTTTGATGGATTTTCCTTGAAGAAAAAAAGAATAGCCTATGCAACATACAAATAATAAGCTATGCCTGCCGTTTGTTGACTTGCTATCAGCCGTTTTATCGTTTTTTTCATTTTGAGTTTATGCAAAGTAGCGGTCTGCAACAGACAGACCGCTTTGACAGAAGTATGGAATTTGGCCCGCCATTTATTCTATGTGTGATTAACCTTCATGTTATGGTCTATATGACCCAAAATTACTTTTTGTTTTTGCAGCACTTCAAATTGGTCATTTTTTTCAGCAAACACCTGTAAGAGAAGTAGGAAATACACATTACAAAGATATTTAGAACTTTTATGTTTTTTCATATGAACGCTAGATGTCATCACAATCCCTGTGGTGGTTCGGGTCTATATGGCCCGTCATAATTCATAATTATGCTAATTATGCTAATTATTACAGTACACCACATTTGCAAATGTAGCCTGGGAAAATACACACAGGACAACAAAACTAAAGTTTTAGGGTATTTTTATTCTATATGATCTATTTGAGATAGCAGGACCTTTATAGTAGGCAAAACAAAACAAACTCTTCTTCTTTCAAGAGTGTACACAAAACTCTGTCTCTCATAGGGGCAGTCCCTATGCTCAGTTTACAGTGCAACCTTATATGCAGTATAAAAATAAAAGAATCCAATACAAAAAGAAAACCCAAAATAAAATACGTCAGAAATAAAATGCAATGCAGAACAAATACGGTAGTGGCAATTCTCTGAAGGTAAAAACAAAAACACCATTAACATGAATCCCACAAACCCTGTACTCTTTAATATCATAACATAAGTTATTTTCTGATAACTGTATTGTCTACTCCCTCTCTCACACGTGCACTAACTCCAGGACACGCGTCAGCTTAACCTTGGAATTCTCCTTGCACAGGCTAAAAACAGGGGTGGAACGTTTGCATCATTCTCTTTACAGAAATTAAAATCAAACTTCCTATGTACAATGAAACAAAATGAGTAATAAACAAATGGATAGATTAAATGCCTTACAGCTAATCAAAACGAGTGCAATCAGAATGCATAGGCCACAAACCTGCTAGCTACTCCATTGAAGAACTCCTGTGCACATGCGACCAATATCTGGCACCCTCCGTCACTATACACATCAAAATATGCAGCATCCGTCAGTCAAACAGTCTTAAACATATACATCGATATTTGTACAACCATATTTTACACTTTACATCGATGTTATTGAAACATTATTCACCTGTTTAACACGCAGCCATCCAGCTACTCTACAGTGGAATTCGCGCAAAGTACCACCTGCGTTCCTTCACTTCCCCTTAAGCACTGACGTCACCTCACGGCCTTAAAGACACACACACACCCTGTAAATAGGCCAGCAGCATAGACAGAAAAAGGGGACATAAAACTACTACCTGGTTACACAAAAAACACACCCAGAGTTGCTGCACATGGCATGTGTAAGTGCTGGACTCCCATGACTTTCAAAAAACAAACAAACAAAAAAACTGACCCTAAGCCTCACCTTGACTCTAACCCTTACTGTTACTGTCCGATAGTCCCGCCCATCCCCTTCAACCCCCCCTTACAAAGAAATCATTGCAGGTTCTGTGCATAACCCTAATCCCACACCAAATCACATAACCCTATCCCAGAACCTAAAAAACGATCCTTCTCTTTCATACCCCCCCCCCCCCCCAAAGATTTTTTATAAAGCCAATAATAATAAACGCCTTGATTGTTAGGTTAACCATTACCCATGTACCCTGGCTAACACTTGAGTCTGGACCGTATTCCAGACTCTGGTAAAATGGCTTTGATCTTGTCTGCAAATTACGTAGATAATGAAGGGACTGTGCGCTCAGGCAACCTGCGCTGGTTGGATATCGCCATTTCGAATTGAACAAATCTCAAGCTGTTTTAATTAAGCACCGCCTCACCAAATATCACCAATCTGTCCTCCTAGTCCAGCTGTTTTTACGTCTGTGACCAAACTGTAGGCTATGTGACGAAAACCAAGGCGTTGTCGTTTACACGACAAAAACATCGGAATTGTTGGTGCTTTGCAACATGTACATAGTTTGTTTACCAGAGAAGAAATAATTTCAAGCAAAATCCTTAAAGTGGGACTTTACCTTGAAAGGAGTAGCTATATGCCAGTCTTGCTATATACGACTGCAGCAGTCATTAGCAATGCTCGAGACATGGAAAGCTGGGGTCAGAGGAAAGAGCTGGTATATCAAACTTTTACCGAATGTTTAGCCGAGCGTTCATTCCCATAGGTTAGCCACTTGTTTGTTAATTATTAGCCAGCCACCTGTGTTAGTTAGTTTTTCCGGTATGGGCGAAGTAGCTAATAATGATTGACAGGCACAGGAAATGTGTTGACATGCAAGCCCAGCAGAAAGTAAATTAGCTAGTAGCACTAGCTAGCACATACCACACACACAAACCCCCATCCACACACAAACCTAACCCTATATTCTGTGCCACCCTCACCCCATAAGTGCTGCTACAGGCTCTTACAATGTCAAGAGTAAATGGTACCCTCTCAGGTTGTGTTCATTACAAAGCAATATGCATGTGTGCCAAATTTTATGATTCTATTGAAAAAGGAAAATGATCCAAAATACATACTGAAACCATTGCCCCTAGGTCTAGCACATACACATATGTAAGTGTGAAAATTGTCAGATTTCTACTCAAAACAGGTGTCTACTATAATTGAGTTTAATCATTGACCTATATGTGGTTCTAGAGGCTCCTACAATGTCCAGGTAGCATGGTGTAAACATAGGGATTTCCTGTACTTTACCTAATGAAACATCAAATTTTAGAGCCTGAGGTAAGTGAAATTTTGTGAATTTTAAAACCTGTATGGGAAAGTGCCACCAGAATTACCCACAGAAAATCTGAGATAAAAACTAAAATGGGTTGTATATTTTTTTAAGTTTCATACAGCTACCCCACAAATGACCCACACAACACCTTTGTATACATATAGTTGGTACAGGACCTTTGAAAATATAACATTATATTTATTGTGTGTTTACTATTTAATCTTGACAAATTAGGTGAAATCATATAGTCTCAGGATGAAAAAATAATGTTAACTGGTTTTTAAGAGACGTCAGACATTGAATTGGGTCAAATTGACCCCGAACATAAGAAGAGGGTAAGAACACTTCTCTTAAATCTTGAACAACATCCACTCAAAAATGTCTTTTCCCCAACTAACAGAGGATTCCCTACTTGGTGTTGATATCAGATTAATTTATATTAGTTTATAATGGTCACTTGACTGTGCTGCTTCAGTGCTTATAGCGACCTCTAGAGTATAATTGAAATTCAAGTTTAAATCGCTGTGGGTCACGTAATAAAACTAAAAACGGGTGGCCCGTGAGTAAATAGGATGAAAGTAAACCAAAAACTTTTTTCTTTTTTTTTCTTTATTATACTATCTTTGCCCTTCAGCATCGGGGAATTATCCTCTATGGCCTTTCTCTAGGAGACCTCACCTACAATGTAGAAACCCAGCCTAAATTAGGGTGGGAATTGGACATACTTATTGAGCACCAAATTTATTTATTAAAAACCTACACTTTTAGTGTTACCACTTTAGAAAGAGAACAGACTGTCAGAGGACTGCATTGCTGGTTCAATTGTCAGATGCATTAAATTACAGTGCATTGCTCAATTACAGAGCAGACACCCTGTCAGATATAAAAACATACCAAAGTAATGCAGGTTAAATACCTTGTTCAAGGATGCAATGCCAGTGCCCCATCTGGGCATTGAACCTGCATGCTCTGTATTATAAAGATTATGTATATATCACATCCTCAATTTGTGTCAACTCTTGTGTTGGAATAACAGCAGCTGCTAAACCTGTTTGTATGAATTAAGAGTCAATCCTGTACAACGTGCCTTTCCAGCTCTTGTCGTTCTGCCCATTGCTTTGGCGTAAGACCATACTGTTTTGTTTGTTTGTTTTCATCTGCAGTGTGTGTATTAGGCAAGAGGGAGGAGCATTTCTCAGTATGAAGATAGTGTGAGGTAAACTGTATTCTTATGGTCAGGGGTTCATGTGACCTGAGGACACCCCACAATCTTGAAGTGTAATGTGGGCTGCTCTCTACACCCACATGTACAAGGGCCAGGACTTTCACCAGCTATTCTGGGTAAAGTGTGGGAATCTGTAAGTGTCGGAAGCAAGCTGGTCACCTTATTTTGCTTGTGTACAGAACTGAAATGATGTGCAATGTGGCCAATGGCCTTTTTCAGGGTTCGGTTAGAGCCCAACCTTTCTGTGGGTAATTGGGTTATTTTTTGGCACCCAAGGTGAAGAGACGGAGCTGAAGAGTTTCTGCTGCAGTTGTAACTGCTGTAGTGCTACAAACACCCTGAAGAAAACATGCGACACTCCAAAACGTCATTTTGAACAGAGAATTGGCAACAGAATTGAACAGGGCCAGGGGCAATGACAGTGTCCAGTTACTTCGATTCTGGAGTTCTTCTCTACACTAAGATACATACACACACGCGTGCACACTCGCACACATTCAACACAAAATGACTTTAATAAACCCAGAGGTACAAATGCCCTTCACTTTGGTCTCTCTTTCTCTCCTTCACGCACTCCCACTTTCCCTCTCCCTCCTTTCTTCTCTCGTTCTCTCTCACACAAAAACAGTCACACAGAGACAGACATACACACAGACGCACACATATGTGCCCACACACACACACACACACACACACACACACAAAGGGGCAGGTAAAAGTGATGAGCAACCCCAAATTGTGTTGATGCTGTTCAGTGGAGTTCAGAAATGGTCACTGTCAGTTTGAGTCAACATGGCATAAATGTGTTAATCAGATATTTTAGTCAATGCAGTATTGTTGACATCATGGTAATTCAACAATATTATTTGTTCTTGGCGCAGTTTCCATTGTCATATAATTTAAACCTAACCCTCATATTATGTTAGGGGTCAATTTGACCCGATTCAGTGTTTGACATCTCTTAATAACCATTTAACCTTATATTTTCATCTTGACACTATATGACTTGGGATTGTTGTTGATTGTTTACATGTTGGGATTAAATAGTAAACAGGCAATAAACACAATGCTATGTTTTCAAAAGTACTACACCAACTTTGTATACAAAGGTGTTGTGTGGGGTCATTTGTGGGGTAGCTGTATAAAATGTAAAAATATATACAACCTTTTTTATTTTTTATTGATAGTTTTGTGGGAGATTGTGGCACTTTCCCATACAGGTTTTAAACTTCAGAAACTTTTACTTACCACTTATTCTAAAATCAGATGTTTCATCACAGAGTTTGAATATTTAGGGATAAAAGGCTGGTCAATTGGGAGACACACAAAAGGTGACACAGAAAGTCTCCGTTTTGCGTCATTTTAAACTTTTGGGGTCAATTTAACCCCAAACACAAAAAATGTCATAAAATTTTAACATAATATGAGGGTTAATCACTAAATCACATTCATTGTTCTTTTCAGTCCAGAAGCCACGTACCCGTTACCCGTTAGCTTGCATTATAAATTTAAATGACATGATTCAGAGATTAAATTTAAAACAACATAATCCGAAAATGAAATTGAACTCGATACACTATAAAACTAGTAGATACCAAAATTTTTGAAAAAACAAACACTTTGTGTTAATCACCAGAAGCATTGTGTGCATTTTGCATAGTCAGCCCATGACGCTGAGTTTGTCGTGCATACCTGTATGTGTGTGGGGGTCTGCGGTGCGTACAGCAAGCATGTCGGTTAGGGGCGGGGACTGCAGTCGGCACACCATTTAGTGGGGTTGTGATGAAGCGACGTGGGATGTGATGTGATTAATGGGTTTTTGAGCAAAGAAATATAAACACCAGGATTCACCACGTGGCCCCGGGCCTTTTCAGGAGAAAGTGGAAAAGAAGAGGAGCTTACTGTCGAGACACAGGATGATACTGTGAGCTTCATTCTTTCTCTCTCTCTCTCTCTCTCACACACACACATCAAAGACGACGGGGGGAAGGATAATAACAGCATTTCAAAAACGCACAAAGAGCCTTTAGATATTAATCCGCCCGTGCTGCCACTCTTCTGTGCTCTCAGGCAACACCGTCACGCAGGGTTGACGTTTTTCTTATTAAACCCGGAGAAGCTTTCAGTCAAGCCCAACCTGTAGGAACATTACTTATTTTAACAGTAGGAAGACATGCTCCTTACATTTGGGCAAGTATCTAGTGGTTGTGAAGAGGGCATTGGGGTTTGGGGAGTGGTTTTGGTGGGGGAGGGGGTTGAAAACTCCAGCTAATTGCCTGTTGATGGAATTGTTGTGGCTCCTTGATTATAAAGCAGCAGCTAAGTGTTATTGATTCAGGTGCTATAGGGAATGCCTGAGAGTGGTGTGGTATTGGACCCCGACTGCTCCTCTATACATTATTCAGCAAGCAGCAGACAAGATGCTGTGGCAGGCCACTCTCCCAAGGCCACCAGGGATCAGCCCCTACAGGCCTCCCTCACCCGCCCTCTCACTAGCCCTCTGACTGGGAGATGGATATTGTTGCTTTGGGATGACACCGTTCCATCGACCCAAAGTCAGATGGGGTTAATTTATGAACTGCGCAAAACCCTGGTCTCTTCCCAGTCAAACACGAACCAATCACGACCCATAAGGTCTCTGTCATGACCTGGAAGCTAAAGGGTATCCTAGTAGCGAAAAAGTTGAGTGGCAAAGTCACGCGCCTAGAATGGTTGGCGGTTTCTCCGCACTGGGGATGATGCCAGGCGCGGCAGACGTATCAGGTTCCCGAAAGGAAGAAAACAGTAAAAGCATTGGATTTCTCTCCAAAGAAATTCGCTGTTCTGATCTCGACACCAAAGTTTCAGATTAAAAGAGTTCTGTAGGCCCTCTCAAATGACAACCAAAAGAGGTTACGCTTGTTTCTATCATTTTGTCATGGGCTTGATTCAATTGAAAACATACACTATGAAATCCGACGATAAGCAGTGTTGAAAATGAACACTAATAGGATCACAACTACAGTAACTCCAGAAGACTCTACGCCACCCCCACCAACACTGAACCTGCCAGTTGAGACTCAATACCCTCAAACACGTATAATGTATCTTTGTTTTCACTGATTGCAGTTCACTCATAGATCAATGGGCTGGTCGATATTGTACAGCAATTAACATTTAATATCCTTCTTTACCCACTTACTCCATTAATGGCAGATTGATTATTCCAGAGGAAGCCTACAGCAAGGAATTGTCCAAATCTATTTTATCTGTCCATCAAAGTATCAATGAGGTGATTGTACAGTAGTCCTGAAGACAGAGCCGGTTTTTGGCATAGGCAGTATAGGCAAATGCTAAGGGCGCCACCACCCAGAGGGGGCGCAACAAATGGGAGGGGGGAAAAAAAAGTTTCGCTTTTAAAAAAAATTACAAAAAATAAATAATTTTTGACTAAATACTACTAGTTAACACTGTTATTTCGAAATATTAAATAACCCCACAACAACCAACGTAGCTCTATAGCATAGCCTATTAAATAATAATAATTTCTTAGTTCATGTCACCCCGCCCCCCTCCAGCCAGGCAATTACGCTGCGTTCACACATCCAGCAACTTCGGTCGCCCAGTCGCCGGAAGTCCATTCATTCTCTATGAAGCTGAGTGACGGTCAGCGACCTGACCGACTAGAAAACTGAGCGACCAAAATTGGCCGATAAATGTTGCCCGAAACTTAACTTTTGAGCGACAATCAGAGTTCCGCGCTTCATATTTCTCCAACCGATACGAAACCATTTCGTGAAAAGGGGTCCCACTGTTGCCAGCAGCCGGTCGAACTGCTCACAATCCAGCCGAAAATAACGCTGGAAGCGGTCCCCGTCCAGGCGGAGTTCCTGCACCAGCCGGTGAAATTCTCCGAGCTGCCGGCGGCGTTGTACGGTGCTATGCACCCAGAGTCTCCGGCGCTTCCTCCGGCGTAAATAAATTAGGGCGACAGCTAGCAGTTTTTTTTTCCGGTTCATTTTCCAAAGTGGTAATCATGAAGCTGAAGACTCAATTTATAGTAAAAAAATATCCCTCCAAAACGTTCAAATAAAGGAGGGAAATAATCTAATTGGAAGTTTAATATCATTTCATGAACGCAATCTACGTAATATTGCCTATCAAACTAAGCTAGGCTAAATAGGGTTAGCAGCGGTAACAACAGTAAATAATTTATATATTATCATTGTATAATTATCAGTGTCATAACATAACCTTAAAGGATATGTGTAGCTGTTCTACCAATATCACATTGAGCCAAAAAAATACATGTTGAGTTTTATACATAAATCTATCTGTGTATCTAGCGTAGATAATAGATAAAGATCGGTAGCTCGCGCCGAAGATACATATAGGCTAGCCTATCGCTAGATAGCGAGAACACATCATTATCAGTGTCATGACGTAACTATAAAGAATAGGATGCATCGCAAATATGTCTTTGTTATACGTAGGCTATTGCCGTTGTTTCTCTTTATCAAATAATTGTAGCTGCACGAACTGACTTGGATGACACAACGGGAAGCTCTTGCCCCGCCCCCAGCCTCGTAGAATTGACCGACTCAGCGACCAGTTGCTCGCTGTGTGAACACAGGGTTAATGTGATGAAATTAATTGTCTAGTGCTCTGACTTTAGGCGCATCCTGCCCCGGTACCGGGGGCGCTTGGGTTGAAGAGGATAGTGCCAGATAACTTAAGTTAGCTAGCTAATATTACTGTAGCCGAGCCGAGCGTTACATTAGCTAGTCACTCACACACACACATCAGCTCTCTCAGTCACTCTGCACCTTCTTGCTAGCTAGCTGGACAGCGGCAAGAGAATGGTCGCCTCATCTTGAAAAATACATAGACTATACGTGCATAACAGTAGCCTACATAAAATAAAAGTAGGCTACATAACAACTAATAAAAATAAGAACTGTAGTACCAGTCATCATCAGGGAAATTAGGTCTATTCAGCAGGTGTTAGTCCTGTGTCATACTGTAGGCTACATGTTTATTGACATCTGGTTACCCTGTAATCAAAATGCTATTCCTTTTCATCTCCTTTATAATGAATTGTTGTAGTAAGCCTTTGGTTTGTTGTGTTACAGTTCATAATCTCTAAAGTTAGTTTATATAGTTAGTTACATCAGTGTTATAAAGTGCATATCATTAATGTTAATGCCAAATAAGCTTTCCCATTATGCTATATTAGTATTACACTGCAGTTTACTGCTTTTTTTGGACTGTAAATGTAAATCTACATTTCATTGTAATGACAATAATGTTTAATTAAATTTCCATTAGTATGCATGCCCATCTTATGTACAGTATAGCAGACATGCATCTTTTTAAGTTTTTCATCTTTATTCTTGTAAAAAAAAAATTACTAATAGACTAACACCCAATGGTCATACACTCTTCTTCTATATTTTACCTTACTTTATTTATGGCAGTAGGCTACTGGTTTCTTTAATATATATATTAAAGATAATATATTGTGAATATCTATAATAATAATGTCACTGTTTTGATGTTAACTGTTTGATTTTGTGGGTTATTTTCAGTAAAAGAAAAATGTGAAAACAAAAGTGTGAGTGCATGTTATTGGTAGTGAATAAACTGTGATGCAAGGGGGCGCCAGATAAAATCCTGCCTAGGGCAGCCACTTGATCAGAGCCGGCCCTGCCTGAAGACGTGCTTCAGAGGGCGTCAGTAAAGATCTGTCCGTCTTCACTTTTCTTTTCACTTCTACTTTGGCAGTCTTGCCTCCTGCTATAAATTTTATTTTCTTCTGGTCTCATCAACAGCGATGCAAACAAGGTGGTCATGAGTAAAGGTGAGAACTTCTCACCTCATGGCGACAGACCAGCCTTTCTTGTCCACCCTTGCCATGAGGTGATGTCAATAACGTTATTTTAAGAAAGTAAACATAGATTTTAAACTACACAATGTACAAAAAAAAAACTCATAACTTTCTCAGCATATGGATTTTATATATAAAAAAATATATTAATAAGATTCATGTTCACTGAATTATTTCAGAACTATCGAGCTCTGATGTACTCTTGCCCAGACATATGCAGTATTTCTCTGGAACAGAAGCCTAAATAAGTCTGAATAATTCCTCCGAAGCCAGTGATACCAGCCACTGCATCTTTACATTCACAATCCACCAGCTGAACAGGCAGATGGGCTTGCTGGCCACAGTCAACACTGTGCGTTAAGTCAGTGTACAACCTCGTATATAGTGGGTCAGCTAGCCATTTCACTATCAGAAGGGTCCAGTATGTATGTTCTAGCACGGCACTATTGCTTCATTAAAACATTTTAATGTAGGCTTTCTTTGCCCATTGCCACATGCCACATGATTGAGCTACACTTCCGCCCGCATTCATAGTCTCCATCTCCTCTGTTTCCTGCAACTAAAAACGGACAGCAAAAGACAATAACATAAGGGAAATAAATTGAGATGAAAAACTATGGAGGGAGAGAAGGAAACGGAGATGAAGGGAGTGAGTGAATGAGTGAGTGAGTGAAATCGACAGATAAAGCAGAGCGCTAAAGAGACATGCAGGAAGAGAGAAAGAGAGACGGTAAAGGGGCGGGAATTGGATGGAGGGAAATGGGGAGAGAGGAAAATAAGTGCAGCGGGATGGTAGAGGGAAGAAAAAGAAAGTAAAGTAGGATGAGAGAGGGGTCTGGGCTGAGATGCGCTTCCCCAGAGGAGAGTACCCATCAATCCTCAGGTCTGGATCAGCGGAAAAAAAGACAACGACTCGGCACAAATTTGCATCGATCTCTCCTCGCTCGCTGCACATTGAAGAACATACTCTCTCACATACTCTCTCGCATCCTGTCCTCTCTTTAGGGGTCTTTGGAACAACAATAAAAACCAGTGCATTTGTCTGCTTCTCCCACTGTTGCATTTTATACACACTGTCGGAGAGAGAGAAATTATATTAGGGAAGAGGAGAGGAGACCAGTGCCGTGGTATATCCTCTGCAATTCATTTTTGTCCACTGTGGGGGACACAAGTCGTAATCTCAAGAACCATATATTCTAGTAATTATAATCTACTATATTGTGCTGAAGCCTGCACTACAAGGGACATTCAATAAAAATATATTTATATGTCGTTTTTGTCATCCAAGACACTTGTATTATGTCACAAAACTTAAAACCCTTAAAACCCTTCTTCTGCAGGTTCTCAGGAGCATATAATCAAAGTACACAATTCTACCGGTAATGGATTCTATATTAGAGCACCTGAAAATAATATGAAATAAAAAAAACAGAATGTTTATCACTGTATAGGTCCATGCCACTAAAGCTTTGAAATGAGAACAAAAAAATCTGCCCTCTTTTCTAATTAGCTCTCAGAGTTATTGCAGTGCAGGCAAACTGGCCAATTGTCATAGTTCAACCGGCTGTTCCAACCATCCAGCATTCACCTCACAGACTGTGAAACTGAAGATTAAGCAGTTTTTTGAATTATTGTCCAGTTGGCAATTTCATATTTATGGTACATCCAACCTCACATGTGCAGTGTCCAGTTCATTACCGCAGTATATTCGGAAGGACCGATTGTTATACAGTTCTCCCTTTGCTCCAATGAATCAGTCATAAATACTGTATTACAGTGCGTCCAAGGTGACCATTCTCCAGGCATTGTTAAAACATGAATGATTTACTGTGAACTGATCTCTGTAACTACATAATACTGAATCCATTTCATCATGTATAGATGGACAATTACTGGACGTGTTGGTTTCTTAATTTCTTCTAAAGATTCAATTATGTAACATTATACAATAATAGCTATATTAATACATTCTACTGTCATATTTATATACTAAGCGATAGTAATTGTTCAAATGATACTGGTCTATGAACCTGTTGCATAGTGCCATTATTTAGCATTTTTGCAAAACAATAAATAAAATGCATTACAATTCATATAAAACAAAGTTTTAAAAAACTTTTTTCATTATTTTGTAAATTCCTACCTATATGTACTTGATTCATTTTATCATTAATTCTTCAACGCTTTGCAACAAAGAAAAAAATAACAACGGCAGCCAAATCGCGTGAGCGAAATGAGAAACACAGCCAGAGGTGCCGAGATAAGATGCAAAAAATAAATGAAAATGGCGCAGATATAAATGTCCCTGCATCCTGCATTATAAAAGTGTATTATTAACCTCAGTGTCCACGTTCCCTTTGGGCCTCTGTTCTTAACAGGAAATAGACCTGTGTTTTTGCAATTATATTCACCCCCGGGCGAGTCGTTTCTATGAAACAGAATGGCGTAATCTTCCCTGATCCTTTAGCCGGAGTGACAGCAGGCGGCCGCACTGTAGCGGGAACGAGCGAGTAATCCATCGGCAGCCAACGGAACCGGCGGCAGCGCTCCGTCCCACAAAGCCCGTCGGACGCTGCGTCACATTCTATCGATTTGCGTCGGAAGATTCCTTATCTGTCCTTACTGCCGTCTCTCCTTGTTATTCGCCCGTTTAAATGGCGACTGAAAATAAATGTGCGTGGTTTAAGAAGTCGTTTTTTAAATTTTTTTAAATAAAAGTGATTCCTGGTCAAAACGCAGATGATGCTATGAAGATGTCCGATAGAGAAAGGCGAGTGGGAAATACTACGAAGACATATCTTCATTCCTCATGGCGTGCTCAAATAATGCTGGATATTTTGAGTGGCCTTCTTAGTCAAAGATTCTACATGATTTTGTCCATGATTATAATAAAGAACAGAACCCAGATGGAATGAAGTGTAAGTTAAGTTTCAGAGACAGATATTTACTAAATGAAAGATCAGAGGGATTGAGCTCCCATGCTGTTAGAATATGAGTCACCAAGCTGACACATCTTATGCGCAATATTTGCAGTAATGCTGGGACAATGTCATTGTGCTGCAACAAATGTCATGATCATTTTGTGAGAATGTTCCCTGCGTCATTGCTAAAATTGCAGTGAAAAGGGCTGGTAGTGACTGAGAAAGACTTTCTCCATGGATCATACAGATGTATTCTGCCCGACACAAATTTACAAAACGCATCAAATCAGGTAAATACTGATGTCTCAGTGCTGTAAGAGCAAACGGCAATATTAAGTTATCAGACATCATCATGCCTACTACCACTGGGTTGCCTATTGTGTTTCTATCAAAATTCTGATGATTGCCATGTCGCACATTGAGAGTAGATGTCTACTAATGCAAATTTCTTAATCCAGATTATGTAAACCATATTGTGATAGGCCACTGAGATAGGGGCTGGGGTTCAACATTTGTGGAAGAGGGGTAGGGTTTATAAATACGAATGTGCATAAACGGCACACTTCTCTTTGCATAAATCACAATGAGGATCCCCTATATCCGGCAGTTTCATAATTAATAATTACTTGTGTGCGCAGCCGGCGATATTCTTAATAGAGCGGCTTTCCAGTGCAAGAGCGCGATCAGAGATTTCAGCACCTCACTCTTTTAATGTAAGTCATTTCTGTGGAGACTCCCTCTGGTGGACATTTGTGAGACCAGTGTGTGCGTGCTGCGATCATAGCCTCGCTGCGTCGAGGCCCCAACAGCTGGACATTAATCCTTTTCGTTATGAGACTCTATGCTGATTAGTAGTAAAATCATGGAGGACTGAATCATGGACACTTTTTTTTGTGTGAAAATTTGTCGTGAAATGGACCATTTATTTCTCAACACAGCCAGACTGACAAACGGCCAAACAGGCTAAATGTCACGCGAAGCCAGTCCCTGCGAAAGAGGCTAAAATGGAGATAGAGTACATAACAGGTTGGTGAAAAAAAAGGTTTGTGTCAGTCCAATCAGACAACCAACACTAACCAGGAAACAGTTAAAGAAGATGGTTCATTGCATATTGTTTGACGTGTCAGAAACACTGTATGAATCATCTCCATGCAATTGATACTCCTTTTGTTGATTGTGTTTCAGTAATATGGAGCCCTCTAAACATACATTTTACTGTGTTTAAATTGTGAATGTGATGCACAGGGGCACACAAAGAATAAAGCTAGAGGTCATTTTTTTAATGTAAAAATCATTAAAGTGATCATCCTCAAATCACATCCAGAAGGAATATACCCATTTCCACCTATTTAAATGCCATTAACACAATTGCCTTGAATACTAGTCTGAAAAATAAGCTACTGTTGTGCCAAATTCCCAAAACATTCAATATGAATAAACATCACAAGCTTGAGTGAAAGTGGTAGCATTTGTCTTAATCCTAAAATAAAGGGTCAGATTTCACCACATTGATTTTGTACAAAGTCAACAGGATATACAGAGCTGTTAACATAGCCAAGGCTTTCAATAGCTTCAGCAGGGCAAGTTTTTCTACATTTTTCATTAGATCACATTGTAAGGGCGGGTGGAGAAGAGGGACCCAGTAGCAGGCAGGGAGTACCAAAAAAACCGAAGTTTAATAATAATAAATTATCAGAAACATAAATGAAAATGAAAATTAAAAAATACAGAACAGACATAACTGTTTTGTCCGGCAGCGGCGCAGGAGGGACAGCTCTGGAGGGCAGCGGCTGCATCGCCCAGGAGGCCGGCGGCAACAGCTGCGTCGCCCTAGAGGGGCGGGTAGCTGGCTCTGCAACTCAGGAGAGGCGGGTATCTGGTTAGTTTGTTCATTTTTGTGTTTGTTTTCCTTATCCTTTGTGGGTTATTTTTCTGTTTCCTGGATTCCTGGTTTTGACTTCTGCTTGGGTTCTCACAACCCTGATTTTTGGACTCTACCTCTGCTGTGCCTTCCCGGTTCTGACCTCTGCCTGTTTTTTGACCATTCTTTAACCAATCATTAAACTTCGTTTTTTTTTTTTGGTACCCCCTGCTACTGGGTCCCTCTTTTCCACCCACCCTTACAAAAGGAACTCGCCAGTTGGGACCCAGCAGGCATCCCTCCATCATGGAATCTCGAGTTTTTCGAGGATCCCTTCTTCAACCCCCGACTACTATGAAGAATACCTCATGGGTATCTGGGGGCAGAATCCCGAGTTCGCTCGCCATCACGCCGACCACCACCGATCCCCCGGGACTCAGTTTCAACCCAGCTCCCACTCCGTGAGGCTCGGAGTCATCATTCATCGGAGTCATCATTCATCGGAGTCATCATTCATCGGAGTCATCATTCAACGGACAGAAACTCCTCAGAAACTCCTCAGAAACAGAGGCACATAACAATGACGCTATCAAAGGTGATGAACTCACCACAAAGGACTGAATGCACAAGGTATAAATACACTGAGGGAAACAAGAAACAATGAGGATCAGGTGTGAGGAACCGGGAAGGGCAATTGACAAACAGATGCACATAATAAAACAATGAGGAAAGCGATAATAAAATAACAAGGGAACACGTAATACGCGGACCGGATTCACACATAACACATAGACTTGACCATGAACTGTGCATGAACTGGGCAAGTGCATACAATTAGAGAATGGAAAGTGGAAACGGGAGTCAGCTGTAGTTAATAGAGAAATCAAAGAAAGATAATTTGTGATAGAACAGGCAGAGCGAGAGACAGCTGCAGTGAAGAAAGATGACATTAGTAAATTAGTAGATTAGTAGAAACCCCTGATTCTATGGCATTAGTAGATTAGTATTATATACAAGTTAGTCATTAGTAGATTAGTAGACCCTAATTCTAAGATGTTAGTGGTTATTAGTTAATTAGTATTATTTACAATTAAGTAATTAATAATGAAGGAAGGAATGAGAGTGGAAATACAGAGAAAACCGAAATCCCCACAGACTCCCGAAAAGTGTGAAACCACAGTGAAAACAATGAAACCACAAATAATCAGAAACATAAATACATGAATGAAAATCTAAATAAAAATGCAAAACAGACAGAACTCAGAACATAACACACATCCCTATATGTTATAGTATTGTATTTGTGAGATCTGACTCAGATCAGGTTATTGTTTTGTAAGTACACTTGAGTATACCATATAACTGGTTGTGAGACCTTTTTACCATTTTTGAATGCATATTCAAGTGAGTGTGTGTGTCTGTGTTTGTAATTATACACACATTTCTTTTGGCTTCTCCAGTTTACCATCATGACAATATTGTATTTTTTTAATTCTGGGTTTCATTGTGTGGAAAAAAAGCATCCGTCATACGTTGCGGTTTACAGAATAGTGACTTGGCCAAAAGAATCCCTATTTGGAGGTTTATCTAGTCGGCCGACAATGGAGTCTGGTAGCTACGAGTCTGCCTCCTAGTATAATCAGAGTGTGAGTATACATGAATATAGATATACCCCAGTTGTGGTGACTGAATAATGATTAAGTCTGATAAGTCTCTGTATCTGTATAGTGGAAAAATAATTACTCTACACTCCTATGTTTGACCTGCCTGTTGACAGCCCACTTATATGCAGAGAGCAGGATTGTTAATGCCTATTACAGTAATCTGAAAGCCTTAACGGCAGTATATCTTGCCAGCTGGAATCTGTCCTCTCTGTGGACATGTACAAGATAGATAGAAAGTCAGTTATTGTTCTGAAAATGTATGGGCTTCCAAAGCCTTCTACCATCCTAACAGTAATATTATATCCCATATTGGTTTTTTTAAGTAAAAAAAATAAATACCACTGTAAATACCACTGTAAATTCACCACTGTAATAGCTCTATGTAACAACTACTAAGAGCCAATAGTATGTTATGTGGGCTTTTTTTATTCCTTTTACAGATTCTTACCGGTTTATTAGTATTAAATGTAAAGATTTCAGATGTCCAAACAAAAAATGAAAATAAATCATCTCCACTACTGGCCAAAATACCCATGTTAAAAATATTCTTAATCTCTCCACACAAAGCAATCAGATTGAAAAGACTGGGAGATTTTCCAGGGTAGAAAAGAAGGATTAAAATAATAATAATAATAATAAAAACTTGATCACAAATCATGGCTTTGTCATTATCCCTTGCAGATTCATTCTGAGAAATTTTAATCCATAACTGTGGGGAGTTTGGGGGGGACGGGGGGGACGGGGACGGGGACACTGTTATTTCTGTCACATCACGTTTCCTCTCGACACTATATGCACATAGTGCACATGCAATAATGATCTGCCTTATGAACAAAAGTCACATGCAGAATGAATTGGACTGGTATCTAAATATGAATTCAGTTGCATTTTATTCATATAAATATTGTCAAAATAGTCTGCGTGTTGAATTATGAAATTTCAGGTTTTAGTGATTTCAGTCCCTTTCAGACTAAATTAACTTTTTTGACATTAGACATTTGGGGTACTTCACAGGCCTTGATTGAACCGAAAATGGACATGATGATTGGTTTAAATGTGTAATTTGATCCTACCGCATCAGGGCTGCTAATAAGAGGTTGTGGAGAACCACGCAATTTTCTCTGCATGAAGAAACTATCATGGTAAATGTAGCACTACTCCATGTATTTTTGCATAATTAACTATTGCACATTGGCACCAGTCTGGGATCAATTTGCAAACAGGAACATGATGCAGAAAAACTAATCAAATTACATGCCTATAATGTATGGCACAGTGCATTTTTGCCACTACAAGAAAGACCATTCATTACACGGTTGTCAATACCCTATACAGATTGATGGATGGTCATTCTGTAGACACAATCATTCAATACATGCGTTACCCAAGTGTAATTGATGGTCGGATTGGGCTGAGAAACAGGATCATTAACCAAAACACCACTAATTAACATCAATATTAATAAGAAATGCATATAGAGGAACAAGCATTAATGTAGTGAGATGCTTGGAAAAGTCAAATGTAAAATACAGTGTGTAATTGCAAAAAGCCAGTAAGGCTTTCAGGAAAAGACGTATAAAAAGTTACAGCATACAGACAAACTTTATGCTATATTGTGTGTGTGCGTGTGTGTGTGCGTGTGTGTGCGGGTGCATGCGTGTGTGTGTGTGTGTGTGTGTGTGTGTGTGTGTGTGTGTGTGTGTGCGTGTGTGATTATACACACATTTATTTTGCCTTCTCCAGGTTTTACCATCATGACAATATTGTATTTGTTTTAATCTGGTTTTCACTGTGTGGAATTTTCTTTTATTTGTGGTACGCTGGCGTCAACAAAATACTGATTGTTTCAGGAGTGACACAATGGTGTCGGAGTCTGAGATGGCTGGTGGATGTAGAGGACGAGGGGGGTGAGCACTTGGCAGCGATCAGCCTATCGCGGAGGGGAAGACCCACATTCCAGTGGAGATAAAGTGTAGCTGCGATCAGGTCCGAAGAGGAAGGCCATGTTAAGCTTCCCTCTAAAGACATGAGGAGCAGCAGCGGTCTGGCCAAGGCTTTCATTGGGAAATATGCTGTGATTGGAAGTGGGGGGTGGGGGCGGGGTGGGAAGTCAAATCAAAGACAATCAGACTTTCTTTACTTTCCAGGTGAACCCTCTGCACCACCTCAGCCTTCCACTCAAATACAAGCGCTCTTAAAAATTTTGATCGTTTGTAGCCACAAGACGAAATTCAAATAGGGAGGAGGGCAGAAAACGATAAACAGGTTCTGCCGCATTCCCTTCGAGGTTCATTACACCACCCCCTCCTCTCCCTCCCTCCCCCCTCCCCCCCATTCCACTACAAAGAAGTCGCAGAAGAGTTAATTCCTAGCGAAGCTAAGAGGAAAAAATAAATAATGTACTAACTGAGAACTATCCGTCTTCTGAATGGCACATCCATTTAAATGTTTGCCATTTATTTCTGAGGAGATGCATGGGGAGGACGGCCGTCTATCTGCAATTCCCAGTCTCTCATTTAGAGTTAAGATCTTTCATCATGTTGTTTTCAATTTAAAGAAACTGCATATTCGCTGCTTGAAAAATAAGAGCCCATTTCTGGGAATTAATTTTGACCCACAGCATATTGGCAAATGGCTGGTTGTTTTATTTCTCTCCCACTACACTCTAAGGACAAATTGTGATTTTTTTTTTCAGTACAGCATTAATTTAGGTAAAACATTATTTTTTGCACCCCTTCCCCATAAAATGATGTGCACAGTTCAATCAGTCCTCTAGTTCCAAGATGCAATAACATTTTGTTTGCAACATAAACCAGAATGAAAGCTGACATTTAAATTGTGTCTCGTTCTGTTGATAATAAAAGTCAAGCCACTGTACATATCAGAGTAAAATGACTATGATGCTAAATCTGTTCAATGCTTTCTACTATAAATATCAGTACAATGTATCGAACAACGCTACTCCTATACACTTAAGTTGATACAATTCCTTGAGGTAAACATGTATTGGTGTGAAATAACATTAGCGATATCTTAATATTGGATATTGCAGTTGAAAAAATAAAAGTTATGTGTCATAACCTACATTTCTCTACGGCACTGGCTCAACTGACTGGTTGAACAACAACAAGATGCAAAATCAGTCTAGCTGATGCGCTCATGATGGAATTTCAATGCACGCGTCAAACCGCTTAACTTCCATATTAATGTCCAGAGACCGGCCCTGATTGTATTATAATGAACAGCTTTTAAAATATGTCCAGTGCATAAATCATATCAGCAATACTCAAGCCTTTGAGTCTCAGCATAGCATCAGCTGAACTGCCAGTGTTCTCTGCCATTAACAAATTATAGTTTCCTCTCTGCCTCTCTCTCAGTGCTGATTAAAACAATGTTAAAATGCCATCGGGGTGAATCACCTCTATGACTCGGAAAAGCATTGAGCTGTAATTCAAACCAGCTGCAGTAACTCAACATTTTCAATCAGGAGGGTCTGAAGCTGCAGCACCAATCACAACAGCTTGGGAGCAAGTGGCATTCATTGTAAAAAAATTTAACTCAGGATTTGAAATCTGGCTAATGTGCTGTAAATTCCAATCTTCATTGGTGTAAAGCTGGGTCTGTCTTTTCTGAAATTCTTATGCCAATGAATAAACCCTGAACATGGTAACCCTCGTATTATCTTCAGGGTCAATTTGACCCGATTCAGTGTTTGTATCTTAAGAACCAGTTAACCTTATGTTTTTATCTTGACAAGATATGACTTGTCCTAATTTGTTGAGATTAAATAGTAAACATGCAATAAACATAATGTACCACAAAACTCCTGTACCAACTTTGTGTTAGTGTTGTGTGGGGTCATTTGTGGTCAGGTAGCTGTATAAAATGTATAAAAATGACCTTTTTAATTTTTTTATCTGATTTTTCTGGTGGCATTTTCCCATACAGGTTTTAAACTTCACAAACTTTCACTTACCTCAGGCTCGAAAATGAGATGTTTCATCACAATTTTTTTAATATTTAGCGATAAAAGGCAAGTCAATTGGATGACACACAAAACATGAAACACAAAGTGCTAAAATGTTTCTATTACAATAGTTTTGTGTCAGTTTAAATGTTTCGGGTCAATTTGATAAAAGGCATCATAAAATGTCAAGATAGTATGTGTTAGAACGTCCTTCACTGGTGTGGACCCAAATGCAGGACTCGGAAACAGACTTAATGATAAGCTCCATAGGAGCACGTTTATTGTAAACACACAAAGGGCTTCACAGATGAGGGTCTGGAAGCGAGGTTGGGCTAGAAAAGACAGGCTGGAGCTGCGGGAACAGGAGCGAGACTGATGAAGTTCAACAACGGGGGGGTTGCAGCAGCAGGAGAATGTGAGCAGTGACAGGACTGGAACAAGCAGGCTGGCGGGATACGGAGACAAAACTGAACACGTTGGACAAACAAGCAAGCAAGCAAGCAGTCAAGACATGGGTTTACACAGGCCGAGTACGAGTTAACACTGTGTCAACAAGTACGAACTGGCAACGATACAGACAGAGAAGGGAGAATATATAGGCGGGTTAAATGCGGCAATTCATGACTAAAGCGTCATATTGCGTGCGTGAATGAATAAGCAATGAGAGAGCATGAGAGAAGATGGCGAGTGATTGGTTGTGAGATAATGCTAGTGGAAATGGGGAAACAAGGAGGGAAGCCACGCCCAGCCTGCACAACAGGAAGACACAAGAGACTGAGACATGGAACGAGAGGGAGGAGGAAAACATGGAGAACAAAAGGGAAGGTGAACTGGAAGGGCGGAGGCGATCGTAACAATATGAGGGTTAAATTAGGTATTATTTAGGATAGATAATGTTTTGTATGAATGGTGGACACATGGAGAGTTATAAGCACAAAGGTGACATTGCAGTCTATAACAGGAACCACCATAGAATCAGAAGTGACCTCACAGTATCTTGAATGTAGGAAGGGACTCCTTGCCTAAAAACATGACGAAACCGCCAGCAGCTCGGGGTTTGTACTGAAGTCAGCAAGTGATCTGCCAAATGTCATGCATCTGAACAGATGCAGAAGGCAGGGGCAAGAGAGATTTGTGTCCATTTTATTTATTAATTTTTATTTAAACCTTTATTTCACAAGGTTGTCTCATTGAGATACAATCTCTTTTTCAAAAAAGACCTGGTCCAATAAATAGCAGTGTCAGCGGCAATATTACACATCACTAACATACAAAATACATACAAATATACATATAAAATTACATACAAATATACATATTCATGTTAAAAATAGGCAGAATCAGAGCAGGGACTAAGTCCAGACCTGAACTGACAACCGCACCCCAAACACAGAAACTCCATTCAGAGCAGAATTCAGTCCAGGACTAGAACAGACCCCCACCCACGAAGCCAGCCCAAGAGGTTTTCCAGCCAAAGGATCAACACAAAATGACTCAACTTATGTTAGTTTGCAAAACAAACACATTGATTTGGAATATAATCAGCTATCATGGATTTAAAATCTGAGAGCGTGACAAAAACCTGCAGTTTCAAACTGTCTACAAGGGAATTCCATGACCAGAGAGCATGATAACTAAATTTCTTTTTGTTCAGTTTTTGGTACTGGGAATAGTAGAAAAGACTGATAATGGAGGTTATATCTACTTTCCTGGTATGTTAGAAGCAAAGTCAAATAAGCAGGTGTTTTACCAATGATGGCCTTGGGTGTACCAATGTTTGAGCCTGCGAGAAGATAAAGATTTACATTACATTACATTACATTACAGGCATTTAGCAGACGCTCTTATCCAGAGCGACTTACACAACTTCTTATTACATCTTATTACATGTATACATTCATACAGCTGGATATATACGGAAGCAATTCAGGTAAAGCACCTTGCTCAAGGGTACAACCAGAGACTTGCTCAAGCCACTATAGCCACACCCTCTGCACGTCCCTGGGTATAACGGCAGTGTCCTACCTGTGAATTGAACAACCTGGTCTCACAGGAATCCGTGAAATAGCCACGGACGTTTACCTCAAAATCCGTGGTGGGCCCACGGAATCACTGAAATGTCCGTGAAACACACACGGATTTCGCTCCAATACAAGTTAATGACACTCATATCCCGTGGCTATTTCACGGATCCCCGTTTCAACAACTGAGTGCAGATTTCGCTCAACGGACGCTGATATTTCCGTGAAACACACACGGATTTCGTTCCAATGCAAGTCAATGACAATATATCCCGTGGCCCACACACGGATTTCGCTCCAATGCAAGTTAACGACACTCATATCCCGTGGCTATTTCACGGATCCCCGTTTCAACAACTGCAGATTGTGAAACTGCAGTCCTGTGAAAAAAGAGACACATTAGACTAAGGGTGTTTCACAGACACAATTGTGGTAAAGTTGATTGATAATAGTCAGTATTTGACATGGCATTTAACATTTGGTATTTGCTAGTATATTGATGAAGTGAAACAACTTTGCCATGCTTTCAGATGTTAATTTGGGGTGCAGGTTCTGTGGTACTGAAACAAAAAGTGGGACTTCCAGAACATACCATTCATGGTGACCACTGCAATATGCCTCCCAGTGGTGACTTCAGCCTCTTCAGTGCACCCACATATTACCCTTTGGGTAGGCAAAGGCAACTGACATACTGCAATACAGAATTTTTGTTTAGTTTTTCTGTTACACTAGTGATTCGAAAAAAGGAACTTTAATTCTACTTATGTAGGCAGAAATGTGTACTGTTGACAGATTGCCAGGAAGCTAAGAAGCCAAAGTAACGCTTTGAAATGGTTATGTCGTTTCAGTGAAATTACAACTTGCTTAGAAACATTTCTGACATCAGTCAAACATTAATCTCAAGTTATCTTGCAACAGTATTGAAGTTTAAGTGAAGTCCACAGCTGCTAGCTAGTTAGCACACGTTACTAGCCATGTTCCCATAGCCACACACTTGCAACCGTCTCCTAAGCTAACGTTAGCTTGCTAGCTCTGTAACCGGGAAAATGTAATTATTGATTCTGTGTCAGAAAGCCTAATTCATTTACTTTATCAACAATAAATAACAATAATTACATGTACAAAATTACGTTTATCTTCTCATATTGCATATTAAGAGAAAAGTTTATGGTTTGATGTAAGGAACACGTCCATTTAGGAGACAGGAACTGTGTACAATTCCATTCCATTGTAGAAGCCTGAGCTGCTTTATCTTTGTATATTAAGGATCTTTGACTATACCATAATGTCACTATCACTGCTTTCTGACAAAAAAAACACAAATATTTTAGCATATATCAAACATAATTAAGAGTTTCCTTTGACAACCAACACACAATATTTGTGGAATCTTTACTAGTGTACAGACATTTTGAATGAACATACCCTGTTCACAAAAGTGAGGCTGGCCATTCCCATCCAAGTTATTTGGCAAAGAGGTGCCTTCTGGGAAGTGATGTGTTTAAATGTAATGGCTACATATACCCGAGTTTCCTTCACTCGGAGATGTATGCTGATTATTTTACATTTTTGAGCAAGGATATAAAATATTAAGACTGTACTTTTTCATTGCGATTGATATTTTGGCGCAATTTTGTGCTTCGCGTCACTGTGTGCGACGATCCCAGAAACCATTGCCTGGCCGCGATTCCGAGGTGAGTACAACGGTCTAATAAGCAATTGAAATGAATAAGCATTTACATGTCTAAAATTGATAATTTTGATAGCAAACCATTAAAAACAAGCACTTTTAAAACAAACAAAAACAAAGGCACTTTTAAGAGCCATTCTCTCTCTATCTCTCTCTCTCTCCCTTACTGCTTCTCTCTTTCTCCCTTACTACTTCTCTCTCTTACTCTCTTACTACTTCTCTCTCTCTCTCTCTCTCTCTCACACGCGCATGCACACACGCACACTCCTGTATTTTGTGTATCTGTATTGTGTGTCTGTATTGTCCAACTGTCCAATGTCCGAAATGTCAAAAACCCCGAGGGTTTTTTCTGATCCTGCTGAGATCAGGGACCACATGGCTGGTGAAATCAGTGATGTGCTACTCCTTGAGGCCCGGGTGAGACCAATTTTCATCAGCTTACATGAAATTTGATATTGCTGTTGTTTGAGTAATCCAATGTAAAGTATAATTTTACAATCTGATATTGTATCTGAAAATGTTGCTGTTATTGTCATGTAGGCTGCAATGGGAAACTCCTCCGTTCCTCCCAAAAAAAAGAGGAGAAAGAGAGCAGTCAAGAATCAAGTGGACACAAGCAGACGTCAGAAATGTCAGAAATCACCCAGACCTGCATCAGGTTGTTGTTTACTGCACTGTTGTCATGGTTACATACGATAATTCACTAAATTTCAGTGGGTGGAAATATGGTGGTATCCCTCTTTGACAGATGTATGGTTGCTTTTTTGTGAATATCCAGACTAAAATGTCGGAAACTTTAAGAGCCTGATAGAATACACAACCCAAGTTTTGGATTTTTTACCCTCTTCATCCTTCTCTCTCCATCCTATTTAAAGTTTTTTTTTTAATTATTGAAGTTGAATGGATACTTTAGCACAAGGAGTTCCAATGCTGATAAATGCTTATTTATGAGTACATGATAATAAACTTGAACTTTAACAAAATATTGGTCTCTGCAGCTTCCGTGAACCCAGTGAGTGAGGAAGTCCAAGTCCAGATGGAAGGAATTGAATTGACTGCAAGTCTTGGTGAGTATGCAATCTTTCTGACTCTGACCATGACTGTGGGGTGTGTGTGTGAGGTGGGGGGGGGGGTGTTCTTATCACTTGTTAATGTTGAATTGAACACTAGTGTGTTCCACGATCAAACTCAATTTGTATTACGCCATCCCACAATTGATGGATGGTTAAAGAGTTAAATTATTTTTCAGAAACTCGTCTTCAAGAGTTAAGGGGTACCCTTGCCTCTGAAGCTCCAGTGGCAACAGGAGACACGGACTGGACACAACGGCAGGTGCTCGCTGGAGTCAGGGCAAAACTAGCAAGGCCTGTACTCCTAGATGCCAAACTCTCGGCACAGAGAGCATCAATAGAAACGTGCCAGAAATGCCTGGGAGAGAAGGCAGTTATTCGGTGCCTGGAGTGTGTCCCATTGGACTTTGAGTACCTCTGTGGCAAGTGTGACATAGAGGTTCACAGGAGGCATGTCTTCCATGACAGGGTGGCAATATTCCATGGCTACCTTGAGCCTATTCCCCCTACAAAGGCAGTGGTGGTGGATGGGAATGGCCAGCCTCACTTTTGTGAACAGGGTATGTTCATTCAAAATGTCTGTACACTAGTAAAGATTCCACAAATATTGTGTGTTGGTTGTCAAAGGAAACTCTTAATTATGTTTGATATATGCTAAAATATTTGTGTTTTTTTTGTCAGAAAGCAGTGATAGTGACATTATGGTATAGTCAAAGATCCTTAACCCCTTAGTTCAGATAGTCGCGCATGCGAGACCGTTTTACGCAACTGAGACACGTGTTGCTCCTGCAGCCAAACTATTAGTGGAAAACCCAAACGCGGTATTTTAACTTTATTGGTAGACGATTCGCGACGATTTCTGGCCAATGCGTAGTTTCTAAGTGTCACTATCTTTCCGTAGCAAGTCCATTTAACAAGCACTCCCCACCAGCCTATACCTACCCATGCGTGACATAGTGGGCAATAGCGTCTATGTTGGGAGTTCATAAATATATGTATTCATCATATAATATCAGAATTCCGTCCAGCAACCAGATAAACCCACCAATAGCACGAGCGTATGCAAATACAGCGGTGCAAATCGCTGCTATCAATACCGACATAAACAAGTGAAATCATACAATGCCATTCTACTATCAATATCTGCTATTAAATATGGAATTCATGTGCAATACTACCGTGGATTTAAGCGTAGATATGTCCCTTTCAAGATTCCGTGGTCATTTATTGTCTTGGACAATCCGTTTGAAAAATACACAGCGCATTGTAATACTATTATACAAACTGCGTAACCCTCTCTTTCTGATTGCAGTGCTGTGACTCGTTCAATTTTATTCTGGTTTGATCGACAATGGTTTTATCCAATAGAAGGCACGACAAGCTTCCCAAAAGTTATTTACATGTGTAATTGAAAGCTTGGGTTAACTATTTTAAGGGCGAGCGTAACTGCAATCTTGTTCAATCACTACAATTTTACGCATGTCGTGACGCATGACGCACTACGCGATATAAGTGCGCGTAAACATTGGTTGCATGCGTAATCATTGTTTGCCTGCGCTTTTGTACGGGTTTAACAGTATGGCTGAAGATAAACTTCACGCATTTGACCAAATCGCTTTTGGAAGTGGGTCAGAAGAGGAAAGCGACGGAGATTCATCTAATCCCTGTAGCGTAGACTGTAGAAGAGGATGCCTATCGATATGGGGAAGATATCCTCCTCGACATGTAAGTATTACAGCTTGTAAGATTGTGATTATATACATTCGTTTTTCCACTGCGTCATTACCTAGATATATAATCGTTATTTTTTTATTTGCATCGGTCGTAATAGAGCACTGTTAGCCTGCTAATAATGCTGAACATATTTGTATTGATAATATCTGTTAGCGTAGTGGCTCGTGGTGGCCTACTTTGTTTGAATTCATACCACTCACAATGAAATTGAGTATTTTAGCGCTGTTCTGTTTGGTTGCTCGGTCGTGCGTTATATTTGATGGCTCGATTTGCCGTGAAGCTAGAACATTGCCAGTGTTCCCGATATTATTTTATTGTATTGTAATTTTTTTGTGCATAATGTACTCTATGGGGTATGCTTTTCACTTAGGGAATGGAAAATATGTATTCAAATTTACTGTGTCCAGATGTGTGCAAGATGAATGTAAAATAAAAAAGCAACAGTTGTGAAACACACTACAGAGTAATGCCATCCTAGAGCACGCAACAAAAGATAACATAATGAAGCATACAGAAGAAAGTGTTTACTGAAGTACAAGAGTGAATGATTTCATATTTAGCTGTGTGTACCACAGTGTTATAATGCTTCTGCATTATGTAATTTGTTCCTATAACATGCTTGACCCTCCACCTCTGCCACTCCAGCAGTGCCCTCTACTGTTCAGAGTGAAGCCACTGCAGGACCAGATCCTTACAGCATTGCCAAGGCACCGCACAGGATGAAGCAGTATATGAAGGATAATGGTGAAAAAATGGCACACTAGGCATAAAACACTGAACTGAAACTGTGCAATATCAATGTTTTCATCCATTAAGTGATCGTAAGGGAAAATGTATATGCTTTATAAAGGACAAAAGGCTTTTTAATAATTTCTCGGAGAGGTTTTGGGTAGGTTATTGGACACCTAGATATCCACCCCCCTGTACTGATCCAAAATAATTTCCACATGAAAATGATAAAAAGGTGAGTTAAATGAGTCAAAACGGTTGATTTGCACTGAAATGTATGATTAGTTTAAGATTTACAGCTATTCACATTTTAGCCAATTTGGATAGGTTTGGAGACCCTGGGTACATCAGGCTACACTGCTTACATTTTGTGTCATAGATCTTTAGTAGTTCTGTATATCACCCTGCGATTATTGAATGCTTGTGGACAAGGAGTTTATGATCCAGGAAATGTGTAGTTTTACCTGTTTCACTTATGTAGCTCTCAGTATTTTGAAGAAATATAGAATTTGTTGCATTTTTAGCAAAGTTTTGCTTGCATTTCCGGCACTTTATTTTGACTTAAATTATGAAAATAAACAAATCTAAGTTTGTACAAAAAATGGTACACCGGTTTTGTTTCATTTAAGCCATTTACCAAGTTTATGTGATGCTCACACCTGGAGTTATAAAGCCTTAAACAGAGTACCCCCAAGATTGACCAAATATGCCATTTGCGCCAAGAGGTTAATATACAAAGATAAAGCAGCTCAGGCTTCTACAATGGAATGGAATTGTACACAGTTCCTGTCTCCTAAATGGACGTGTTCCTTACATCAAACCATAAACTTTTCTCTTAATATGCAATATGAGAAGATAAACGTAATTTTGTACATGTAATTATTGTTATTTATTGTTGATAAAGTAAATGAATTAGGCTTTCTGACACAGAATCAATAATTACATTTTCCCGGTTACAGAGCTAGCAAGCTAACGTTAGCTTAGGAGACGGTTGCAAGTGTGTGGCTATGGGAACATGGCTAGTAACGTGTGCTAACTAGCTAGCAGCTGTGGACTTCACTTAAACTTCAATACTGTTGCAAGATAACTTGAGATTAATGTTTGACTGATGTCAGAAATGTTTCTAAGCAAGTTGTAATTTCACTGAAACGACATAACCATTTCAAAGCGTTACTTTGGCTTCTTAGCTTCCTGGCAATCTGTCAACAGTACACATTTCTGCCTACATAAGTAGAATTAAAGTTCCTTTTTTCGAATCACTAGTGTAACAGAAAAACTAAACAAAAATTCTGTATTGCAGTATGTCAGTTGCCTTTGCCTACCCAAAGGGTAATATGTGGGTGCACTGAAGAGGCTGAAGTCACCACTGGGAGGCATATTGCAGTGGTCACCATGAATGGTATGTTCTGGAAGTCCCACTTTTTGTTTCAGTACCACAGAACCTGCACCCCAAATTAACATCTGAAAGCATGGCAAAGTTGTTTCACTTCATCAATATACTAGCAAATACCAAATGTTAAATGCCATGTCAAATACTGACTATTATCAATCAACTTTACCACAATTGTGTCTGTGAAACACCCTTAGTCTAATGTGTCTCTTTTTTCACAGGACTGCAGTTTCACAATCTGCAGTTGTTGAAACGGGGATCCGTGAAATAGCCACGGGATATGAGTGTCGTTAACTTGCATTGGAGCGAAATCCGTGTGTGGGCCACGGGATATATTGTCATTGACTTGCATTGGAACGAAATCCGTGTGTGTTTCACGGAAATATCAGCGTCCGTTGAGCGAAATCTGCACTCAGTTGTTGAAACGGGGATCCGTGAAATAGCCACGGGATATGAGTGTCATTAACTTGTATTGGAGCGAAATCCGTGTGTGTTTCACGGACATTTCAGTGATTCCGTGGGCCCACCACGGATTTTGAGGTAAACGTCCGTGGCTATTTCACGGATTCCTGTGAGACCAGGTTGGAATTGAACCTGCAACCTTTCGGTTACAAGTCCAGTTTCTTAACCATTATACTACACTGCCGCCCTGTTAATAAAGATGTCCAATTAACAGCACTGTAGAGGTCACAGTGATGTATTAGCTGTTTTGCATTAGTTATAAATTAGTTATAAATAAGACTCTCGATATCTTATTTTCAGGTACTGTTACAAGCGATAATATAACCTTTCTGCATTTGAACTGATCTCTATGAGAATTGGGGGGTGAGACTAGATTCAGCTGTAAATTACGCTGGTACAGTATGGAACACATGACTGGCGAAATGGCTGTATGTCATCAAGGGTCTAAGGCAGGGGTCTTCAACCTTTTTCAGCCTAAGGACCCCCTTGGCCGATAGAAACAGAGCGGGGACCCCCAGATATATATATTTTTTTAAAACAAGTGGTTGCATCATGGGAATCATTCTTTTTTTATATAGTTTTTGTCAACAAAAGTAGCTTATTATTGCCTATTAATGCTTTGAATTTACTCATTATATATATTTTTTGTCGAAAATACATTTAAAAATTGTTAAATTTAATTTTTTTAAAATACCACAAAAATTGGGGGACCCCCTGCAGTACCTCCGCGGACCCCCTAGGGGTCGCGGACCCCCTGTTGAAGATCCCTGGTCTAAGGTATCAAACGAGCCCCAAACCATCACTCTGCGGCCAGATATGGAGTAGGTGAGGATGGATCCCTTTAAGGGTTGTTTCTCCTGACTTTTTCCCCCATAGAGTTCTATAGGAAAATGAGTCAGGAGAAATAACCCTTGCAGTGATCCATCCACATCTACTCCATATCTGGCAACAGAGTGATGGTTTGGGGCTCGTTCGATAGCTCAGACCCTTGATGACTTACAGCCATTTAGCCAGCCATGTGTTCCATACTGTACCAGTGTAATTTACAGCTGAATCTAGTCTCACCCCCCAATTCCCATAGAGATCCGTTCAAATGCAGATAGCTTATAGTATCGCTTGTAACAGTACCTGGAAATAAGATATCGAGAGTCTTTTGATGTTGATGGGTCACAGACTTCAGGAATTAACAGCATGCAAAGGATATGCGACCAAATATTAAATATGATACTTTAAAAATATGTTAAAGCAAAGGGTATGAATACTTATGTAAATTAAAAATGTCAGTTTTCGATTTTTAATACATTTGCAAAAATTTCTAAAAACATGTTTTTACTTTGTCATTATGGGCTATTTTGTGTAGAATTTTGAGACAAAAAATGAACTCAATCTATTGTAGAATATGTCTCTAATGTAAGAAAACGTGGAGAAAGTGAAAGGTGTGTTCAGACTTTCCGACTTGACTGTATATCTGACAGGTCTGACTTAAGGCCATCTGTCATTACACATTGTGTTCTGCTGGATAGATAATCATGAAACCAGCTCATGGTGTATTCACAGGCCCCAATACACTTTAACCTCTGTAGGAAAATAGTGTAATCCACTGTGTAAAATGGTAAATGGACTGCATTTATACACTTATATATGCACTTAATGCTTTTGACAGATCGATAAATATGGAAAACACAGTGTTGCTTTTTATCAAGTGCATTTTGGATATAATTTGTTACTTTTAGTGCAGCAGAGATGGTACTATGATTAGACCGAAAGCCAAACTGCACACTGGAAAGGATGTTATTTTCTTGGAGATATTCCTTTAATTGCATGTTGACTAATGATTCTAGTATTTTGGCCAGTACAGCTAGTTTTGAGATAGGACGATAATTGTTTAGATTCGAGGGGTTGCCACCTTTGTGTAGCGGTAAAACATGTGCTGATTTCCAAACTTTTGGGATTTTACTAGTTAACAATGTAAGTTTAAATATATGAGTGAGAGGTGATGCAATCATTTCAGCTGCTATGTTTAAGAAGCGAGGATATAATTCATCTGGACCAGGAGATTTTTTGAGATTTTTTATTGATTGATTTCAGAGATTTGCAGACTTCTAAAGTGGTAAAATATCTGAAGGAAAATTGAAGAGATTCAATGCCAGATGGAACAGGTTCATCAGGTATATTCTAGTTTAAAATGTTCAAGTTCATTTGATTAATGTTTGTTTGATTGTTAGTTTTGCACATAATGTCTATTGAATGCATTAAGCATAGAATGTTTCTGTGATTTTCTTTGAATCATTCATTAAGAGGGAAGGGAGTTGTTTTACCATTTACATTTTTGATGATTTTCCAGAATTTTGATGGATTATTCAGATTATCAGTAGTATATATATTTTTTTAGAGTCTGATTTCAATTTTCTGATCAGGGCTACACTTTTATTTCTTAGATATTGAAATGATGTCCAGTCACTAGGGGGATTGGATTTCCTGGCCTTTGCCCACATACCATTTATTTCCCGTATGATTTTTGACAATTCATTTGTGAACCAGGGGTGATCTCTTTCTTTAATTTTATATTTCTTTAATGGAGCATGTTGTTTGTGAAAGTAAGACAATGCCAGTTCAGTATCTGGAACTAAGGATATTCTTTCCCAGTCAATATGGAAGACATCATGGAGGAAGCACTGCACCTAAAATGGCTTCCAGTTTCTTTTCACTACAATGCGTGCTGATGTTTTAGTGATTTTGGTGTCTCGCACACATGCAATAGCACAATGGTCACTAACATCATTGGAAAAGACATCAGCTGTCATGTACTTCTGGAGAGTATTTGTTCAAATTAAATCAATCAATGCTGATTTAGAAGGACATTTCACATTTAACCTGGTAGCACTTGTAATAATTTGTGTTAAATTAAGTGTGTTGCAGTAATTATTTAGGAGATCAGACTATGATGTCTGCCAGTCCAAGTCAAGTCTCCCATCAACCAAATGTCAGAGTTTTTAAATTCAGAAAGCAGGGAAAAAATAGAATTCAAAAAGTAATTTATAGCAGATGGTGGTCGATAACAACAGGCAACAATAATACTTGAAGATGCTGATAAATTAAGTTTCAAAGTCAACAGTTCACATTTCTTAGGCATTGATATTGAAGTTATCATAGTTGACACAAATTTGTCTTTGACATAAATTGCAGTGCCTCCACCCCGAGCTGGACGATCAGTGCGAAAAGCATTTTAACCACTCAGAGAGATGGAATCGTCTGGAATAGATTTCCTTAGCCAGGTTTCTGAGAGCATAATGATATCAGGGTCAGCTGTTTTGACCCATACTTTAAGCAGATCAAACTTTGGAAGGAGACTCCTAATATTGATGTGGAGAAACTTTAATCCTTTGCATTGTTGTAAATCTAGAGGAGTGGCAATATTTTTAAATTCAGCTACAGGACCAGGGTTCGGTTGTATATTTCCTGACATCAACAATAGTAGCACAATAAAGAGCCTAGTTTTTATGTTACATTTCTTGTCATTTTCAACCCGCGCGTCAGTTGCGCAATTCATGCGATCATCCCAGATCAACGGAGGGGAACATATCCAGTGCTCATCTGCCCTTCCCGTGATTGAGAGAGGGAGAGTCAATTGTTCCCAGATAAATTCATCTTGCAATAGTTCGTCTGAGGTGTTTAATTCCTTAATGTCCAGCCGTGTTAGTGCTACAAACAGGAAGAATAGGCCCAATTAAATAATAAAAAATTCCAGTACCAAGCAAAAAAAATAAAGCATTTTAAAAAAAATGTATTGTCCAACAGTGCATTCAAAACTAATCATTGTGACATTAGTTTGTATATTTGTTGAGTTGCACCTACTGTCCAGTTTTTGTCTTTGTAAGTTTCACACACTCGAGGATGAGAAATAGAATAATCCGAACAAGCAATCCGGTATGGTTACCTGCGGCCCAGTTGTAAAAAAGCGACACTCTGCCGCCTGGCGCTCCATTGACGACTGCTGCCATTTCCTATGCCTGGTTCCCATGCGCAAGTTGTAGACGCACTTTCACCGAATGCTCGGTTCCCACCGGTTCCCACGCCCTCCACAGAGCGCTCGCCAGGAGTCTCAGGTAATCAAATCACTTCTTTATCGAGAAGACGATATCAAAAAGATATTTCTCCGTTTCTGGGGTGCTGGATCATCCCAAATCCATGGGTTTAATAAATAGCCATTTAAAATGTTTAAAACAAGATTGCCCAGATCAAAAATGCCATAGACCGAGTATTTGGCTTTAAAATTGACAAAAAACATACAACATTACACAGGTAACTGCGACGTGGCTGCCATCTTGAATTGTGTGTGATAAATGTTGTGGCCCTGAGGTATAACTACAGCCCTGTGCTGTGATCCACCAATTCATTGGGCCTGGAGAACCTACTCAGGGGGTCATCTCTAAGGGGCGGCGGTCACCGCGGCCGCCTCTGTTGTTTCCAATGGGACGCTGGCAACTGAGAATTTTGGAACAAATCGCAACCTCTCGCAGTCATGCTGCCGTGTCTCGGCAGTTGTATTTTTGGAACTTTCACTGCTGGGTCACTTGACGCAACAATACACAACAACAGGGGCTTTAGTACTCTCTGATATTTTCCTGGTGACGGCTTGCTGGCAATTTCACAATAGAAACGATAGGACACCCCCGAGCAACAGCCTCTGACAACTAGCTAACCACTTTCGGAAGCAGATGACTGTGGCCTGTGAGAATGGCCCCTAATCCTCTGTGTGATATCCACAACAAGGCAGCTCTGAGCCAGTTTTTCTGATAAGCTCTGTACCATATTTATATGAGTCAGGAGTAACAATGAGTTATGCAAAGGAATGTTCATTCAGGTGTGGATGCCTTTCTTTGTATATTTTCCTGCATTAATACTTCATTTGACTCCGTCTATTCCAGAAGAGGAATTAAGCGTTAAAGACGTGCATTAAGGCGTCGTATTTATTTTTCCATTTTCTTAGCGATAACCCTCTTTTATATCCCGGATTAGGAGTTACAAACACTTGCATCTCCCAAGGCGGTGTGGAAAAAGCGCGGCGTGTCAAAGTAACTTTTTAAATGAGAGAACTTTGGATTGCGCAGAGCGTAGCCCTCTGAGACACGTGATGTCAGCCACCGCCACTTCCTTTCACTCTGCCGTGCCACAGCTGAGCTGCGTACCCATTGCTTAGGGACTACACTACACTTCACGAGCAGCAGCTGGCACAGGAGGATCACTGGCCTCCGAGGAGTTACTGTTGCAAGAAGTTGGGAGGGAGGGGGTGTTGACTGGATTGAGATTTTCCACCTCTGGGCAGTGCCGCATCAATTATGCATCAATGACGCTGGACTCCTGGCAACAGTCAACATTGTGAGGGTGTGATTCTGGACAGTGGGGCGGGGTGGGTCACTGCAATAAAGATTCGTACTTTAGCTGGGCACATCACCTATAGGTTCCAGTCTAGTCCCTATTCTGGTTTTGTAAAACAACCGCTATCACGTAAAGCCTGACCATTGTTTTAGACATACAGACAGATGAGAGAGAGAGAAAGAGAGAGAGAGAGAGAGAGAGAGACAGAGAGAGAGAGAGATTGTTTAAATGTATTGCTGTAAATCTTGGCAGTTTGAATGATTCATCTGCACTTTGAATGCTTCAAATGTATTCAGTACAAATAAAGGTTTTTAAATTGAGTCTGAGAGAGGGAGACAGAAAGAGTGTACCACCATCGAGCCACAAGGACGGGAAACTGGAACTCAGACCCATCACACCAAAGTGTCAGAGAAAACATTGAGTCGGCTTCATCGGGAGTATCTCTAGCCTTCAAACTTTCAAAATTGAAAATATTGAAAACAAAGTAACAAAAAAATATTTTTCAACACAGAGTGAAGGACCCAATTTAAAACAATGTCCTTGTCACCTCAGTTCAGAATTCATAAAATCCACTTTGATTGGAAAAAAAAGTTTTGTAACCCACCAAAAGGTTTGTGTTTTGTGTGATAACTGCTGGCTACCTGAATAAACCATCTAATGTAAATTAGAAATACCACATATAAAAATGATACAACCTGTATATGACCCAATGAGATTGGGAACATTTTCTGGCATTGAATCTGCCGATGCAACCAAATCAGGAGGACAACTTCATCGTTAAGAAAAATGCGTTTGGAAGGAGCGAAGCAATCGGCTCTCCAAGGCTATGAAACGACATAGCCGCGTACGTGCTGACCAACATGTGTTAAGAACAGGTTTTACCCTCCCAGGAAGGGCTGAGGCATCTCAGTGTCTGAATCCTGAGCAGAGCAAAGCTATTCTCATTCGCTCCACGTATGATTTCCCTGACCACACTGACCCCTCTAGCTGTTATTTATGCACATGAAAGAAGTGCTGGAGGTCGATGGTGACAAACTCAAGCCTTTGATAATTACTGCTGACTCACTCCTTCTGCAGAGATCAGAAAAACATTTCTCCTCCAAAAAAGGGGAAAGACAGAGACAGAAAGAGAAAGAGAAAATGTGAAAGAGGTAGATGGTGGCAGAGAAAAATGAATGAAAGATAGAGAGAGAGAGAGAGAGAGAGAGAGAGAGAGAGAGAGAGAGAGAGAGAGAGAGAGAGAGAGAGAGAGCAAAGCCCCAGAAACACTGTGTGGCTGAAGTCAAAGATTCTCTCAAGACTTTACCATTAATGTTGATTCAGCTTTGAATGGAATACACAGTTCCTTCCAGTCTTCAGATCCTGATGGGCAGATCAGGATCTGAAGACTGGCCACACACCCAAGACTATGCGTACCATGATACAATAATCTGCACAAAGCGAGAAGAGTATAGACTTTTCAGCAGGAGAAAATCATTAAAGAGACAGATACAGACAGAAAGGGAACTAAAAGGTTGTTGAAACGTCTAATTTGGATATCCGACCCCTAGAGTCCAAGGTGAAGCATGAAGCTAATGAAACAGACAGACAGACAGACAGACAGACAGACAGAGACAGGTGTGTGCAGATCTACAGAGGGGGTGAATGAGTGGGACACCAAGAACGAGTCAATACAGGAAGAAAATGGCCCAGAGGGCTGAGGTATTGGAATGAGGGGCCTGGACGGAAGAAACAGAGAGGGAGACATTTAGCCCTCTAATGCTGATTAATTACTCCACTCTATTGGGCGCATTGAAAGGACATTGGGAAAGCTATACAGGTACTTATCTTCTCTTGGAGCTCGCACAGCCTGGCAACAAATATTCCCTTCAGTCAATCCATCCAGAGAGGCATCACCACCTAGAGCCACCAGGGAAGTTATCCAATCACAGCTTTGCACATTTATTTAATTACAACACCGTACCATACAGTGGCACAGTGTTTAGCCTGAGGAAATGGTAGCAAAGGACGATAAGGGATAAAAGGATATAGGAGGTGTCGTGGATCCAGAAAGTCAGCCTTATACGAGGATGCAACTGTAATGGAAACTGTCTTTATGCTTTCACTTTCGAAACCATTTCTGATACAGTCAGCTGGGGCTGAGCACAATCTGTTCCCACCCACGGCCAATTTACTTGCTCTTTCGGTTACACACAGTGACAAAAACATTAGTCATGATGAACACCAGAAAATACAAATGTGGCTACCTTTTGACCATCAAACAGAAGCATTGTTTCTAATATCCGAAACCTACGGAGAACATTTGATAATTAAGGTGCTCTTTAGAATACACGGATAAAGTTGTATACGTCTTTGTTGCAAATGAAACTATGAAATTAAAATGTCATCGTTTGCACGTACTGTAAATGCATTTGTCAGTAGGGACAAAAAAATTAAAACAAAACCTCGCCCATCGCTTTATCTCAAAAACATTCTGTTGCCTGAAATTATCCTGAAGTGGAGACAACTGAGCTGACAAGCCTCAAATGCTGTTGAGATGTTGAAAGCCCTTTTCCTGAATCGACGTGTTCCCGCAGACACGAAGGAAGGTCCGGGGGACTCTGTCCAGCGGGGGATTACGGAGGGATTGTGGAATTAATCAAATACAGAGGCAGAACAATGAGCTTATGAGCACCGACAGGAAAGGTGTGCGGGACGTCAGGGAGGGAAAGCGAAAATCGCCTCTGAATGAGTTTTTGAAATATCTAAGAATAAATTGACTTTGAAAAGCACAACGGTGAATGATATGAAACTGGGTTTGATATGAAGCTGGCGGAGAGCCAGGTGAGAGATGGCCTTCATCGCTCACCACACATTTTTGCCAGCCTATGACTCCTTCCATATGAAGGCTGAGATACAAAACAGCACAGCGAATGAACCAGAGCTGTATGTTTTACTTGCAATATGTGCGCGCTGTTAGAAATTAACAAAATGCTTCACCTTTCCACATTCCATATATATGGCATAGAAAATGCACTCTAATAAAATACCAGCCTCCACAGATGGTGCATCTCATGTTTAGAAGTCAGATGGAATAATATGTAATGATCTGAACTTTCCCACTGCCTCCTTGCCATGTTCTGGAGATTAGTCATGTATTACACACACTTTGTTTGCTAAACCTTTCCTTACAAGTCCATCTGCGAAGATAGTGTCTTAAGAACAGAATCTGAATGCAACACAAAATGTTAAAAAATATGCATTATGAATTATGTATTGCTGTTGTCATATACTGGTGTGCATTCAGGCTTGGGGCAAATATCTGTACATACTGTATCTAGTCAACTGAGGAGAAAGCAGCCTTGTAAAATGGGGTCATCCCTGTTTCTGTAAATTGAAGTAAAATGAAGATCTTAACCATTCGTTTTAAATGATTTGAAGTGTTTGGTGGTTGATTGCTTCCTATTACTGAAGAGAGAAAAGTGCAAAGTAAACACCAGCAATGCTCAATCGTACGCAAAAAGGAAAGTGTGATGCATGCTCTCATGCGTGTAAGCCATTTTTCCCTTCTGATATGATTTAGGAGGTTTATGTACAAACGTGATATCATTCTGACATGCATGATGCCACCGTCTACACTAAACAACTACACGTATGTGTAAATGTATGGCAGTAGTCTCATTTTTCTGACATAGGCTTCCTGTAATCTGATTGGTCCTACAAGATTTCTGGTAAAAGATTTGGTTGGCTGGCATGGTTTTTCATTTCATGGACCCACCCCTGAGACTTTGTGCCCAGCCCTCCTCCAAAAGTGTACTTAGGTATTGATATTTCTCACTTCACTTGACACAACTAGTATCAATGTATGATAATTACCTTTTGCTTTGCTAATATGAATATTTCAGAAGATGTCTTTGAGTGTATTGTTGCATAAGTTCACAATATGTGGTAACACTTTATTTTAATGTCTGCTTAAAAATGAAATTAATTATTAACAGTTTGTACATCATTATTTCATGAAGGGTGTTCACAAACTTTGCTTGCTGCATCTATTTAAGGAAAACTGTCGTTTTTATGACACCATGGCATTTCATAAACCTGACCTCTCATATAAAATTAATATTTTATGCCTGAATTCATACAAAAATACACTGTTAAAGTGGAACTATGGACCTATTTGATCTATTATTATTTACTATTTACAGCTACAGGTATAGCACTACAGGTATAGCATGTGAATATACAGTCCATAGATGGTATTGAAAATGCACTTCCTTTTTTCATATAATATAAACATAATGTATGTGCTCTAAGATGAGAATATGTGCTGATCATTTTTGAGAATTGAAACTAATTGTGTATAATTTTGAGAAATTTCTCTACATTACTGCAAGCACTCCATAAGTTATGAGAGTGAAGTTGCGTAAACAAATGTAAGAAAACATCGGTAGCAGGACTGCTTGAGAATTGTTTAGTTACTGTGATACTTTTGTATAACTTTTTTTTTTTTTTTTTACATTATGTTAAATTGTATCTTATTCCTTATCTATTTGGTGTTATCATTAGCTAGCAAGCATAAGCTCACAACCAAATGGAGTGAGAGGGACTATGTTATTAGTTTATAGCTAGCTAATTAATCTTACTGATTAGTACTGAGGAAACATTATGCTAGCTGGGTAGATGTGAATCTGAAATACATAGCTAGTGTGTACAAAAAGAAAATATTTTGACTTTGAATCGCCGCTTACAATTGGAAACGCACTTGAGATCACAATTCCACAATTCTGAAGTGTATTAGCAATCGCATGCTGACTGGGGTTATCCCGCATTGGAGAGAGAGAGAGAGGTTTGACAGGCTCATAGTTATGAGGATGACAACTGAGGCAAATAGAGCAGCAACAGAAGCAGTTTGATAACCAAAAGGAAATTTAACAAAAACTCTACATCATCACTACTATTCTTTGGTCACTGTGATAGGGCCTTACACTTTAAGCATTGTTACAGTCAATGCTCGTAAATGCCGTACTGCATAGCAGCACCACATACCAAAATGAAGATCCACACACTGTAGTAGAGGATTTCTAACTCTACTCATTATAATGGGGATATCCACGGTTTTTGTTTGAATAGAACGTTCAGATTGGATTTCACAAGCGTGAAAAAACGTGTCGTTTCTTTATGCAGCTCTCTGCCAGCTATAATAATACTCTTCCTTGAGATCTGTTCTCTGAAGACCTCCGCTTGCCACCTTCTCTGACTAACACATCCATTCACCTACAACAAGTGAGCCTACCTCTTTCTCATCTCCCGTCTTTTCTGATGCTTGCGAGCCGTTTTGCCGTGTAATGGAAGGTGGGTTCATTAGAATCGTGACACAAAAGGGACTGCCTGGGTTTTTACAGTCTCTCCAAGGTTCTGTAAGTGTAGGGAATTGCGCATTTAAGAGCTGCAGAGATTATTTCCGCTGAATGAGAAACTCTCCGAGAAATTCTCTTTTACATATATTTAATCGAAAACAGTACCAAAAAAAGATATTTAACCTTAAGGTTTTACCTTATCAACTTTATAGATTTTTTGTAAATATATGCTAATTCCAAATTTGATGCCTGCAACACGTTCCAAAAAAGTAGGGACAGGGGCAACATAAGACTGGGAAGGTTGTAGAATGTTCAAAAAACACTTTCCACAGGTAAACAGGTGAATAGGTAACAGGTGATGCTATTATGACTGGGTATAAAAAAAAACATCCACAAAGGCTCAGGCGTTTACGAGCAAGGATGGGTCGAGGTTCACCACTTTGTAAAAAACTGTGTGAGTGAATAGTCCAACAGTTTTAAGAACGTTTCTCAATGCACGATTGCAAGAAATTTAGGGATTTCACCATCTACAGTCCATAATATTATTTAAAAATTCTGAAAATATTGAGAAATCTTTGTGCATAAAGGGCAAGACCGAAAATCAATATTGAATGCCCATGATATTCGATCCATCAGACGGCACGGCATTAAAAACCGACATGCTTCTGTAATGACATATGAACTCAGGAATACTTTGGAAAACCATTGTCAGTAAACACAGTTTGTCGCTGAATCTACAAATGCAAGTTAAGACTCTACTATGCAAAGCGTAAGCCATATATCAACAACATCCAGAAAAGCTGGTGTCTTCTCTGGGCTCGAGCTCATCTGAGATGGACTGACGCAAAGTGGAAACGTGTGCTGTGATCTGACGAGTCCACCTTTCATATAGTTTTTGGAAATAATGGACGTTGTGTTCTCCGGGCCAAAGAGGAAAAGGACCATTGTTACCAACGCAACGTTCAAAAGTCAGCATCTGTCATGGAGGTGTATTAGTGCCCATGCCATGGGCGCATCTGTGAAGGCACCATTAATGCTGAAGGGTACATATTAATTTTGGAGCAACATATACTGCCGTCTAGACAACATCTTTTTCAGGGACGTCCCTGCTTATTTCAGCAAGACAATGCCAAGCCACATTCTGCACGTGTTACAACAGCGTGGCTTCATAGTCAGAGAGTGTCTGCATTCCAGACCTGTCTCCCATTTAAAACGTGTGGTGCATTATGAAGCGCAAAATACGACAATGGAAACCCCGGACTGTTCAGTAGCTGAAGTTTTATATCAAGCAAGAATGGGAAAAATATTCCGCTTTGCACTTTCTAAACTACAACAATTAGTGTCCTCAGTTCCCAAAAGATTACTGAGTGTTGTTAAAAGGAAAGGTGATGTAACACAGTGGTAAACATGTCCCTGTCCCAACATTTTTGGGATGTGTTGCAAGCATCAAATTTAAAATGAGCGTACAGTATTTACAAAAAACAATAAAGTTGATTAATTAAAACATTAAATATTTTGTCTTTGTACTGTTTTAAATTGAATACAGGTCAGGAAGGATTTGCAAAGCATTGCTTTCTGTTTTTACTTACATTTTATACACTGTCACAACTTTTTTGGAATTGGGGTTTGTAAAATGACTAATACATCCGTAATTTCTCAGTTTCTGGATTGGATATAAAAACTCCAAGAAACATGAAATAAACTGGAAATATATTTGGGTAAGTTTTTTGAGCCCCGGAAGAATCCACAACTAACTGGAATACCACACAGGTGCTTTCACAGCTAAGCTCCACAATGAAGCCACAAGCACAGACTGTCTGTAGATAACTCAGGCACACAGTGTGTTGTCAAAGAGAAAGGCGGCAGGGGGAAAAGGAGAGGTGGAACTTGAGAACTGAAGTAAGGAGTCAGATAATAGACTATTATTATTGCCTGTAGCACGGTACAAAAACAACTTCATAAATGGAAAACACAGGCGCTTAACAGAGCTGCCTGTAAAAGGCTGCCTGACTGCTTCTCATCAAATTAAGCTTGGTTTATTAACTGTGGATATGCCAAAAAAAAGCATGGCATTGTACTATTGTTTGCATTACTGTGTTTCCTTTTCAATGCAATAAATGGATTCTTACGGGTGACCCCTTAGTGCTAGCATTGGCTTGAATGAATGCCCCCTAAATCCAGAGGCCCTACACAAGATGGTCATGTGTTAAACATGTTGCTTGTGCTGAAGACAGGCTACTTATAGAAGATTTTTGTAAAGTGCCTTTCCCAATGCATTAATTTTACTGACACTGAGATTGTTTCGAGACGGATGTCCTTCACACTTTGCTCTGTGAGTGCAGCTTTAAACATTTTACTACAGTCCTCGGTTAAAGAGACGGGAATCGGAAAAACCCGAAGTGCAAAGAGCATGCAAATTCCCCCAGGCGCTCTTTTTCAGACAAACAAAGCGTTTAAGCTGCAAAACGCACTTACTGCCAGATCGTTTCAAACTTTGGAAGTAAAAGCAAGTGAGCGTGGAAAAAACATCTTACAGATTGCTTTTTTATCTGTCTGCGATCTTTTCATACTACGATTTGAGTCATTTATGCGGTACTTTACATTCGGTGCTAATGCGTTTCATTTTGAAATGCGTCTCTATTAAAGTAGATTATTAAAACTGATCATTAGGGTACATCTACTATCATTTTATTTTCGCTGAGGTTTGTTTTTTTCCATTAAAAGGATATTTGTGTGTGTGTGTGTGTGTGTGTGTGTGTGTGTGTGTGTGTGTGTGCGTGTCTATATAACCGATATTTAACATGGTCTTGTCAGCTGATATCAACACTGATATTTTTTCAATTCATTGCCATACAACATGTATTTCTACCAGTAGGGTTTGATCATTACTTCCGTTTAGTTTACTGTAACGAAATGCTTGGTGCAGAGTCAGACATCTAAAAAAAAAGCATACATGCCCTGAGTCATTACTGAAAACGACACTGTTTCCATGTTCTGCATTCACTGAAAGAGATGAGCACAAATTACTTACAACTTAAATGTGGAAAAAAAATATTTTGGCTTAACATTTTCAAACATCTCACATAGGCCCTTCAATGCTTTCCTGTAAAATGCTATTACGTTGTTGTCTCAAGTGAAAAAAATAAATATGAAAAAGGGTAAATCTGCTCCCTTCAATAGGCTATTCACAAACGTCACTTTTTTTAGTAAAGTTTAGTAAAAATCCATAGAAAGTTTTATATTTAATTTTATCCAGTCAAAATAGGCTAGTCATTTTCAGCTTCACGTTCAAACAGATTTGAGCTTTATTAGAGCTAAAATAAATAAAAATGACAAACGTGCCCCTGTAATTACCAAATAAATGATCTGCTGCATAGTTATGCATATATTTCAAACAACACTGTATGTAACATAACATAACCAGGTAGCTTAAGTGTAAGTGAACATGATCATTGCACATATACATGTGCACACATCATTTAGACTTAAGACTCATTTAGACTTAAGACTTTCAAAAACAGTCTGTTACATTCTGATCCAATATAGAACTTGATCTGATGGAGCCTGGGTGGCAGAGGGGTACTATTAGATTCAGCGTCTGGGGGGCTCTGGAGGTCAAAGAACTCCAGTGTCCCAGCCCAAGGATAGCATGGTGTTCATTTTATCACTTGTTCACTTCTGAGAATAGCGCTATTCCATAAGTCCTTTGCCACAATGTGAAGGCTCCAGACAAAAATGACAAACTAACAAGCACTTCACAGCCTTGTGATCAAAACGGTTCTGCAAAGAAAGTAACAAGAAAAGTTTGCGCACAATTGTTGTGCTCTCTGAGGGCTGTTGTGGCAGGTTTTCTATGTTTCAGGGGATTAGTATGTTGGATTAATATGTTAGGACTTGGAGGAAATAAGCGAAAGGGTTTAGTTCATTTTAATTTAGACAATGAGATTATTTTTGGGGGTTTTTTTTCCCACTGTTGCACTGCATTACATTGAAAGAGAATGAACATCTAAAAGACAGTGGCCTGCTACTCAGTGCTGCGTTTCGATTGTATGGGGGCTAATTATAGTCCTTATAGTTCATTCACATTCATGTTTAAGTTTTGCTAAATCAATATGTATGCAAATGTTACTTAGATTTATTTCTTAGTAAAAGTTATAGTTTGTGTATTTATTATGTGGTTGTGTACACCAACATTCATGTATGTATGTATTGAAGTTTTGACACTTGGAAGAGTTGGAATGATTATTTAATCAGTTTATGTGCTGTGTCTGTGTGTGCATTAGTACATGAGAGAGAGAGAGAGAGAGAGAGAGAGAGAGAGAGAGAGAGAGAGAGAGACTGTCTTTTTTGAACATACTAGTGATTTTGTAATGCAACCATGTCATTTGTTCATATGTATATTGATGTAGTAACATGCACTGTTAATGTTTTGGGTTTCAGTCACTGATATGGGTGGAGCGTGGAGGGAATCCCTTTACAGCACTTCAGGGTTAATATGGCAGATGACACCTGAAACTGTGATGTGGAGTTCCAAATGGCTAGTCATCCCAGGGTGGAGAACATTGGGGATTAAATGAAGCAAGTCTAATGACGGTTTAGCCAATAGAAAGTATTTGGATGGCAGAAATGAGAGAAGTGAAGCAGATCCTCTGAAATTAGGATTTGTGAAAACACCATCATGTGTAGTTAAGGGGGTCAAACAAGCAAAAAAGGAGTTTTGTCTATATCACTGTAAAAAAATATCTCGTAAGAAAACGGTGAAAAGACTGGCAGCAATGTTGCCAGTGAAAAACCATTTAATGACTGGGAAAAAATGTATAATTCCTGTTATTTTAAAGGACGGGCATTAAATTATGAGTTGTTGGCATTATTCTACATGACTTTGACAGTGTTTGGAAAAGATTTAACAAAATATTTTCCATAAAAATACAGTTTTTTACAGTACACTTTTTAAAGAAATCTGTTACATGATTTGACAGTTTTTTTTACCACTGCCAAAGTCACGTAGAATAGCAATAACTCATTATTTAAAAGTCATTCCATACAATGGCAGGATTTGTACAGCTAAATAACAAGATTCATATAGTATTCCCCCTTCATGAAATGTTTTTTCACTGTAACATTGATGCCGTTTTTTAATTTTTAATTTTTTTTTACAGTGTAATTTTAAGCAATTTTTCTCTCTTGCTCTGTCTTTCTCCAAATATAATTTCCTGCATCGGCTGGATGGCAGCGTATTTCAGTGGCACCCCTGAAAGAGACATAAGCAATATCACCGATCAACAAAACTCATTCATTCAACCAGCCTGATGGTACTGTATGTGCACAAAAAAGCAAACCATTGCCCCTGGGCAACACCACAGATCACAACAGTCCGTTGGACAAAGGCTTAAAATCACCATTCTGCGCAGTGTTTTGAAAAGGCTTAATGTTTAGTAATAACATTGTGCCATTCAACAACAGCTGTCACGCATAAACCCGTCTCCTCATCATTCTGATCACAACTACCCATACAGTATCACAGCTCGCCCTGATTCTCCCGGACCCCGTAGAGCCTTTCTCCTCTGGCCAAACTGTGTACATTAACAGATGGGGCCGGCGAGGGTCTTTAAGACATTATGAAAATGAACATGGACAGACGGCAATGATTAATAGATAACGACATTAAAGAACTCCGCCACACAGAGGCACCGTGATGAGATTAGAGTCTGTGAGATCACTGTCACCAGTTTGTGCATGTGTGTAATCCCCACTAACAGGTATTAGTGCTCTAAAGCCCATTCAGTGACGATGGATTATTTGCAAGAGACCGAGCGGTTGCCTTTATTGCGTAAACTCCATAAAAAATGTCCCCCGTTTGCGCACGGCAGCAACATTGTTACAGCATCACAGCAACATTGCCAGAATGCTAGGTGGGACAGCAGCTGCCTTAATTACACAAACCCAATTACATACTTCCTCCAGGCAACCGGAATGATCCCTCTCTCATTGTTATTTAAATTCACTGAGGGTTACACTCTACTCTGCCCTGGGCGTCTCTACAGAGAAGTCCATTAATAACAGCCATTAACTGATTCATGTTTTTCCCTGGTTTGTTTGGTAAATAAGATCTTAAAAAAACGCTTGGTGATGTCGCAGAGCCAAGCCTATGCACGTGTTCCCAGTCCATTTGTGTATGTGACAGGTCACCATGTGTTTCCTGGCAAGGACCGCAAACTACCAAATTGCTCTTTCTCTCTTCCCCCTGACTAATTGGACGCACACATTTGCATAACACCATAATGCAACCAAATTTTCTCGGTGAAGTTTGGATGTGCAATATATTTTTCCTAAAGAGGAATTTAAATATGTTTTGTTTTGTGTCTGCCTAATTATTTATGGTGTACAAGTTTAAGTGGTATCAAGAGTTCATTTAAAACAGAACTTAGCAACTAATAGTGAATTGCTGGCCTGGTGTCCATAGTGTCATATTCATTTTTTTAAAAACTTTTTACAGAGTTTTAGGGTGCTATTTGCTTGTGATGAACAGGCAGATCAAGATCTTAATTTGGGCTGGTCTTTAATTGATGAGTCAAATTTCAATTCAATTCCCATTCAAAACTGAAATAAGCACTGTGCACAATAAGAGAAATTATGGTTTGAACCCTGAGGTTGGGAAGTTAGCAAAAAGCACTCTGGCTGTTTCAAAAAGCACCCTTTTCTAAATGACTACCGCCCAGTCCCGACTCTTCTATTGCCAGCCCCCACTCTATCTGCAGTCTGACGATCCCTACTTATTCAATACTGCAGCGTCCTCTGACTTTCAGACAATCAAACGTTTTCTCAACCCTCTGCCCACTGTCTGCTAAATAATTCAGCTGAAAATAAGCAGACATTTAAAATTTAATGATTCACGGAGTTTGACTCTGTAGAACAAACTGGAAAACAGGAACTGGATCAATGCAGTCGTGCATCTTAATATTTCATTATTATGTTTCAAGCTGGTATTTTAATAAGGTGGCTGTAAAATATAGGTGCTTATGTTGAAATTTATTGAAGGCAGAAATGTATGAATATGACAAGGAGAATAACTGAAATGCCTGTCATACATTCATTTCCACAGAGACCGTTGTGTCTGTATAAATGCTAATGTTTTTACAAAGCTGGACATAAATAACTAGTAATGGCGCCATTAATCATCGAGCAGATGAAGGGAAATCAGAATCAGACTTCACACCAGCAGGCTATTGAAGGTGCTTGTTCAGACACACGCACACTCGGACAACCAAGCACACATTTTGAGGACCTTCAAGACAATAATGTCTCAGTTCAAAATGAACAAAGGCCAAATTGCAACAACAGGCAGGTCCATAAAATGTTCCAAATGTTAAATTTTCATAACCACAACACTACCCATTTTTGTTATCAAAAATCCCTCCATGTACATATATTCAAGAAAAAAATATTCTGTCATTACTAAACTCTCGTCTTATTGCTTTAACCAATCAAATTACTTCCTCTATTTTTTTTCTAGTCAGCACAATGCATGGCTTATCTTTGGGTGACTACATGGAGGTGCCAGCGAACATGTTTGGGTCAGTAATATCATTCTGACCGGGCCCTCTTCTCTGGGTTTTGTCAATCTGATATACAATAAAGGCAAAGCAGGTTTGGGCTCATTCCATTAGAGGGTATTTTCAACCACTTTTCTAGAAAGTATGTTCCCATCCATTGGTCAACGGCACCCATAAGCTGAGGTAATTTCCTCACGCAGTCACACATCATGTGATTCACCACATCCAGCAAAGCACTGCAGGGCGTCTGCAATGTGAAAGGCGCTCTATAAATAAAGTTAGCCATTATCGTTATTAACAGAAAGACCGGATTGGCTGTTAGGCGAATGTTGTAATGTCAGAAGTTTCTGAACATCACCCACAGAAACCCTTTCAGTCCCGCGCACGATTATCTCCCCCAAATGGACTACGTTATAGCCCTAAAAAGCAGGTGTCGTTCAACACATTAACTCCACTTCACACCACTTACATTTTTTACAATGCTTTTACCTCCCCGTCGTCACCGAAAATGGCATCGCTGTTAGCTTTCCCAAAAAGAAAGAAGATGGACCCGGGTGTTCGACGCGTTTATTTTCTCTCCCGTCTTCCATTTCAGGTTGACCTGATAAAAAATAGAAACTATTGCTGACACATCAAATTTGGTACAAAAGCATGGTAGTCTCTAGTCTATATAACATGTATAAAAAATATTTACGACCATTTATGATTGACATACTGATGCATGTTGTATTACCACTCAACACATTCAACACTGAAAGAACATAGCCCATAACTCATAAGTGGAACTCAGCACCCCTTGTAAAGTCTAAAGTGCAACCATAACAGTTTTATGAAGGATACTGGATGTTGAATATTAATTTCTAGACTTTCTGCCCATCTCTGCCATATGTTTTTGATCACATATCCTACGTAATAAGAAGACTGAATGTCAATCACATGTCAATTCCTTCTTGGGAGTGGAAGGGAGGGGAGGAGGGTGGGAGGTTCTGGGTTCAACAAGAGAACATGACATGGCACCTAAAGTTTCAGAGAGATTGTATAGAGCTGTGCATGAAATGGCAACATGAGAGCACCAGATCTCCCTGATGATCAGAATATAACACAATAGATATGTCAGGGACGACCCTTTCCTGCCTCAAGGTGCTTTCCGTTGGAAATCTTTACCATGTCGTTACACTGATTCGCAAGTGGGTAGAGATCAATCCGTTTGGCATGAATCAGAGAGCTTGACATGATATCCGCGCCGTGTTATGCGCGATGTGGTATAACGGCCCTTGATGTACAATTTCATAAAAAAACGGCTGCGGTAGAATCCATCTCTGCTTCGTTCCAAAGCGGTCAGTCTTTGCGTGAGAAGCGGTGACGTACTGTGTGCAATAATGGCCTCTCTCTGTGACTGGATGTAGGGGCGTGCAAGGAAAGCAATAACCGCAGCACAAAAAGCCCAGAGATCACAGATCAATGGGCGTTTTTATAAACCTGGACACGTCCTCTATCGAGTCGATTAGAGCAAGGACAGCGCAGCCGCGCCTTTAAAATGCTCCAGTTCTTTCTGCCTCCCGTCAGCACATCTACATCTTATCGGAGTGCAAGATAACCCCTGGAATCATCCTCTGTGTGAACAGTAGAAGGCCAGTATTCGTTCACGCTGCATGAGAAACGAAAATCGTTTAGAGGGTATAAACCAACCATCCCTGAGTCAAGACGCACGACAACATTATCCTCAGTAAAGCGGAGCAGTACATTTTAACATGCATAATAGCTTTGCTTATTTCTTCACGGCTGGCCGAAACGAACACAAACATTTGGCAACTGTCAACACCTTTTGAAAGTCTGAGAGGGTCTTTGAGGTTTTTTTTCCCCATGATTTTGACCTGTGTTTGAGGTAGCGGGCCACTGACAGGTGGACGCTTGAAAACCACTTCAGCAGAGAGCCGGAGTGAGGTTGATAGTCTAGGTAACAGAAGCTGAGTATTAGTTTCAGCCTTTGAAAGGCTGCCGCTGTCTTTATTCTGGCGGGAGCTTTGCCACGGCGGGGATGTTCAGACATCCAGATTTGATAACACCATTTGAAAAACCATTCAATCCAAAAAAACGCAGAGATGTTGCGTAGCTTATTATGTTAGATAGAAGTTAACCCGTCGAGCGGAGCATGAATATACATCAAATAACTGCAGTTAACCGCACTGTTGATATTTACTGGAGCAAAAGAAATAAAAATGTCGGAGTCAAAAAAAGTAGTGGTTTTTTAATCCGGGTGTATGCTGAGTAGAGTGAGAACTAAAAGGTCAGTAGTTCTTTACTTGAGGACTTAATTCCGACTTACATTGTAATTAAACTTTTCTGGAAAAAGATGGTTTTTATCGCTACAGTTTAAAGCTTTTTGTTGCTGCTATTGCCCTGAACACTGCTCCACACCACTGTTCCTCCTCACCACCAAACCATAATCTAAAACCTTTTCCGTTTAAGTCATAAACGCAGCCCCTACTCTTCAGAACGCATGCAGCCCACCCCACCCCTCTCTCTGCTTTTGTCCTGCATTTCCAGATAAGATCTCCAGCTTTTATGTTTGCAATAATGACTCTATAAGCAAGCTCATTGTCCTGCATAATGTCTTCAATTAAACAGCACCACGTAGCCTGAGGCGTCCACAAAAGCGAGGGAGACGGTTAATAGGTGTTTGTCTCTCTCCCTCAGTCCTCCCGTTTCCATTGACAACGGGAGATGAGGCCGTTGATAAAGGCGGAGCCTTGACTTGGTGCTGCGTGACAATGGTGCACAATGTAACCCTTTCACATCTAAGACTCGCCAGTCCCAAGAGCCAGGCGGAAGTCCACACGGAGCACCGCCCAAGGAGAGAGAAATGGCAAAGAAAATGATAAAGGGGAAGAGTGAAAAATAGAGAACGAGGAGAGTCAGTCTAGCAACAGGTTACAGGGGGAAAGCGCTTCTTTTTTTTTAAAGCTATGCCAACCAGCTGCTTGCTCTCTGCCGCTCGCATTCTTGTCATCTACGCCATTCAGAATGGAACCTATTTATAAACAGAAGGTCTAATTGATCAGATGAAAACAATACAAGGGGCTGTCCAATTATGTATCATCAAAGTATCTGATCCCCACAATATCTGACACATACTATTGGAAGACATTGCACATACTCTTGATAAAAAAGTTGAAAGAAGGATTCAAACTTATAATTTGTTCATGTCATGATGTGTAAAAAGTAAACATACCTTTTTTGGCCAATTACATTTGTAGATACATGTCATTTCTGCAATGTCCTCCCTCAGGTTGGGATTGCAAACAATGACACGTAAGCTGATACTTCTTGTCACTCTGCAGTCGACACGCTGAGCTACACACTCATTGTGTTTGAAGGGAAAATGTTAAGACTTCAATGGCACTCACCTGGATGAATAAATTATAAATTAATAAAACGGAATAAGTAGTTTGCAGTAGCCATATGTTGATGGTAAATCAACCATCGTTCTTGCACTGTTATGGGTTGATAACAGACCTCAGGACATACAGTCGGACCATATTATTCAAATCACGGTCCTCGAGGGCCAAGACCTGCTGGTTTTCTACCCTCCCTTTACCTGGGAGTCATGTGTGAAGACAGTTTGGCTAATCGGTAGCACTAATTGTTCAGTTAATAACCGGGGAGAAATGAAAACCGGGTCCGGATTTGGATTTGAGTGCCAGATTTGAGTATGCAGTAGGACATTCATCCACCTGTCCATTATCTAACCCACTTATTCCTGGTCAGGGTTGGGGGTGGGGGCTGGAGCCTATCTCAGGATGCATTGGGCGAGAGGCAGGAATACACCCTGGACAGGTCGCCAATCAATCGCAGGGCACACGCACCATTGACTCACACGTTCATACCTATGGTCAATTTAGAGTCTCCAATTCACCTAACCTGCATGTCTTTGGACTGAGGAGGGAACCGGAATACCTGGAAGAAACCCACGTGGACACGGGGAGAATATGCAAACTCTGCACAGAAAGGCTCTTGGCTGGGAGTTGAACTCAGTACCTTCTTGCTGTGAGGCGATAGTGCTACCCACTGCACCACCATGCCGCCCTTGTAGTAGGACATGCCACTGACAATGCCCAGCACTTATTTGAATGCATGTTAAAAACAATGTTGAAAGTTGAGAGCAGGACAACTGAATGAGGCCATAATACTTTGGTAAACACAAACCTCCCTCCTCCTTTTGAAACCCCAAAACAGCGGGGTCAGATTCACCCTTAACTTGGCTGCCCATCACCCTGTCCCTCCATCCCTCCATTCACCCGAGCGACACTGCAAACCAAGTTTTACAATGTCTCAGTTTTAAACCTTATACATTCCTCAAGCAATGTACGCATATTCGCCAATAGCGCACAATGTAAGCATCTCACTGAAGGGTCCAGCAGTACTGGCTCTTGGGAACTTGAACCGAAGACACACTGCTATACTGAGAATCAATACAACAATGCAGTCTTGTGTCAGAACATGTGAGCCTTTCTGCAAAATAAGTGACTGTCCTCAATTATGGCACCTGACAAGGGGGTACAAAGTAACACGTTTTTGATCTAAGTGACACTGTGATAAAGAACTCATAGGCACCTCAGCCCTATTACCCAGATGTCTTTTTAGCAGCTGAAAAGTATCACATGGAAGAACTTCAAGCACACACATCACAGAAGCCAAAATTATTGTCCTTTTAAAGTCAACTTGGTTATAAAACAGCCCTCTAAACATAATTATACATGCACACACAATCTGCCCATTTGTTCCCATACTTCTATGCGTTTACAATAACCATGCAAGCCCTGTACAACAGTGTCCCCTGCTGGCAATAAGGGGAACTAAAGTTAATCGGCATCTGAGTCCTTATTTTTAGATCCCAAGAGGAACACTGACCAAGGTTTCATTACACCCAAGCACTCTCGATTCAACCAATTATCATCAAGATTGTGCTAATTACATTTAATGGGTTTTCTAGAGTCCTGAGTTAACTTGCATAGCTTACCCTGTTCTGCACAGCTGGGTGTGTGCCAAAACGAGCTTTCAGAGGTATAGCCCTCAGGTTGAGAACCTCATTCAGTAATGACACCCCTTACAGTTTTCACGCCACACATTCCTCCACCTGTCAGTGATTTAGCGTGTCAGTAATTAGGCATGCAATTTACTGTATCCCTGATTTATGGTTTTGATTCATTGTACAGTATCGGTAACTACAGAGATGTGTGATTTAGAGTGTTTGTGATTTAGAGAGCCTGTAACCGTCACGTAGTGGCTGTCGTTTTGAGAAAGCAAAGATTCAGACAGTCATTTCTTTAAAGTGTGATTTTGGGTGTCGGAGTTGCCGTTTGTAATTTGAGTGTCAGAAATTTACAGGGAACTGTTATTTAGCATGTCAGTAACTGTGGAGAGCAGTGATTAAGATTTGTCAGTGATTTATAGACAGCTGGATGCCCAGTAGGGCTTCAGTCCTTCAGGACCTGGACCAGATAGCCCTGGCACACATGCAGCATTCATTATTCCTTCAGCCTGTTCCCGATGACCTAGCTCTGTTTCCACCCACTCATACAATTATCTTAAATTATCCCCACTTTCAGCTAATCAATCAGAGTCAATATTGATCCCATTACGCTGTTGGAGGCATCTCTGCGCGGGGGCGACTACCGATGAGATTCAAGTTAGACGGAAACCGGGTGAAATAAGCAGCACCCACTCAAATAGACTGTCCAAAAGCAAATCTTTTTTCTCCGATTGTTATACAATTGGTCTGCAGTTTTTTAAAAAGTTGACCATGTGCAGTGCATTCAGGCAAGTTTAAGAGTTAATGAGCAGGCCTGCAGGTTACTTTGCTCGAATTGTGAAGCATTCAACTGTATGAAGCAGCTACATTTGCTTTGAATATGATACACTCTGACATTTAGTAATATACTAACATTGACCATTGTCATCACATGCTTAAATTTAACATCTATCATGTTGAGAAGCAGCTGCACCCTCGAGCACAGCAGTCTTTCTGTGCTATTTTGTGGGCATTAAAAATGAATTAATTACAATTCAAGACAAATAGTGTGACAGTACTGCCCTCTGTCGGACATACATGAAATTGAATTTATCCGAAAAATAATTTCCATCTAATTTAAATGTGTTTATATATTGATTGAGTGTTGGAGATAAACCACACCTGACTAAAACCACCATTACATTTAATTGGCTCTATATCACATTTTAAGAGATTCTGAGGCAATGGAGTTGCTCAGTCTTCAAGTAATTGCCCAGTAACTGGAAAGTAACAATGTTACATGGTAATTTAAGTTACTTAAACCTCACTCCACTCCACTGATAATGTACTAACCTCAGTCAACTCCAGCAATAATGTCCGCACCTTAATGTATCCACGCATTTATAATGTACGAACCACAGTCCACTCCAGCACCAGTAATGTACTAACCACAGTCCACTCCAGCACTAGTAATGTACTAACCTCAGTCCACTCCAGCCCTAATAATGCACTAACCTCAGTCCACTCCAGCACTAGTAATGAACTAACCACAGTCCACTCCAGCACCAGTAATGTACTAACCACAGTCCACTCCAGCACTAGTAATGTACTAACCTCAATCCACTCCAGCCCTAATAATGTACTAACCTCAGTCCACTCCAGCACTAGTAATGTACTAACCACAGTCCACTCCAGCCCGAGTAATGTACTAACCTCAGTCTACTCCAGCCCTAATAATGTACTAACCTCAATCCACTCCAGCACTAGTAATGTACTAACCTCAGCCCACTCCAGCCCTAATAATGTACTAACCTCAGTCCACTCCAGCACTAGTAATGTACTAACCTCAGCCCACTCCAGCACTAGTAATGTACTAACCTCAGTCTACTCCAGCCCTAATAATGTACTAACCACAATCCACTCCAGCACTAGTAATGTACTAACCTCAGTCCACTCCAGCACTAGTAATGTACTAACCTCAGTCCACTCCAGCCCGAGTAATGTACTAACCTCAGTCTACTCCAGCCCTAATAATGTACTAACCTCAATCCACTCCAGCACTAGTAATGTACTAACCTCAGCCCACTCCAGCCCTAATAATGTACTAACCTCAGTCCACTCCAGCACTAGTAATGTACTAACCTCAGTCCACTCCAGCCCTAGTAATGTACTAACCTCAGTCTACTCCAGCCCTAATAATGTACTAACCTCAATCCACTCCAGCACTAGTAATGTACTAACCTCAGCCCACTCCAGCCCTAATAATGTACTAACCTCAGTCCACTCCAGCACTAGTAATGTACTAACCTCAGCCCACTCCAGCACTAGTAATGTACTAACCTCAGTCTACTCCAGCACTAGTAATGCACTAACCACAGTCCACTCCAGCACTAGTAATGTACTAACCTCAGTCCACTCCAGCCCTAATAATGTACTAAACTCAGTCCACTCCAGCACTAGTAATGTACTAACCTCAGTCCACTCCAGCACTAGTAATGTACTAACCTCAGTCCACTCCAGCACTAGTAATGTACTAACCACAGTCCACTCCAGCACCAGTAATGTACTAACCACAGTCCACTCCAGCACTAGTAATGTTCTAACCTCAATCCACTCCAGCCCTAATAATGTACTAACCTCAGTCCACTCCAGCACTAGTAATGTACTAACCACAATCCACTCCAGCCCTATTAATGTACTAACCTCAGTCTACTCCAGCCCTAATAATGTACTAACCTCAGTCCACTCCAGCCCTAATAATGTACTAACCACAATCCACTCCAGCACTAGTAATGTACTAACCTCAGTCCACTCCAGCACTAGTAATGTACTAACCTCAGTCCACTCCAGCACTAATAATGTACAAACCACAGTCCACTCCAGCACTAATAATGTACTAACCTCAGTCCACTCCAGCACTAGTAATGTACTAACCTCAGTCCACTCCAGCCCTAATAATGTACTAACCTCAGTCCACTCCAGCCCTAATAATGTACAAACCACAGTCCACTCCAGCACTAATAATGTACTAACCTCAGTCTACTCCAGCCCTAATAATGTACTAACCACAGTCCACTCCAGCACTAATAATGTACTAACCTCAGTCCACTCCAGCACTAGTAATGTACTAACCTCAGTCCACTCCAGCCCTAATAATGTACTAACCACAATCCACTCCAGCACTAATAATGTACTAACCTCAGTCCACTCCAGCACTAGTAATGTACTAACCACAGTCCACTCCAGCACTAGTAATGTACTAACCTCAGTCCACTCCAGCCCTAATAATGTACTAACCTCAGTCCACTCCAGCACTAGTAATGTACTAACCTCAGTCAACTCCAGTCCTAATAATGTACTAACCTCAGTCCACTCCAGCCCTAATAATGTACTAACCACAGTGCACTCCAGCACTAATAATGTACTAACCACAGTGCACTCCAGCACTAGTAATGTACTAACCTCAGTCAACTCCAGCACTAGTAATGTACTAACCTCAGTCCACTCCAGCACTAATAATGTACTAACCTCAGTCCACTCCAGCACTAGTAATGTACTAACCTCAGCCCACTCCAGCACTAGTAATGTACTAACCTCAGTCCACTCCAGCACTAGTAATGTACTAACCTCAGTCCACTCCAGCACTAGTAATGTACTAACCTCAGCCCACTCCAGCACTAGTAATGTACTAACCTCAGCCCACTCCAGCACTAGTAATGTACTAACCTCAGTCCACTCCAGCACTAGTAATGTACTAACCTCAGTCCACTCCAGCACTAGTAATGTACTAACCTCAGTCCACTCCAGCACTAGTAATGTACTAACCTCAGCCCACTCCAGCACTAGTAATGTACTAACCTCAGTCCACTCCAGCACTAGTAATGTACTAACCTCAGTCCACTCCAGCACTAGTAATGTACTAACCTCAGCCCACTCCAGCACTAATAATGTACTAACCTCAGCCACTCCAGCACTAGTAATGTACCAACCTCAGTCCACTCCAGCACTAGTAATGTACTAACCTCAGTCCACTCCAGCCCTAATAATGTACTAACCTCAGCCCACTCCAGCACTAGTAATGTACTAAACTCAGTCCACTCCAGCTCTAATAATGTACTAACCTCAGTCCACTCCAGCACTAATAATGTACTAACCTCAGTCTACTCCAGCACTAGTAATGTACTAACCACAGTCCACTCCAGCACTAATAATGTACTAACCTCAGCCCACTCCAGCACTAATAATGTACTAACCTCAGTCTACTCCAGCACTAGTAATGTACTAACCACAGCGCACTCCAGCACTAGTAATGTACTAACCTCAGTCCACTCCAGCCCTAATAATGTACTAACCTCAGCCCACTCCAGCACTAGTAATGTACTAACCTCAGTCCACTCCAGCACTAGTAATGTACTAACCTCAGCCCACTCCAGCACGAGTAATGTACTACCCTCAGTCCACTCCAGCACTAGTAATGTACTAACCTCAGCCCACTCCAGCACTAGTAATGTACTAACCTCAGCCCACTCCAGCACTAGTAATGTACTAACCTCAGTCCACTCCAGCACGAGTAATGTACTACCCTCAGTCCACTCCAGCACTAGTAATGTACTAACCTCAGCCCACTTCAGCACTAGTAATGTACTAACCTCAGTCCACTCCAGCACTAGTAATGTACTAACCTCAGTCCACTCCAGCACTAGTAATGTACTAACCTCAGCCCACTCCAGCACTAGTAATGTACTAACCTCAGCCCACTCCAGCACTAGTAATGTACTAACCTCAGTCCACTCCAGCACGAGTAATGTACTACCCTCAGTCCACTCCAGCACTAGTAATGTACTAACCTCAGTCCACTCCAGCACTAGTAATGTACTAACCTCAGCCCACTCCAGCACTAGTAATGTACCAACCTCAGTCCACTCCAGCACTAGTAATGTACTAACCTCAGTCCACTCCAGCACTAGTAATGTACTAACCTCAGCCCACTCCAGCACTAATAATGTACTAACCTCAGCCCACTCCAGCACTAGTAATGTACCAACCTCAGTCCACTCCAGCACTAGTAATGTACTAACCTCAGTCCACTCCAGCCCTAATAATGTACTAACCTCAGCCCACTCCAGCACTAGTAATGTACTAAACTCAGTCCACTCCAGCTCTAATAATGTACTAACCTCAGTCCACTCCAGCACTAATAATGTACTAACCTCAGTCTACTCCAGCACTAGTAATGTACTAACCACAGTCCACTCCAGCACTAATAATGTACTAACCTCAGCCCACTCCAGCACTAATAATGTACTAACCTCAGTCTACTCCAGCACTAGTAATGTACTAACCACAGTCCACTCCAGCACTAATAATGTACTAACCACAGCGCACTCCAGCACTAGTAATGTACTAACCTCAGTCCACTCCAGCCCTAATAATGTACTAACCTCAGCCCACTCCAGCAGTAGTAATGTACTAACCTCAGTCCACTCCAGCACTAAAAATGTACTAACCTCAGTCTACTCCAGCACTAGTAATGTACTAACCACAGTCCACTCCAGCACTAATAATGTACTAACCTCAGCCCACTCCAGCACTAGTAATGTACTAACCTCAGTCCACTCCAGCACTAGTAATGTACTAACCTCAGTCCACTCCAGCCCTAATAATGTACTAACCTCAGCCCACTCCAGCACTAGTAATGTACTAACCTCAGCCCACTCCAGCACTAGTAATGTACTAACCTCAGTCCACTCCAGCACTAATAATGTACTAACCTCAGTCTACTCCAGCACTAGTAATGTACTAACCACAGTCCACTCCAGCACTAATAATGTACTAACCTCAGCCCACTCCAGCACTAATAATGTACTAACCTCAGTCTACTCCAGCACTAGTAATGTACTAACCACAGTCCACTCCAGCACTAATAATGTACTAACCACAGCGCACTCCAGCACTAGTAATGTACTAACCTCAGTCCACTCCAGCCCTAATAATGTACTAACCTCAGCCCACTCCAGCAGTAGTAATGTACTAACCTCAGTCCACTCCAGCACTAAAAATGTACTAACCTCAGTCTACTCCAGCACTAGTAATGTACTAACCACAGTCCACTCCAGCACTAATAATGTACTAACCTCAGCCCACTCCAGCACTAATAATGTACTATCCTCAGTCTACTCCAGCAGTAGTAATGTACTAAACTCAGTCCACTCCAGCACTAATAATGTACTAACCTCAGCCCACTCCAGCACTAGTAATGTACTAACCTCAGTCTACTCCAGCACTAGTAATGTACTAACCACAGTGCACTCCAGCACTAATAATGTACTAACCTCAGCCCACTCCAGCACTAGTAATGTACTAACCTCAGTCCACTCCAGCCCTAATAATGTACTAACCACAGTGCACTCCAGCACTAATAATGTACTAACCACAGTGCACTCCAGCACTAGTAATGTACTAACCTCAGTCTACTCCAGCACTAGTAATGTACTAACCACAGTGCACTCCAGCACTAATAATGTACTAACCTCAGCCCACTCCAGCACTAGTAATGTACTAACCTCAGTCAACTCCAGTCCTAATAATGTACTAACCTCAGTCCACTCCAGCACTAGTAATGTACTAACCTCAGCCCACTCCAGCACTAGTAATGTACTTACCTCAGTCCACTCCAGCACTAGTAATGTACTAACCTCAGTCCACTCCAGCACTAGTAATGTACTTACCTCAGTCCACTCCAGCACTAGTAATGTACTAACCTCAGCCCACTGTAGAACTAGTGTGCTTGCCTCAAGTAGACAATGTAATACTCAAACATATAGACATGGCTTTGTCATACAAGCACAATAAACATGAACTACCAATCAGTACCAATGAACTGACAATATCCCTTGAATCACTGAAAACTGGAAATACAAATTAGGAGACAAATCATAATTTTTTATATTGTGTAAATTAAACTTAGTGTCTGTAATGTAAACAAAACCTCTTACGTTGTTGTAGATCAGGTACAAACTGAAAAGGATTTGTGCCGATTTAATGTATGAATTACCATGGAATGACACAGGTAAGAGAATGCTTAATGAGTTACAGTGCATCTCTCTTTGTCTCTCTCTCTCTCAGCCCATCACAGTCTTTTCATGCACGGTTTCATGCACTTGAGTCTTTTTCCTCACCATGTGTCCTTCCCATCTCTGAATTCTAAATCATAATCATAGGCCCATTGTATCACTGCGACGCCGCATTCTTCCCTCTTCTTCCTTTCACTTCGCAATCCACCAGTGAGCTACTGCGCTGGAGAACTTTGCAGCTGGTGCGTTTCAGATCAAGATCAAAGACAATTGAGGTCAACAAGATGAGCTGCTTTTGAGCGATGAGGTTGTGGAAACCCGCTAAACAGCCCACTGAAACTTTCACACGTTGGACGTCCACTGACATAGACTTTATGTGATATATCTTTGCACTAAAGGCCCATCGTGGTAGTATCATGAAAATAAGATATACTCATTTTATCATGGAAATGAGGTATACTATCACAAAGCGTTGGGGATTAAAACAGTAACTCGCTAATCTGAAGGAATCATGTATTTTTGTGAAGAGAAGAACCTTTTTGATTAGTTTTTGATTGGTTTCGATTAGCCGGCTAATTGTAGCTCCGCTCATTTCTTTGTGTTGTAACCTCATTTACCCATCACTAACCAACACAGGTAAAAGATCAAAGAGGTCCTTGAACACCAGAAGTGTCCCCAGCAGTGTTGGGGAAGCTACTTTGAAAGCATAGCTTTGCAAGCTACCAATTACTTCACACTGGAAGAAGTTGAACTACAGCAAAGTTACCCTAGGGAGAAATCTAGTTTGGTTAACTAAAGCTACTTAGAAAAAGTAGTTCAAACTACTTTGTAAAAAAATTATCAAATTGACAATGTACATAATACAAAAAAGTCACATGCCAGCAAAAAATGTCACTCAATTGAATTTATTGCAAAAAGTGCCCACTTGTTCACAGGTCATACATAAACCAAAACAATAAAATACTGCACTATTCATGGGAAAGTGCAAGGAATTTTTTTGGGTTTTGTTATATAATGTGGCTAACTAAATTGGCTAGCAAAGTCAATGTTAATACATTCACCTTTATATGTGTTCTTAGATTTGTGTTTGACGTCTTTGCAGTACAGAGTGTATTTACTCTCGGCTTGCATAGCTCACAAGTAAAAACGGTTTTGTCGGTGGAGCTAGTCAGTTTCATGTATTTGCTTAAGTATGGCCATGGTGAAGTATGGCCTCAGGCTGAGATTCTGGAGGTCTATTCATGATGATGCTGTCGCTGTGTGAGCACTGAGCAACGCCCGCCCTTTTACACATGCAATACGCAAAGGTCAAGTGTGTGGTGGTAGTTGCCTGACAAATGCATTGCCTGGCATGCCTTCACAGCGGTCAGGATGAAAAAAAGGGGGCGGGGCTGGTCAAAGGGGGTTCAATTACAGTAAAGAAGCAATGGTAAAATTAAAATAAAAAATCTATCCTTTTCTTTTATGGTCCAAAATTGTTTGTAGTTTCAGTAGTTAACTACACAAAAAATGGCAAAAAAGTAATTTAGCTACTTGAATCACGATGCAAATATGAATGTAGTTGAACTACCAGCAAGCTACTGCAAAATGTAGTTAAACTACAACACTGGTCCCCAGATATTCAATGGACCAACTTTCCTGAACTGGTGCCCCTCTGTTCATTGACTGAATTTTGTCGTTTTCCCCAGTTTGCGATTTGTGAGAGCCTGAATCTGTGTGTGTGTGTGTGTGTGTGTGTGTGTGTGTGTGTGTGTGTGTGTGTGTGTGTGTGTGTGTGTGTGCGTGCGTGTGTGCATGCGCGTGCAGGTGTGCATGTGGTACGGGGAATGGAGGTTGACGGTGGGAACAAAGAATCAACATGAGATGGAATCGCACCTACAACCTCGAGCCAATTCAAAGGGAAATAATGCAAACTGTCAGAGAGGGCAATAAACCACTTTGGGATCTCTGTATTTTTTTATTAAAGGCCATTTTGCACTAACCACCCAGAAATAAGTACAGGCTGTGGTTAATGACGCAACAATGACACGATAAAATTGCAAAGCGCACCAACTCTTTTAGACTTTCAAACGGCTATCATTTCCACAATTGGCTCATTGTGGTGTGCCAAAAAAGCAGCACCTCAGTCGAGCCTGACATGCCAAAGTTATTGTGCATCGAGTGATTTAAATAAACACATGTCTCTCTCCTCTCCGCCCTCTCTCCAGGTAAACAACAGGTTTCACACAAGAGGAAAGACAGGATGTGACAAGGTCATCCTCGTCGTTTGAATGTTTTTTTCCCCCCTCCCTCTCTCTCAGACTAGGCTCAGAGAGGTCTATTTAGGTATGCTAATGAGTTTAATCACAGGTTTAAGAAGTGGCTTTGGAGGAAGAGAGAAATATTAAGAGAGAGGGGCAAAGCTGGAGAGTAAAAGGGGGTTTAAAAAAAGATGTGCCTGGAGTTTGAAGGAGAGCTCCCGACTCCACCGTGATGGTGCCACTCACTCTGAGGCACAGAACAGCCAGGATACAGCACTGAGCGTAGCCCATTTATAGATCACGCTGGAGAGCATGAGTATGAAACACTCAACTGCACTGCACTAGCACATCACGTACAGAAATGTTCACCACACACACGCACACACACACACACACACACATGTGCGCGCACACACACATATGTCAAGGACACTTATAAGTGGTATCATTGTTAAGTCTCAGCACCACAGAGGTAAGGATCTTTCCCATCTGCAGACTGCCAATCTTAAGCTAAGTGCCTACTTGATAACCTCTAAACATTTTAAACTCTGGGGCATGCTGTCAGATCTGTGCAGAGTGGGTGTTTGTGAAGTACCCAGTGAAGGAGGCCTTGCAAGTTAGGGTCACAGCTGCAGTGCACCTCATTTCTGAATGTAGGCCTCACAACCAACCTTTAAGAAAGTGGCAATATGAATGTTATCGCTGGCTCAGGATATTTAAAGATCCAAGTGAGACCCAGTAATCTCTCCCACACTCAACATGCGAACCTATAAACACATGGACATTCTTCCTGGAAAGTGTCGCAGCGTATAAAACACAATTTATGTCGTATCTTAAAGACAATACTCCTTTTCGTCTTTTTCCTGGTTATTTAAAAGTAGTAACTTTTTGGTTAAAATCTATTTGATTTTAAAGAAAGTTCAAACAAAAAAAATCATATTTTCTGAAGTAAACCTATGTGTATGTGCTAAGTTATGGTAATATCATGTATTGTAATGTGTGTGTTTCTATAGAATAAGAGAGGCTGACAGTACAGTCTTCCGGAATACCGCAGGGATTATAACCATGGGTGATAGAGTTATCTGCTCTGATAATTGAAACATTCCATGAACACATTCATTACCTTAAGGGTGCTTTCTTTCCATCACATTCCATGTATAGGGGGAACAGATATCAGGATTAAGAATTTACCTCATGATGATTGAAAGACAGAGAAAGAATACATTTTCTTCAGTCCAATTATACTGTGTGAGTAAAGAGCTAATGTATCTAACCTTTGTTAACCTGTTTGTTTTACAGTATTAAATCTGTAGATTACAGAAGGTCTGCATAGGTGGCTATAATAATGAGTGTGAGTGCATTAACATTTAGACAGAGAGATTCTTGCTAATGAACAGTACATCTCAACTGAAGCTTTGCAGAAATATAGAGTGCATCCACGAACATGCAATGCAGCTAATCTCAGTATCCTGAAATACACACTGAGCATCAAAAGAAACTTAATTTTGCATATGACATCTTGTTTTTCCCTGACACGTGTGGCTTTCTGGCATTAGCAAATGTTTTTGCACCAATATAATTTATTGATCATTTATTGATGAATGCACGGAGCCTTAACACCTCTCATGAGTCATGAGGCAATGCAGTCCTTGTAGACAGCCAAACTCACATGAGGGTATCCTGGTCAATCTTGAATGATTAGTTGATCAAATTTACAGCAAAAAATAAACATCAATATAGCCCATTCCCCCCCCTTCAAAACAACCACCTATAATTCGAGTGACATGTTTATTTATCATGTTTAGTATGTACTACAGAAACCATGACTCCTGGAAATCTACCATCCTGTAAGTTTTCACCCCAACCCTAACAAAGCACACCTCATTCAACAGCTAGAGATCTTATTGATCTGCTAATTAGTGGAATCAGGTGTGCCAAATTAGGGTTGATATTGAACACCTGCAGGATGGTAGATCTTCAGAAATAGGGTTGGGGACCATTGTAGCTACTACAGTTACTTGTTCCTATTTACGTAGTTCTGTGTAGCTAGATGTACACCAGTGGTTTACAACTGGACGGAACAAAAAATGTGCTGAAGAGGGATAGCTCTCTCGGCCAGTCTCATGGCACGCGTCAGAGCCAGCCAAGGTCTTCCGCTTGAGGAATGTGTCAGACAAACAGCAACGCGGAGGGAGCACCCAGCGTGGGCTGTCGCAGGTCAGCGTTTGGAGCGGCTCTCGGGGGAATCGGCTCGTCTCATGCATGGCTCCAGAAAGCAGAGTACACAAGGACGAGATCCAACCTTGCGCACCTGTCAGCTGCCCGCATTCATACATTCCTGCACGTTCGTTTGCCAGACAGAGTACCGTGCGCAAAGAATGCAACGTTATACTTAGCCGTTAGAAATCAACGCAATAACACACATGCATCACTACTGTTATGTAATGCAGCGAGTCTACTGTTATGGAAGTACAAACTCAGAAAACTGTAGCAAACTTTTCTGTGAGAAAATGTATTTTATTTCAGTCTTTTGAGACTAAGTAAATGAGAGTTTTGTGTGAATATGCCAAATGAAAGACGGTAAATATCATTTGCCTTTTGGTGACTCTGAATTCAAATGATTTATTCGATTAAATTAGGCATATACTGTATAGGCCAAGAGCTGTGAAGAGAATGAGGTTTTCTATATTGAAAAAGAAATAATAATAATTTATCCGAAAAAAAAACTTTTTTTGATAAATGACTTTCTTTTTTTTCCACTTCAGACTCATTTTTGTAGAGCGGGTCACATATATGCTTAAACTGCGCCTTTGCACTGTACGCTGTACTTCAGTCGACAAAGGGTCATTCGATGCTTCGCTGAGACTTCGCCCCTTTCATTAAAATTGAAGACAATAAAATGAGATTTACTTTGTTAACTTACGTGGTACGGTACATTTATCCTAAATGCAAGTAAGTTCCACTGGGCAAAGGTGTCTGCTAAAAAAAGAACCGGGTCACAGGTCAGAGCAACAGAGGAGCACATAATGCTTCAGCTGCTATGTAGGTGGCAAAGCAGTAGCTTGTGAAGCAAAATTAAGAAATAAAAATTATTTTCACAAATAAACTTTTGTCATAAGAGTCTATTTATGTTTGTATGCTGAATGTGCCTGGGTGGAAGAGGGAGAGGGAATAAGGATGCAATATGTTTCACGCACTGCTCTGTAAATAATGGTGAACCTCCTCAAATTAAGTGAAGCTGTCTTATTGAAGATCTCTCCCGTTGCTTTGACCATTTCCACTGGAGCCCCATCCCTGTGGCTGAAAGTGAAAATAGTCTTGATTTCCTGTCCTTCCTGCACCTCTATATAATCTAAAAAAATTAAATGGTAACATTTTTTAAAATGAAATACACGGTTGATAAACACATTGGCAGAAAACAATATATTCTCATTCCTCCATAATATAGTATGTGGCAGTCCAATTTTCACTAATGTTCAGGAAGTTAATGCATGAGTTGCCATTGCAAACACAGTTCAATGAAGCTGCACATTAAGAATTATAGATCTACAAAAAATTGTTATTATTGTTATTATTAATCCATAGTTATAATCCATATACCTATCTGCAGTGAAATTGAACATTACTACTGTCACTTCCATAGCTGTGATTGGATTCTATTACATGACCTTCGCTTTAATCTGCAGTGGGATTGGACCTTACTTTCCATTAGATGATATTCATTTAGCAGATGCTCTTGTCCACAGTGACTTACAATATGGGCAAAAAAGAGTAATACTGCCAGATCTGGCTGACAACATTCCCAGACCAGCGAGTAAAGAAACAACATCAATAAAGCATTAGGGCAAGTTATCTATACTAACCAAAGACTGAAGTACAAATATTAAATTCATACAGACTACATCCTGACAATTTCCTTTTGGTGACTCTGAATTCAAATGATTTATTTGATTAAATATAGGCCAATATCAATGAAGAGCTGTGAATAGAATGAGGTTTTCTATATTGCCCTGCTATATATGCTTAAACTGCGCCGTTACACTCGGCTGCCAAGACAAGAAACATACAACCATAAAAATATAACTTAGAATCATAGTCTGAATTGATACAAAAGGTTGGAGTGCTGAGGTGGAGATGGGAGTGAAACCAAGATGCAGGCTGCATTGATAGCCAATGGTTCTGCTGTCGTGACCACTTTCGGAAGTTTGTTCCACCAGTGTGGGGCCAGTGCAGACAGTCACCTGGGACCATGCAGGGAGCGGATAGCCAGTTGCCTTAATGTTATGGAACAGAGAGACTTTTTACTTTTACAGTATGTCTGGAGATTATTGCATTGCTGTCCCTTCCATCTGCAGTATGACTGGATTCTATTTTACTCCTGGCACTTCCAACCGCAGATCAATCAGACCATCGTGCCATGCCAAAGAAGACGTTTGTGCCACAGTCATATTGAGTCATATAGACTGAAGTCTGTAACAGACTTGGTGGATATTGGAACACAAGCTCTTTCTCTGAATATATAATTATCTCCTAAGATGCATTTCGTTCAGGCAGTATTTTATTGTGCTGCACAAAACTCATGATTGGCTCCGCATTTATAAATCCCAGTTTTATGATACTGAATATCTTGTATAATATTTCCATATTTGGTTTCAACTGAATTGCATGCTTACTAAACCAAGCAGCAGAAAAGCTAGCAGTGGTTATTATGCAGTGGGTGTTTTCATCTACAGCATGGTTGAACATCACTCTATCTCTTCAACTTGTGGTATGCTATGTTTATTATACTGCATCAGCAGTGTGATTGGATTGAATTATTGTAGCTCTTGCAGTGACAGTAGCAGTCCTCACTATAACCTCAGGGGCCAGACTGGAAGTGTATCCCAGCATGCCCCATTTCCCCCTATAGAAACTCGGGGAAGCTCCTGGTGGCTGCTTCCTGCACTGCTCCCATTTTCTGAATAAACAGAACGTTTCTTGTTCCGTCTTGAATAACAAGACTCCCACGCCCATCCCCAAACCAAGTGTGCCCGCTGTCCACCAGAACCATGTGCTCACAGGATACACACGCACACACACACACACACACACACACACACACTATCTAAGCAGCTTCTTGACTACGTCAAAAACAATGGTGGGGTGTGGGCCTAGTCTCAATCTTCCACCTCTGATACAGAGAGCCATTGTTGTTTACTTCAGCCCTCACTGGGGCTGCAGTGGCTATCACAAATAGCTCTCTCCTGTCAGTGCTGCAGAGAGACCTCACTCTTGGACGGACCTCACAACTATATCTTTCCTGGAAAAGAAGGATGCCGACGCTGACCCCCACGGGTCAAAGATAAAGAAAAGATATCTAATGCAAAGGGTCCATATGGGGGTGGAAAAGATATTCCCTGCTGCATGCCCACCCATCCTCAGACAAAATGGACACCTGTGAAGCATCTATCACAGCTCCTACCGCTGCTGGGATCAACAGAGTGTCAGCAGAGCCCTTTCCTCATTCCCAGTGTAAGATAAACCTTTCCACTTGAAATACTGTCTTAGAGTTCCAATCGTGGTATATGTGTATTTCATCTACTTAGAAAAATGAGTGAATGAATGAATGAAGAAATAAATAGCCTTATTTTCTGATATCAGGCGACATCCTTTGTTTTTTCCACGATGCTGGAAAAGCCCTTGTTTGGCAGTTTCGGTTGTTTCCATTGTCATCCTTAGGGGGAGTTTTATCTGAAGGCCTGCAATCAATCAAACACTTTCCAACTGTCACACTGCTCAACTGGTCAGTGTAAACCAGAGAAACAGGTTGGCAGGATGGGGTGAGAGCGAGAAAAGAGACGATGATAATGGGGGATCCTTTAAAAAGTGGGTTTGGATTGAGCGGATCATAAATAGCTCTTTTTGACTCCAGACAATAAAGAATGCTCAATAAGCAGCTTATATGAACTTGCGTGAGAAGATGCCTAGTTACATTACATTACATTACATTCATTTAGCAGACGCTTTTATCCAAAGCGACGTACAGTAAGTGCATACAGAAAGGTATAGTTGAGTGTGTAGGTGCCCGGATGCAGTGGAAAAACAAGTTAAGTTTAATCAAGGAGCAGAATGCTAAAGTAAATCAGACTGAAGTATCATGGGAAATTAAAAAATAAAAACAAAAGAATCTGAAAAAAAAAATATATATATCATAGATGTACATAAACATAAAATGCAACGTGCGCATGTACTTCAGCATACTTCCTCATTGACTACATCCAAGACAAATAGTTACACACATATCTCTCTGCTCAAAACTTTCCCCAAATTATAGCTTTCCCAGCTATATATGTGCAATCCAAAATGGCAAATCCTCTCCGTGATGACATCACACATTACACATTTCTCTATGTATGCCATTTCTTCATTTAAACCATTTAGCATTTCTTAACATAGAATACTTTAAAAGGGATCATTAGGTTTTTCAGTGAAGTACTGTACATTGTGTCTAATCACATCTGTACACCAGTAGCTGCACATCCCCACTGTGCACTCGCCCTGTGCACAAAATGTGTTACCCGTTTACGCAATGTCGCAATGAACAGTCAAGCTTTGTTCTTGCAGCAAAGCGATTTTTCCCTTTTAATACTCACTTTTACCAAAGCAAATTTAGCTAATTACAATTGATATCTTTATCTAGAACAAGTGGCCGCTGTAATTTTATTACAGATGATTAATGGTGTGCACCCATGTGGAGCGTTTGTATAACACAGTGTAACACACTGTGTTTGTTTATGGTCCACCTTTGATGATTTTACAAACCGGGGTGGTGCTAATTAAAATTAGTTTGATGCTGTAAGCCTCTGGGTAATGGTGATGAAGGAATGAAAAGGTGAATGTCACTTATTATGTGAACTAAAGGATTGCCTTGCTTATTAACATGTTCACTACTTGGGAAAATTAAATACCATATTCATTATTGCATGGCAGAATTGAACGCTAAACATAGACTCAGGCATTTACTCTGCTGCTACAGGCCTTCATGGTGTCATTTCTACCTTCTGAGAAGCAAATATTTGAACCCTAGAACGTTATAACTCTTCATTTTGAAGCTACTGAGAAAAAATCTCAATAAAAAACTGTTGTTGAAGTCAATATATATTTATCAATGTATATAATCTGACACCAGGGTTCTACAGGCAGCAGTGCATTAACACACTAGTAAATTTAAATAAGTGTAAAAAAGTATGTCAAATGCTTTGGACCTAAAATTTAAATGTATAATAATCGATTATTTAAGTATTTATAAATTATTTTTCTTTTTTTTATGTTACTGGGGATGCCCTGGGATTTTTTCTGGGTGTGAAATTAACACCAGCCATCAGCCAAATGCTGGTAAAATTTTGATTGTGGTGAAAATGTTTACTCTTGCAGCCACTTTGGTTGGTAACCAACCAGATTGTGTTATATTGTAAAAGGCAATGTGGCTGGTAAAATGTTGAAAATGGCTCTGGCCAGTGGATGTAAAAGTGAATTTCATACCTTGGATTCTTTGTAGACCACCATGGGTATTTGGACACTAGTTTTGGAACCCCTGATCTATGTTCCCTTTAAACCAGGGCTTTTTAAATTCTAGTCCTGGAGATCCACAGTGGATGGATACTCTGGTTGTAACCAAAGCACTTTGCCATATGGCTTAACGCATCCCGTCCATGTTTTGACAGGCTTGGTGGTTTACCAAAAGCCTAAAATGCCTGCTGGATTACAATTGAGTAGCCTGGCATCAGAAGCTTTGCCTTGATTCAGAAACAAGAAGAGTTGAATGCTACACAGTTGCAAATGTAGTCTATGAGGGGCTTGCTACACCTGGACTTCCATCTGCTATACTCCATGTTTACATCCCCACTGTCACCTATAAAAAACACAAAATTAATACACCAGCAGCCCTCATTTTCATGTTTTCTGCCTTTTTTCTAGGCCAGGTGAAGCAAACCCTCGCACTCGTCAATGTTCAACTGCTGTTGGTGCAAGGCCTCTGTGACACATAATGAATCTTCCTCTTATTTCTACACTGCAAAGAACATTGGTTCATATGGCTGAAAAGGTACAACAAATATATTGGGAGTATTTAAGAAATGCCTACTAGTACAACAGTTTAGTATGAGCTACAGTGGTCATTGAATAGAACAGGGCTCAAGTTATTTATATACCTGCCCTAGATTTCTGGTGCATATAATTCATTGGACCTCCAATAATACATTCCTTTAACACAGCACTACAGAATAAATTTATGTAGGCACCTGAAATACAACCTTACGACATCACACTGCCACACAACAAGTAGGATTTCTGTCACTAACCAAGTATATTCTAAATTTGGAAGGAAGTAGGTATGTAATAACTAGAAGTAAGCATTAATTTAACGGAATGTATATGTTTTTCACAGAAACCTTCAGTGTTGCCAGCAGTGTATATCACCGAGGAAGTACAGCATTACCAATGGACCGAACCCCTGTTTTCATTTGCAATAGTGTATATTAACACTTACCTCACTTCAATACATCCTCCCAAAGGGAGTGCCATCTTCCCTGCAGGCTGGCACAATATGTAGGATTTTAAATGAAGTACCATAACAACGTTAATGAATAAACATGGGCCTATCAGTGCTGAGTACAGACACTGAAGTCAGTAATTCTTAACAGGAAATACATTACAATAGTCAATATGATTAATAACCCTAATAGTCAAAAAATATCAACCTAAAATAATTCATTATCATTACTAAGAAGACTTGACCCTAACCTCTCCATACTTGGCATGGGTTTTCTGCGAGTTGAAGAGGGACAGAACTTGAAAGAATGTGCCCCGACATTCCTGAAATGCCCCTTCATTGTTGTCGCCTAATGAAGCAAAAGCGTGAGCGGACACAGCTCCCAGACGGAGAAACAAAACCATAGAAATGCCGGGAGTGACTGAGCTAACGGGACAGGAATTTTGAATTCTGAAGGTTGGTCGTGAGAGTTCATGGCAACAGCCCAAGAGATCGATACCAGTCTGTCATTTCTCCACAATGAGACTCCATTCTCTTACACTGGACATGTTTTAAATGGCCCTGAGCATCTGCACGCATATCAGAGTGACATATGAGTGTTGGTCTGAACTAGATTAGCATCTACTACAACAGCCTAACCAAATTTAAGACTAATGCTTCATATAGTTTTCTTTGAGTTCAGATAAGATGGATTAATGTCTGTTATATTTCAAATAAACATAGTCGCAGATCTGCAATTTGTTTTTAATATGTGAATCTGCCATGCATGAAGATGGGCAGTAAAATAAATTAGAATTAAAAAATACAGTACAGATTTCCAAACATTCATTTTCCAAAAGATAAATTTAACTATCTTCAGCAAAACGAAGAACAAGAAGTTCTGCAAGATAGTAAAGTCTCCACAGAGCCCTGATCTCAACATCATCAAGGCTGTTTGGGATTACTTGGACAGACAGATGCAAGCAAGATAGCCAAAGTCTGCAGATGAACTGTGGCAACCTACTAGCTGATTTTTTTATTAAATTGCACAAAAGTGTACCTAAGAGAATTGAAGCAAATTATGTTACAGAATACAAGAGTTACTAGTATTTGAATGTCCGTTGGATCTACAGCCACAAAGTTTACCATCGCTCTTCACCGGAGTTGAAGTTGACTGATCCAGGACTATAGGCAATCTTCAAAAGGCCAACAGGGAAGGAGAAGATAATGCGGGGGAGGAGTGAGGCGGCAACTGGAAAGTGGGAAGGCTGAGCTCCGTTTCGACAGTGTACAGAGACCGCGACACTGCGTGTAGCCTATGGGGGAAAGTCGTGGAGGTTTGAAGTCAGAGTTTGTGTGTTGGACTGGTTGATGACCAGTGTTGGGCAAGTTACTTAATAAAAATAATTAAGTAAAGTTACTCATTACTTTCTCTAAATTGTAATTAGATTACTTTACTAATTACTCTCTCTGAAAAGTAATCAGATTCAGATACTAATTACTTTACTTTTGAGTTACTTTCTAAAACCAGATCATTCCTTACCCGAATCATAGAAGTGCTGATCTAGGATCAGTTTTGCATCTTAGATCATAATAGACACAAATTAATGTGAAATATGATTCGATACCATCCTATACCAGCACTCTTGGCACATCTCGACCCTGATGACATAAACAGGAAGGGTTTAAAGCAGCAGTCTAGACACAGCAGGGTCCAATAATTAACCATGTTTTATCTTCTCTTTTGCTAGTGTGCAGATAGTACAGACATCACAATGGTCACCTCACAGGTCACTGTTCAGAACATAATAGCCTGTTGCAAAGTTAACAACATTAAGTTAAGGCTTAAGCCACTAGAACAAGGCATGCATAGCCTATTAAGCACTATTGAAATAAAACATCAGGCATATGCCATTTCAAAAACAGAAGAATAAGGTTTAAGCATTTAAGAATAAGTTTAATTCAGGCTATAGCGGCTTTTCCACGCTCAAAAGTACAGGCGTCAATCCAATGGGCTGTCATTCCGATGAAGCTCTTGTTGCAGCTTGTCCAAATGTCTGCTGTTGTGCACACGTTGTCAATACCCTCAAAAGTAGCGTTCAGATTTGATTGCATGGTCACAAAACACTTGTCTAAATAATTGGCCAACGTCTTTTTGTCAGTGAACCCCACATTTCTGCCAGTCGTGGGTACCTTAGTATACGCCGAAAAGACGGCAAATCGACAGTAGAAAGAGGTAGCATTTCTTCTACAACATACCCTCCAACAAGTTTCTTAAGTTCGCTTTGGGTTACCATATGCACCTCTGGGTATAAATTGAGCCTGGCCTGTTTCGGAGGAGTTGAGGCAGTCTCTCCTTCAGTCGATGCACGACGACAATCTCTCGCTACAAGTTTCTCCCGGCCATGTTGCCATATTAAATGTTTGGAGAGATTGCTTGTGGAGTTTTGTGAAGATGAGAGGTGCTTCTTCTCCAGGGCATAGCTTGCATTTCACTGTTATATTATTCTCTTTCCGGGATACAAAATAAAAATATTCCACCTATCGAAACACCCGTTGTCGTTGGTCTCGTCTGCCATGATGTTATTTAGATTTTTATTAGCCTGCTCGCGTGACCCCACACTCTCATCAGTTCAGCCACGACTGCATAGACCGCATGCGCATATCAACCAAATGAAAGGGAGCAGGCACGCGCGTTTTGATAGCCAATCGTTGATGGACGTTATTTATTTATCTATTTATTTATTTATTTAGAAGTGTTAATTTGCCGTAACTAAGTCCTATCCATTTACCATTTACCTATGCTTAAGTAACGCAAGTAACAACATTTTTATTAGGTCAGTAACTGTAATGTGATTACTGAAAATTAAAACGTAATCCCTTACATTACTTTGTTACAGGAAAAAGTAATCTAATTACAGTAACACTTTCCTTTGTAACGTGTGACACCCAACACTGTTGATAACATTGGACATCTCGGGACAGCGGGGACTATTTTTAATCACACACTGTTAGAAAAATGTTGTTAATAATAGAGTAAATTGCTGGCAACAATTAGCCAGCAAGGTGCTGTAATGAATTTAACAGTTAAAGTTACGGTTACGGTAGTTTGTTTACAATACCTTTTAGCCATGCTGTATAATGAAATACACTACTGTACTGTCGACAGCGTTACTGTAATCCATATTACAGCAAAGTGCTGTACTGTCATTGACAGAATAACTGTAATCCATATTACAGCAAAGTCCTGCACTGACATTGACAGCATTGCTGTATCCATATTACAGCAACTGTTTACTATATTTTATACTGCAGTCTTACTGTAACCCATATTACAGCAATTATAGTCCTTGTTGAAGTGTAATAAATGCAGAATGTACCAAGTGTCAAGAAAGAAATACACCTTTTGCCTTAAATTGTATTAAAAACTATTTTATTGAGCAACTTGGCAGTGTATTTCATAACTCTTGATTACTAACCTTAACAGTGCTTCTTCATAACGTTGCTTTCAAAAACTGAAAAAACAATACAAACTAAATTCATTTATAAATGAATGACAGTGACTCAAAAAAACACAATAGTTCATAACTCTTGACAATTAACCTCAACGGTGCTTCTTCCGATAAAAACCTACTTGAATCAGATAAATTAAAATAAAAACATACATTTTACATATCTAGTCAGCCGTTTTTCTAGATTAAATTAATACATTTAATCTAGAAGGCATTTTTTTTGTGTGTGTGTGCAAAATTTTTCAAAACTGATTAATAACTGGATCACTATCTAATTGATCACTCAGCTTTTCCTAAAAAAGGCACACCCAATTAATATACCTGACAATTTTTTTTCCCAAGGTTAAAAAAAATAAAAATAATACATTTGCAGCTGAAAATGATAGATGGACATTAACGAGGCAAATAGAATAACAATAACAATAGGCTTCCTGGCAATAGAACTTCAAGTTGAACTTCAGTGTTCACCATTTAAACAATGTCACAAAAAACTTCCAGTGTAAACACTTTAAAACAGTCTTTTTTGAGAAACAGCAAAACATCAGAGGATAACAACACTTTCAATGTGCTGCATGCGAGTCCTGTAAGAAAATGTCTACAGTGACATCAATTCAAAATAGACTTTTTGTCATGGATCTTGCCTTCCTTCTCTTATCTCCGCGTCCTCTTTATTCTTTTTTGTCGTTACCGGTAATCTATCGGATTTTCCTTTGTTCTGCGACGGGGTTTTGCTTTCGCCTCGTCATTAGTAAGTTCACCTGTTATTAATTTCCGTTGACTATTTATACTCCGCTTCCTGCCTCTCTCGTTGCTTCCATGTTATTCCACGTAACATTCGAGCCGGTAAAAGAGGTATAGGAGGTTAGTTAGAAAAAGCTAGTTTAAAAAGAAAGGTTAGGAAGTTTAGAAAGTAAGTTCTCTTTTTCGCTCTCAGTTCAGAGCAGAGGCTTTCTCGTTTCTTTTGGTTTTCCTTTCTTATCTAAGAGTGCTCTTACCCAAAGTGTTTGGGGTTCTGTTGAGCTCTCTGTGTTTTCCTTTTTGTTTCGCTCCACTAACAGGAGTTAGATAAGCGTATAGCTTATTTCTTTGTTTTTTGCTCGGAGATCGAGTTCCTCGTTCTTATCGCGAGGTTATTTGTGTTTTGTTATTTTCCTCTATTCCACTACGGATTATTGTCCGTCGGTGGTGTTCTTTCGAACATTTTCAGTTTGCACAGCTATTGCATCTGGACTTCCAATATTCCCTCTGTGTCTCTGACACAGAGATCCCCCTACACTTTTCTTAAGTCTACATGCCTCCACCCTTCTTCATTGGAACACATGGTTGGCTAAATAGCTGCAAGTCATCAAGGGTCTGAGGTAGGGATGGAGCCGATCGATCGGCCCAGATCGGTATTGGAGAATTTGCCTTCTATGTGACTCGTCAGTCCCTGAACGTCACCGATACTCTTAGCCGATCTTTAACATGCTATTTATGATCTAAATGTATGGCTTGTTTATATTCGAAGACCCTGTCAGCCACTGAACATAGATACTCAGTCAGGGAAAGAGAAGCACTGGCTTGTGTATGCAGCATGGAGAACTTGTGAACTTGTGCATGTGTACTTATTTGGACGACCATTTACTCTTAGAACAGATCATCAGGCACTGACCACTTTTTTGTTAGCCTCTGGAACAAAGATATGGCCCATGAGAATCTCCAGATGGTCAGATCGGCTTGCCCAGTACACGTACAAAACAGAGTTTCGCCCCAGAAAGTCAAACAATGTTGCTCACACCCTTTCAAAACTTGTGCCACAAGATGATGGTACAGAGAAGTCTTACTTCGACGAGGAAGAAAATGAGCTATTCATACAACAGACCTACATTGATGAGCTTCAAGCAGCCATCACTACTGAAGAGCTTGCAAGAGAAACACTGCAAGATCCAGTACTAAGGAAAGTGCTATGCTACATAAAAACAGAATGGAAAGGTCCACCAAGAGACATACTACTCTGCCCATACTACATGGTAGGAGAAGAACTTTTCAGTTGGAAAACATCATGTGTTGGAAGAGGAGACCGTACCATTGTACCAATCACACTCAGACACAGAGTCCTCACCCAAGCACATTAAGGACATCCATGAACAAGGAAGATGAAACAGTTCCTTTGCAACAACGTATGGTGGCTGAAGATGGACAACGATGTCACCAACTTTGTAAAAACCTGTGTGCCCTGCACACTGAGTGAAAAGTCACTTGTGCCAGCGAAACCACCGCTACATCCAACACCATAGCTTAAAGGACCTTGGGAGAAGATTCAAGTGGACATCTTCGGGGAACTACAAGCAGCTCCAGCTCATCAGAAGTATCTGATCATTGTGACAGACCTGTACAGCAAATGGTCTGAAGTCCTAGCCACAAGCAATGTGACTACTGCACACAGTGATTAATGGACTTTCAGATCTGTTCACACAATGGGGCCAGCCTCAAATTCGAATGACAGATAACGGTCCAGAATTACAAGCTGACTTTACATGCTACTTGGAAAAGAAAGGAATCGTACACCAGAAAACACCTTTGTACCATTCACTCGCCAATGCAGGTGTGGAGAGGTTTAACAAAATTCTGAAGTCTGGTCTTCATGCCCTGCTCCAAGAAGGAAAACAGTTCTGTGACGCACTGAAAACAATACTGTTGAGCTACAGATCAACGCCTCACAAGGTGACAGGGAAAACACCCGCAGAGCTCATGATGGGAAGAACCTTGAGAGTCCCGCTGGACACAGTCCATCCACCCTTCGTGGCTGACAAACCACTTGATGAAGCAAAGCTACGAAAAGAAGTACAGAAACGTCAGAATGCTAAAAAGAAGTACTACGACAAAAGAAACCACGTCAAGAAGGATCCCTTACTGCAAGTTGGAGATTGTGTCTGGGTAAGGCGACCACTGAGAGAACACAAGCTAAAGACCAGTTTTTCTGGCCCTTATAGAATCATCGCCTGACATGGCAGGTACACCTTCCAGCTTCAAGATGGAACCTTCTGGAACTAAAGAAGACTGTTTCGTACCAACCAGCCCGCTGAAAATGAAATGGATTCTAAGTTGTTCATTCCACAACCACCTGACCATGATCCAGGTCAAGAGCAGAACCTTCAAAAACAGATACAATATGTTGCTCATGGAGATGTGCCAGAAGCAAGGGCACAAAAAGAACAACAAGCATAGCCATGACCAGCTTGTGAAAAAAGATTACCTGCTAGACTCCATGACTTTATCTTCACTTAGGGTCTTAGTTAAAGAAGGGGGAAAATGTAGGACCTGACATGACTACATAGTTAATAGTTTAATTATAGAACTACAACTATCATTGTTCATTAACGGAAGTAATGTTAATCCAGACTGAGACGGATAGGCTCACTAAGGGATAGCATAGCTGACAGTTACGAGAGCTAAATGTAACTTTCTTTCTTTATTAAACCTCATTAAATGGTAATACCAGTTGTAATCATTATAGCTAAGACACACTCCTACAGTAGTATTGATAGTATATTGTTGTTTCACCATCTTTACTGAAGGGATAAACTGTCTACTTACTATTCTACCTCAGCAAAACTATAGGCTACTATCTAACAGTGTTTTACCTCAGCAACATGGCTACTATCCAACAGTATTTTACCTCAGCAACACAATAGGCTACTATCTAACAGTATTTTACCTCAGCAACACTATAGGCTACTATCTAACAGTATTTTACCTCTGTTACATTCAAAACTAGTTTACCTCAGTGACATTTTGTAACACTTACCTCAGTGACATTATTTGGAACACTTATCTTGCGCACTTATATTTCTGTTTTAGAGTGTTGTTTATTTATTTTTTTATTTGTGTGCTATTAAAATAAATTGTGTAATATTCAAATGTTCCAAAAGCTTTGAGGACCTTTGATTTATAAACCCCAAACCTACTGGTACTTTACAACCAACGCCTACATGGGCGTACTCAAAAAACTGTATTTATGGTGAAATTAATAAAAAAATGTTCTCCTTATAGCCTTGCCCTGCAGTTGGTCCACCCTCCGCTTATTTTCTTGGGGATGTTGGACAATGCCATGGAATAATCAAAGCCTCTGTATCCACATGTATGACAGCGCTATGCATTTAAATACTCATTTCATTCAGTTACCCTAGCTCAATTTGTGGTCTCCCAAAAGTCCTTGGTGCAATTGATGGGTTGCAAATTTCCATCAGGGCACCAACGGATAACGAAGACACTTTAGTCTGTAGAAAAGTGTACCACTCGATAAAATATTCAAGCTGATGCCAATTACAGAATATTAGATGCTGTGTTTAAATATGCTACATATGAAGCAAATGTGATTTGTGCCATCGCTTCATCACAGGTGACATTACTGACGGATGGCTTGGCGACAATGGGTAGGTTTAATTTGAATATTACAAATAGCAAAATACCTGACATTACTATAAAGTGTATACTATATTAGGCTGTTACGACCCCAGCCCGAAGGGCTGCAACACAAAGAATTTGAAACACAAAAAGGAACGTTACAAAATGAGTTTATTAAAATATCAAAATAAAGAGACATGAAAAAGGGAAAAGGGTGCTGGTTGACAGGACAATGTTTTTCCTGTTGCTCCTGACAGAACATGAGGAAAACCAAGACACACAACAAGCAACAAAATCTGGTTTTTACAGACTAAAAGACTGTGAAACACAACAGCCGGCGGTTTTGTACTAAGAAGCGTTGGAACCACTGTAACCAACCTTCTCGAAATGAGAACATCACAAAAGTTCTCCCATGATAACGACACAAAGTTCTCCACAAAACAAAACCCCGGCCAATGTGCCTCCAATGACTGGGGAGCTAGTACTTCAAATAAAACAAATAGTTCAAATGTCATTTTTATGTTACAACTTGAAAGCCAAATTTTTACACACCCAGGTACCCCTTGCAACCTTCTGACACCTGTGACCAGCCCAAGTAGAGCAGAGCAGCGCTACAATGTTGTGCAGAAACGCAGAAGTTCGATAAAAAACCAAAATGAGGAAGGGAGTTGAAAAATCTAACACACCTCGCAGATTCCTGAGGCCCATATTTCTGGCTGAGACTTTGGCCTACTGCTCCAGTTAACGTTTTGCACCTTTGAGTAGGCTTTGAGTAGGAATCCTGCAGAAGACACATCATTTTATTATTTTTATTTTTTTGTGAGAATTATCTTTTCCACTTTGATTAGAATATTAGTCTTCAGCAGGTCCTACTCTGGCCAACACCAGTCATGTCCAGGCGTACATCCTGTAACCTACATTTATCCATATACAGTATATGGTGAGTGTGTTCTACGTATATTAGTTATGTACATCAGCACTTAGTTTCTCACATATAGAGGGTTTGTTTGATTATATCCATATAGTTGTTCCTTGGTGCGAAAGGAGTAGTGGAGAACAAAAAAAGTGTGGTGGTGAGGGGGGATGGGGCCTATGGCTATTTTGAAGTGTCCCCCTACACCATCTATTCAATGAGTTTGAGCTTCTCGCCCTTGGTCAATGATGTAGACTTTCTAGGGCTAAGTCTAATCGAGTGAAGAACTAATTCAAACCATGTGCGATAAATTTGCTTACTTTGCACAGCAGAGGTGCTATGATTATACTGGAGGTGTACACTAGTTATTACAGTGTATTGATGGTGCTGGAGAGATGTGATTATAATCTTGAACTTGGCCATGCATGTGCTATTGTTGTGACAGACTGTGGATATTATGGCTACCTTTTATGGTCATTAGTGTTACTGTGAATGTCGATGATGATTCTGAGGCTGCAATGTGCCACTGCTTCTTTAAAGTTTGCACACTGGTGGGTATTCCTTCGATTGTGGTCTGACCCATTTGCGGCTGTATATTGTGATTATTTTATTTTATGCATGTTGTTTTTTTTAATTCCCTGGCTACACAAGTTTCTCTTTGGGGACAATAGAATTGAAAGGCTGAAATCTGAGAATTATGAAGCTTATCCCTCTGTCATAAGACAACATTGCATTCCTCTGACCAGCTGCTGGGATTTCTGCTGTTTGTTGGGCCTGTTATAGATCCAGACAGTAGCCTTGCATGCAACCACTTAGCTGCTGTTTATGCACATGTTAGTGGAGTTTCCACTTTATTGGTCAGTAATCCATTCTAATAGCTGACTAACGAGTAAGCCATATGTTTGTCAAAGTGCCAAATAACCCAACATATGCTTCAATATTAAATTGATACGCACTCAGCTACAGATTCCACAGAGTATGGTTGGTATCACTGAAAAAATTACCAATGTGTATAGAACAAGATATACACAGATAATTGGGAACTATGTGTAAAAAAAGATATTTGGAACTTTTTCAGGTTTTTTTTTACTCGTGACAACAACTTAACACAACTGGCAGTAAAATGCTAAAATAATAGGTTAAGTTAAGTTGGCAAATGACACAGGTTTGGTTCACTGCCATTTGATTTGTTTCTGAACTGCTCATTTTCCAGAAATAGTTTTGTTTCAGTGGCCAGGCATCCATACTGTCATCAATGTGGACACCACTGAGTCTGACTATAATTTATTTGTTTAAAAAGTACAGTACATCACTAAAATGTTAAGCATTAGTTGATCTGAATGATTAAGTCCTGGTATGTGAATATGGGCAATGTTAAAAGGTATGCAAATCAACTATTAATAAACATAAGTGTAACATTAAGAATGAACTACAGCTTGAAGGTATTCCAAATGGGGTTTAAATGAAATCCAGCATGCACAGGGGTTTTTGGCATTGGGATAGCATGCTATTCATTTTTATAATATTGTCTGGAGAAGGCACACATTGCATACATTAGGGCAAGTTGAATTGATTATTTTGCCAGAAACATTTCAATTAAATATTTTCCATATAGATAGCTACTGTATCTGAGAAAATATATTTGTTTGGACATGCCAAAAAAAAGTCACTGCCATTTTAAATGATTCTTGCTAAAACAATGTCTGGCTCTCTATTCAATGCATTAACTATCCAGCTTAGGCTACTACTGCTGTGATAAATTGAAAATGTTCAGTATAACCCAATACCTTTAATGCAGGGTCTGATATTTTAGTAGCTTTATGAACTGTATAATCCAGCACTCTTCAAAAATATTTTCTAGACACTGTAAAACCTCACACAGGGCCCGAGGCTGTGACTCACTCAAAGGACTAAACAAAATACACTAATATATATCTTGCAACACAGTATTATATAAATGAATATCCATGTCAAATGTACCTTTTTAAGTTTATTTGGCTAAAAGCATTTGCCAAATGTCTAAACTGTAAATTAATAGAAATTTTGCACCTTGTATTTTGAAAGTAATTGAAAACATGAATGCATATAAAATACATTTATTAGAGTAAAGATTGCATAACAAACATGACATTCCTGGCTAAATGAAGGACTACAAAGGGGAGGACGGTTACCCCTCAGATTGTGTCCTCCATGCTTAGGGTCATGTTTAAAAAGGCCGACATTATAACTATGCATGTGAGAAGAGTTCATTGGTTTTTATTTGAGTGTGTTTGACAAGAGCTTCACTGACCAAGACAGCTCAAATTTCTGTTTCACTAGCAACAGTGCTGAGGTGGGATTTTTAAAATGTATATTCTGGATTGATGCAGACTACACCACTGGATAGCATGTATCAATATCTCTAGAGCTACAGGAAAGGGAACGTTACAGTCTGTGTGGGACTGCATTATTCCAATGTCATTGGTTTAGTACGTTTTGCCAGTGTTACGTATGTAGGCCAGTGGTTGAGTTGGTTTTTGATTAATCAGAAGTTTATTCATTTATTAGCAAAGAATGTTAGGCTTGGCTCCATGTATCCATATATCCCTTGTAGCAGATTCAAAAGGCAAAGATCCACAAAATATTTAGCATAATATTTTGAGATTTCAGTAAGTTTAACATTTAATTGTGATTTTTTTTTTACTGAATATCTTCAGTTTTTTCTGGCAAATGACAAGGCATGGTTCCTTTTGTCAGGAAATCCAAACTTGGCTGTAAATTGATCTTTTATGGAGGCATACTTCAAAATCAACTCAGAAATTGTCAGCTGACTACAAAATGACTGTTTTATATTAGCCAGCTCAGTATATGGACATGCGCATGCATGGGAACAATGTGTTGTTTTAACTTAAGAGGGTTGCGTGCTGGACGAAATATATTGCAAGATTTTGGAGGAATTGTCAGATGAAACATAGGCTACACTATAGAAAATGACCAGTAGTTTTGTTCTTGTGAAGAGAGGGTGCACAAAGTAATGAAAACAAGGGTGTGAATATCGGTGTCACTTTTTTGTAATTTGAGAAGTGTTTAGGTTACTTTCATTGAACCATTTCTAAGTAGAATATTTTCCATATGTTTGGAAATTAAAATATAGCTTCTTACTACTTATTTTATAAAGAATTTTTTGTTAATCTTCATCAAGTGTAGGCCTATACTGTAGGCCTACGTGTGTGCTTGTGTGTAGCTATACAGTGCTTAAAATAGCCTATTATGATGAATAGCCTTCCGTTAAAATAATTAAACTAGGACTTTTAAATAAAAACGTATTATTATTATTATTATTTTATTTTTATTTATTATTACCACCAGTCCAAAATTACATCCGATATTTTCAATTTAGTTTAATGTTGTAGGCTATGCTCGTCCTGCCCACATGCAGACGTGTGGGCAGTGTCACGCATTGCCGCGCGAGTGGCAGTACATTTGAAAAGAGGTCTGGTTTGGACGCGGTTTTGCGCTGTTCGAGTACTAGACAACTCCAGCTTCCACCAAATCGAGAGGGCTAGCGATAGAATTGGATTCAGTGCAGCTAAGAAAACCTGGGGGAAAAGACCTTCTCAAATCCAGAGCAGACTTTGTATTTCAACAAAGAAATTACATTTGGACACAATCTATTCTTGAAATATAAGAACGCTTAACGAGCTGAATTACTTCCACGCTATTTCATCAACAAGGCGGATTGCATCTATTCTGAGTTTACCATCACGGACTGAGTGACACTGAACTGAATTCGTACGGGAACGGTGAGAAAGGGATCAAAATGCGCTTAATCTATACAATTATTTTAGTTGGTAAGTGGCCCCGTGAATGTTTGAATTTCGTTGTAGGCTATTTGACGATGGATCTTCTCCATGAAACAAATATTTGTACGTTGTAGGCCTACATTTAGTCTTTTTAGTAGTCTACTATTTATTTTTTTAGTCAGCGACTTCTGGATATTGAGGCTTTTGAAGGTTTGGCTGAATTAACTTTCAGTTTCCAGTTATTGCATGTCACATGAAAACTGATCAAATTATACATTAGGGAGGAACGGTTAGATGTGGTTAAATTATACTGTAATAGAATGTAATTTTGGCTGTAGTCTATACAAGCATCAAAACAAAGCAATGTATGTGCATGGGGAGAAAACAGATCTGAAAAACAATTTACGATTGATAAATTGTGCTTATTGGAACAATATTAACTATCCGAGATTTGGTGAAAGTATATAAAACTTTTCTGAAATAGCTGTTATGGAGGGCAGACTTTCTTTTGTATGTATACTGTGTTGTGATTTCATATATAGCCTATATGTCATTCTTTTTCATATTGTAGCCTATTGCACTACTTTGAGAAATTTGTTTTTGTAAGACTCGAGGTGAAATCTGAGGCGTCACTGAAGAGCCCATTGTTCAGGGAAAGAGGGGTCGTGACTAGGAGGTAGGGCGTGTTAATTACAGATATAAAACATCTGTACACTGTCCACTTGATGACACGTAGCCTACATCTAAAGTTCAGCCCTGGCGCGTAGAGCGGCGGGTAGTGGGCACGAGAACTGCTGCAGCTCCTGATAGACACTAAGATAGTTTATGTTTTTACTTATCGTTTGCGCCCGTCTTTTATGCTAAAACAGTCGTCCAGTTTTCCCCCAAGAAAATGCTTTTACAACCATATAGTAGTGCAGTGTAGTAATTTAAATGGCAGTTTTATTATTTATTTCCCAGGGGCATGACTCCAGGCATGTCTCCAGGCACTGTCTAATAATGACTGGAGAGAGTGAGGCTTTCATGTTGTGGAGTTAACTTGTATTATCAGTGACTATGTCATCTGAACAAATCATGGTTTTCTGTGGAGAGTAAAGCTTGATTTGATTTGTTCATACAAGTCAGTGATTATCAACATGCAATGTTTCCTCCATCCATCATGAAGCCTACCTCTCCCTCATTACTGTCTAGCATGCCTCTTGGTCTTCAGGATGTGTTTTTGTTTGCTTGCTTATTGGTGGAGAGACTATACAGTCTAAGCTGTCATGTATAAGGCAGAGGAAAACTGGTTTTCTTGGATAAATCAACATTAGTGATGTTTACATCAGTATCAATAACATGGGGACCTTGGGTCACTTGAGTATATAGTCTCAGTGTTGCAATTTAATTTTTTTTTTTTACATATGTGCATCTGATGTTAATCTAAAAACAAAGGATTATGGTCAAGCAACTGACATGTTACTTCCCATTTCTCTATTTGATAGTCTCCTCTCTCTCCACTCCCTTTTATAGTGCCTGAAACCAGCAGCTTAAGTTTCCATCTGGTTAATAACTTAGCCTGGAGTACAATGGCTTTACATGCTGCGTGACTTCTGTGGCTTCGGGGGCATGAGAAAACTGAGAACAATTAAAAGGCAACGACTTTATCAACATCTCTGTTCCTCTGAAAGGTGCGGTGCTCTCTTCCTAGTTGTGGACATTCCTTCCTCCCTCACACCCCCCCCCCCCCCCAAGCCTGCCAGGCAAAGAGGATATAGCCCCAGTGTACACATGTCTTCTCGCTCCCAGACATAGTGGAAAAACAGCGAGGACAGGGGGAGTGGCAAGAATGGCAAAATGAGAAACGGAGGGGTGGCATGCTGACGCGCTTTCGCCTCAGAGAGAGAGAGAGAGGCATTTTACGCAGCCCCGCGAGCAGGCATGTGCTGTAACGTAACATCCCTCAGAGCTGAAGGGGTCCAGTGATGATCCCGCGACACCCCACCCGCCAGGAGGCTCTTTTCTCGTGTCCATAAATCACCCCGAGGCTGGCACCCTCAAGGTCCTATCTGCCCTCCTTCCCTCTGTGTACTGACACTGCTCTGCAAACAGGGCATATAGCTTCAATAACAGGAGCTGCTTGGACAGCTGAAACCCCATAGGGAGTGCCTTACAAACGCGCAGGCCCACACAGACACAACTAGCACTAGTGTACATACACACGCACGCACACGCATACACACTCGCACACATTCACATACACAAAACACCTATGCAAAGGGCCATATACAGTACATGCATACACCCATGCAGACACACACACTTGTAACAGTAATGTCACACTCAGAAATAACTATTCACATCACAAGAGTTTATGAGAGTGCAGAGTGGTTAGAAGACTGGGCTCTCAGAAACATATTGACCATTCATTCCATTTGCGCTACTCGGTTACTTCTCACATTTCCCTTGTTTAAAGGCAAAGTAGAATTGCTGTGCTTTTACTCCTTGAAAGTGGCCTGTTCCTCCCGCTGCTGTCGCAGTAAAGTATTTTAATTAGGGTGAAAGAGTGCCGCGGGCCAGTGTTGTGGCTTGACAGCCGCATTGCGACGGCGTAACGTTTCCACGGCTATGGCTGGTCACACAGACCCGCCGGACCATCCCCCCGAAATGTCCCTTTCATTCACGCGGAGCATTTACACATTCACAGCCCCTCTCGGGTATTGAATAGACACCGTCGAGGGGGGCTATAGTGACTCAGCTGTGTAAAGAAGCCCCCTCTGTGGCTGAATGGCCCCTCCTGAATGGGACACCATCACTGGGAGGGGCTGGTGGGTCCTGAAACGATCGGTCACACCACGGGGAGGGGGGGGTGTCGTGTCACACGGCAGAAGGGCATCCACTCTTGACGCGCACGCATGCGGGTGAGAGAGGCCAGCGGGTTTGCATTTGCCACACTTTGTGTGCCACTTTGTACCCCCTCCCCCCCCTCCTCAGGGCAATGTTGTAACAGCTATTTATTTATGGTGACACTTATTTACTCCCTCTTTCACATTCTGATCCATAGACTCATTCGCTGTCTTTGATTCTGAAGCAATCTGCAAAAGGTGAGGTTTAAGCTATGGCAAAGACAATGGTGTTGCAAGATATTTTCTTAAGTTTCTATTGCCAGCTCTCTGTGACATGACTATAGGCCTATCTCCTGTAACACAGAAGCTTCTATTCCTCAGTGATATGAGCTATTTTTAGAGCCTTTACTTTTGTTTTTCATTTTAGAAATAATATCTCAACCAGTCAGTGGCTCTGCGGTGTCGGGTGTCTTGGATAACCCCCATAATCCTCACAGTATTTGTGATTTGTTGGGAAACTTAAGGCTTTTGTTAGAGACCAATTTAATTCTGTGAACTGTGCAGATGAATCTATTTTCAGTGCTCTCTCCCATGGGTCAGTAGTGAATTGAGAGCTGTCTCTAGAAAGCTGAAGTGTCGTAGTACAACAAAAAGGGGATAAACTTGAAATAAATTTAAATCTGGGTTATGAAGTTCTTACAGGACACCGGTGTGCTGCGATTTAGTGGCTACAGTGCTTTTTTTAAGTGTTTTTTTTTATTTATTTGTGATCCAAGGGACAGGAAAGTAAAACTGGGAAACTTCATGGAATCTCTGCCAGGATGATATTTTGTGCTGTTTGTGTGAGGTATTCATTGTCTGCGTAGCGACAAAGGTCAGATCCTTATAGAGCAGGATTGGGACTACTGAAACTGGTTTTTATTTTAGTTCTAAAACATGCTGTAACAACTTTTATACACTTCCCTTAATATAGTACAAGCCATGAAACAACGTGCTCACATTCATAATCTTAAATGTATATAAATTCGCCAAAGTTCAATAGGCAGTTAATGGGTGGCCACTGCCTGATTATCATGTGGTTGTTTTGTGGTCGGTGTGTGGTCATGTGGGTCAGAGTCTCCCACTCTGTGTTTATGTGAATCTCAGGCTGAGATGTTATTTTTAAAACACAGCAGGACGGAAGGTAGATCATTCAGCGCCTTGCCCCGCGGGCCAACTGTCTTTCTTCTTTTACTGCATGCGAATGGAAGCTTGCACTCTAAACAGGATTGGCTGAAAGCCCACTGAGAATCAACAGGAGAACCCCCTGCAGAGTGGCTGCCTCAACCCAGCTTGTAGCAATCATGCCTTGACCTTCACTGTCCCCAAACACCACCAGAGAGCTAGTACCTTGTCACGAATGTACAACTTCAGTGACAGTTCATAAGCTAGCAATGGTGGAAGCTGAAACCTCTAAAATATCATTAGTCTCAACCCTTTTCTTTATTTTGTGTGCTTAAGTATAGCAATTGTCAAATTATTGTACTCTTTAAGTGTGCATCATAGAGATACATGAACATACACAACAAGACAGATTTCACTAAATTAAAACATTTGCCCGTGACAAAAGAAATACATGTTTTATGGCATTAACTGTGTATCACATCAGTTTTACATCAGTGTGAAACTGGAGAATTCAGCTTGGTTTGCTGAAAAAGACTAGTTAGTAACATTAGTTGTAATATTATAAATATCACTGTAAACTGTGAATTAAGTTTGCATTAAAAAGCTGCATGCTTTAAAATGATAGACTGCAGACTTCACATTTGCCATGCGCTGTTCTGATGGCATTACGCATTATGGATATTACGCATCATGAATATTCTTGAAGCTGCACGTCCATCCATCCATTATCTAACCTGCTTATTCCTCAGGAATATAATGAGTAAGTTATTTTCTCTCGGTATAAATTACAGCTTAACATGGAAGCACATATCCTGTTGCAGAGCAGTCAGTACAGAGCAGGAAGCTCAAGTGAATAGACTCGGTTGGTTCTCACACCTCTGTATGTGGCATCTGCACGGGGTCGGTCATTTTAACTACCAAGTCAATGGGAGATTTACCTTCATGTGACATCACTAAATCATTGGCAAAATATGACTGTGGCAAGTGACTTGGAAGTTGCACAAAGTGGGTTGGAAATTGTCGTTCTAGTTCAGGTCACACAAGATCCTCCAGTGGATCCAGAAGATCCATAGGAGGAGTAGAAGTATTTTACACAGCAGATAGTGGGATAGAATTTTGCCTTCTCCACTGACTAATATATCTGCTCACTCAATGTAGACTGAAGCACAACTTCCCAATTGTGTGTCTTCAATCTTAAAATGGCCACAAAAAGATTGTGTTTGCTGAATTCTGCAATAGGTACAATGGAAGGCAGTGGAAGGAAGGCAGTATTGCCCTCATCCATCTTCGGTAACAAGCATGCGTGTGTGCGTGCGTGCGTGCGTGCGTGCGTGCGTGCGTGCGTGCGTGCGTGCGTGCGTGCGTGCGTTCGTGCTTGTGTGTACGCAAGTGGATAGTGTCTTCCCCACTCAATTTTTACAGTGAAATGAGCCAGTAAGGGCTTCTGCATGAGGAGGAGATGACTTACTTGTGACTTACTTAGAATTTCAATTGCTATACACGTACTGTAGGCATTTACTGAATGCTAAAATAAGGCGGGAAAACTCTTGTCACTCCTTCAAAAACAAATCATTGTGATTAAAAGATGTTAGTTTCTATCTAAGAGTGATGATACATAATAATGATGAATGATGAGCCTGCCATATGATATATTGCATTAATGGCTGCTTTGGATTTGTTTTGTAGCTGCAGGGCCAGCAGTCTGCTTGGTCTGTCCCTGCATAAATAATACTTCTGTCGTAAGCATATGGAAGACTTGTTTCTTTTTGGTTTGTTAGGTCTCTTCTCTCCAGTCTAAGCAAGCTTCAGTTTAGTTTTAAACAATCTAAGGCAGTCTTATTACTATTTGCAAATAAATAAATCTAGTGGTTGTGTTGCATAGGGAGAACTTAGTACGCTAATTGCCAAACTGGGGAAGTATTAAGGTTGACGACGAAACACTGAATTATAGGGACATGATCCTCCTTTGTTTGAAGTGATGAATGACAAACAAATCACTCTTCAACACATATCTGTACTATCACAGCCTTTCATTCATCGTTCTCGCTGTGAATTATCGGCCAGGGGTTCTCAAACTTAGTCTTGGGAGCTGTTTGTCATCATAACAATTATAATGAGCTTCTAAGTGTTCTTCAAGGTGCACTATGCAGGATGTCTAGCCTTGCTGTGGCCCTGTGTTTATAATGAAAGAAGTCTCCTCTGTCCTAAACCCCGCCCACTCACCTCCGTTGAGGGCAAAAAACACGATTGAGCGCCTCAAACAAAATGTCAATCGAAGATAAAATTTAAATAACGTTTTGAGCAACATGCATTATTCAATATGGATGGTAACAGTAATTAAGCAGTGTTATAACAATGCAATAAAAACTATCCCGCAAGCTTCCGACAAAGCTTAAAAAAGCGAGAAGGTGCTCTATGGGACAGCTTATATAAAGAAAAATGTACCCGGGCTCATCAAAGAGACAGCCCAGGGTAAACACTGGAGCACTCAGGTGATATAACAATCTTGACACTACAAGTGTACCTCGTAGGAACATCGTTACTGTAACGTTAGCTACTCTCTAGTGCAGTTGCAGCTACAGGGTGTTATTCTGAACATTCATTTAGAATTGGGATGTAAAGACAGAATCGTGGGTGGAATAAGTAACATTAGCACATCATATCTTGTCAATCATAGCTAGCTAATTACCTTGTAAAGTAAATTATGTTTTTTTATGAATATATTTGTTTACAAATATAATTTGTTTTCTCAAATACAACATAATATTACATTGTTATATGAATTAGATTGAAAACGTACCTGACATCGGCCATCTAGCTGACGTGGAAAGTCCAGGTTCAGAAAATAAAAGAATGCGCCCTGTAGACTTGTTGTTTGGCTTTGTTGTACATCCACTTCTTCACCTCCGCCATTGCAGTAGCTAGTTGACAACAAACGCTCCACAGAAAGTAACCTGATCCCGCCCCACAGGCTCTGTAGCCACACCCAACCCTCCCACACAGGAAAGAGCGCGACGCCCAAAAACGTCCCGAACACATTTAGAATAATAAATACAGGCAGTATAGACACTTTTAATGTAGACCAAATATTTATAAAATATTTAAAACTATGTTTTCTGAATTGCAACCCACAGTTCACTCCAATTACTAAACCTACAGAAATTATGCACAAAAAGTATTTTAACTCAGGGTTTTGTGTGGACAGTTTATTGTGTTAATTTTGTTATTATCCAGCCTGAGCATGTGTGTGTAAATAGAGCTTCTGAAGTCAGTAGTGGAAGAAGGTTCAGTTCCACCTGAACTTGTTACTGCAGGGTAAATTATTTGTCAGCCACCAAAATGATTTCACGAACCACCAAAGGGAAATCGCAACCGCCAAAATGACAATAATTGAGAAAACGGCAAATAAAATCATATCCATAGCATAGCAATATGGTTTTTCGGCTAGCGGATGGCGATATATATTGTACTAGTCGCGTTCAAGATGTCAGTACTAGGAGACGAGTTGAAGAAGCATAGAACCATAGACTGTATAGAAATGCGGCAACCTAAATCTTTGGGGCAGCTCGGTAGAAAGACATAGCGTGCGCAGCGAGTTGGATGGAACACGCTCCAATTTTGGATTAGGCTACCTTTGAAGCCCTATCTTCTGAAAAGGTAAAAGCTTTAACCCGATCCATGTTGGCGCCCCATACTATAGTGGTAGACGTATCGGTCCCAATTACAGTATTCATGTTTGTCTTAAATTATAAACTAGGCTAAAGCTTTAAGAAGACCTGCAGGATTGATACTGCAGTGCAATAAAATAAGAGGGTGCTATTAATAGCCCAAATTGCTTACGACCTTCATCTTGCCACAGCCACAGACTGTAAAATGCATAAAATGCACCGTTTACAAGAAAATCATGTTCAGATATAGCTAGAAACAATAATATATTTTTAAAACGTTATACAAATAGGCCTAAGCATTTGGCGTTTTCCATTGCTTACTGAATGCTACTGGCTACCTGATGCACTTTCAGTTTAGAAGACACCTCATTTTTTTCTCCAAAATTTCTCGTAGCTATAAATATGTTAATGAAACCAAATATCTTACATGTAGGCTATATGCAGCTACCACTGTGTTATGATTAACCCTGTAGAGTTTATCTTGTTACGTTTCGCCAAAGTCCCGTACAGTCAACAGTGACCTATCGCATTTAGGCCTGAAATAACAACAGCAATGTAGACTATGTAAAAACACACACGGTGCTTTTGTATGTTTCTTTTTTTTGTAACTTGTAGCTATTTATTTTTAATTTCTGTTTTAGAGTGTTATTTATTTATTTTTCTATTTGTGCGCTATCAAAATAGCCTAAATGGTGTAATATACAAATATTCAAAAAGCTTCAAGGACTTTTGATTTCTAAAACATAACCCTACTGGTACTTTACAACCAAAACCTACATGGGCTCTTTGTACTCAAAAAACTGTATTTATGGTAAGATTAATGCAAAAAATGTGCTGCTCCGTGCACTGTGTACGCTCGCATACATACCGCCAAAACCAATTTTTCTGCCAGGAAAAACCCTGTACTGTCTTTGGGGGGTTGCTTAAAATTGGGTGGGGGGAGAGGTGGCGTTGCTGTATTATTCATGCAGCTCTGAAGAAAAGGGTGTATTATTTCCCTTGGTTGTAATATTAGTGACTCTGTCAGCTGTAATTACATTGCAAACCACTTGAGGAAACCACATATCCCAGTAGGTCAATTAATGGCCCACTGTGTCAGAGTCATTTCAAGTGAAAAATGGACTGATTCAATGAACAAAACTTCTGACACCATGTCATGTTTTGTGGTTGAATGTATAAAAAGACGGAGCTGGCATTAACTGAGACTGCTCTGAGTATACTCAAAAGGCAGCAGTTTATTGATGAGCGCAATCTACTTTCCAGCAGCAACTCACAGCACATACTTTGATGCCACCATGTCTGCAATCTATCTGTATATATGTGTATACTACAACATGGATGTGTGACGGTGACAGTCTGTACCATGTAGCCTGTTAGTTAATTATTGTTTAGTGTACATTCTCCATTTACTACAACCTTATTTGTTTGCCATTGTAAGAAAAAACAAGTGGATGATGTCTTAAACAAGTCACGTTTTGCATACTTCATCTGTTACTCTTATGGCGTTGTTATCGCTAATGTCAAAACGGAACATTTTCTTTATAATAATAATGCCTTGCATTTATATAGCGCCTTTCTCACCAACCGGTGACTCAAAGCGCTTTACAATGATGAGGGGGAAACTTGCCTCTACCACCACCCATTTGTTTAAGTTGAAATGGGCAAATTTCAATAACAGCTTTTCTGTAATGTTAACTCTGGCTTTCATTCAGAAATTACCCATGAAGGCATAAATGTTAAAGTTTGTTATATGTATATATGTATAGCCTACGACACTGCATGTGTACAGTCAATTCATATGAGGCAGAATGAAAGCCATTCACCTTTAGAAAGTCCTTCTCTTTGTTTTGTCATGGGCAAACTGGCTCTCCATCTCTCAACCAAACCATCTTTTGGTGAAGGACAGTGTGTTGATAATTATCTTCCATCCCTGTAAGCAAAATTTTTGCCATTGTGACAGCACTATTAGAAAAGCAGTACAATGATTTTACTGCATAAGAGGTACACTGCTATATTCACTTTGCTGTCTTGTCTCCTCCAGGATTTTTTTACCAGCACGCTCAAGGTGATACGTTCAGCTCCGACGATGATGCTGCTAATAAAACGCACAATGGGACCAAAGACATTTCAGAGGACACCAAAATGGCTACTGTCACTGCCACCCCTGTGGGTTCCCAAGTCACGGAAAATAACTTGATGACATCCCAAGGCTCAATTGCTGGTCCTTCCCCTTCCCCAAAGACAGTAACAAGTTCAGGTGGAACTGAACCTTCTTCCACTACTGACTTCAGAAGCTCTACTCGTATTGTTACTATGACCACCAGTCCAACCGCTGGGGGTAAACAGGTCAATACATCCACTTCCAAAACCGCCCAATCAAGCTCAACACTTTTTACACCTTCTACTGTGCCCCCTAGCCCAGTCCAAACAACCCAAGCTATGAAGGACACAGCAGTTCTGCCTGTCTCAAGTTCCTTCACTGAAGCAACCGCAGGCATGTCTTCAGAGTCCAGCCTAACAACAAAAACCATGGTCCATATAACCCAGAACACCTCAGGTAAGACTCATAAAATTACCCAAAACTCACCCGGTGAGGTTCCACCTTTCAGATTACCCAGAACACCTCAGGTAAGATTAATAAAATTACCCAAAACTCAACCGGTGAGGTTCCACCCTTCAGATTACCCAGAACACCTCAGGTAAGATTAATAAAATTACCCAAAACTCAACCGGTGAGGTTCCACCCTTCAGATTACCCTGAACACCTCAGGTACGATTAATAAAATTACCCAAAACTCAACCGGTGAGGTTCCACCCTTCAGATTACCCAGACCACCTCAGTTGGAAGCTGCAAGACTTTGCTGCTGATTGGAAGCATTTCACGTGGCCAGTTTGGGGCTGCTGGATGGCTCATTCCGTTAAGGCACCACGCTGTGGCGCCTAGATGAGCCTCGCAGCCTCAGATCATATCTGGACCGTGCCAGTGCCAACTATGACCGGTAGCTCCATAGTAGCTGCAATTAGATTGCCCAGGGTCCTGGAGGGTTCAGAGGAGCTGGCAACACCATGGGCCTCATTTATCATTCAGGCGTACGTTCAAATCTGATTGTAAAGTCAGCGTACCACCATTTTTAGGGAAATTTCCGGATTTATCAAAATGAACGTGGGTGTACGGTACGATGAAATCTCACGACAGCTCTCGACCTTGTGTACGCTTTTCCCAGTGGTGAGGTAGTGACATTGCATGCAATGAACAGCGAGGGAATAGGTGTGCAGCCTATAATGAAGACAAATAACCTTTGTTCAGAGCACTGCGGAGTCAACAGGTGATAAACAAAAAGGTGCTCTTTGACAAACATCAGACTTTGCCTTAAATGAGTTGCTGATCATAAAAATAGCACGTCCAAGTCATTCCATTTATGAAAATATTAAAGGCAGTTAATGCGTTGGGCCAATATTTTAAAATGCATTTGTGGCTACGTGTTGGGGCTGTTGATGTAGGCTATGTTGTGTAGCCTAATTGTCAAAAATAGTATCTGAATAAGTAGATCTAGAATTAACTAGAATTAGTTTAATCACTATTGTGCAGCCTAAATGGAATGAAGCAGAAGCCGGTTAAAATCATTACATCAGGAATAGCCTTTGTAGAAGTATTTATTGTAGACAGCCATATGAAAATAATTACGCCAGTCATGTTGTATGCAAGACGCAAAACTATTTTCATATTTTTTCTATAAATCCGATCTAGTTTAACATAGAAAACCTAATGAACGTCGCAACCGGCGTGATATAAATCTTGACGAATCAAGTCACAGTCACATCTCCTATCACGTTTCACTGCCACTTTTCCAATGATACTGTATCCCCACCCTCTCATCTGCAGATGAGAGGTCCAGGATGCCATTTCCTGTACCGTCCAGCAGAACTTTTTTTGTGGATGGTTATTTTCTTTAAAAAAAATGTATCTCAACTGTAGTTCGCAATTCAGAGGAAGCATTTTAGCCCTGGTTATCCCCTGCCACATAGCGGCTATTGAGCTATGCTGCACACCACTACTAACGCTCCCAATAAGCACACGTTTATTTTCTTGTTCATTCATAAGCATTTGAAGTTTACCCTCACAGAATAATAATTAGCTTTCCTGTTGCCCATAATACTGGAGAAAACGGCATTGGCATTAAAGGAGGTGGCATTGCCAAATATAGATAATAAAATGGGCATGTGAGTATGGTAATTCATAACGATGTGAATGCGCTTCCTAATATACGATCTGATTTATAAGTCTGATTTATCATACAATTACGCTCAGATCAGTGATTTACAAGAGTTTGATGAATCACACGTGAGAATTTCGTACGCAAGCTGGATCCGTCAAATATAGGCTACGCAATTTTTTTACGACCATATTGATAAATGAGGCCCCATGTGTTTTGGAGGAGAAGCGTGGATGTCTATACATTCCAGAATCGGCAGTGTGGTTCACAGCATGAACGTGGCTGTGGTTGCAGACGATTGGCCATTCCAAATCGGGGTGGGAATTGGAGATGCGATTTTTATGAAGTTTGCATTGTAGACTGATTTTTTGATTGTATAATTTGGCACATTTTTTACATTTTAAAAGCAGTGTGTTAGAAAGCACTGCCATGACATTAGTGAAGTAAGACTGCCATGGTGTTACTTGAATTTCCTTTTTTTGTGTGTTGTCACTCTTATGGTCACTTAAAGCATTGTTTATGCACAATTTGAACTGTTAATGATAACAGTTCAAATTGGTTTACTGGAAATACAGTAATCTCGCACAGTTAATCGTGTGATAACTTCACTTTTGATAAATTCACATGAAGCAATTTATTTTTTGGGTCATGAATATTTTCAAAGGTTCAAAGTTTATTAGTGTTCAAGAACATTAAATGTCAGTTTCGTATATTATCTGTTATGATCCCAGCTCTATCACAGCCATACATCAGTGTCTTGACATGTTTCGCGGGTCACTGCGAGCAGTAGCTGTTTAAAATTGTCACTGATGTCAACGATTAATTTCCCTGTAGTGAAAAGAAAAATAGCTGGACCCACCCCTCAGCCACATCTGTAACTGCAAGTCCTCATTTTTGTCTTTCTCTCTCTCTCTCTCTCTCTCTCTCTCTCCTGACTTTACCAGCATCCACCTCAGGCAATACGAACCAGCATGTCTTGACCATTAGCACATCTGCAACCAGGACCACAGCCATAGCCTTGGGCATGAGCACAGCCACCACCACTGCTGTTCATACCTTTCAAAAGCCCTTCAATGTAAGATAAGAGACACATGTACTGTGCCTCAGCCGGTCCTCCATTTAAGCAATGTGGAACATATTCTATATATAGCACCATTTTACAATTGTATAAAAACCATGTTTAAGTAAATGTGAAACAATTGACAAAAACTGGAAAAAGAGATGCAAAAATAGAATCACTGCCTCTTATTAGTATCATATGTGGGTAGGCAACCGAGCGCATATTCCTTTGCTAATTGGTTCGGTTGTGTGCTCTATACTTTGGGTTAACACTGCAAAGCATATCAGTGGATGGTAAATGCTGGGCTTCTCACAATGTCTGAACTACCATTGCATTTAATTTTATTGTACCCTGTGGCTAATTTTCTTTTTCTTTTTGCTATGTTTTATAGATGATCTTCTCCACAGAGGATGACTGGGTAAGCGACATTGTTCAATGTTCGAGACGCTGAAGCAATACTATGCGCAGAGGTTAGCAGTAAGCAGGATGCCACCGGGCACGCCCTGGGCAGCGAGTTAAAAAGGAGCGCAAATGCAATCGCTGGCTTTCCAGACCTGTGACCTTGGTGACGAAATGCATCACTCTTACCGTGTGTCTCCAAACTCAGGAAGGGAAAACATGCATCATGACTTAAAAAGGCATCCTGCCATCGCTGGCTGGGAAATGCTGTCATTGCTGAAATCCTCGCCCGCCCTCCTCCCTGCACAGCTGCTGCCTCGCAGCTTTATTAAAGCTCACAGAATAGCTTACGCTTCAGTGCGCAGGAAGCATTCCTCGGGACCTATGACCTGCCTCCGTGGCATCAGGAGGGGCGGCAAGGAAACCTGCCTCCCACACCGCCTTCCTGCATAATACACAGTGGTCATTTGGCACTGCAATGTATCCTTCATCTCAACTGCAGTGGGAAAGCATGTAACTAGTTGCCTACTAAGTGTCTAACGTGTCGTTGGGAGGAACTAATTCAGCAGTAACATAAAGAACCCCGCAACATAAAGAGGCCCGCAATTGTAGACTCCTGGTCATAGTTATTCAAACATGGGCCAGATGACTAGCATAGCCTAGCCCGTACCACCCATTCAGATTTTATGACGGATTGACAGAATTCAGAGTTATCCAGGTGACACTAGCCCGATGACATCAATTTGGAGGTTGTAGGATAAGAGTACCTATTAAGCCTAATTCCCAGGTTTGGATGTGAATTTTGAATAAAAACTCTTATTTTGTGCTAGCCATATTTTACCTTTACAATTTTCTTTACAAATTAAATAGTAAAAACTAAATGAAATGTGCTGAAATAAACTTAAAGAAAATAAAGGACACTGAAGCTACGTCACTTAACTATCAAGGTGCATGGAATGGAAAATGGCAGCAACAAGGAATGCCAGCCACACTTGAAGTAGAGAGGAAGACAGAAGTTCAGGGCTTCTGCTTTTTAACCGTACTGTTTGAACGTAATGGAGGATTACTGTGGGGTGCAAGAATTTGGGCAACCCTGGTCAAAATGCCTTTTATAATTAATATCTAAGTAACCAGAAGCTAACCTGACCTCTAAATGGTACAAAGATAAACATGACATATTTCTTCAAATTCTAAAGCAAGATTACTTTTTATTAAAAATTTTTACAGTTTCAAAATAATAAAAAGAAAAATGGCCCTGTGCAAAAGTTTGGGTACCCTTTTGGATTATTTCTTGTTACTTTTTAAAAAGGTGATTACTAAAGCCCAGACCCAGGTGATTTACTCGTTAGGGCTTCAATGGGTCAGGTGGGTGATTATAATTCCAGGGCTGAATTATTTATTCTGAAGTAACTCCATGCCTTCTAAAGCATCCGACTGCAGTGGCTGTTCTGTCTGGTGTTAACAACCATGGGTTCCTCTAAACAGTTGTCCAAGGATGTCAGAATCAAGATAGTTCGCTTCCACCAACAAGGAGAAGGCTAAAAAACTCTCTCAATGTTTTAAACTGCATATTTCCACTGTCAGAAACATTATCAGAAAATGGAAGATAAATGGTTGAAGTCAAGGCAAGATCTGGAAGGCAATTTCAGATAGAATGGCCTGGTGAGAAATATCAAGAAATACTAGAGGCTAATGTTCGAAGGTCAGTCCAGACACTGAAGTTGAAGAGAGGTTGGGTATTCCAACAAGACAATTATCCAAAGCATACCTCAAAATCAACAATGAAGTACCTCCAGGAAAGACGGATGAAGGTTTTGGAATGGCCACCACAGTCCCCAGACTTGAATATTATTGAAAATCTGTGGAGATATCTCAAACATGCCGTGCATGCAAGGAGGCCGAAGAATATTTCTGAGCTAGAGGTGTTCTGCCAGGAAGAATGGGGGAAAATTCCAAAAGCAAGAATTGAAAGACTCTTAGCTGGCTACAAGAAGCATTTGCAAGCTGTTCTAGCTGCCAGAGGAGTAATTAACTGACAGGGTTCCCAAACTTTTGCACAGGGGCGATCTCTTTTTATTTTTATTTTGAAAATGTAATCTTGCTTTAAAATTTGAAGAAATGTGTCATGTTTAACTTTGTACCATTTAGAGGTCAGGTTAGCTTCTGTTCAGTTCGATATTAATTGTAAAAGGCATTTTGACCAGGGGTGTCCAAATATTTGCACCCCACTATAAGTGTGGAATTTATATCTGTATGAGTTGTGTGAATTTGTGCTGTCAGGTGAACTGGGCAGAACTTTAATGCAGTTAACGTGTGTCTAACCAGGGAAAGGAAGGGAAGGAGGTAGAAGGCCTGCATAAGATCTGCCGGAAGCTGATGAAGGACATGCAGAAGGCAGAGTGCACGCTGAAGGGACATTATGGAGAAAATAAGAACATTATTTTTGAGGGTGCAGTCATTCAAGGTTGGTTCAGTGAAATATTATTATATTACCATATGTAAATTGATATTATAATAAAACAGCAATTGTATTACAATCAAATTTATCATCCATTTGTGCATTCAAAATGTGAAGTGGAGGGAGATAAACGCCTTTTTAATATGGCTTGCAGCTTCATTATTTAAGTTATGAATTTCCCCGTTGTTTCAACATTCCGCAAGTAGAGCCAGGAACCTCTTGATATTACTAGCACTTCAATTTCATAGTTGTTGTTGTTATTAAAGTATCTGTGTTTAAAGGAGACAGAGACACTAGGAATGCAGAATCCCAGTGCCAGTATTTTTGTCCACCAAATTGACATTATTCAGTGTGTCCAAGGAAGGGCCTCCCAATACTGGAGCTAAACAGGTGTGCAAGTTGGGCCTGAATAGCTTCTTAGAAAACACACATAAATTTGACTTAAGCCAAAAATACACAAGCAGGTGTATACATCTTCAGTGTCAGAATAAGGACTTAAATTAAAATAATGTAATAGTTCACAGTTATTGACTATGTACATACTAATTCAACGCAACTAGTGACTTTCCGCAAAAACTGTGCCACCGCAAAAATGGTGATCTTTCGTGAGAAAAATGGCTCCCATTATGTCACCCACGTTATGCCTATGAATATCACCTGACCCAATCTCTGGTTGAAAGTCACTATTCTGGTTGAAATTGTCACTATTGAGGCAAATGTGTATAGTACTATTTGTATTAGTTATGGCTCGAAATTTTTATTTTTGACTGCACGCATAGACAAGGTGGGACAAAATATGGTCTTTAATCTAAAACTCCTTTTCTTCTCTCAGTTAGCCCTACGCTTTTGGAAGAATATTACAAAGATCTCAAGGTACGGCGCTACTTAAAATATGCATGAAAAGCTCTGTATAGGTAGTAGATGGAAGAAAATTATGTCTGTCATTGTTCCAGAACATGCCGTAACATGCTTGATTGGGTTCTAGTGAATGAGAAGGCCAGGGCATATGGAGAACGCTAGTGGCATGCCTGTCTAAACATCGGGTAACTACTCCGTAGACAGGAGCATCTTGTAAGACACCCCTCTATGCAGGAAATAAATGCTTTACCATAGCATGAAGATGCTAACACAGTACTGTTAAGTAATGACTGATATCAACCCTGTAAGCCATGGTTGGAGACTGCAACCCACTCCATGATGCAGCCACCAATAACTTTTACTGTTGGAACACTGTTGTGCCTTCGTGTTTTGTTCACTGGCTGTATTTATGCTCTGGCAAATGTGTTTGGAAACTAACTGCTGGCCGGTTGTTTTGTAGAATATAGTCAGGCTGCTATGAATACTAGACTGTTGCCAAATGCAAATGCCTAGAGAGCCTGTTTGACGTGGGAAAGCCAGTGCAGTGTGATTTTAAAATGTGATGTAACTGGACTGGGGTCTGAATACAGAAGCATATCAACGGTGTTTTTCACACGCGTTCTACAGAGCCCAACTGACAACACCACCCTGATCGCCATCCTGGCCTCCTGTAGCGCCCTGCTGGCGATGATAATCGGCCTCGCCGTCTACGCAGTGTGCCACCACAAAGCCAACAGAAAGGACCAGGTGAACGATGGACACACTCTCGCACACGCACAGACTTACGCCCGTGTTTACTTGTGCATCTTGCACAACACAGAAAGGAAAAAAAAACACCGAGCCAAGGACTTGAATACTTTATGGAAATAAAGGAAATCATTTCAAATTTGCAACAATTATCTCTGACAAGAGGCTTATTGTATAATGTGACATATTTCTTGTGTAAAGGCAAATTTTTCGCAACAGTCTGAAAAGAAGTGACATGGCAGAAACATTTATCAGATGCAATTCAGCTTACAATTTAACTTAAGAAAAAATCTGAAACGCAGAGGGTAAGGACCTAGCTGTTAAACGGAGGCCAAGCCCGGTTGCTGCCACTGTCATTAAGAGTGCCCTTTCTTTCTGCCTTCAATCTTCACAGCAACACCTGACAGAAGAGCTGCAGACAGTGGAGAATGGTTACCATGACAACCCCACACTGGAGGTGATGGAGGTGCAACCAGAGATGCAGGAGAAGGCGGCCCTCGGTGGGGAGTTAAACAACAGCTGGATCGTCCCCAGCAACAGCCTGGTGAAAGAGGACATGCCTGATGAGGAGGACACACACCTGTAGGCCGAGCCCTTTCCCTTTGACCCCTGAGGGTCAACATGGATATACCACGTGCCGGTCGAAGGAAGCTGAAAAAACAACTGCGGTCACCATAGAAACACTGCCAAGCCAGCAGAGAGTGCACATTGGTTGGTGTTGTTACTTATATCAGGCTGACCTTCTGGGCCCCAATATATGAAATATTTAAATCACAAAGTGCCAAACTCTCACCCTCAAACCCAAATTTATCCAAAAGTCCCTGTGATGGTCATGTGATTTCAATCTGCAACAATTTAACAACTGGTTGTACAGTACACTATTTTAATCTTTAAAAACACATGTATATATATTATATATTTTTAACTGATCTGGGTATTGTGTAAGGGAATCGAAATAACACATTTGTAAAAGAATGTGCTAAATACAATTCTAAATTAAATTTCCTGCAATTGAGGCCCTCCGGGTAGCGGACTGAATGTGCTGCCTGTGGGTTGTGAGGAGCTGTTATCACTTCAACCCTTACGCCCTATTCGCACTGGACTTGTTCACTCAAATTTACTAATCAAATCCCAAGGATTATCAACGGATACGACTATTCCTATACTTCCATATTGTCAGTTTGCAGTTTTATTTTCTGCACATTTGTAAGGCACATTGTATGCAAATTGGTGCGTTGAAGGTGGCTACAGGGTTGGATATAGGCTACAATTCATTTTCGATTCGGTGAATTCAGGAGTGGGCCTACATTTAATAACTTTTGGCATAAGAACCGCATCCAAAATGTCAGAATTAGCATTCTCCACCGCAGCCTCCATAATTCTCAGCCTGGAAATATGCAGAAAAAAGAGGGGGAAAAACAAGGAATCGTTGCGGGAGAAAAAAAAATCTTCCCAAATTACTCAGATGCCGATTCACACGGGACTAATATTATCAGATGGTAAATCATTGGTAAGTCATTTGCGGTGGAATTTTTACTTTACAAATTACGGACATGGCAGATTCGCACGGGATTAAGATCACAGACGACGTCCGAAATGATTACAAGTCACACGAGGTCCCCAGGTAATACTAGCCCAGTGCGAAAAGGGCATCGGGGGACTTATTTTTTTTTTAAGTTATCCTTGGGACAGCCTCACTTGTCAGGCTCATAACCTTATGCAAATATAAGCCTGACCTAGTTGACACTCTGGCATGAGAAGTTTCTTGCGATATGCTTTGCTAATAAACCAATGGTCTACTTCTGATGAACAACGAATAGTGCAGATGCTGGCCAGTATAAAGCATAACGCCGATTAAAAATTGCTAGAACCAATCACAAATTGTAACTTCATTTACCTTTGGGATTGCTGTCTGTTTGTACCATAAAGATATCTTGCCACTAGAAGTAGACCAAACATCAGTGGTCTACATCAGAATGTACTTTTATTTTTTGGTGACACTTTATTTTGACTGTCCCAGGTTGATCTCAACTTGATATCAACTGAATGTTGAGATACAGCAAACAGTCAGTTTATACTTTGCTGAGTGTCAATACAGTGTTTCTTGGAGAGTGTTGAGTGTCAATACAGTGTTTTTTGACGCTCACTTGTTTGTGGAGTTTGTGGACAATCACCTGCCATGCAATTGACTTTAAATGAACACTGAACTGATAATCGATTGATATCAGTTGATATCAAGTTGAGTGTCAACATGGGACACTCAAAATAAAGTGTTACCTATTTTTTTTCTTCACTTCCATTCTGTGGTGCATTTGCCCCATGAGGAAAAAGGGGGATGAATGTGATTGATAAACTCCAAAGTATTTGGCTGTATATGCCTGTAGTTTTCACTGTTTTTGTGACACTGTCATTTTTACACAAACGCGTATTCCTTGGAGCAGCCTCCTTGTACACGATTAATTATTTTTTACATTACTAGAAAAGGTAAAACTCAAGCGATCAACTGCTTCGTTCGATGAATGTGATTCATGTGGAGTTAAATGCTGACCTCAGGATGCATTCCTGTCATCTTTGCGTGTCAGTTGTCCGTGTCAGTGGTTACGTGCTGGCTGCAACTCCACCCCTTGCGTCCAATGTTCACTGCCATATGGTTATGAGACATTCTTATGAAGGAGCATGTCTCTTCAGGCACAGCTTACTGATAGCTACTGATGATGTGATGTTAGAAAAATCAGTGTTACGTGTCACGTCAGAGTTTTGCATATCCTGTTTGAGGTCGGCACTGAAGAAGCATCTCTTGGCATGAAACGGCACATGGCTAATGCCACGTATTTGGACGGAATGCGCATTTGGCTTTGAGATTCCCAAAGACTCCTTTGCATGTTATTATCATGTAATGTGCAACAGGCAATCAGAATTTCTGGTAGGTCTGTTTATATACATATCTATACTTGTCCTTTTCTGTTTTTACGAAGTACTGATGAATAGCTACACCAGACACATGCACAGATGGATCAGACAGCAAAAGTGGCACTTGAGCTTTTAAGGCTAATGTGGTCATTTTGTTTGCACAGACAGACAGAGACACAGACACACACACACCAGCATAGTGAAATAAACAGTCATCATCTTTACTACCAATGTAATTAGGCTACTATCTTTATATATAGCCTGTGTAAAAGTTTATTTTTCCAACACGCTGTGCAAGGGTAAACAATATCCAGTATTTCTTCCAAAACCCAATCTAAAAGGGGTCTGACATTACAATCTGTGCTTATGGAAAACACTAGGTTCGATGGACTAGGGCAGGGGTAGGCAACCCTGGTCCTGGAGAGCCGCAGGGTCTGCATACCCTGGACTAGGGTAAACAAACTGGTGCATGTTTTGTGTAATACCAATAAACATTTGTGGAAATAAACCAAGCATAATTATTTGTTTGTGTGTTGTTGCCAAATACAAATGCATGCAGATTAAGTGTTATGGAAACTCGAAAGAGATATCATGATTTAGAATGCCGACACCACTGTAATTGGTCCTATAGTAATTTGTTTATAAAAGCACAATGTCTTATACTGTTCCTGTGCTAAAAGGTTACACAACCTTTGAAAACCCTAGTGTGCTGTTATTTGAGGGTATTCATTAGGGGTACAAGCACCTCTAGTGATGAATACCTAAAGTTTTTATTAGGAATTTTCTTTCTCATACAGTTTTATCTGTTATGCTGGAGGCTTACCAAACTTGGTTGGCTTATTTGGATGGCTAAATTGTTGCCTCAGTTGAAATATAGCACAGATTAGCCAGCTGGTGGTGCTAGTGTAAATAACAACATTTCGAAACTCTTGACAGACCCATTGGACAGTGGTACATAGGCCCCTCTCCTCATGAGGAACACATTTGGTTCAAGGATCGATAACTTCCATAATATTGGACTTTCTGCCATTCTGTCACTTAGAATATTCTGAAAAACAAAAAAATGCTTCCTACCCTACAAACATGGACAGATTCACACAAAATTTGGTATGCTAAATCTACTGACATACGGTACCTCTATACAAGTGTTACTTTTTGTGGTTATGTCAAAGGATGACTCGAAGGTCAAGCCAGTGAACATGTGTGGTTCTCACAAAGAAATGCTGATAAACCTTGAATGATTTGTCCTAAAGTGTCGCAATTTAAGAAGTGAAAATCAATGGTCCTTCGTAGATATTTCAAACCTGCTACAATGATTAACCTCCTAATTTGTCATATATTTATGTCCTAAGGGTCAGGACTAGAGCCCGACTGATATATCGGATGACTGAGATATCGGCACGATATTTTCATTTTTGAACAATAACTGTATTGTTATTCAAGAACATGTGGCTGATACATAGGACCGACATATACAGTGCCCTCTATAATCATTGGGACAAAATACTTGTATTAATTTGGCTCTGCACGCCGCAATTTTCGATTTGTAATCAAATAATATGGTTAAAATGCAGATTCCCAGCTTCTATTAAAGGGTATTTTTATACATTTCGGTTTCACTTTGTAGAAATTACAGCACTTTTTATACACGGTTTACGTTATCAGATTTGAATCTGTTCCTAATGCGTTTTGGGTGCGTTTACATCTGCGTTTATATGTGGATGATTCCTATCCGGATATAATCCGGATGCTCAAGATGCACGAAACGACCAAGTGCAAATGGGGTAAAAGGATGACCGCCCAGGGTATGGTTCACTCAGGGGTCCGCGTTTCATTGCTCTCTAGCGACCTCTGCTGGTAGATCTGGACTAACTCACAGATTACAAATGAACAAATCTGTACAGCCCTTTATTGAGATTTTTTTTTTAAAAAGACCTAAAAATATATATATATATTAATTGAAAAACAAATTGGATTTCTGAAACTGTGGACCTACCTCTGTTCAGGTGTTACTTGTTTTGTCAAAGGATGGTTGAATGGCAGGCCATTGAACTTTTATGTCAGTGTGGCATTTCAGATACAAGTCCAATAAGGTTTGCTGAAATGTCACACACGGTAGACATCTACACAGATGACCTGGGGCATAATTTATAAAAACCTTCCACAGCATCTACACTAAAAGGTTATGTATGCACAAAAGGAGAAAACTACGCTCAGAAATATCCTGATTTATAAAACCATCCGAACACTCAACTGCACGCAACTTTCTCACAATCGACTTAAAATTTGAACGTACGTGAACAAGCCTAGTATCCCACCCCATCAACTCCCACAATTAACTATAAATGGTTAAAGGAATGCCCAATGTGAATAAGATTTGCATATAAATCAGGTTTTCATTCCAATTCATTGTCAGAAAAAATTACCGCAAAACAAAGAAGAGAAACTTCATGGAGTGTGAAATCGAGTTCAGACGGGCTATATTGTTTGGTGGAAATAGGCCTGGCATAACCAATGAAAGACAATTTGTGGAGTGGCAGCATTACACAGCAGCCGAAAATTAAAAATTAAAATAAAAAAGTTGTCGTTGGATGTTAAAGTGGATGCAGATTTCATAAGGTTATACTACCATAGCCAGGAATGAATAATTGCTGCTATTAATCGAGTCAGGACTATTATCAGCCCGTAATGAGACATTATTCAAAATACGATAATACAGTACTATATTGTCTGATTACACAGAACTTTATCTTGCATCTTAAAGCGGCAGTTACAAATACAGAGGGGACGGAACAGTGACTATGAGGTTAAAGTGCAGACTTTCACCTTTAATTTGAAGGTTTTTACATCCATATCGGGTGAACCATGTAGCAATTGTAGCCCTTTTTATACAGTCCTCCCCATATCTGGCAGCAAAGTGATGGTTTGAGGCTCGTTTGATACTTACAGCCATTTAGCCAAGCATGTGATCCATACTGTTCCAGTGTAATTTACAGCTTAATCTAGTCCCCACCTCCCCATCCAATTCCCATAGAGATCCATTCAAATGCAGAGAGGTTATTGTATCGCTTGTAAGAGTACCAGAAAATAATATATTAAGACTCTTTTGATTTTGTTGGGTCACAGACATCAGAAAGTCATTGCATGCAAAGAATAATATTAAATATGATCACTAAGTTTATGTTCATTTGTCCAATTACATTTCGTCCCCTAAAATGGGGGGGACTATGCATAAAAAGGGCTACAATTGCTACATGGTTCACCAAATATGGATGTAAAAATCCTCAAATTAAAGCTGATTCCATTTCAAATCCAATGTTCTGGAGTACAGAGGCAAAACAACTAAATTTGCGTCACTGCACGAACACTTTCCGTCCCCACCGTAGATGCAAACATGAAAGACAGACTACATCCACACAGAAAATACAGATATTACAACCACGTAAATATCTCCCCGATTTAACCCTTAGTCATCAAATTGAAAGCGCATTGTTGGACCTCGCATTCAGCATTCGAATGCACTCTGGGATAAAAAAAAAGCACTTTAATCTTATGCCTCTGTATTGTTGGGACTCTATACCGCCTCCCGGATGGCGTAAACTGAACCTTCGAAATGGAGGTGTCACCGGCTGCATCATCGTTCTTCTGGATGCTTAAATATGGACTTTCGGACTAACACCAAAAAGACAGAAACTACTCAGGCCTGGATGTTCCTTTGACAAGGGATGTGATTAATAAAAAGGCTGCGTACTTTGATATGAAGCGAACGGAATTGAGTGAAATGGCTCTGTCGGACATCTATCTGTATTTCACTACCTTGCCATCAGTCACCGATTCCCAGTCTCCAAAACATTTGTAGACATGGGTCATAGCTTGTGTAAATGTGCAGGGAAAGTGGTGTTATTTGTGTGTACGTACCATTTATAACTGAGGCCCCAGATCTCAGAACATTAGCATGGCCTTTTTCCAAGTCCACACGGTGGTGCTACAGAACTAACATTTAAATTTTTTTTTAAATAAACGTTCATTCATGCAGGTCACAAACTATGAAATGTGGAGCAATATTGTTTTGAATTCACAAGAAATAGCTTAAAATCACTGATGTACCATATAGTTGATGAAGTGGGTCCATCTTATCAATAGGAGCACGTGCAAGGCAGAACAGGTGCTTTGACCCGGGGAATTGCTGCTTGCAGCTATATTTCAAATTAAATATAAAAAATAAAAGTGCGTTTACAGAGCCAGATACTAATAGTGCCATTACTAACAGAAAAATATGCAATGAGCACAACGTGTTCACACAAAAAAATAAATTAAGACATGCTGGAAAGACAGTTGGTATTGTTTTATTAAGAAAACCTGAACAAAATACAATCTTTAGTCATTATGTACATTACATACAATGCAGTTCTATAGTTTTCTCTCAACAATCACTTCTCCACAGAGTAGTGCTTACAAAACCAGAGTACCAGCTATCTCAGGGTTTCCACTTAAGAGAAAAAAAATAATAATAATAAATCAAAAACAGCATTCAATTTAGCTCCTACAGTAAACAAACTGCTAGAGAATGAATTTGGCATTGGATTACAAAAAGATGCTTCATTTATTTTTCTGGCACAACCCTCCCCCCTTTCCTAGCATAAGAGGGGGCTCTCGAAAAGAATCGAATGCCACATTAATTACAAGTCCACCTTATTTCACGGTAAACGTAATGGATCCCTGAAGCCACTAGAGGGCCAAGGGACTTAGTTAATCAGCCAAAAAAAACAAGGCAGACAAAAATGAACATAGCCAACTAATGCTCGAACAGGTCATTCAAACTGTTATGCATATAATGCAATTCAAGTCCGTTAAATATATCAGACAAAACATGTTTAATAGGCAAAGATGTCTGTACATTTTAGCAAAAGTAATACACAGAAATGACAAGATTACCTGCGGGAAAACAGGAACTGTACATCCAGGTCTCATCGATCGCCGATTTAGGATTTATTATTCATATGAAGCACTGACCACAGAATGTTGTATTTTCAACCTTCATTTCAGCCACTGTTTCCAGCATGATACATACTTTTACCCTGAGTCACACACATCATCTCATCTAACCACAAATTCAATTAATGTGCAAAGCCAACAGAAGTAGGATTCCAGGGAGACTGCATTAGAACACCTGCTGAGATTTGAGTGATTAGAAATGCCATGTAACACTCAAGAGACCGGCAAGTTAAATTCAGCCATCATCTGTTTTTGTTTTTCTTTCCTGTTCCATCTTTTTGCTTTCTTTTTTTGCTCTGCTTTGGTCTTCCAAAAAAACGTCTTCTCCCACTGCTATTTTTAATGGATTGTTTACGTTAGGTAGAAGTCGGCTACAATAAATAATATCCATGTTACCTTTAACCTGCAACCATGTTAAGTCCTGTCGGGACACAGCCAGCATCAACTTTTCAATATACGCACAAAAAACATTATACAACTTCACTGACTAAATAGCCACATACACACACACACACACACACACAAATGCATACACTCGCTGTACTCTCTCCAGAAGCTAAACAGTGTAGACATCTAGACATACAAGCAGATATGCAAATAAAAGAATACAAACATGTAAGAGAAGGTGAATGGGGCTTTTTCCATTAAGCTTACACTGAACAGCACATGAAGTCTGACTCCACTAGCCATCTTTCTTATCAATGACTTATTTTAGAACTTTATGGGGTTAAAAATAATGGAAGAATTGGATCTTGATGATGATGATGCCCAGTGACTGCATTTGTGAGATGCATCTACAGCTCCCCCCGCAGTGTGAACAGGGGTACTTCTCCAACCTGTGACCTCAAAGACAAGCTGTGACCCATTACTCGATGTACTTGCTTCTACACACTGTGGTCATTTCACCATCACACAGTTGTCAATTACTAATGGGGTCACCCTGCAAGTTCCCAATTAAAACCAACAAGAAGTACATACTGCAGTCACTAAACCTACAATTCTCTTGATCCCCAACCAGAAACAAACATTTAATTGGCAACATGGAACACAAAAGATTCAGCAGGTGTATTTTTTTTGAAAGGCTCAGTCATTAGAAGCGGTTTCATCAGGAGACTTGTATCAAGGACTACTGAATCCATAAGCGTTGCCAGTTGCAAAGGGCACTAAAAGCATTTAAGTCTGGAATAGACACCACGTTGAAAATGACTGCCTGTAACCCCACCCTATCCCCCCCCTAATACAAACCCAGTCTTTTTGCATGCAACTGTGCATAGACAGGTCCTAATTTTTCAAGCATATAAATCATATGGAAGATACAATATGTGTTAATGCCAGTATGCATTTAGGTAATTGGTTAAGAAAATGCAATTTGTGGTCACCTATACTTGATGAATAAAAGGCAGTATATTTTTTTTAAAGAGAAGGACAACCAATACCCTGATGCTCCAAGACTTACGAGTGCAAAACACATGTGCATATACAGTACACAGGAACAAGGTCTGTACGACGCACTCCACCCGCACGAGCACACTAACGATGCACAGCTGCTAAATCCGACTGCACGTTGTTGTTCAGTGGCACACGAATGTACATGGGAGGAGCCTAACGGATGCAAATGAAAAAAGATGTAGGAGGAGGGGCCTAACGGATGCAAATGAGAAAAGATCTTCCTGTGTTGTGTCCTTTCTGAACAAACAAACAATATTCTTTAATTTGGTCAGTTTCATTTAGACATGCATGGAGTTACATCGAATAACAAACCCCAAACTGAAAATAGTCTACGTTCAAAAGCACTGTTCCAGCTCTCAGGGTGCACATGTCCTCTCTAAGATCAGATTGGCTTATCGCTCCGTTTGGTGGCTGGCTTTGTGATAATCGAATTACCAAAATTTTTAAAATAATAATAAATTCACATCTTTGTGAAATTTATAACCCATGCAGTGCTTGTGTTGGTGCGGGGGCTCATTAAGACTGATTCATTGCAAAATATGTAAAAAATGGCCTTGTATAATAAAATATGTAGACAAGAAAATTATCATGTGCACAATCTAATAAATTGCTGATCTGACAGGTGGCCCTTGTATTCATTTTCTGTCATTTGTATTTGCATAAGATGCACGAGTCCTGAATTTTTATGTTGTAAGGAGCAAAGTAATGACCGAGGAAGTAGCCCGCTTTCAGCACAGATTGGTGGTGATCTTTAGATCTGCAAAGCCTTTCTGACCTGCACCACACTACAGCCAAGATGCTTTCAAAGTCAACATTAAGGATTTTATTTTCAAACATCAGCGAGATACCAGGTTGCAGCTTGCAATTTCTTTGACTGACGGTGAGTAAACACATTGCATATACAGTGCAGTCCGTCAGTATTTGGACAGTGACACAATTTTTGTTGTACTCCAGTACTTTGGATTTGAAATAAAACAAACACAGACTGTCAAGCAGGTTAAAATACAGACTGTCAGCTGCTTTCATTTGTGGGTATTTACATCCATATCGAGTGAACCATGTAGGAATTGAGGGAGTCATCGAATGCAAAGGATTTGCAACCAAGTACTAAATCTGATTACTTTATTTAAGCTTGTGTTCATTTGTCGAATTACCTTTGGTCCCCTAAAATGGAGAGACTATATGTAAAAAGGGCTGTAATTCCTACATGGATCACTTATATGGATGTAAATACCCTTAAATTAAAGCTGACAGTCTGCACTTTAACCTTATTTCCATTGTTTCATTTCAAATCCAATTGTGTCACGGCGCAAATACTTGTGCACTGTAGTGGTTTCTTCCCCTGGTGCATAAAAAGTTATTCTCGCCAGGGTACCATGCTCGATAACTGGCTATCTGCAATGAATATCCACATAAAATTGCTGCTCAACTGGAATTCAATGAATGGGAACATTTATCTTTAATAAAACTACTTTTGATGTTATATAGATTTGCAAACCGAAGTTTAATTACAGCGGATCACCAGTACTGTTCCTATACAAGTAGTCAGATGAATGAGTGCATGTGTGGCACGTGCGCGCACACACACACACACACAAATATATATATATACACAGCATATACATTTATTACTGCAGGGCATTGCAGTGAGAAAATATTTTCCACTCAGTATCTCGTTATAACGAGAAAACGAGCCATTTCTCATTTTAACGAAAAAACAACAATAACAATAAACTTAATCTCATTATAACAAGAAAATAAAGCGCTTTGAAGAGGGGGCAACACGCTCATTACCCATTAAAATAAATAATTTATTGACATCACCAGGTTATATAGTACAGCCTTAAAGCACCATCTCATGGTATTACAGAGAACTACTCTCACACTGAAATATTCATTATGGTAGCTACTGCTATCAATACACATAGCCTATTGAAAATGATACACAGAATTTGTTTAGTGAAGAACACTAGAGGAGGGTGGTCAGAATAATTCTTTCTTCTGTGCAGCCCCACGCATATCAGAATTATTCTGTGCACGCATACACAATAAGTGCTCAAGAATAGTAGAATATTGTCATGTTTCAACCCAAGACTAAAGTAAAACTTGATTAAGTCATGCACGTGACACATTCTTTGAGGTATTGGCCCTCACCGAACAAATTCTGTGTATCATTTGTGATAGGCTATGTGTATTGATAGCAGTAGCTACCACAAGATAAATAAGAAATAAAGTTTCTTGTTATAACAAGATCCTTTCATTGTTATACGAGCGCCTTTTCTCATTATAACAAAATATGCAGCTATGTCCTTATCACGAGAAAAGGATCTTGGTATAATGAGATACTGAGTGGAAAATATTATTTCACTGCACTAGAAATGCGCTGCCGTAATATATACACACACACACACACACACACACACACACACACACAATTACGTCTTACATTATAACTTTCAAGGAACTTTGAAATTGACTTATTCATTCAGCAACTTTTATATAGCCCATTCCCCTCCATTTTATTATTTATTATTCATTACATAAATTCTATTACGAGTTCCCCATGTTGCTTAAAATGCAAAAATGTGTTTGAACTATATGAAAAAAACAACAAAATGATTCATGTTCCAAGTCTAATGTTGCTAATTTATTAAGCTGAATTAAGAATGAGTATAGAATGTTTTATAATCTTTTGGTAATTTATTCATTATAAATGGAAACTTCACAAGTATATATAGCACCCAGAACCAAGCCATTTAATTTACCTCAAATTGAACTTTAAATGCAACTTCATTCAAAATGTTCACTTACTCACCAAAACACTACAATGTCAAATACACCATATTCTCTGTTACAGCTCCACAATATTATCAGAAAGTCCCATCAGTCAGTCTAAATTAATCACTAGACATTTCTTTTGCCTGCCTTTGAACTAAAAAAGAAACCTAATTTATGAAAAGAATGTGAAGTCAAACCTTAATTTTGTTTTGAACCTATAAGCGAGTTTGGAAAACCTTTGATGAATCCACAGAATAAATGAACCAGAACATTTCCCATGATCCCTCAGGTCCAGTTCTGGGGTTTCATCACAAATATGACTTAATCCGTCACGACGAGGCCACAAAAGCACACGCACGAGCCAAATCGTCATTGCCACGGGATGCACGGTGGATTGCAGACCGAGTCGTTTTAAGTCACATTTCCTGAGACGGGCTCATTAACAGGAAACGCCTCTTTAAACCACATCCTAGCGCAGGACACCATTTTGTGGTGGGAAAAAAAGTTAAATTGCGAGAAAATAGCTTATACACATATTCAATCCTCCTTCCAGGATGACAAATGATCAAATATAATACAGAAATACGAGATCAGAGAATGCTCTAAGTAAAGGAGGCGGTGGACTCCTACACTCTCCCTGGAGGAAGCTCCTTCTGACTCTCTCTCGACACACGCAGTCATTATTCTTAGAGAACTGGGTCCACGACCTCTTGAATCAACGAGCGGAGCAAAAGAGCCGAACGATTTGGACTGCCTTCCGCGTGATTTCGGCCTTAGATTTCTCAGCCCCTCTTACGCATCCCTCAGCAGGCTTGGCAAATTCCCGAGGGGACGAAAGCTTACTGCGCTCCGGAAACCTTCGGCCTGACAGGTAGCTATAGCAACCTTATCGCTTTTCCTTCAGAGCCCCCCCTGAGGAAGGTGAGTGGTGGGGGAGTATACAGCATCGTGAAGCACTTGCATTTTCTTTGTACACATTCTAATGCGGTCAAACAGAATCTTAAGGAAAAGCGAAGGTAGTGTTCATTTGCATTGGCTTTGAGACCCGCGCCGTCCCTCCCAACCCTTTCTTCAGCACGCCATGACGGATGTCGTTTCTCACAGCAAAAAGGCAGGTTGATAGAAAACAAACATTTCACATGATACAGACATCACAGAGAATGTATCGGCTACTAATCTTCTCAGACTATGTTAGACTGGACTGCAAATTAGGATTAGGCACTGAGAGTAAAGATGACTCATCAAGACCTATTTTATATTCAGGGCTTAAATTTGCAAATAAAAAGTACATAATTCTTGATTTTCAAGAAATACTGAAGCAAGTGTTGGATTTGAAACAACGTAATATTAAGGACGCTGGCAAAAATAAATAGAAATCATAAACTTGTGCGCAATTTACACACACAAGGTCGTATACGAGTGTGTGCGATTGTGCGCTAGTGAAAAATCATGAACGCGTACGGTCAAACTGTGAGCAGTGTAGCCGCAGATTCAGAGGAAACCCATCGCAGCTAATAGGGCGTCATTACTACCCATCTTTAAAATCACCAACAAAACATAAAAAATAGTTTGGCGTTCGTTTGCACTCATGTATCAATTTATTCCTCATCAACCATAGAAAAATGCACCTATAAAACAAATAAACAAATGTACACAACCCAAGCATATTCCTATCCAGAAAAGTACACTCGCTAATATGCTTTGTTTTTTCTTCTTTTTTTTTACACCCCAGCAATGACGCCCCCCGTCGAGGCCTAAATTTGACTTTTTGAGAGACCTACAGAGGGAAGAACGGGCAACACAGTAAGCCAGCACTCCTGAACTAGGGTTTATAAAAATAGTTGGTAGTTCCTAGGAAACGAGTCTTAAAAGGTGCCGTCTGTCCCTTGCATGGAGATCTGGGGTGTCGTCCCTGCAGCTACAAGCCAATGTGGTGAAGGGCCACTGTAGCTACAGGGTAATGAGGTCAACGAGGTTACCCTTCGGAGGGGTCATACTGTCGGGGAAGAAGTTGACCAGCGTGTCGAAGAGTTGCGTCCGCTGGGCGTACGTCTGATCCACATCAGAGAACCCTGGAGACCGAGAAATAGACAGAAGTTCAGCGCACGTGCAAGATGTTCAACTGTTTGTCGCAATTTGCAACCGTGTATAACTTTGTTGGGAGCATGTGCTATGGTAGCTTATCATGGGGATGTTGCGCTTTTCGCATATTCAGCAGTAAATCGTTTCATTTTAAATCAAAAAGCATAAGACTAGTTTGCCGAGATGTGTGGCGTATTCTGTAGGGCGGCTTCGCGGGAGTCACTGAATGGCACGGATAATGCCAGTTCCTTTTAACGAATCACGACCCTCCAGCCTACATACTGACTCTCAGTACGAACAGTGTGGTAAGCTGCCCGATGGGCGTTTTCCCAGTCGGTATTCACACGCCCACGGCCATCCGTGTTTTCCAAATAAAAGTATATCCTTCGCCTGCGAGAGGTAACGATACGATCAGGCGTACTTCTCATAATGCTTATAATTTATAGTACTGGGTGTGGCCATCCACCCAATGATTTAATTGCATACTCTTAGGTTCTGAGAGTTAAGAAATGACATCTATCTGTGCTGTATATGGGGAAGTGAAGGAGAGCAAAAAGACTTACCCAGAGGGATGAAGTCAGAGGTGGATTTAAACAGTGCAGAAGGCAGGAGCTGGAACTGAAGAGCAAACACAAACACAGCTAACATATTAAACTGGAACATATCCAAACACCATATTAAATGCAATCATAGTGCAACTCCACCATTGTTTAATGCACAGAAGGAGAGAGAAAATGACATGAGCATAGCTGTCAAGAGCAAGGCAGGGCTCTAGTACGTAAGCTCTAGTATCTATGTGGGTGCAACACATACACAGGATATTACGGTATGTAGCACTGCAGTGTGTTAACTAACGTGTGGGTGACAGTCAGTGTAGTCCAAAAGTATTTGGACAGTGAGACATTTTTTGTTGTTTTAGCTCTGTACTCCAGCACATTTGATTTGTAATGGAACATTGGCTATGAGGTTGAGGTGCAGACTTTCAGCTTTAATTTGAGAGCTTTTACATCTATATCGGGTGAACCGTGTAACAATTGTAGCCTTTTCATACATACCCCCCCCCAATTTTAGGGGACCAAAGGTAACTGGATGATTGGCTGTTTCTTGGGCAGGTGTGTTTCGTTTCATCATTACTTCATACACAAGAGAGCTGACAAAAGGTCTAGAGTTGATTCAAGGTGTGACATTTACATTTGGAGTCTGTTGCTGTTGTCCCTCAACATGAGACCCAAAAAAGTGGCAATGCCAGTAAACCAGACCATCATGGGAGGGAAAATTCAGAAGAAAATCAATCAGTCACAAAGCTAAAACATTATGTGTGTCAAAATCAACTGTTTGATACATTGTTAAGAACGCACTGGTGAGCTCAGGAATTGCAAACGACCTGGCAGACCAATGAAGACCATTCTAGTGGACAGAATACTGAAAAGCCCCTTTTCAACTGTTGAACAGATCAAGAACTCTCACCAAGATGTAGGCGTAGATGTGTCAAATACTACCATCAAGAGAAGACTACACCAGCGTAACCTCAAAGGGTTCACCACAAGACACAAACCCCTGGTAAGCCTCAAGAATAGAACGGCCAAGTTACGGTTTGCAAAAAAGCACTGTTATGGACAGATTATTGGTGTTACGGACAGATGAGACAAATATAAACATGTACCAGAGTGATGGAAAGAGGAAAGTGTGGGGGAAAAAAAATTAACTCATGATCCAAGGCATGCCACCTCATCTGACAAACATGGTGGAGGTGGTGTTATGGCATGGGCATGCATGGCTGCCACTGGAACTGGCTCACTTGTGTTCGTTGATGATGTCACTGCTGACTGCAGCAGCAGGATGAATGCCGAAGCATACAGAAACATCTCATCTGCTCAGATCCAAGCAAATGCATCAAAACGCATTGGATGGCGCTTCACCATGCAGCAGTACAATGATCCAAAACATACAGCCAAAGCAACCAAGGAGATTTTTAGGGACTGGCCAAGTCAATCACCAAAGCCAAACCTCAATGCAATTGAGCATGCGTTTAATAATAATAATGCCTTGCATTTATATAGCGCCTTTCTCACCAACCGGTGACTCAAAGCGCTTTACAATGATGTGGGGGAAACTCGCCTCTACCACCACCAATGTGTAGCACCCACCTGGGTGATGCAACGGCAGCCATTTTGCGCCAGAATTCTCACCACACATCAGCTGAGGTCGAGAGGGAATGATTTTAGCCAATTAAACTGGGGGATGATTAGGTGGCAGATTGAAAGAGCCAGGTTGGGAATTTAGCCAGGACACTGGGGAAACGCCTACTCTTTACGATAAGTGTCATGGAATCTTTAATGACCACAGTGAGTCCGAAAGACGTCATCTACAGCACAGTGTCCCCATCAGTGCGCTGGGGCATTGGGATTTATTTGACCAGAGGGAAGATTTCCCCCTACTGGTCCACCAACACCACTTCCAGCAGCAACTTAGTTTTCCCAGGAGGTCTCCCATCCAAGTACTAACCAAGCCCACATCTGCTTAGCTTCAGCAATTCAGTAGGAGCAGATTGCTGCTGGCTGTTTCACTTGCTGAAGGCAAAAAAGGCAATAAGCCCCCGAAACAAGCAAGAAGCTGAAGATGGCTGCAATACAGGCCTGGCAGAGAACAAAATATTAAATATGATGACTTTATTTCATTTTATGTTAATTTGTTCAATGACTTTTGGTCCCATAAAATGGGGGGGGGGCTATGTATAAAAAGGGCTACAATTTCTACACGGTTCACCCTATATGGATGTAAACACCCCCAAATTACAGCTGAAAGTCTGCACTTCATCCTCATAGTCACTGTTCGATTTCAAATCCAATGTGCTGGAACCAAAACAACAAAAAATATTGTCCACATATTTTTGGATTGAACTGTATATACACTGGATATTATGGCATATGTCGGGCTGTGGCTTATACTCGGGGGGGAATAGCCTATCCACAGCTCACCTCTTTAGTCTCGTCCGGGTCCGAATGGTCCACTGTCAGAGAGAGGTCATTCTGCAGGTATCTTAGCGCACTGAGAGGTTCCGTCAGGGCTTTCTCTTCAAACCTGCATTTTAAAAAACACGCACATGAACACAAACTCTACTCTTTCCGTCCACCTCATCTTAACGGGACAGTTCACTTTCAGGTTTAAAAAAAATATAATTTCAGTTTTAGCTTATGTTTTTGATAAAACGGTTTGATTAGACACTTTTGTGGGCGACAAGTTTCTTGCAACCTGTCAGCTTTGACGTGGAGACGTAACGCTGCTGTACAAGCTCTTTTGAAGTTCTGTGACGCGTATTTTCTTGATTCAAACCAGAAAACTTGATGACCCTACACCAGCCATTGTAAAGAAAGCAGTTTATCTTCTATAAATATCTAAAATATGCTTCATCGTACAGAAATACCATGCCAATTGACAATATACACTAAAATACACATATACACTATAAAACAAAGTATCCATTTAATTCTGACATATTTCTAAATATATATTGTGTCTTTACAGGAATGCATTCAAATACTTGACAGCTGTATCAAAGTTACCAGGATTGGAGTCAATTTACTTTCAAGTGAACTTAAATGTAATTTAATTAACTAAAATTAAATTCATGAACTGAACATTTCTGAAGTTGAATTGAACTCAGGAAAAACATCTAGTTTTATCATGAATCATTGTAAAAAAAGAAAATAAATTTTTTATATTGGACAAAACCCAACACTATATAAAGTTTGCCTTTTAAAATGTTACAATCACGTGGTTAATTTATATCATGTTTCCCACATATATCAGAAAATGCCGGCAAACACAAATAACCACAACAATAACATAAATATGATAACTTTATTGCAAGGGCTGAATCTGACCACTAGATGGAGCCCCCTACATTTTCATAAATTATTTAAAAACATAAAAACTGTACAGTGGTCAGCTCGTTGCCTCTGGATGGAGAAGCTTAAACTCTATCGTGGACAATGCTGACGAAGTCCTACCTGTACTTCCGGATGAGGTATCTGCAGTGGCGGAGAAGGTACTCCTTGGAGGGCCGACATAGTTTCAGGGACCAAAAGTCATCCAGACGCATCTTTGGAGAGCAGGATTTTCCAGGGTTTCCCCCAAATAGGTAATGCACCTGTAGAGTTGACCCACAGCATGCATTCAGTAACAAACCTGAGGCGTCTCTTCCACTAAACATGAACCTCCAACATCACTTCTAATGAATACAGCGAATACATTTAACACACACATTTAACACACACTTAAACACCCCAAACGCCTCTTCTCGTGAGCACAGTGCAATATTTACAGACCCCCAAACTTCTCTTACTGAATGTTCTCATACTTAAACACCTCTCCTACTGAAGTAGTACAATACTTGCACAACTTTTCTAATGAGCATTCTAACATTTTAACACACTGTGCCAATGCTTCTCAGTCTAACATATAAACCCAGCCAGCACATAAAGAGTTAGGGTTGGGCGATGTGACACTCAAATGTGACGTGCACATCCAAACGTCGTGATGGACGATGACATCGTCCTATTGTGGTTTGTTTTAATTAATAAATTATTATAAAATACAAATTTTCTATATTTTATAGGCCTATTATTTATATCAGGTAGGCTATTCGTTTAACTTGTGTTTTATCTATTCTAAACTAAATATGAATCATTATTTCATGGTAACGCAGTTTCAGAAAATGAATCAAAATGGAACTTGGGTAAACAAAAACTGCAGTGAACAGAGTACAACACAATGGCGGAGTTAGACTTGGTCGCGAAGAAAGACACAAAATTGCCAATCTGGCAATACTTCGGATTTAGGCCTAATGCACAAGGAGACCCGAGACATGTTTCCGTGACATGTTAGCCTGAGTTATAAGTATAAAATTATGCAAGTAATTTTAAGTAGGCTGCATAAGTAATGGCTGCTCATATTGAATGCACTAGCCTACGCACAAGCTGTTGAACGTCATTCAAAGGAGATAATGTTCGCTTAGCTGTAGGTAAATTGTAATCTGTAGTTTTGTGACACAAAGCCTTGCGACTCAAAATGTGTTAATCATTTACATGAGTGTTTAATTAAGCAATAACTGTTTTAGCTAATAGACGTCGGTTTAAGGGCACATGCAGTTTATCTCGCTCCAGTTTGCCAACGTGAATTCTTCACAAATACTTGTTATTTATTTATATTTTTTTTAATAAGGGACACAATATGGGAAACTGTAACAGGGACTAATTAATTACATCATTTTACATACAAATATAATACCAACTGTTCATTTTGATAGCCTACATGTTTAAAATGTGCACTGCAGTGCACAGTGCACTGTTATGTAAACAGACATCACGATGTCTCAACCATGTCTCAACCATCAACGATGACATCATCCATCGAGCCAACCCTATAAGGAGTATGAATGAGGATGAGGGGCATTACAGCAGTTCTATATGAAATACAGTGAATGAATGAGGGTGAATACCGCAGTTCTTCATAAGGGAGTGAGTAGGTGAGCGTTATTACCATAGATATAGAACCATCTATGGTTATTACTGCAGCTTGTATGAATGAAGGTTACTACTGCTGTCTTCACTGACCTTGTGCATCTCATCGTACACCAGCTGGTGGGCAAATCGGGGACACGGCTCCTCCTCTTGTACCGCCTTCGAGGGGTTGTCCTTCACTGCCTGATCGTTCTTATATACACATGACCTACAGAGGACCACAGATAATCCCTCTCGTCATATACACACAAGGCCCACAGAAGGACGTACACAAACCAACTGGCCATTCATACAGTAAATAACCTACAGAGGACAACACACAAATGAACAAGTCACTCTTATACACACACGGATCAAACGGTCGTTCTTATGCGTGTGGACGACGATAAACCAACGGACTGGTCTAAGGCAAGCTACAGGCCATTCTAATACGCTTTGGCATCATGTCATGCTTTCTCGCACAATAGCATCTCCGAGCCAGATGGCTACCAAACGTACACACACGCACCCTCTATAAAACACATACTCGCATGCATACATTTGAACTTTTGTGTTTTCCATCTGACCACAGGATGTGTGCACGCACACGCACGCACGCACGCACGCACGCAGCAAAATGGGCGGGGACACCCTCCTCTCTCACCAGCTGTTCCGGGCAATGTCGTAGATCCAGAAGGAGTTCCGCACGTTCTCCTCCCGCTTGTCCTTGTCTTTGCTGAGGCCGGACAGGACGTGAATCTCGTTCAGTTCGGGATCGATGGTGGCCCGCTGGGTGAAGCCGGTCATGGGGACTGAGGAAGGGAGGGAAAGGAGGAAGGGGGGAGGGGGGAGGAGTAGTGAAGATGAGAGGAGAAGGGTTGGCCACAGAGGGGAAAAAGTGAACAAAAATAAACAAGGACAGGAAATTAAAGTGCTCCGAGAGTACTTTTTTTGAAAAGATATCAACGCCGCACCCTTGCCACAATAAGTTTATTCCTATCTAGAAATGGAATGGCCTTTGAAATTTTATTTTAGATTGTCTTTAAAAAAAACAACCTATAACTCAAATAAAAGATGGGGAAGACCGTTTATCAGTCAGCCTGATACACACTTCTTGATGTGCGTGTGCTTTTCAGACACCGCCACCACATTCCCTTTAAATAAACTTGTATATACTTTTATTACGTATACTTCCAGACTAATTGGTATATCATTGTATCCGTCGTTCCAACAGATAGACATAAACGATAATAAAAGCGTCAAACATTAGCATGTTTTTCAATGCCTTTAAAACGTGGCCATTTTAGGTACCATCATTTGGTTTTCAATTCTCAGAAGGACGTACAAGAGAACGACACGTGGTGACATTTATCTTCCTATCTTCCTCCGCAGGGTAAACGGGACAGTCCAGGTGATAACGACAACATGCTGAGGGCCTTCCAAAACGCAATACACTCTCTCCCTTTCACAGGCAGGGTTAGACCGAGGTGGGCGTTGTTCTAGGGCGCCGTTCTATATATACCCTCCCATTAGGGCCAGTAGTAAACAAAGAGAGAGGACAGACACGTCTGTCTCACCCTCGTCTCCTGTATGCACCCACATCCTGAATGTGATCAGCGTGCTATGTTTTTGTTTTCTCTTTTAGGTTGCAAGAGCATTGGCGGTACGGCACGTTGCTCAACGAGCACGATAAACCTATTAAACAGTCACGGTCTGCTTGAACCCAGGGACCTCCTGTTCTGACCAACCAGGGCACACTGACTCTCAAGTGCCCTGGAGAGAGAGAGAGAGAGAGAGAGAGAGAGTGAACCGTGTGAACCATACACAGTGTTCAGTATTATTTAGGTCAGAGTGTCCGCTGCTGCACAGGCGATAAACAGAGAGAGAGAGCAAGAGAGGGTGCGAGAGAGAGAGACAGAGAAACAGAGAGAGAAGCAAGGGGGAGAAACAGAAAGAGTAACAGAGAAAGAGAAAGAGAAGCAACAAAGAAAAAACAGAAAGTGAGAGAGAGAGAGAGAGAGAGAGAGAATGAGAGAATGAGAGAGCGTGGCGTGCTACTGAGAACATTAAGGCGTGCTACTGAGAACATTAAGGCGTGGCTTTTAAGCTGCCATAAAACTCAAAGACATGGGCAGGGAGAGTAACAATAAACCCAAAGCAATTATCAAGGAACATTTCATTCCCGGATTCTGAGGCAATTGACTTTTTTCTAAAAATAGACAGCTTGTTGAAATTCCTGCCCACACCTGTTATTAATCAGCCGATAACTAATTGAAACACTGTGAGCCATCCATTGGCTGCGAGCTTGGGCGGGTTTTGGGCTGTCAGTGGATCGGAACAAGCAAGAAGTAAACGAGGGGCGAAAAGCTACGAGAAACGGCGATGGGCGTCTAGACTGATGCAATCGTTTCCCCACAGCAGCAATACAGTAAGCTGCATTATTCGCGAGCTTCCATCGGAGACGCCCCGGCCCTCGGCTGACATATTGGCGATTTCACTCTCACATTTTTCACATTCTGTGACCTGTCTGCACAACTGGAATGCTGACTGGGAAATAAAAGAGTGTACTCGGTAGCCCGGGCACGAGGCGAGGTCGTCCAATCGCGAGGTTTAAAGCCCCAGGCCCGAAGGAGGTGGGGAGGTAGGGGGTATTTCGGGATTCGGCCTGGAATTTCCTCTCCTGCTGCTTCCCTCCGACACATTTTTCTCTGTAATCGGGAGAGCCGGGGTTGCAGGAAATGCTACTCCGCGTCTACTTCGGGTGTGGCTGGTGGAAGGCAACGGATGGACGAGCGCGCCGGGCTTCGAAGCAGCTAACCCGTTTGTCTTTTTTTTAAACGCAATTCAATCCAATTTTATTTGTATAGCGCTTGTTTACAGATAACTCTCACAAATCCTTTACAGAGAGACAGACACAAGTAATTTTCACAACATGAATAAGGTGTGATTAAAATGGGCCTCCACGTGGCCACAAATCATCTGAAGATATCCGCCTAGCAACAGGGTTGCATAATTAACTGTCTAGGGTTAAAGCAAGCCATGAAATATCATAGGACCCCAAACACCAACCTGGGCCACTGACGACTGTCCCCATTGGCCAACCCAACACCACTTCAATCAACACCTAGACTGTCCTTGGAGGTTTTTCAAATGAGTACAGATGAAGCTCTGTAACCTTTGACCTCTTGTAAAAAGCGATAAGGTGATATGACAACGTGGTGGGGTTCGCGTGCATGTTTTACGTAGAAGCATTACCCATGCCGGAGTCCTTTTTGGTTCCATCCGAAATTATCTCCACGTGGTCACCGTCCACGTCGTAGCTGAAGAAATCATTCAGGTACGTCTTGGACCTCTGACCGCCAAACACATACAGGCATCTGTTTCTCTGAGGAAGGTGCAGAACAGAAAAAAAAATCAGATTTGAAAGATGAAAGAGGTGGTTTTGGATTAGCTGTATGAAGCATGAAAATTAAATTTGGCACACTTTTTTGTATTATATTACATACCTCTACATCACAGAAGATAATCTGCTTAGGTATTTATGGTGTTCTAAAATTATACCAACGTTCTCTGATGTTTTTCTGTGGCTTACTGTTTTTGAAAACACTGCGGCATTCCAGGAACAACCCTGGGGCTTTTCTGAGAACATTCCATTTACTTGAACAAATTTTTTTATTTGTTTCCACATTTGTGCACAATTAATTGCAATGAAAAATAGCCCATGGGGGTGGTGGTGGCTGTAGGGGAGTTTTACAAAAAAGGAAAAAGGAAAGCCAGATAAAATGGAGCAGTAACAACAATATACGGACCACTGCACCGCACACTACGAATAAGTGACAAAGATCATGGTGTGTTCCCTGTCCAAGAAAACCTCACCTATGCTTCTGAGTTTACACTACTGTGTCCAAGGTACAACAATGATGTACTGTTTGGAAAACCATGCAGTGTCCCACATGCGATTGTGACCGCAACTTTTTTGAACGAGTCGTGTCATGCGATGCGCGACTGCGACTCGCTGTGTGGAACAGCACGCAGTGCCCGATGCGCGACTGCGACTCGCTGTGTGGAACAGCATGCAGTGCCCGATGCGCGACTCGTTGTGTGGAACAGCATGCAGTGCCCGATGCGCGACTGCGACTCGCTGTGTGGAACAGCACGCAGTGCCCGATGCGCGACTGCGACTCGCTGTGTGGAACAGCACGCAGTGCCCGATGCGCGACTGCGACTCGCTGTGTGGAACAGCACGCAGTGCCCGATGCGCGACTGCGACTCGCTGTGTGGAACAGCATGCAGTGCCCGATGCGCGACTCGTTGTGTGGAACAGCATGCAGTGCCCGATGTGCGACTGCGACTCGCTGTGTGGAACAGCACGCAGTGCCCGATGCGCGACCGTGACTCACTGTGTGGAATAGCATGCAGTGCCCGATACGCGACTGCACGTCCTCGGGCCCTGCGTTGCAGGAGTCCTCCCTCAGCAGCCTCCAGACTCCGGCCTGGCAGTGGTAGGCGTACAGGCCACTGAACTGCGGGTCCGAGGTGCGGCTGTCCTCCACGCTCCCGTTGCAGGTCAGGATCCGCCCGCCGAACGTGTAGATCATGTGCTTCTCAGAGTCCATGCACATCTGGCAGAGAGAGAAGGAACACAGACCTCGATTTCAGTGGCGGGTGGAAATAGCATTAAAAAGTTCAAGAACTTGGCTTTGAATCAATCCTCTTAAAAAGTAAAATCAATTGTTTCCAAAGCCCCAAAGTTGCTTATATGACTACTGATTAGCTGGTAGGTCTCAGTGTGGGACAGCACTACAGCCATGGCAAAATCTCCCAGATGAATGTTCAGTTTCCATAACCAACATTGTCACCAAACAATTAAAGCTTTTTTATTTTTTGTGTTCTCTGTATTTTTAAAACAACATCTGTATTTTTCCCCATGGAAGACAACGGCCAGCTTGGTCTCACATGCACAGATAAACAGACACAAACACAGACACGGACATATACACATACACACACACACACACACACACACACACACACACACACACACAGACAAATGCAATCATAAAGCCCAAGCACTCATAAACAGCCCTGCTTGCCTCCTGGGCTGTGAAGCAAACACGCTCCCCTCTGGTGCCATGAGGGCACTATGTTCTCATTACTGTGTTCCCAGCAGAATGTGTTCTAGTTCAGGAGAATTTACAAACAGTCAGGCCCAACACACCACTCACTAAACAGCAAACAGGTGCTAGGTCTTTGGGATGACATGGGTCAAAACTCTTTACAAGGGCTGGGCGATATGGCAAAAAAGATATTATAAAGATATTAATCTTTTTTATATTGCTCGATAGCCATAATTATCACGATATGCACTTAATAATGCTCCATTTAAAGTTTGAAGAGTATTATGCTTATGACTGAACTTTGAATAAACCAGAAGGTTCATTATGGTTTAAAATAATTTTTAAAAAAATTTTTTTAGGATTGATATAAGCATTCAACAGAACCAAAATGACTTTACATCTAGTAATAAAATACCTCAACAAGACAAAAAATTGAAAAAGATTCCCAAATTCTCTTATATATAGGCCCTGAGCACAGAATTCTCTGCCTTTTCCCCTCTGATGATTTCACTATAACGAAAGAGGCATTAGGACCCTAGCAGACGCCTGCTCGTAAGTCAACTTAAACAAACATGTCGTGAAGGTTTGATTAAATCTTAAGCTTTTATTGCATTCACAACTGCCTGTCCACGTTTCTTTGTTATTTATAATGGACAGTGAACATACATGAACAGTGAACATACATGAACAGTAAGCATGCAAAAAAATTTTTTTTTAAAAATTCAAAAAAAAATTAAAAAAAGTTTGAGATTTTTTTCCCTAGCTTCAGAAGGGCAGTCTGCAGCTATGATAGCTAGCGCAAGTGAACTTTATTTTTACCATCATGGTTCCACTACTAATAAAAGCACAAGCGAGAAGAAGTATCAACAACTTTCAGCCGAACTGACGGTTTGCAAGGTACATGCGCCTAATGTTGACACTTTATTTGTTACAACAATATATTGGACGCTGATCCAATATATAAATAACGTTGAACAAATTTACGTCAACCAACGTAACGTCTACTGACGACCATTTTCGGTTGCTTTCGCCGGTGACTCATTTCCGATGTCAGCTAAACACATGTGGTCACCGCGAGTAGCGTTGCTTTGAGTGGGTTGGCGCATCAGCAATGTGCAAGTATATTTGGGTAAGTAGAAGAAACGGACGCAAATGATAGTTTTATCGAAAATAAATCTCATCATTTTCGTGGCAAATTTTATCGCAAAAATGATCTACATCATTTTATCGCCCAGCCCTACTCTCCATTTTCCTGTCCAATAACTTTTTTCTTGCATTCCAGTAATATTTTTTATGAACTCACAAATAGAAGCTATTGTCCACTGTGTCACACATGGGTAGGTATAGTCACAGGTGAGACTAGGTGGGAGGTTGCTTGTTAAATGGACTAGCTATGTGATAATAGCGGCACTTAGAAACTCCGTATTCGGCAGTTGTCACAAATCGTTTTGTTGTTTCCACTCATAGGGCCAAATCCACAAAAGGATTGCACAGCGTTTGCCCGGGCAAACCCTGTGCAAATGAGTCAAAAAAATTGCATCCAATCCACAAAGCACATGCAAAGGCTGAAAGGTATAGCAAACTACACCGACGAGCAAATAGCTCCACGGCTGCACCCCTCTCATTTAAATGTATGTAAATAAGGTACTTGCCTGCAAAATTGCCCCAAGGAAGCCTTGCGTGTAATCCACAAACACCATGAGCTAATTGCCACACACAGTTAGAGAGGTGCAAATACCACTTTTGAAAAGCAGGTATTAACCGGACGAATAGGATGATAAACCTCTTTAGGCCTAATTTGTCGCGAATTAGCGACAAACCGACTCTTTTCAGAAACGGCCTGATATGAATGTGCATTGAATAATATAACACAAAACCTCTATTTATTTTTTCTTTTGAAAGTAAATTCCGTCCATAAGGGGATTTAAGGGCGAGACATAACAGACTGATATTTCTGACAAAAAAAGTGCGGTCTGTCATTTTCATTAAGAACCAATCTGTGTCCTGAAATATGGAGAAAAGCCTGAAACCCTTTCTGCAACTGACTCCCAAATATGGTTTCTCTCACTTGGGGTGAGATTCCTCGACTGCAATTTAGCTGCATGTCTCTGCACCTCGTTGGTGAGGACATGCAACTCGGTTTCAGAAAATTTTAATTTGCGCTTTCTCTCTGCCATTGTCGTTGATATTGTGTTCTTGGCACAAGCCAATATATAGGCTGCCACATGGCTAATTGCAATCATCGGTGCAAAGTGCAGACAGGTGGCAAATTTGTGGGCGTGTTTGCCCGGGCATATCATTGGAGCAAAATCTTTTGTGGATACTGTGGTAAACTGGTGAGGATTGCTTTTGCAATCTCTGTATTAACTTTGAGCTAATTGCCAGGAGCAATCTGTTCTTTGTGGATTTGGCCCATAGTGTGTTTGCAGGAGCAATAAATGTCTGAGTTGAGCAAAATCTTGGCACCGGCGCCATGGCCACTAGAGGGTCTCCGCAAAGAGGTTAAAGGGGACTTGTGGGGAACTCGTGCTCTACCTGATGGTCGAACACGAGCTTGGGGCCGCCGTCGGCCGATGTGTCCTCGCTCAGCAGTGTCCAGGTGTTGGCGTCGATGTCATAGCGGTAGAAGTCGCTCTTCAGGGACTTGCTGTTCCTGACGGATGAGTCCAGGTAGCGGCCCAGTGTGTAGATCTGCCTCCTCTGGGAGTCGATGCACATTTTGTGACAGGAGCGCGCGCTGGGGCCGCTCTGAAGAGAAGAGACACAGAGACCATTGACTAACAGTGCCAACCTTACTAGTATTATTAGCAGTAGTACAGCTATTGCTGTTAGCATTATCATCATTTTTATAAGCCCTTGTCTGGGACATTTATGGAATATTATTTGTATACATGTACAAATACCTACGCGGATGCATAATATGTACATGCATGTTATAGAGAGCTTTAATTATTGGAGAAACGTAAAAAGATTCACCCATTTTTTGATTAGACGATATGAACTACAAATTTGAATAAAGTTTGGCTGACTAGTGAGTCAGTTCATTTCTTTTAGAAACATTTTATGTTTTGCTTATGGTGTGACAACAGGAAAACAAGAGCAAGTGACAGAAAGAGAGGAAGACGCTCTTAGCGCTCTTAGCTATTAGCACTCTGTCACAAATCCCTGTGTGAATCTGTGAGTGCGCGTGCGTGTGTGTGTGTGTGTGTGCGTGCGTGCGTGCGTGGTGCGTGGTGCGTGTGTACGAGCACATGCGGCTCCACAAACCTCCTTCTCTGTATCTCTGGAGATGCAGACCCACTGGTTCTCCTGGACGCTGTAAGCCCAAAAATCGGCCAGATCCTGAGTGCCGTCCCAGCCACCAAACAAGTACACTGTTTCTACAGAGGATGAGAACACATTTCACAGATATACCGATTCTGTACGTAGAACACTATTTCCACATTGAAGCTGAGCTTTGGGAGCAGTATGGGGTGTCAGCCATATACAATTTTATTTGGTCATGTACACAAGTGGCCAGTATCTATAAGAAATAAAATTGTTCTGAATCTATGGGCTGTTCTAATGTGCGAGACTCCTGAAAATGCTGCCCAGGGTCAGTACCTCAGGTGTCCTTACCTGTCTGAACGTCGATCACCATCTGATGGCCTCCCCTCATTCCTGGCCTGCTGTCGTCCCCGTCGCCTGGAGAGAGACGGACAGAGATGAAGACAGATTTAAAGAAACGGAGAGAGTTGGACAAAGTAAAAGTGCAAAAGTGCAACAAAAGACAGATGGCCAGAGTAAATACCAGACCAACAGATGAGGCAACAATTAAATAACAGTATAAAATGCTCCTGCTGTGTGATCCATTTCATTGCCATCGGTAATAAAACAACAAACAATTTCATGGTTCTCTGTACTTAAAACAAATTAGGTCCTTTAAAATTGTACTAAAGTACAGATTGATATAGATTCTCTTCAGTATTTATTTCTACTGTCCTGTTTGTCTTACCTTTGCTGCTTTTGGGGATAATCTGACTCCATCTTGGCTTGTACTCCTGCTGGCTGATATAGTGGTTAAACAACCCATCTGGAAGTAAAAGGGAAATAAGATACTTCTTACCCAAAAAGGCAAACGAGATCTCTCTGTGACTATCCCCAGGCAAAAGCACATGACCGCACCTTATGGGTTGAGTTCAGTCACTTCCTCAGCAAAAGTGGAGATGGAAATGAAAAGCAAGGGCAAGGAGGAGAAGGGGTACGGGAGCAATGTAGCAAGGGAAAGCAATAAAGCACAGGACTGAGAGAGAAGGAATGTGGGACATAAGAAGGGAAGAGCGAGACAGGAAATGAGTGGGTAGAGGGACACAACAAAAAAAGAAAGGAAGTGTGGGGAATAGGAAAAGAGGGACACAGGTAGTGAGCGAGACAGACCATGTGAGACACAGAAGGCAAGGGCGATAAGAAGCAAGGGAACGAGTTTGGAAGGCCCACCGTGGACATTCTCATTGGTCCCTTCAGCAAAGGTTCACCCAGCGCTCCCTCACTTCCCCCAGCCAATCCCCCACATCTAAAAATGTCAACAATCCTGCGTATTTTGGCCCATATCAATACCTGGTGGAGCACAAAATGTCCGTCTACCCGTTTCCTTGGTTACCTCTCACGGCCTTGTCGATGAGCTCCTCGCAGGCGTCAAAGTCCCCCTTTAACACCAGCTTGTCGTGCAGGTCTGTGAGCATCGGGTGCTCCAAGGCGATGCGCGTCTTCTTCTGCAGAGACTCGAAGGCCTCCGTGTAGTTGTGCTGCCGGAAGTGTTTCAGGCACAGGCGGATCGCTTCCTGTTCGCGGTACTACTGGAACACAAGGGGGAACGGTCGCTCTGAAGTTCTCGCATATGTGTTCTAGTGGGGTACAGCGGTCTCGCTGCTACTTCCACCAGGGTTTCAGAGCACCACACCCTATATGGTCTCTCAAGCCCAGAGGCTCCAATTGAATCGATACGAGGGTAACCCACTGAGTAACCCAAGAGAAAGTAGCGCTAGACCCGTGACATGATAAATTCTCAGCAATTTTAAATGCAATTTAGATTTGTTCCTTTGTAAAAAAAAGAAACTATTAACAGTTCAATTTTCAAGTGAAATCAGACTGCAATTTTCATGTGTGCTGAGGACCCCCATGGACTATCCACAAACAAAACACATGCTCCTGACATCTGCAGTTCAATGCTAACCACACCTCCAGTGTACTGGCTGGGATTCAACCTCTGGTCCAAACTCAGGTCCAAACTCAGGTCCAAACTCAGGTCCAAACTCAGGTCCAAACTCAGGTCCTACTCTGGTCCTACTCTGGTCCTACTCTGGTCCTACTCTGGTCCTACTCAGGTCCTACTCAGGTCCTACTCAGGTCCTACTCAGGTCCTACTCCTACAGCATGGGTTATACATTTTTCATCTCAAAGTGCCTAGAATGACCACCCTGTGGCCACCCAACCAAATAAAAAGGTTATTTTGTCATCCAATACCCACAGCTACAGCTACAATTGAACAAACTCATACACAGAACAAATTGTGATACTATATTGTGGCTATAAGAAAAACATGCCGCTTTGTAGGCCTACAATAGATATTTAGTCATTCCAATGATTACAATATTGCCAACTATATGTAAACATGTATTTCATGTGAAAAATGTCATTGTAAATGTAAAATGTAATTCACGGAATATGAAAGCGATAAAGAAAAGACTCCCTACACCATTATCGGCCTGACATCATGCCTACCTTGCTGTACCAGTTAAGGCAGGGCTGCACCACATCTGGCTCGTCGATGCCGTGAAGCTCAATGTACCAGATGCTAAAGTTGAAGCTGGGACCCCATGACATCAGAGGCACTGCATGGAAGATGCAAAAAAACCCAATTTAATATTACTGACAGACATGACTACACTTACACATAAGTGCCATAGTCAATATTCAAATTACATTGCATTCACTTAGCAGACACTCTAAGGCTGCGATCACACCGGACGCCCTTTTTTAGGCTTCAAAACGTGAGGCGTACTACCTATCTTGATTTTACGAAGCACACTCTGAAAAAGGAGGCGTCTTTTTTTTTTGTTTTCTGTTGCTGGGAAACCAAACTCTGCTCCTGTCATGAACGGCATAATCCGTATCGCAAATACCGCCATCTCTGCTAATCACGTGATATTTGAAACGCATAGTGGGATTGTTCTGGAACATCACTCTCGCTGCAGCTGCTGTATGCACATGGACTCGTAGGCGCCGGGTTTATACTTTAAGTACCCAAAGTACATAATAATGCAAACTGATTTTTTTTTTAAATGAATTGACTAAAACGGCAATCATCAATAATATCCATGTAATAAAGATATGAATATAATTGATAGTAGTGTATTTGGGATATTAGATTAAGAATATACATTTTTTTTATGCTTCTCTCTTTCTATGTCTTTTTATTTGATGTAACCTATGTGCATATGGTATTTTACTACTTTACTTGCATATGTGCACCCTGGACGTGTCCTAATCAGCGTACTACGCCAGTTGAGTAAGCTATACTTTAAAAAACAATTCCGAAAATTTAGCGTTCTTAATATCCCTGGATGATTTCCGGGTTTTCGCTGATAATGGAGGATATTTTTTTGCATATTGTCACTAAACGGTATGCCACAGTAGATAGGGCTCTGATTCGGACACAGTCTTCATTTTTTTTTATTTTTTAAAAGTGCTATACAATTAAAGTTTCTTATTTTATCAAAATAATTTCATGGAGCTACTTGCTCATGTGACAACATTTTCGCTGAATATTCTTCCTGAACCAGATAATCACACATTAGAAATCACAACCCTTACTTTTGTCAAAGTAGTTTTCAAAACCATATATAATATATGGAGATAGCTGGATGGGCTATCGTCCCAACCAGATTGGAGGATATCAGGTTCAGGAAGGGTAATTACATCCAAAACTAGCTTCTCCAGCCACCGTCTTTCTATTTCAGTGGTGTAGCCTGCTATTGCATCCCTTGGCTTTAGTTTTAAAATACTTGCAGCATGACAGTGTATTTGTCACGGGAACTTCGCAGTCTAATAAATATTGCTTCAATTTGTCTACATTCCAACTCTCAAAACTTTCCTCTATACTCGCAGCCATGGGACCAGAGGACAGTGCCTGCAGCGATGTTCCCAACAATCCCACGATGCATTTCGCATCCCACGTGATTAGCTAAGATGACTATATTTGCGAAATAGCTTATTAGCTAACTAATAGACCCTTTTACAGACAACGTCATAACAACAACAGGCGCGTGCACTGTAACTGGAGGCAAAACAATCTGTTATTCTTCCAAACAGCCGATGAGACTGCACATATACAGGTGCAGCTCAAAAAAAATTTATATCGTGAAAAAGTTCAATATTTTTTGTCACTCATTTCAGAAAGTGAAACTCATATATTATATATTCATTACATAAAGTGAAATATTTCAAGCCTTTATTTCTTGTAATTTTGATGATTATGGCTTACAGCTAATGAAAACTCAAATTCAGTCTCAGAAAATTAGAATATTTTGCTTTAACATATTTTTAAAGTATCATATTTAATATTTGGTCGCATATCCTTTGCATGCTGTTACTTCCTGTTACTTTCTGTGACCAATCAACATCAAAAGACTCTCGATATCTTATTTTCAGGTACTGTTACAAGCGATACTATAACCTCTCTGCATTTGAACTGATCTCTATGAGAATTGGGGGGTAAGACTAGATTCAGCTGGAAATTACGCTGGTACAGTATGGAACACATGACTGGCGAAATGGCTGTAAGTCATCAAGGGTCTAAGGTATCAAACGAGCCCCAAACCATCACTCTGCGGCCAGATATGGAGTAGATGTGGATGGATCCCTTTAAGGGTTGTTTCTCCTGACTTTTTTCCCCATAGAGTTCTATAGGAAAATGAGTCAGGAGAAATAACCCTTGCAGTGATCCATCCACATCTACTCCATATCTGGCAACAGAGTGATGGTTTGGGGCTCGTTCGATAGCTCAGACCCTTGATGACTTACAGCCATTTAGCCAGCCATGTGTTCCATACTGTACCAGTGTAATTTACAGCTGAATCTAGTCTCACCCCAAATTCCCATAGAGATCAGTTCAAATGCAGAGAGGTTATAGTATCGCTTGTAACAGTACCTGAAAATAAGATATCGAGAGTCTTTTGATGTTGATTGGTCACAGACTTCAGGAAGTAACAGCATGCAAAGGATATGCGACCAAATATTAAATATGATACTTTAAAAATATGTTAAAGCAAAATATTCTAATTTTCTGAGACACTGAATTTTGGGTTTCATTAGCTGTAAGCCATAATCATCAAAATTACAAGAAATAAAGGCTTGAAATATTTCACTATGTGTAATGAATCTATATAATATATGAGTTTCACTTTCTGAAATGAGTGACAAAAAATATTGAACTTTTTCACGATATTCAATTTTTTTGAGCTGCACCTGTATAGATAGCTAAGATAGCTAGCTGCTTCTACATTAAACAAACTGCTAAAATGACATCATCCTGTTACATCTTTGGGTGCCAAAACATATTTTTTCAATTTCAGTTTATTTAGGCTCATTGTAGTCTCTGCATTGAGACACTGCTTGGTATCTGAAAAGTTTGCAGCAGCAGCAGACCAATGCAGGAAATGCAGCTCCAGTTTCTGGACACTGCCTGCGCTTGACTTGAAAGTTCGCTAGCTTTTCTGCCTCCAGTTAGCGTCAAAAAACGCTTGGTGCGCACAGAGTTGAAATTATCTTATCTTGATGCACTCAGAGGAAAAGGCGCCCCACATCACTGTCACTCTTTTCTCCTTTGTCCAATTGTACAAAAGTAGACGCGGGCCTTCATTCTGCTGGTCGGTTCCGTGTAAACAAAGACGATTGAGGAGAAATTAAAGGTAATGTTAGTTGACGTTTCAGCCCACCTGGAGTTATATGATTTCACTAATCGTGAATACCATGATAAAAATAAGCGATCCAAGGGCACTCACCTTACACGCAGCTTTTTAAAGACAAATAACAAAGCAAACATTCGGGTAAACTTAGTTCGCTAACACCGTTAACAACGTAAGCTAAGTGATTGACAGGAGTGGAGTTCGGTTGCCTAGCAACACCACACACAAAAATACGCCTCCAACGCCTTTTTCAGAATAGGCTTTCGGAAAATCAAGACACATAGTGCTCCTCGCGCTTTGAAGTATGCAAAGCGTGTCCTGTGTGAACGCAACCTTATGCAATTTATTGGAAAATTCTGCACAAACTAATTTGTCAATCGTCTGCTGTCGTCTCAGGCCAATTTCCGAGTGTGGTCCGATTAAAAAATAATTCCGCTCCTCCCCGTCGGTTCAAGTGTCTTCTTCTGTTCTTTTGGTACTGCGTCACATCCTCGCGAGGGAAGTTTGCAAGTGAAATTTGCGAGGGCAGAACATTTAATGGATTGGACCGCAGCCAAGATCATTTCAGCTCTCTGTGCACCAAGCTTTTTTTCTAAAAACAAGCCACCCCAAGCTATTAAATTGTGTCCGGTGTGATCGCAGCCTTATCCAGAGAAACTTATTAAAGTGGAGAACAGTGCTGCTCTTCCAAATAGCCACATACTGGTCAAAGAAGGGGTTCAAAAACTGCTGGCAAATAAAATATTCAAAATTCTACTGGCTGTCACTTATAGGAACATTTTAAATATGAATGTACTTGGGTACCTTTTCACAAAGTTTGACCAAAGTGAAATAACTGGCCATCGTCTTACCATCTCTCACTATTAGACACAGGAATTTCCTTCTCTCTAGCATGCAGACTCACCTATCTTGACAAATCTGCAAGGGAACATCTGCTCGTCAATCTTGTGTTTCAGTGTAAAGGTCTCCTTGTTGTAATCGTTCTTAAGGCCGCTGTTTTATGGTGAGGGAATAAAAAAAAAAGTCAAACCAAATGCAGACGTGGCTGGGTGATAGCACATAGTACAGTACTTTGTCACAAGCTTATTTGCGCTGTCTCACTGTCCAACCTGCAATTACTCCCTCACATCCTTTTACTTTTATAATCATTGGCCATGATATTGTCCCACACTGACAACTCGTACAAAATTGATTGAATTCACTCAGTGTGTGAATTAAAACACTTGGGAGATTTGTTTTTTGGGGGTTCTTTCTCCTGGCTCTACATTCAAGGTGGACCGTCTTAACATTTTCTTAGAACGCTACCCATGAAAATCCTGTTAAACAAACCTTGTCCATCCCAAACACTGCAATATCCTAAAGCCTGTGTATAGTGAGGCATTCCATAGGTAAAGGAAGGCTAATCTCTGATCATGATGCTTAAAGAACTACATTGTCTGGAACTACAATCAGGTCAAATCTGTTGAGGTTAGTAAAATAACAAAGACTGGACACAATCCACATCCCATGCACAGTTTTAGAACACAGCCATAAAATCATCCAGGTGCCCAGCATGTCTTTCCACAAAACAGATTCCAAAGACGGTAATACTTTCTACACTTATATTTACTTACACAAGAGTAAAAAGTCAGTTACTAAATTCCTGCAGTATTGTTTAGACGCCCCAGAGGCAGCACTCTCCAGTTAATAAAGAGGACTACCACAGAATTTGGTGTGCTCTTCACAGACAATAGATTTCCGCCTCATATATGCTGTCCTGTTCGAAGGTCCCAGGTTATACTGTACAGTCTCCCCTTCCCAGACATTCACACTTACCTGGACAATAATTCCGTCATGTTTTCTTCACTCATTCCTCCAAAAACCTTGAACTTCTTCAGGTTGCACACATGAGTCTTCTCATACTTCCCGAACGTGATGCTTTGCACAATTGCCGGCCTTTCCATTTTTAAAATTAAGTACTAAAACAATTGCAGGAAAAAATAGAAAACATTAATACACACAAAAATAGCCCATACTGATAAGTCACTTGGCCATTCACCAGACATGTCACTTGTTAAGAGGGCTATAGATTAGTCTAACTATTGAAAACGGACATGGCTTGGAGGAGAGAAAATTAAAGCATTACATGAAAGCACTCAATAAAACCTGGGGTTTCCTTTTAGGGAGGCCCAAGGCATAAATCATGGTCGGGTTTCTGGGGATGCGGGGGACCTGCGGGCTGTCAGAGGGAGCGACCCTGGTCAGGCAGTAGGTGGGGCAACAAATTCAAAAGGCTAAATGTTCTTGGCAATATCTCTTTTTAAAACTTGATCAATAATGCAATTTCACCTTCTTTCATCTCATCAAATTATGTTAAACATGAATGTTCCGAATTTTCAACACCAAGGCTTTACGTCAAGGCCTCAAGCCGATTCAATTTTGAGAATTTTAACCGGTTCTTGAAAATGTGTTATCTGCAAAAACTCTCCATTCATCAAAGAAGCTGTCCAATTCTGGTCAAATCCTGGACAATCCTACAAAGAGCATCAAATGGAAAGCAGTTTCTATCCAGATTTTAGGAAACTGAACCGAGATGCTAAGTCCAAGCTTGTCAGTTAATAACTCAAAATATTCTTGCTATGACATAATCTGTATCAGTCAATCTAATATTTTAAGTTCTCACAAATGAAGAGTTTTTACATAAAGTCATAGAATTTTGTGGAAGTAAGAATTTGTTCAAGCAAGAATTGCATTTACCAGTGCTAGAATTTCAGTCAAGAAATGGACATGCTTTACTGTATGGCAAAATTCCCCTTTCCATTTCATTGCAAAATTCCCCTTTCCATTTAATGTCATCTCAGCTTCGCCCAAGACTGAACAGCCTTCAAAGAAATGTAACAGAACTGACACATAACGTATGGAATCGGCTACTTGCATTCTGAACGTCCAACACTGGATGCAATGACTTCACATTTAGCAGAAATTATAATAATGATTAGTGTGTAAACCCCAGCTAAACCTATTTTTGTCATGAGTTTGGCTTAGTTTGTCATGAGTTTGCCTTTCCGTATGTACGTTCTTCGTCCGAGACATATATACAGGTGTCATGGACAGCTGTGTGTTACAGGTGAACAAGTTGAGCATACATGCTGGTCACACTGATTACCTGTGGTGGGTAGTTGCTCTCAGATGACCACCTGGAAGACTGGTCATTGGGTTTGTCCACCAAAATATTCCTGAGAGAAAAATGAGAGAAAGGGCTATGAAACCACAGCAGGTGTTGAAGTTACACAAACCGAACCAGTGTGGTAAAAAAGGCAGAGGCTATACAGAAGGGTAGTGTGGTTATAGTAAGAGCAAAACTTTGTGTGACATGAACAGTGGCCTAAACTAAAAGCAGTTGGTGGGGGGTAGAGTTGTTCGATGTCAACAAATTTCACACCGTCACATCGGCCAATGAAACATCACCGATGTCCGATGTCATGGTCTGCTTGCCGGGAGAGTGCATTTTAATAAAAAAAAATTATTAGGCTATTGCAATAAAATCCGTTCTGCAAAGCATCGCCAATTTGTAGCCCGTTTAATTTAGTAATTTAGCATTAGCTATTCAAATGTTTTTATGAACTTCATAAATAAACTTTCATGTCCTTCTGAATTAAAACTGTTTTGTGCTTTTTTACGATTTGAATGGTTGATTAAGCTACACCACCTCTTTAATCAGAAAACAAATGCCCTGCATTCAGCTGTAAATTACACTGGTACAGTATGGAACACATGACTGGCGAAATGGCTGTACGTCATCAAGGGTCTAAGGTATCAAACGAGCCCCAAACCATCACTCTGCGGCCAGATATGGAGTAGATGTGGATGGATCCCTTTAAGGGTTGTTTCTCCTGACTCATTTCCCCATAGAGTTCTATAGGAAAATGAGTCAGGAGAAATAACCCTTGCAGTGATCCATCCACATCTACTCCATATCTGGCAACAGAGTGATGGTTTGGGGCTCGTTCGATAGCTCAGACCCTTGATGACTTACAGCCATTTAGCCAGTCATGTGTTCCATACTGTACCAGCGTAATTTACAGCTGAATCTAGTCTCACCCCCCAATTCTCATAGAGATCAGTTCAAATGCAGAGAGCTTATAGTATCGCTTGTAACAGTACCTGAAAATAAGATATCGAGAGTCTTTGGATGTTGATTGGTCACAGACTTCAGGAAGTAATAGCATGCAAAGGATATGCGACCAAATATTAAATATTTATACTTTAAAAATATGTTAAAGCAAAGGGTATGAATACTTATGTAAATTAAAGATTTCAGTTTTCGATTTTTAATACATTTGCAAAAATTTCTAAAAACATGTTTTCACTTTGTCATTATGGGCTATTTTGTGTAGAATTTTGAAACAAAAAATGAACTCAAATCTATTGTAGAATATGTCTGTAATGTAATAAAACGTGGAGAAGGTGAAAGGGGTGTGCAGACTTTCCGGCTTGACTGTATAAGCTGGAAAATGTGGAAAGCTGTTTTGGGGAGTCTGCACATGCCACGAAAAAAAACAAACACAAAACTATCATTTTGGCGATGTAGGCCTAACATAAAAGTCACATCGTCATTGGCACAGCACATCGTCGACGTCCGATGTCATCGGCACAACCCTAGTGGGGCCAATGGATGATAAGATTTTCTAAATGTTTTCACAACATTAGGTCTTCTCAAGCCACACATTCTGAGAAAGGTGAGCTGCATTAAGACATTCTGATTACTGACTTTAGTACAACTAGTACCAGAACTTATGCTGACCTTAGATTTAATGTATTTAAGGACTGTGGAAATATGATGACTGTGAAATATATACATAGACGTAATGACTATGAAATCAGATCATAGGCACACATCTAAATACTTTTCTTCCTGGATGGCTCTGTGATGAAAATGAAAAGATAAAATGGACCATACCACATTACACCATATTTACAAGATGAAAAGAGCTCTGTGTTAATACGTCAAGCATATGGAATATTGCATGAACAACAGCTTCATCTTGTCTAAAATAGGAAGCACCATGTGTGTAAGTCCCATGACTCAAAAAGCTGTCCCATCATATGACACTTTCAGCTCATTCTAAATATACAAGCCTAAAATAAGCAACAAGCCTAGAGCCACAGCCCACAACAATGATGGTTTTCTTTCTTTAACATAGTCAATTGTGAAGCCAATGTGTACTGTACTACCGCAACACAATATTGCAGGTGACAGTGAGCATTGACTACACACATACCAATGGGCATTTACAGGGCAATGGTTCGGACAACCTCAAAAAAATAAAACCTGGGCCGGTGTCCTTGTCAGCCCCCCCACCAATAAATAAATAAATATATACAGGTGCAGCTCAAAAAATTTGAATATCGTGAAAAAGTTCAATATTTTTTGTCACTCATTTCAGAAAGTGAAAGAACACTTGTTCAATGACCTAATTAGGAGCCTATTCACCTCAATCTTTACCTCTATTTTGTAATTGTTTGCAATATAACACAATAAGCATAATGTGAACATGGGAAATGTATTCTTCATGGCATGTATAGCCATGTCTTTCATAATGTGTCTTTAGAGGGTAAATAATTCATCTAAACATGATAAATTAACAGCTTGTTAAAATTCTGGTATTGAAATTGTGGTTGGAACGAAAACCAGCATACACAGGGGTACTCCAGGACCAGGGTTGGGAACCACTGCCTTTAAGGGTTGTTTCTCCAGACTTTTTTCCCCATAGAGTTCTATAGGAAAATGAGTCAGAAGAAATAACCCTTGCAGTGATCCATCCACATCTACTCCATATCTGGCAACAGAGTGATGGTTTGGGGCTCGTTCGATAGCTCAGACCCTTGATGACTTACAGCCATTTAGCCAGCCATGTGTTCCATACTGTACCAGTGTAATTTACAGCTGAATCTAGTCTCACCCCCCAATTCCCATAGAGATCAGTTCAAATGCAGAGAGGTTATAGTATCGCTAGTAACAGTACCTGAAAATAAGATATCGTGAGTCTTTTGATGTTGATTGGTCACAGACTTCAGGAAGTAACAGCATGCAAAGGATATGCGATTAAATATGATACTTTAAAAATATGTTAAAGCAAAATATTCTAATTTTCTGATACACTGAATTTTGGGTTTCATTAGCTGTAAGCCATAATCATCAAAATTACAAGAAATAAAGTCTTGAAATATTTCACTCTATGTGTAATGAATCTTTATAATACATGAGTTTCACTTTCTGAAATGAGTGACAAAAAATATTGAACTTTTTCACGATATTCTAATTTTTTGAGCTGCACCTGTATGTATGTGTCACGGTTTAGGGGCTAATGCCCATTGTACCTCCCCACTGCAAGTGCCTGGTTGTACACCCAGTACCATGGCTGTAGTAACCGACCACTGGAGGTCGCATGATCTTTTAATTTGCACAATGCATAACACCCAATACCCGCTGTTGGGACCAGATAGATATAGCCTAGACATGAACCTCATAATCAAGTATCCTTCAGCAGTACTTGTTCATACTCCACCAAAAGCCATACTTGGTTGGCCTAAGGCTTTGAATTATACAACACAAATACAGTTTTTAAAAAAAGAGATAAACTTGAGCCAAGACCTTCCTGCAGTTCAAATAGAACAAAGTTAGACACAATGTTGACAATTTACTTTCAGTTTTGCTTTACGCACTATTGCCAAAGGTACCTGGAAGCAATCCAGTCCACCTCACAGACTGGCCAATGAAATGGGCGTTGCCGTTAGTGTATTAGTGAAACCGCTGAAAGATTTCAACTTGCCTGACATGACCTCTGTATGGTCTTAAGTACACGACAACCAACCATCGCACTTTGGAAATCGCCGCACTTTGTATATTAAGGCCAATTGTTGAAAGGTGCACAGCGTGTATAGCTCGCCCGTTAGCGTGAGTTCCAGCTGCATTCGACTGCAGATGTTTTGTATTGTTCACTAGCTGTCAAGCAAACAAACGTACGATTTCCCAGCAATATCAAAATGCAATAAATCCCACGAAGTTGGTCGAAATAAATTCCTTTGAAATTCACACGGCAGTTTGAAAATTGTAAGACTAAGACTGTCCAACGTTAAATATATTGTTAATCGAATAGAAAGCGAGGGACCAATGAACTTTGTTTACTTTGGCTAGAAAACTAACGTTAACGACAATGGTGGTGTCTAGCAAGCTAATTATTAGCTATGCAAGCTGTTTGTGCTAGGCTGTTTTTGACACTGCTAAAAAAATCCTCTGGATGAGATGACAAGGGGATATATACAGCTATCCAACAATTCCAGTGACGATGTCCAGCTAAAAATCCACGACTCACTATTTACCTAACGTTAGCTAGATAAATTAACGTTAATGTTGTGGTGCCAAACGTTACGACAAGTTACAAAGCTTGATTAGCTACGCTAACTTAATCACGCTAGAGAGTGCAACAATAAAACCAAATGGAGGAAATGCGTAACAGTAGACCCGTCTGTAACCTCGTTATTGTTTATATTTGCGAATCCTGGCCTAGCGAGGCTAGCCTTCTGAATTCTCGCTAACGTTACGCCTTCTGACAATGACGCGGATTTCAGTCTCCAATGTTACGCTCAATATAGATTTGTTCAGATTGTCCATGTACATGCAAAGTGATTCATATCAACACTCAGCTGGTAGTTACAGCATTTTATAACGGGCATTTGGTACGTGTGTATTGTTTTCGTTTAAACAATTTGAGCGAATATATTAGCCAGCTAAGCTGGCTAGCTCCGGAGCACATAGGCCAATGATGGAATATTCCGAGCCATCGCAGCCACATCCGACACCTGCACCAGCAAACAACATACAGGTAAACGACGTGAGCGTGTGAAGCGTTACTCACTCTGGTAGGTATGTGGAGGAGTAAGAACTCCATTTAAAAACACTGTACGAAAGCACTCTGTTCTCTGGAACGGCCGCCATCTTGTTGCACATATTTCGACCAGCAAAGATGCGAGGGGGCGGGGGAGGAAGGGGGGAGGAGGGGAGGGGAGGGGCAGGCAGGGTGACATCGAAAGTGACAGTCTGCAGGTGCGTCCCAATATTCTTCACTCCCCACCTCCTTTCCTCCACTCCCTCACTACCACTCCTTTCCTACCCGGAAGTATGCAAAACTGACTCAACGTTTTGAGTACAAGTATTTGCATGTAAAGTATACAATGTACCTGACATTGTGGTTTGCGTCGAGACATTAATATGTAACCATTGATACGTAATTAAGATATAATCAGCAACCTTAGATTAAAACACAAAAATCTGTTTCCGGGTCACAGAGGAGAGGAGGTGGTAGTGGAAGAAAGGAGGGCGCATTTTTGGAGCATTGGGACGCACCCTCTGCCTTTTCCATGCAGAACGGCGTAGTTGGTAGTTCGCTCGTCCTGTTGTGATTTCAGCACATTATCGAGGTCAACGGGGAAACGCCAGGTAGCCTGGGAAGTAAGCTACTCGCATTTAGAATGCCAAGGTTATCAGTGAGGTTCTCACATTCCAAAATTGTTCTCAAGGAAAGATATTTCAACGACAAACTTAGCTTACTGAACTCCACATTCGATGAGATTGCTTTAATATTCAGTTGTTCGTTTCTTTACTGCGACAGGGTCCGCATTCATTCACTGTATGATAGAGATGGTCACGTAATTTACTCCAGTTTTACTTAACGCTTTTCACAAAGGGCCCATGTCTCAAAGCACTGCGGACATTCCGGGCCCAGGCCCCTAAGAAAAAGCCAAAGTCGACAGTGACAAGGAAAACCTCAATATTTTCCCGGCCTGTCCAAGAGACAAAATTAGGCTAAAATAGGTTAAGATTCGTTAACTTGTTTTTTCATAACAGAGTGCATGCAAGCGTAGGCTACATGACATAGCCTACCAGGAGGGTTATAGATTGATGTGGATGTAGCCTACATTAGCTCTATAGGCTCCAGCACGCAGCCTATTCGTTGAGCACACCAGAAAGCCTCCATACATCCCAGCCAACATCGGATAGACGTTTTGATTTTCACAGCAAAATTCAAATTCAAGTGACATGTAGGCTAGGCTACAGACACTCAATGACGTTTTGCTCCACATTAAAATCATAAATTATTATGCTCTCAAAAGAAACATTTATCAAGAGTCTATCAATAATAAAAATGTCAATAAACATATCTGTCTACATCTTAACTGTTCTTTTCACAGTTTGAGTCCCTTAAATAATTTTTGTAACAACCCATTTTTCCTTTAACATTGTATGATTTTAATTTCCCTTGGAAAACATTGTGCATTTGGCTTGTCATTAACTTGACTACTGAACTACTGAACTATGTACAAATTCATGTTTCCAAACTACTTATTCAAATGTATATTTTATATTAGATATGTGTTATACATATTTAATGAACTCATACAATACATTAGCTTTAATCTAATTTGCTAAAAGACAAAATTGTAAGTTGTAAATTGAAATTACATTGTGAGGCAAACAAGCTTTATTATTATTATTACTACTAGTATAATACTACTGCTAAGTTAATAATAATAATAATAATAATAATAATAATAATAATAATAATAATGCACATTGTGACATGGCTCTCTCTGCAGTTCATGTTTTTAGGTGATCTGATTATCATGCTTAGGTCATTTATTTTCTCTCTGTATGTATGTGTCATCTCCTGATGACAAATAATGACAACATTGTATGACATGGGAGGGGATATGAGGAGAAAGTAATTGCTTGCCAGCTTGCAATTGAATGACCTAATCACATTGTGTTTCAGTACTACAAATTTGCATGCATTTATTGTTCATAAAATGTTTTAATTATGGCATTACAATAATTTATTGCTGCAAATTGCTCTCTTATTATTATTATTATTATTATTATTATTATTATTATTATTATTTTGAACTTAAATTAGCCTACTTAGTTTAGTTTAATTTGGGTTATAAGTGCTTTAACTTTTGACATGATGGGAAAGGATAGACATAAATTATTATTGTGATTTCCCCTTTTCCCAGTTTAGGAGTGATCCCATGCCTACAGCCTGGGAGAATAGGGTTTCCTTTGTTGGGAGTTTGTGTAATCCCCGCTAATTCCCCAGCAGGGGGTCTCTCAGCCGTGGGGCCTGTCCCTCTCACACATGTTCACACGTTTCTGGGAGGCCTTGGGGGGAATTTCTTATTTCTTTGTCAAGTGTGAGAAAAAAACGTACATCAGAAAAAATTGTATTACTTGTAAATCGGTATTTAGCCTAGTAATAAAAATTTGAATATAACTAGAAAGTCATTATGTAAGACAATGCTTTTACCATGAGAATGATCACAACAGGTTCACTTGAAACATGGGTGATTATGTTTATTATTCCCCTTAATAATAATGCCGGTGTTGTGTTTCTTAATAATAATAATAATAATCATTATTATTACTATTATTAGAGACAGATAGAGATATATACTTTATTGACCCCGTGGGGTAAATTGTCCTCTGCATTTGACCCATCCTAACTACTTCGGAGCAGTGGCAGCCGCAGCTCCAGGGGAGCAACTCCAGTTCTGAGGCCAGTGACTTGGTCAAGGGCAATGGCAGGAGTCTACCTAATCTCAACAAAAAACATTTTCAACAAACAAAAATGCCAAGTTACTCATGCATAACCTATAAAGCACTGTCTGTAAGTCATTAATTAAAACGTGCAAAAACTAGGCCTGCTGTTCAAATCAAACATCAAAATTAGGCCAGGTTTGTGATGGATTTAGTAGCGGTGAATCAAACGTGAAGGTAAGGGGGATCAGAACAAGTCACCCACACAAGTGAGGACCACTAAGGGAGTGATAACTATCAATGCAAAGAAAGAAAAACAGGAAATAATTCCTAGTAGCTAAACAGTCAAATGAAAATCAACCCAGGAAAATAGGGTGAACTCGAATATACGAGTGAGAACACAAAAAGAAGTCTCCCGACCCACCGGAAAGGAAGCGAAAAGGAAAAATAAACCACGGACCATGACAAGATTACAACAAACAATATTGGCGATAGTAGCGCACACTATTAAACTAGTTCTATTCCAAAGCAATGCTACCCAATCTTTTTCTAAATTATTTAATGTAACTTGGCCCTGTGCTTTTCATGATTTGACATTTTTGTACGTTGAAAACATTTTTTGTTGAGATATCATTTCTCTTTGTACTGTATTTTGTACCTGATGCAGGGGTCACGTTAGGCCGGAAATTGCCGGTTTTGACTGTTTTTCTATGACAAAGGCCAGAAAATGTCATTCCCTCCGGATATTCTGCCGGTGAGGAGGGTGATGATGTAGGCGATTCTGGCGCGGTCAGTAGGGAAGGTGGAGGGTTGGAGCTCGAACACGAGTGAGCCCTGCGACAGGAAGGAGCTACAGGTCCCCGGCTCACCAGCGTATGGCCCAGGGGGTGGTAGACGGGGCTCTCTTCCCGGCACAGACTCGGAGACTTGAGGGGCTTGCACCAGCTTGGACAGAGTAGCTTCTTTTCCGAGCTGGAACTGTTGAAACTGCGCTGTCAGGTGATTCATGCTTCCAGCGAAAGTTTTGAGAGTCCTGCTGAGTGAGTCCAGCTGTGTTTTGTGCTGTCCCAAAAGCACTCCCTGTCAAGCCAGAACGGACTTGAGTTGCCTGCTGTCCGCTGAGTTCGTACTGTCAGGGTGCAGTAGGGACTCAAACGCAGACAGTACTTGAAAAATAAACCAAAGTTTATTAGTGGCAAAAGCCACAAGGAAAAGGAAGAATCGTAGTCAGGAACAGGCAGTAGTCAAAACCAGGTGATCACGGCAAAAGTACAAAAACACAATCCAAAAAGCGAAGTCAAGAAACAAAATCAAAAAGTCAGGAGAACAGAAATCAGGCACACGAAGAAACTAGCAAAACACGGGTCAGGAAAGGCTTGTAGCGAAACAGCAAAGCAGGAAACTGTGACAAAATCACAGAGAACACAAGACAGAGTGGAACTTAAATACACAGACTAACGACAGGTGAACAGCAGGGCAAGTGAGACACAATGGCTGGGAGACCAATGAAAACAATAACACACAAACAAAAACGGACATGACCGAAAAAAGATATAAAAACATAACACAGACTCAAATACTGACATGTATTGGAACATTCTGATAGAATTTTCATATCATTATTGCATAAAGAACAGTTATAAACACTTATTTAAATTGCCATGAATGGTGAAATTGACTGTCATTTATCTTGGCGGTATGATTGCTCATGCATGTGCCCTTGTTGCGAAATGACAAGGCTGTCATACGCGTTTGTGTTGCCTAGTACATCTAATTGTTATTAGCCTAGTTAGCTATATGACTGTATGACTTATGCTAGCCGTCCAGCTAATGTGAATGATTATCATTGATCTCGCATATACCATTGCTGGCTGGCCAGCTACACAGTAGTGTAATTTTTCATTTTAACTGAACATAGTGAATAAAAAGCCAGGCAGGTAGCCAGCCAGTTGTATGTAGCACAAACATTTGGCTAATTAGCTGGCTAAACCATGTCTCAGAGGAATTACGTCTGAGGGTTTCACATGGTCACATTCTTACGTAAATGGCAACATGTGCACATCATTATTGATGAAAATAAATTCAATGGTAGAGACCTGGCGGGGCTCAAACTTGAGACTCCTGAGCAAAAAGCGGTTGCTCTAATCACCAACCTAATGACGCTTTTGCATTTGTGGAGCAGTTAGGCTGCTTCTTAAGCATTTAACCTGCATCCTGCGATTGTGTACTTTTATGTGAGATTACTTGGATCAGACGTTGTCATTGGCAGATCAGATGTTGTTATCCAATGGGGAGAATTATTCTTGGACGGCGTGGATCATGTTTGATGCTGAAATCAACAGAACAAATTGGACATAAAAGAAGAAGAAAAATTGCAAAAATAACCAAAGATTGAGGGTGTATTTTGTGGATGTGTGAAGTTGTATCTGAATTCTGTGTGGTTACACAAGGTCAGAAAATACAGAAGTTCATGTTTTTAAGGGCTTAGAGAGTCTGTGGTCATTGTGGTCATAAAGTGGCAAACTCTCTGTATAGGTACGGGGCATGCCCTGCCAAGCCGTAACTTGCCATCCTAAGGGCGGCAGTGTAGTATAATGGTTAAGGAACTGGATTTGTAACCGAAAGGTCGCAGTTCGATCTTCCGTAGGACACTGCACTGCCGTACCTGAGCAAAGGTACTCACCTGAATTGCTTCAGTATATATCCATCTGTAATATGGAATATATATAATAAAAAAAAAAAAAAAATGTAAGTCGCTCTGGATATGAGCAAATGCTAAAAATGTATAAAATGTATGTAATCTAACATACATTTGGTGGGCAGGAGACCAGAGTAACTGGAGGAAACCCATTCAAACTCGGGACTCAAACCCAAAACCTCTTTCTTGTGAGGCAACAGTGCTAACACACTACACCACCATGTTAAGTTTATTGTTACTCTTGTCGTTATCGTTGCAATGCTCACATGATAGTAACCCATTTTTTCAGTGTGAGCAGTTCTAGTGCAGTCATTTTCCAATGATCAGAAAAAATAGGTATTCCTTTCAATATGCCACAATGGTTACATTTTGTTAGCCTACAGTACAACAGTGTAATATATAATAGGCTACAGCATATCTAATGTAAGCTCGCGGGAACTTAATCTGATTGCACAGCAGGAATATCCAGAGTTTAAATATGTAATTGAACCAATTAGAGCTGAAATTCAAAATTATAGCCTACCCTTTATATTGGTGGACAAAATATTTATTGGAATAAAATACAGATTTTTTTAGATTTATCAGATTACCGTTTGGAGAGTCAAAAACAGTGTATGGCGACATACTGTAATTGTCATGTAAACACGACGGGTTCTTTGAACACCACAGGTAGTGTGACTGGACCTCCCGACATGAAATCCAATTAGCCAGTGAGTCATAGCATCGTGTAGCTGCCTTTTCCGGAAGCGGCCCGGTGGGGGGGAATGAAGGAGGAAAATGCCATTTCTCTTAAGTGCGTGCTCAGAACTCTTCAGGATGAAGACGATTTACCGTAAATTATGGAGTACTGATCAAGATATATGCGGTGTTACAACCGTTTTCCGGTTCGGTCTCAATTTATACCGTCAGTATTGGTCAGGCTGTAGAACTCAACAGTGCACATAAAATCAGTATGAAACAAATGTTATGTTATCTGTAGCATATCACTTACTCCAAATATTCGGTAAGAGAGGGAATATTTTATGGAGGGCATTATACTCACGAAACAACAGAAAGCATTGGGGAAAAAATTTATACCTCAGAATGAAGTGTTTTTGTCACAAAATTGATGGATTGATTGTGTGATTATGTGAATACATAACTTGCCCAACATCAGAATAAATTAAAGCACACACTAGTAATACCTGGTAGAATATGTCGTTTAATATCCACATTATTGTGAAGTTAAGTGGCTTAAACAGGGTGTTTATCTGTGTTTATTAGTTTCATGACTAGGGATTGGACAATAATCGATATAACTATATATCGCGATAAAAAACATTAAAGATTATTTAATCATCATAGGTTTATGATGCCAAAATATCGATTATAACCGTCTGTTACACTTTAGCATTGGTCATATAAAACTGAAGAAGAAGAGTATAACTGGCTAGAGACATGGGGGGAAGACTTCTCATTCTATGACACTCAGTAGACACAGCGACATAAAGGAAGATTCATTGTACCATGGCAGAGGTCATACATCGCCACAGCAGGATATAACGTTACCAGAAACAACGGAACTTTGTCCCTGTCAAAATGTGTACATTTACTTCAGTAAGTTGCACGTTATTTTGTTGAAAAAAATGTTGTATTTACTCACGTTATTTTGTGAAAACTAGTTATTGGCATGGCCAAAATGTTAACATAGCTTACATATTGCGTGAATATATCTTCTCCCCATTATACTAAGATTATCTGAAATGTGATATGGATCTTCTGATTATGCCATGTGGCAAATTACTTGTTAATTTATTCAGAGTGATATTTCCCTAGCCTCTAAAAAAATGACTCCCAAGAACATAAATTCTGGGATTACTAACAATACAGCTAGATACAGCTTAATACAACCTTTCTGTAATTTGGACAATGCTGTATGATAACGCTGTCTATATAGCCTACACTGCCTGGCCAAAAAAAAGTCGCCGTTGCACCCGTCACGCATAGTGCCCACTGTACAAGCCTCTCAAGGCAGTGTTATTATCTGGGGTTGCTTCAATTGGTCAGGTCTACGCTCAGCAACATTATGCAGCAATTAAATGAAGTCAGCTGAGTACACGAATGTACTGAATGACCAGGTTATCCCATCAATGGGCATATTCCAGGACGACAATGCCAAGATTCCTCGGGCTCAAATTGTGAAAGAGTGTTTCAGGGACAGGGAGCATGAGGGATCATTTTCACACATGAATTGGCCACCAAAGTCCTGACCTTAACCCAATTGAAAGTCTTTGGGTTTTTGGCCAGGCAGCGTATTATATCAAGGTGTTAGGAGCACATGACATGCACTGGGACATTGTCTAATTTTACACTTGTGAAAAATTATTTGTTCAGTTTATTAAACAAAAAGGCATGTGGCTTCAGTTCAGAAATAAATCTTTTTGTTTGTTGAATGTTTATTAATTGTGAAGTGTTTAATCACAGTCAGAAGCTGTAGAGATTGTGACAAACTTTGAGCAAATTATTCTGGGGAAATGTGCAGCTGAATAACCAGCACTTTAATCTGCCAGGACTCTGAGAACATGAGTAGCTTCGTGTATTTATTATTCTAAACTGGAACAGAATTCCAAAAATATAGCAAAAGATTGTGTGATCTATAGGCCTGGCTCAGTTTTGACACTGTTAGCTGTTGTCATGTCCTGCCATGTCCTCCAGGGGGCGGAAGAAGTGGCTGGCAGCTGTGGAAATCTGTCTTTCAGGTGCCGGGAGAATATTCTGGAAAATGACACATGGGAGTTTGAACTAAGATGAGTAAAAGAAAGGGACACAAATGGATGAGGCGTAAAAAGAACAGAGGGTGAGCTACGGTAGCAGGTGTTCTCTTTTAATTGCTTAGTTGTAGTCCGGAGGTAAACCATTGGCAAGATCCATATTAACTTTTATGTAAGAAAAATGAATAGCCTACATAAAATATGAGTAAGAGAGATTTATACATTACAATATTTGTTACTTCTCTAAACTGCTGTTAATGTTTGTCCGTTTGCTCCAATGGAGTGTGTTTAAAATCTTTTTGATTTGCTGTAACGTTATGAACGGTCTTGGCCACGAGACATATGTATCCATATTACTAGTGAAATTTCTTTATCATTCAGTGCATTTAAGGGACTTAAATACTTGGTGGGGATTTTCACAGATTTTCATCAGTTGCTCTGCTCTGTTATCTATCTTTTTTTTCCAATCAATTCATATAGCTCCCAATGAGTTGCTCTTGAAACCATGGTTCTTTTGTTCACTGTAAAGGTCTTCACTTTCTGATTTCATTCTTTGGTAAATGGAATGAGTCATGATGTATTGAATCACGGACACTGAAGCCCTAATACAGTCACCTGCTATGACTCGTGCCGTGGGTCAGCTGACATTATAACTATAAACTCAAGTTGAAAGATTAGAAGGAAATTATACATTTAGCATTGGTAATCCTTTTGATTAAAATGATGTGCTTCAAAATTAATTAAACAGCTTTGCCATATAGCTCTATAGAAATAAAGAATTGGTAGATTAGAATTACGTGAGATCAATAATTTGAAGATATTACAGCTTTTAAATACCAAGGATGTTCAAGTCCCATAGTATAGTATTGGTTACATTTCAATGTGTCTGAAAAGGTTTAGAGATGGTCGTTTACCAAAAAGGGACATAGCCTACTATTAAAGATAATTATTCTAAGATTAATTAATTAATAATGTTTGCTTGTCAGATATAGCCCTCTCGTTATGTTGTCTTTGTAATGTATATGCTTGTGTGGGTGTGGTGTTTGTGCATAGGCTACTGTATGTGGGTGTTGTCTGTGTCTGTGTGTGTGTGTGGTGGGCGGGAGTCACACGCACGCACACGTCTGTATATTAACCAAATGAAGTCGCTGTCCATTATGCGCTGGTTTATTATAGTGCAGCCTCGAAGCTGCTTGTGACATGGCTACTGTAACTGCGCAAGGTCCTGTTTCTGCTAGGCGTCACGTGGAAGGCCCCTTTAAGTTTCCATAGAGAGAGGCCCCATTGTGTCACATGATGGACACGATATAATGAAATAGCAGGAACAGAAATGCGAAGTGCGCGTTCGGCAGCCAAACTGTGAGAAACTACTTTGTCGTCTACAAAAATCTCTCGCGCGCACTCGCGTCTGACGGTGGTACTGAGATGTGCAAGAGGACTGTTGTGAAGCGCACCAAAGTCGCCTCCCTAAACGGAGATGATACCCAACACAGGATTGCACCTGTCTTTACGTTTCTTTAGTTGTATGTACAAAATACGATGATCAGCTCCAAAGGGTAGCGAAATCCATGCCGGGCTCATAGGCTAAAGGTAAGTGAAGTTATTTATAGTATATATCAGCTAGTTCACTCGCAGCTGGAGCGCTGTGTTTTTATTGTAAGCACAGCATGGGTCTGTAGTTAGCTGTCATATTAAAATTGTTGGCTATAAGGTATTACCTTCCCCAAATGTAGGCTATGTATTTACTGTAGGTAGGTTGGTAGTTAAATACCTCTGACTGGTTTTGTGACTTATTCGATCAAGAATTTAAATTGCGTCATATTTCTGTTGCTAAGAGAAGATTTTTTTTGATCTTATGCCACATGGCTGTGACACTAGAGCTCTGCCAATGTCCGCATTCCATCTTATGTTGCGCAGATAAAATTCAAAGTTGAAATAAAGAGCGATGATGTGTAGGCTATTTAACTCCATAGTGAGATTGAGCTTGGTCTATTTGCTTTACATTGTAATATTGATATTAAGTGCATGCTATAATTGTGTACAGTTGTTTTAGCCTACCTCTCACGCCCCCCAAGTGCGTAGTCCCTTTAACCTAATCATTATGTTATAATAGGCCTATCACAGGAATCCTTCGGCTTCGAATTGCTACCGCTGAGCATGTAAAAACTTATTGATTTGGCTATAGGCTACTTCAATGACGATTGTTATTTAAAAGCGCCACTTTCGCCTACTTGGCATAGGCTATGTATTTATTTACAGTTTTCTGTGCCATTAGTTTCTTGTAGGCCTATTTTCCACAAGCTAATTGAATTTATTTACTTATCAGTCGATTTCTGGCAAGCTACAGTAGCCTGCCTGTCCGGAAACGAATTCTATAGCCTATTCAGTCCGGTTTTGCTCTTCTCAAGAAAATTTCAGTTCTTGATATCGTTATTTCATTCAGTAGTTGGACTATAAAATCATGCACCCAAGTAAAATATTTGTATTTGTGGTGTATTTCTCTTATTTTACTGACAGTAGGTGAGTTTTGTGCGTCTACGACTTGCAGTGATAGACTATTTAGCAGCCTACTATAGCCTAGGCTAATTGTCGGCTGATTCTCGGCGTGTTGGTTTGTCTTTTGTAGCCTACGAAGTTAATACATCCTTAATTCGTAACGCCTAATAAAAGCCTATTAGGCTAGGCTACTCTTTTACACATGTGCTAATTTTATTTTGCAGCATAGCCTACGTGTAGGCTATAAATAGCTAGTGTATCCCTGTAATTCGTTGTTGAACTGTTCATTTATAGATAGTGTTACATAGGCTAGGTTATGTGGAAGGTTTGATAGTGAAATCCAATAGGTACGTTTATGGAAGTAGCCTATAGGCTGATCCCGTGTTATAGGTGGGGCTATTCTTCCGTTCCAAAGATTTATTGCAGTAGCCTATTTACGGAAATGTGGTAGGTTAATAACTTGCGACGTCATCATATCTTTGTGATTCGGAAAGGTAGCCTACTAACGACAGAACACCTGACAGCTTGTATCCTAGCTATAGAGCGGTCGCGCGTGTAAAATAAGGATTTATCTCAAGCATAGACTGTATAAAAATATCTCAACGCACTTAAATACCATTTTATGCTTGCCTGCTCCGATGTGGTGTATTGAACCTGCATTACACCGAACATCCAACAAGTACGTAGGCTAATTGTTAAAATGATTCCAACATGCAGCCTATCATTCATCCTGGTTTACAGGCAGTTGTCTTATTGGTTAATGGACATTCGATAATTCACGCAGCGGTAAGATGATACAAATCAGTAATCACTGCAAATAACTTTTTAAGAATGTATATTTAGCTAAAAAAAATTGGCAAACATATTTGTATCAGCATGTTTGTTGTGGCCAAATATTTTATTGCACACTGATGTGCTTTCTTGTCATCATCGACTTTATTTTTGTGAAAGCAATTTCTAATAAAAGCACATAGAATATAATGTATACATAACTCGAATTTTGATGACATTGCCAACTGGTTTGTGTGCAACAGAAAACACATTTGCCATATTAATTTCTTACAGTAGTAAGTAAAGACCCCTGTCTGTCAGTAACGCATTTTTGGGAAGATGCGGATGGAACAGGACTGACAGACACAAGCGGTTTTCACATGTGTTCTGGATAACTGAGGTAGCCTATAGGCTACACATCAGTCTAGCTCAGAGACAACTCATCACACTTTCACACTGTACCTTAGAATAAACTGAAACAACTATTTTGTTACCACACGGAATGAAGAAAAGCTCTTTCTTCTTAACTTTTACATCTATGTTTGTCTTTGCTGTTCATTGTTCCATTCATTCATTTAGCACATGTCAGCATGGTTAGAGTTCAAAAGGATCACTGGAGAACAGTTGGCGGTGGTTTTGAAATGCGAATAGGATCTGTGACTACTTGCTATGGCGTCTTATATGTCCTCAGCTGTGATTGATTCGGTGGGGTTGCCTGTAGCCTCCCATGGTAGACCTCTAAATCTTGCTGCCAGCCTGCTAGAGAAATGAGATGGGACTGGTCATATTCAAGGAGAGTAATTGCAGATTTTGAAATAAACAGTTAAATTTGTTGTCATATTGCTTGCTTTGTAAACAAAATATAGACACAATAACTTCAGGAATAGACCATGTAAAATGGCCTCAAATATGAGAGACTAGCTCAATGCAACACACAAATTCACCCATATCACTTGGAGAACTCAAAAACTATTCCAAAGACAACCAAAACTGGCATTTTTTCACCATCATACTGCAAATCGTAGGCCAGGCTTGATAGCAACCAAACCTTTTCCATAGCCATGTGGGAGGAAGTGTTCTATAAGGGGTGGAAGTAACAAAAAGTACGAAATAAATGCTGAATCGATTAAATTGCAGTCAAATTAAATGTGGAATGAAATTAAATGGTGCATCAAATAATTAAATATTGAAGTGTTAAAGCGCTATCAAATAAAATAATTTCCTTGGTGATAAAATTATTTACAATCATTTTGCAATAATTATTTACAATTTAATTATTTACAATAATTTTATCATTTTATCTGTTGGTCTGAACATTTATTTATTCACTAGCAGTTTAAGCAATTCGATGCACTGCAATTACAATTGGCACCACTTTTATCAGTTGACTGCTGCTTTCACTACCACGTTCATCAATTCGATAATGTTTTCAACACCACTTTTTATCAATTCAAGGATAGCTTCAGTTTCAAATTGTCGCACCCACCAATGTAGACTACGTCTATGCGCCCGTCGAACGACAGCTTTTGCCGTTTGGCCTATCCAGGTGCAGGAGCTTGCAATCACCAGTTTTTGTGCATGGTAATGGTAAGTGTCCATTATGGAAAAGATGTTTGGTGTGTGATTTCCATAGACTGTAGAAAGAATATTGACAAAGTGACTGAGACATCACCCGTTGCCCCAATCTCAATGTCCGCCCTGAGCCATAAGCCCTGAGCCCTAAGCACTGAGCCCTAAGCCCTGAGCCCTTAAGCACTGAACCCTGAGCCCTAAGCACTGAGCCCCCACAGTTTTTGGTTGCCATCACGCGCATGCCCAGCGTAAGTGTGTGAGTGTGTGAGAGTGCAAGGGGTCAAAATAGTACAAATATGAGAAATGGGATAGGACTTTGCAATGTTCTATGTTGCCTTGATGACGCCTGTCTCGCATGCAAGATGTTTATGACAACCGCCGCTTTAGGACTTCACAATTTTTGAGATTTCTGGCCCAATCTCAATGTCCACCCTCAGCCTTAAGAACTGAGCCCTCACAGACTTCGGGTGACATCACATGCGTGCCCAGCGTGAGTGTGTGAGTGCATGAGAGTGCAAGGGCTCGAAATTGTACAAATAAGAGGAATGGGACAGCCCCCCCCAAAAAAATGTCCCATTCAAAATGGATGTTGTCATAAACATCTTGCATGCGAGACAGGCGTCATCAAGGCAACATAGAACATTGCAAAGTCCTATCCCAAAGTCCTATCCCATTTCTCATATTTGTACTATTTTGACCCCTTGCACTCTCACACACTAATGTGGCCTCAATAGAGTACTTTCGGAAGTGACTTCCCTCTTCATTATGAGCATAGACATTAACTAAAACGTACGTTTTTTTTACGTGATTATGTCTTACCATCAACATCAATTCCCTGGATTGTTCAATATAACGCCCGTTTGCAAAATATGTTGTTTTTCTGGACCAGCTTTGAGTATATTTAACGTTTTAGTATGTTTTTGTGAATATACCAGCGCTGGCAATGTTTAAAAACTCGATGTCCCATAATTCCTTCCAGACAGTTCAATGAAGTAAAATGGCCGAATTAGCAATGTGGTATGCACAGCCAAAAATGAATGACCCGTGCATTGCAGTAATGGATATGTAGTCTGTTATTTAAAAAATAAAAATTGGAACATGCGATGTATGCTCTATATCCTTATTCCACACAGGCTAATCCAGGAACGTTTCGGCTCATTCTATAAATCAGATTTCAAGAAATTGTTGATGGTCTCTGAAGCCCGTTCTATCTGTCATAGGGAATTTACTTCTGAAACCAAACTCCGCCCACGTCTGACATACTCACTTGAGTACTCTATAGCCTTGCTGTAGTGTGCAGGATGCTGGGAATTATGTCTGCATGTGATGGAAGAATGCACAGTGCATGCAGAGGGCCCTGCAGTATAGTGTGCAGGATGCTAGGGATTGTCTGTGCATGTGATAAAAGAATGCACTGCACATGTAATGGAAGAATTCACAGTGCAGGGTTGAAATTCAACTGAATTCGCATTAAAGGGGAACCAAGCCCAGAGTTTTAGCTAGACCACGCCTCTTTCGTTATTTCAAAAAATGCATCCAGCGACAAAAAAAAAGGAGCTGGACTATGGCTGGCTACCACACCCATTCCCATACGCTGCCCTCGCTCTGTCACGAAAAAGAGTATCCCCCTCCCTTCCCAAGGCATTTTTGGATGACGATGCGAGGCCGGCAAGCAGGCGAAGTGACCAGAAGAGATGGGGTACGTGGCGTGATAACCAATCAGATTAAATATTTGACGTATTAATTGTCCTCCTTTTCAATTTTATATTTCCCATTTGGCGTCACTGAAGCGGGACAAAAAATTGAACGAGACAGAGTAGCCAGCTAAACTGAACGAGATCGAATTAACTGCTCTTCCGAACTCGAACGTCTGCTACTGCGGTCAAAAAGAACAACAAATGGCCGCACTCGGTCTGTAAATTCGCACATTGAGCTTACATCGCCTAGCCTACAAGTTGAATGCAGGATTCATGTATACAATCATGTAAATGATATTTATTCATGTAAACTTATACGTTGTTATTGGTAAGTGGGGCGGGCACTGGCAGCACTGTTGAACATACATGAAGGCTAGCTACTACGAATACTGAGTAGGCTATCACGGATGAAACTGACGCCATTTAAAAAACACTTTTTAATCAAAACTCAAAAAGTTCGTAAGGTTCAATACAATTAGATGTCTCAGAACGAGATCACTCGGACTGTGCTAAGATCCGAACCGCCCGACACTGTCTGTCACTATCCAGCCCAGCACGACGTCTTGAACTTCTCTCCTTTTATATGTCCTGATATAAAGGCGTTACCAAATGATGACGAAACGAAGTACCAGAGAGACGTGGTTCCCATTGGCACGTCACATATTTTTCTTATATCGTTCAACCCATAGAGGGAAGGATTCCGGTAATTTTTATTGCAAAATGAGAAACATCAACCTTTGTATTGAACATTTGAGATTGGGACTACAGTCAATCACTAGCATTACTAAAATAAGTTGTTTCAGTGCTTGGTTCCCCTTTAAATTGTTTTAACCAAAGCATGCTGAAAGAGCTAGAATTGCATTTAATGTGTATTTTCCAACAAAATTTAAGTTTCATGTTATAGGCTAACTTTTGGTCAAAATTTTCAAAAAAATTTAAAAAAACTTCCTATGGTAAATTTCCAGAAATTTTCTGCACCTTTGCAATCCTAACCATCTCTGAATCCAGCCCATAGTGTTCCTGCTCCCATGACAAGCCCTCAAAACATTTCTGGAAGTGTGTTGCAAAATGTAGCAAACTGTTCAGAGCAAACCTCTTGTTCAATAGATGGAACATTCAAAACGTACCAGAACATTATTCCAATTGAATAAGTCCCTATTCCTCTAGCAGCATGTGGTTAACTCTGCTTGCCACGCTATTCTCAGCTGTTACTGACATAGAGAGACTGCTTGTTATCAAATCACTATATCTCTTCCTTTCTCAATTGTGATTGGTGGAGAAGAACTGACTGCTAGGGAAGTTCCTCTTCATTTTGGAATTGACTGCCAGGTGTTTCGGGTATCTCATGTCGAATGATTGAATTGATTTGACAACTGTCTATCCCAAAAGGATAGCTTAGCCATTTTTCAACCCGGACCTTATGACAGGTTGTTTCCCATCATTTATAACTGTGCATAGCACAACCTCATTGGTTTATTATGACCTTTTTACCACAGGTTCTCGTTGGTTTCAATGGGGAAGTAGTTAGTCTTTCAAAAGTTTATTTTAGAAAACGGGAATCTCACAGTATACTTATATTTTTCTTTGTGCATTTTATGTGTATTCAGAACATGTTTTGAAAAACAGTAATATCACATTTGATTTGGAACTATTTCCTGAAATTGCCGTGTTGCATCCCAACCATTTGTAAACTTGATCCGGCATCAGCCCCATAGAAGAAGATGAACTCAGCATTGTGGTCAGATAGCTTCTCTTTTATTCTGGCGCCGATGTAACCAAGAGAATGGATTTGCAGAAGTGCAGAATTCATTCAATAAAACTTCATAGAAACTATGGATTGTGACCTATTTTTCGTCAGAACAAAAAAGACACATCTTAATATACTGTGAGTTTTCTTAAAAGGAGATTTATTGTGGTTTTTGAAGGCCTAAGTATACTTACCCCATTGTACCCCGTTGAAACTCACAAGAAACTGCGGTTAAACGGTAAATTTCTCGATAATAAATCTGTCAGTGAAGTTGTGCTTTGCACGATTACAAATGATGGGAAACAACCTTTCAATAAGGTCCGTGTTGAAAAACATTTGCGTGAGCCTAATCAAGCCTCTTCTGTATGTCTTTGTGACTGGTACAACTGTGTACTGTGTTCTGTTATTAGCTTCGCTTCAAGAATCTGAAACCAGTTTTGCTCTTAATTTTCTAAGAGTGGATAATCAACGAGTGGGAAGGCTGTGTTAGCTGAGTAAGAGCCAAGTGTCTGCCTTCCCTTTTTCCATCGATTTGGACTAGCATAACTCACTCTGGAGGATCTAGGCAACAGCACTGACCCTTACCCCTGTTCATACTGAGTGCACAGTTTGTGTACGGCTGTCTCTGTTCGACGCTGAGCTATAGCCTATAGCCTAAGTCTCCCAGTCCAACCTCCCTCTGTGTGTGTGAGCCGCTCCGGAGGATCAAGTTGACAGCACCGACCTTTCCTCCTGTTCATACTTTGCTCAAAGTCCCTGAACAGGTGTCTGCATTCGGTGCTGAGCTATAAGTGTCCCTCACCGACATTGCTCGGTATGTGTGTGAGCCATTCCGGTGGATAAAGTCAAACACACCTTTTCTTCTGTTCACACCATGCACACGCGTCTGAACAAGTGCCTACATTCAGTGCTGAACTATACGTCTCCCCCACCAACCTCACTGTGTGGTTGATTAACCGCTCTGGGATGAAGATATAGCCATTGAGGTGCTGACTTCGCAGGCTTTTTGCACGAACCCTGACAAGTCCCCAGACTCCCTATACGTCTCCATAGTCCCTGATTCCAGGAATCATCCATAAATAGCAAAATGTTGTTTTTGTCTCTCTATAAGCCTCAGAGTATAGAGGTTTTAGCCAATGCTGAACTTTCCTATCTCAGTAATGCTACTGTTAGGGCTGTGTCCCTTGGGGGGTTCCTGAATGACAGCTTGCGTATATGTTCCCTGGCAGTCATTTTCAAAATGAGAGGAAACAATCCATTACTTACGGTTCCCTGAAAGAGGAATGTACTGCAAGCAGCCTCGTGCTTGTTCCCCCCAAGGGAACCAAACATAGAAAAGAGGCTGAATAGTGGGCTTCCCCTGGGTAAGGTGCATGCTAGTGTAAGGGGTGGACCTGGGCCTATGGGAAATTTGATAGACAGCTGTTTAGTTAATCCACTTCTTAAACATAGGATATCCCAACCCCCCATTCCTCTTTCAGTGAACCATAGTTATGTGAGTGACCCACCCTTTTGGTTTGCATGCTGTGGTATCTCCTCCCATTTTCAGCTGTGATTGGGATTGCCCACTAGGACATCTCTCTGCGCTGTGATTGGCATGGGTGGCTGAGCCTCTGGCAGTTCTCAAGTATATTTGAGGAGGTCAGTCGCAAGGCCAGCAGCAGTACCACCCTGCCTTTCTTGTGGCTAACTAGAGAAGCTAGGCAAGTGTGAGCTTAGTTGATACTTATTCTCATTGACCTTAGTGCCGCATTTGACACTACAGATCATAGAATTCTCATTCACCGTTTGGAAAAGTGGGTTAGACTCTCTGGTAAAGTTATTGACTGGTTGTATTCATATGTTTGTGGGAGAAAGTTTTTTGTACTTTTAAATCAGAATATGTTGACAAAGATTTTGGAGTTCCACAGGGCAGCATCTTTGGTCCCCTTCTCTTCTCTTTGTACATGTTACCTTTAGGCAATGTCATTCGTTAACATGGAGTGAATTTCCATTGCTACACTGATGACACACAGCTATATATGTCAGTGATTCTAAATGACCCAAATGCCCTTTCTGCAATAACAAACTGCCTTTCAGCCATAAATGAATGGATGAATAGAAATGTTCTTAAAGAGATAATGCAGAGCCTTTTTTTCTTTTTCGTTTTTTCCCCAATATTCTCCCAATATTTGTAGCCAATTAAACCCCTATTCTAATTCAATTTCCCCATGTAGCAACCACTAGAGAACCACTGCTATACAACCCTGTCAGTCGGTAGTAGGAAGGAGGGCGCCACGTCCTCTACTGGGCACGACTCCTCCCCTGTGATTCCAACTCACCCAGGGCCTTTCTGTGCACAGCGATTCTCCCCGAGATCCCCCATCCCACCCGGAAGCAGCCACCAATTGCCGCTCCCACAGGGCTCCGGCCATGCTAGGATCTGGAAAGACTGGGGCACAAACCCCAATTCTCGGAGTACAACTGCACCGACTGAAAGTGGTCATATGACGATGATATGTAGTCATATTATGAATATTCATATGGTCAAGGAGTGAAAGGGTGTGTCTTGGTGAACTGACCCAAATGCAAGTGTCTTTGCTATCTTACACCCTATCTTACGTCGTTTAAATACCATGTATTCTTGCACCCATTAAAAGTGAACTGGGCGTGTTGGTCTTTAGATGAGGAGTGGCCACGATTATTTTTGGTGTATTGCTATCTTGAGGCAGCAGAAAGCACTTGTGCTAAAACCACCACAAACCTGGTCTAAAGTCATATCGCAGTTCTTTACATGTTATTTTATTGATGCATATAAGTGCGTCTACATAGACGTGTGCACAACGCGCGTACACCCTCCTGTCTGTTACACGCAGGGTGCGCGCACAAGCATGACTAAAAATATCAAGATTACTATGTGAAATATTATTATTGTGTAGGCTATATATAAAAAAATGCATAAAAGGGTTCATAGGTCAATGACCACATAGCTACTTGTCCCTCAGCGAAGGGGAATGCCAAATTAAATTGCTTTGAACCCACTCCATCAACATCCAGGCATTGTGCGATGGTACATGTAATGTTACATGTATAGGCTATAGTATAATTACAAATTATTCTGGATCAAACTATGATTTAGCCTATATTTGCCAATAATTTCTGTAATCTTCTGGGGGGACAATCTTCTGTTACGGGACAATGGCTATATGGCTTTCCATTTGCTGATAACACCTACGTATATCAAGCCTAATGCACGAATTGTCATTTACACCTATAATGCGTGAATTGTCATTCAAAGGAAAACTTGCGCGTTGCAATAGACGGACATTTGAGTTCTGAAAATGCGCTTCAGATGTCATTACAATACAGCTCTCTAGGCCTACAGTCTGTAAGTAAATAGAATGGTTTGGAGTGGAAAAAGGTTCAAAACCTTGCCCAGTGAATATTGCATTTATTGTTTTTCAAATAGCCTAAGCTACAGCGGATTCGTTGTGCATAAGGTTTTTTTTCATAGCCTAAGGTTAAACAACGGAGATAAATGTCACCATGTTAACTGAATTTGAACCTTAGTATTCTTCGTCCTTCATATTTTTTAAATTAAAGGTTTCCATACTCTCAGCTTATTAAAACCCAGCTGATATTACCTGTTATTCCATAACTGAACAAAACGAGAACTAATTAGAAACAAAAACAAATTTGCAGCACGTTACACAGTTAATTCACAATTAATTTGAATGCCATTCTCTGCATGTGTGCTGCATGTTCTCTGTTTCTCCTGCTGTAAGTCGCACGTTTCACGGTCTTAAAGTGGATTGTTTTAAAGCATTATGCTACAAGTAAAACAGGTTGGTCACATTTCCATAAGCAGGACATTATAAAACAAGGGGAAATATGCGTGAACATATGGGTAGCCAACCGGACAGCTTTATTGTATTTAAATAAAGTGAATTAAATCTAATGAACTTCGGATGAAGCTTGAACTTCGAGAACTTCGATGACAGCCTCATGGAATTGATGTTTGACACTTTCGTTGCATAATCAAACAAAATTCGTTGAACAAGCAGGCTAATTTGGCGTTTTCCAAGGTGAGACTGAAGCCATATATAGCTAATTCTCAGCTGTTGCAGGTCCTTTTAACAAAATGTAACCGCATATATTTTGTAAAATAACAGCCCTGTCGGGAATTACCAGGAACTCATAGGCTAATGGTTAGTCCGAATAATATTGACTATTGATCCATTTAGCCTATTCCTGGATCGCACTAAACACGCATGAGCATGTCTGTTTCGCCATCGAGCAATCCGCCAAGGTGAAAAAGCAGGTTTATAAAGGGAATGGGATATGACATTTTGATTGGTTTATTGCATTGTCACGCCCAAGACACCTATAATTAATGAAGAGACTAGGTTCAGCCCATTTGTGCATTGCGCCGTGCTTAGCGCCCAAAAGACACGCCGGTAAATTAGCAGAAATGGACTTGGACATGCCCTAAATGGACTTTACAAGATCACCAAGATAGAGCCCCAGTCCTGCGTGCATTTCTGTGTCTTTTAGAATTGATTTTAAGGTTTTATTACTGGTTTTTAAAGCTCTTATTGGTATAGCACCTTTTAATATCTCAGAACGCCTGTCTGTTTATGTCCCAAAGCATGTCCTCCGTTCCTCCACTGCAGGACTTTTAACTGTACCAAAGGTAGCTAGCACATGTTAGGAGCGGCACGACAAGCTTTTTTTATGCACCTAAACTGTGGAATAATTTATCTCAACACGTTAAAGATGCTGGTTCTGTGATCATTTTTAAAAGGCTTTTTAAAACGTTTTGTTCACTTTAGCTTTTACTTAAAATACATACAAAATACCTTTTTACATTTTAGTATTTTAACTTTGTGCAATTGTTTACTGTATTTTTTCTTAATTTTCCTAACCATTTATTTATTTACTATTTTATTTATTTATTTTCTGCCTTATATTACCTGGTTACCCTTTTATTCATTGCTATCTTAACTTTCTCTATTATTTTACTTATTGCACACATTGTATTTTCATATTTTATCTAATCTCTGCTTACTGTAAAGCACTTTGAGCTGCAAATCTTTGTATGAAAGGTGCTATACAAATAACGTTTTTTATTATTATTACTTGGATGAGAGACTCTCTGAGAAAATAGGTTTCTGCTAGAAGAGGTATTGGTGTGCTGGTAGGGGGTATTTCTTCCCTTGGTATACCAAACAGAATGTGCTGTAGACGGGGCCGTCTTTCAGATGATTAAACCAAGGTCTATTAACGATCCCTTACCATTTTTTTTTTAAAGAGTAGAGGTGTTAACCCAGGGGTGGGCAACTCCAGGCCTCGCGGGCCGGTGTGTATGCAGGTTTTTTTTTGCGCCAGTTAACAATTATTTAATTAGCCCAATCGTTTACACACGATATTTTATTTTTTTAATCTCGATATCCGACAACAACAGCCGCCGATCTGAACGTTCTTGTGCCGGTATGCGTATGCGTTGTTGTTGTTATTTTTTATTTTATCTTTTAACAGTTGATTCGGTGATTGTTGTGTGTGTAAATTTGATGATTTGATTGTGTGGTAAATGTGGGCAAAAAAAAAATCGCAACACACACCCCCGCCTGTGTTAACCCCAGTGTCCTGGCCAAACTCCCACAACAGAACTGTACATCTGGCCGCCTAATCACCTCCTATATCTAATTGGCTACACAATCCCTTGCCTTACTACCCTTACTTCCCTAGGTTGTCATTGCAAGAGAGTTGAGTTCTCGGTTGACCTACATGTTTAAAGAAAGAGCTGATATTACCCACAGCACCGATGGGATCAAGTGTGTGTGTGTGTGTGTGTGTGTGTGTGTGTGTTATGAAAAGATTACTTAATGAAAGTATTTGTTTCGTAACTAGACAATGGTCCATAGAAATCCATACTCCATCTCAGTAGTCATAGAACTTTATTGTTGTCCAAAAAACTATTAAAACAAGTCAAAGGTGTATGGTTTTGTAATCTCGGCACCATTGCAAATGAGGGCTCACATCCTCAATGTGTCTTCCAAGAACTAAATAAAGGGATTGATTGATTGATTGATTGATTGATTGATTGGAAAAGACATACGGTTGCTTTGGTCAGTATTATTCATGAAGTGACAGCGATTGCTTTTTCTATATGCTTGGCTATTCACTACTGCATTGAATGTATACAAACGTGCAGCACCAAAATACTGAAGATAGTCTCCATTGAAATGACCAATTTGCTCAGTTTTGAAGTAAATTTGTAAAAACTACACTGGCCGTGTTTTTTGTGATAATGGGTTGTGTTTTCTGGCAATAAAAATAGGTCTTTCTGAGCTGTAATGATTTGAATACACAATTTGAATGAATGGCTTTGTGGTTGAGCATTAAATGGGGTAGGAGTATGTCAGACAGTATTGAGAGTCGGACAGAAGCATTGTAGGTTTTGGTATTTTCATAGGATGTGTTGACAATAAGAAAAATATGAAATTACGCCGGCCTAATCCTTTAAGCCTATTTACTTAATTGAGATTTTAAAGGAGTTTTTTATTTATTTATTTATTTTTATTTTTATTTTTTTACTATCCTGAGCTTTCATACTGCTGACTATGGGAGGATTTATTATTGACCAGTTGGAGAAAATTGACGTATTCAAGAGTGGCAAAATGTTGCATGTATGTCTCAAAAGGGAAACAGGACACTGATTTTACCATCCAGTTGCAGTACATTGCAAGTTTGGCGACTGAGAGGGCAATTGTTTGCAGTTTTTACACTGTGGCTAATTAAATATTTTAACTTGCTGTAATATGTCACCTTGATGTCTTAACGGTGAGGTACATACGTGTAGATTGAGCCACCCAATAGTGTTACACACAATTAGAATGTAATCATTTGTCTATCAGTTTTTGTGCCTCATTCAGCACGAAAACAAACTGATTTCCCAACATAGCTGGTACTGTATTGTATAATTAGTTCAGAGGCATTTGAATAACCCACAAACAATGAAAAACAGATTGCCATTCTCATGCATCACAATAGCAGTACTTTCACTTAGAATCGCTGTTGTTAGTATCAAGATTAATTTCTCTTTCAGCAAAGTGTGGGGTTGAAACTTCTGCATAATGGTGCCGGATGCATTGCACTATTCTCAGACAATGTATAATTGAAGAAATACATTTACAATAAAGAGGGCCTGTTGGCACATTGAAATTGTTACCGAGGCAGCAATGCAAAGTTGAAGCAAAAGGTTGTGGGCAAAACAGTCCAATTGCACACATTTCATTACACACTTAAGCATCTGTTTCTATTCAGCCATGGCAGTGGTGAATTTTAGTCCTCTAAGTCCCAAACAGACCACAACTTTATTTTTCCCAAATGTCTGTTTTTCTTGTTAAAAGTAAAATAAATTAAATGAACAAGACCAGTCTCCTCCTCCTGCATTATATGGTTGATAGCCCTTGTTTCCATCATATTTGCCACTGGCTGATGTGTAAAGCACCTTGGCCTGTAATGTTTGTGTTCCACTTTAATCTCTGTATGGACCCTTTAAGGGAGATGCAACAATAGCTGTGTAATAAATGCAGAGGTTTTCCTGGTGATCGTACAGATCAAAGGCTGTTCAAAGAAAATAGCTCTAATTGAGGTCAGTGGTTTTACACTTCTGTTGAATTTCCTGTGCGGTTCTATGTGTGTGCTCTTGCGTGTGCGTCTCGGTAACACAGCAGTATTTCTTTGAAAAACCAGCTGTGAAACATGCATTTCCTCTGTACTTGATGAGCTTCTGCCACGTGACCGTGTTTACAGTGGACGTAGAAAGGAAGCGAGCACTGACGCGTGAAGCAGTCTGGAGAGAGCTGCAGTTTAAGAAAAAATGAGAGAGATTGAGACTCAAAGAAAAAAGACACGGAGAGAGAGACGAGTCTCTCTCCTTCGACGAGAGAGACTCGTCGAAGGAGAAACACATTTTAGCATTGAGGCTAACTCGTGTGGAAGAGGAATGACCCAAGTGTTAGCGATGGGCGTTGATTTCTGCGAACAAGAAGGAACAGGATGTTCCTTCATTCAGGCGCCACCTTTGGCTCTCTGGGGTGTTGTCAAAATGACTTAATGTGGCAGAGATGGACCATCCATACGTGTAGCCTGTTGTAGTCTGACCTCTGTTCCAGCTTTGTAGCTTTTTCATGACCATGAAACCCTGTGTGTAAACCAATTTTCTACATTTCCTGGGGCCTTAATTAGGGAATAACTGAAGTGAATATAATGAAACATATTTATGTGGGGCTTTCCTCTACGGGCCTTCTCAGACTTGGAGGGAGTTACTTTTTGACAGATTCTTACTGTATCATTACAGTGGATTACTTCCTGTCCACCATTTTAAAACACCTTGGAATTCTCACATATTGGGTGCGCATATTGGGTGCTTCCCAATAGTCAAAAAATGTGGGGGAGAGGAGGAAAGGAGGTGGGGAGTGAAGAAGCCCTGGGAATCATGCCCTTCTATCATACTCAGACCCGATAAGCTCATGCATTTTAACATGTTTTTTCTTTCCTAATTTATGCTTGGTTTGTTTCTGTCAGAAAGTAGCTTTTATGTGGCATGAAGCTGACATTGGCAACATTGTCCTGCTATGTATGCTATATAAACTCTAAAAGGGACAACAGCAATTCTGCCCCCCAACTCTCAAAGTGATACAGGTCAGGACCCAAGCACATAACTGGGCAATGGGCATGTCTATAAATGAAAGGGAAAAGACTGAGTCGATGATCGTGGGCAGCCCGCACACGGGCTTGCCCACACTTACCCCACACGGGCCCATTGCTGGTTAGCCCATATTGGGACCACAGTGTTTTTAACCTCAAGAATAATCAATACACAATAAGTTCTCAGGTGGGGTTGGCATAATAGCTCATATGTTCTAGCCATGGTCATTTTTTAAAAATACATTAAAATTACAAATAGTCAAATTTTTTAACTATGTGAATCTATTTAATTTGGCAAATCAATGAAGAGGTTGGGGTTATAATTCAAAACCTGGGTTTCATTCACACAAGCAGACTATTTTTCTTTGCATGATTTTAATGGGGAAAACATCTATGAAAGTGCCACGTTCACAGTACAATGTACTATCAAAAAACAAGGATAGTCTCAACTGTACCACACCACATACAGTCAGGTCCATAAGTATTTGGTAAAAGTAAAATGTCTTACCGTCCGAACACTTTTGGAGTGCACTGTAGATAGTGCATAAAAAACCCAAATAAAACCAAACCTTTCAGTTTATGGGGTACAACCTCAAATTTACAAAAAATTGGTGGGAGAGACGAACTGACTGGTCTCACGGCTACGTCCCTGAAACAGCACTAGTGGAGTGGAATATTACTGCCAATAATGAGAATAAAAGCCTAGCAAAAAAAAACTACTACTTTCAAAGCTGTTGCTTAATCTCTCATTTGGAATGAGAAAATGATTTAATTTGTGTCATTCAGATCAGTAACACTGGCAGTCCAATATTTGGGTATTATTGTCTCATAAATAAATAGTAAAATGAAATGAGATTCACAAATATTTTAGTAACTTTTTTTGTAATATGTTTTAGCACTCTCAAATCTCAACCGAACAGACGAATGTAATTTTTTCACAAATACATGTAACTGGTTCACAAATATGTTTTTGCACACACAAAAAAATCTCTCCTGAACTAAAGACATTTACGCATCGCCTGGCGCGTGGAATTGCTTGCACTCATTTGTGGTAGGTAGGTTTTTTTTTCTTCTCCAGCCAATCAGATGTTTAGACATAATTTTGCAAACTCCTACATTACTCTGACCAATCACAGCATACTCACTTCAGAGTTCAGGGTTCTGTTTTGTAGTGACAAGAAGACAGCAGCTTGGTCTGAAAGATTGCTGTAACAGCCGTCTCTTTGATCAATGAACGAAGCCTTCAAACCTTGAATCAAAGTGAAACAACATCCTCTTATATTTGTACTACCCCATTTGTATACGAGACAGGGGCTTGTCTACGGGTGGGCTGTGGTGGGCATTGCCCACCCAGAGATAAGCCTTGCCCACCCAGAGGAATCGTCTGCCCAGCCAATGAAAACTCTGAAAAAATCCTCATTATAGCTATAATCCCCGTTGAGCGTTCATAGTTTTCTGTCATTTTGTCATTGGTCATCAAAAAATGCACTGCTTTTTCTATTTTGAAGCCAAATCCATAAAAAAATTAATCTGAGAATATGAAGTTGGGGCTACAGTAGGATATTAGAGCTACAGATGATTCGGCCAATCATAAAAATGCCACATCGAAATAATATATTTCTCTAATATCTGATTGGTTGGTTTGGCCATATAAACATGGAGATGCAACGCGAGAGAAAGAGGTCCGTTTTTTTATTAATCTATGCTGTCTCTTCTTGATAACTGTAGCTGTTACGCATTGCTTAGGATATAATATTCGCTAGTCTAGCTTACTCAGTGAGTTGAGGATAGTGTCGAGAATCTCCGTCTGGGAGATTTGATTTTACATAGTTTGATTACATGTTGCATCTAGCCTAGTTGTTATAGCTGTGATTCTATGAAACATCTGCAGCATTGCACTTGCTGGCTGCACTTGTGTGTGCGGCGCCCGTGTGTGTGTGTGTGTTAGCTAGCCTACTGCTGTTGGCTAGTCAGTGGAGTGACTAAAATATAAATGAAAATGATGAGCCAGTTACAGTAACGTAGTTTCAAATGTAAATAGAAAATAGCTCAAAGAGACTGAAATGATGATGGAATATAGCTCATCTTTAATATACTTTTCCAAAATTAGATAATGATTTGGTATTATTGGGCATAAATAAAGTTGTCCTCCTATAAGATGAGGGGGGGTGGAGATGGGTTTAAAATGTAATAAAATTATCGTATCCACTAATATACCGATTAGCTTTATATGAAAGCATCTCAAATCTCATCTAGGGCTTTGAAGAAAAAAATTCTTCAAAATGTTAATAAATTAAACATTTTATTTTAGAAAATGCCATGTGTGAGGTTGTGTAGAAATGCAAGAAATTAGTTTTAAAAGGCTCAAATTTTTCGGAGGGAGGACCCCCAGACCCCCGCTACTTCGTCCCCCCCTTGTGCCCCACCAACATCTCTTCATGCCCCCCCAATCAAAGCAGTCGAGAAACGCCCCTGATCCGAGAGGTGAAAAATGGTCAACATGGCCACACGTAGCCTACAAAAAGGTTACATACGCATAGTCATTAGTTTGGGAGATATTTGTTTGTGAGTGCAAAAAACATATTTTTGAACCAATTATTTCTATTTGTGAAGCAGTTACATTTATTTGTGAACCAATTACATTTGTCTGTTTGGGATCGATTTATTTGTGGGTGCTGAAACATTCATGAACAATTACTTTTATTTGTGAACCAATTATTTTGTTTGTAAATTACAAAAATAATTATGAATCTCATTTTATTTTTGGAAGGCTCATACTATTTATGGGACGATAATACCCCCATTGTCCAACCAACCGACCGCTCTTGGATGTCTACTGAATACTCATTCAGTAGTTTTGGAATCAGGTGACACGTCTTTGCTAATCGACATCTCTCAGCTACGAGACAGAGTCACACACTGTTAACGGAGTTGACGCCCAACTGCAAAGTGATGCACCAATATAGCCCGTCCAATGACCCTCCTGTTGTGGAGAACCTGTTGTGGTATGGTGTGTATTTATAGCTCGCATAGCTGCACTGTTCTGTGCTTGCTCTACAGTATGTGGCGGCTGCGTTGCCCCGTGCTGTGTTGTGGAAGCGTATGTATTTCTGTAGGGATTTAATAGCGCCTCATTGCCCTAACCGAGGTTTGTTCTTGGGGAAGGACTGGGATGAAATCCCAGCAGTGAGCCAGCTCATTTTTACTCACCTAATGAGTCAAAGGGGATAGCCGCAGCTCTGCGATTTGTTATTATCGAGTATATTTAATGTCAAGGCCCTGTAGAAGCGCTGTAAATTCAGTAATGCTACAGGGCGGGCTTAGAAGCAACATAATTCAAATATGGACACTTAAAAACATTGGGTACAAGATGGACAGAAAACCATAAGGGAAGCCATACGCAAGCCGCGGCTTCTGCCCCTCAGCGTGAAATGAGAGTTGAGGAAGGGTGGTGTTGAGGGAGGTAGGTGTTCCGTTGGATCTCCCGCACACAGAACACAAAACAAAGTACACTCTGTCTCTTACCCTGAATAGCTCCTTTCCCCTGGGACAGAGCCGATAAGCTCTTGTCCTCACCGTGCTCATGTTTTCCGTATTTGTGCTTTTGTTTCTGTGTGCATAATGCACAAATTCCTCCAGTCCTTCTATTACTTATATTCATTATGATTGTGATGTATATCATACATCACATTCGTCACCTTTCTTACACGGTAACTGAACCCAATTGAACTCTTTTAATATGTTGATGGTCATACTATACTATTATAGTATGAATGCAATAGTATATACTTATTTTATATACTTAACTTAAATTATTTGAACTAAATTCCCAAACAAGCATTTTCCCCTAAAACGTCTGGTTGTCTATTGAAGCTAAATTATCCAGCAAAGAATGTATTTATTTTTGGTTTTGGTGGAGGGTATTCACTGTGACCAAACTTTATTATCACATGCTAATGCGGTGTTGCAAACTTTTTGAAGACCACAACTGAGCAAGGCTGTTGCAATGTAATTACACAAAAAATCTGAGAATTTAAACAAGTTTAATGCCTCTGATATGCATTGATGCCTCTGACTGAATAGCAGTCGGTTTGCAATGACTGATAATGATAGCCAGCTAAATAGTTAGAAAATAGATCCGTTTTAGAGATTCTAGATGTCCAACCTCACAAGACAGATACAGTTTACAGATGGTTGGTTTGTTTACCAGATGAGCGAGTCAATATTGCATCCTGTCTCAACTACTGTACTTCTGGCTTTAGCTTTGTAATGTTGCCAGACATAACAGCAAATGCTGCCCACAGTCCAACTTAAGGTATTTCAGCAAAAGCACTCATCTTCAGCAATATTGCTTTGTTTATATTTACGCTCGAAGGGTAGTACAGTTCTGTGTCCAAGCTCTCAGCTCTTTCTACTGATTTTTCGGCTCAAATCCGTATGGTGAATGGTCGTCTTCAAAACATTTATTATTATTATTTTTTTTTTATCCAGCATGACTTTGCTTGATGAGGTCACCGCTTCAAAACGTAGCCAGGCTTTCTCACTGACATTTGAAATTCTTTATCAAAGGGGCGGAGACTGCATGTCAAATTTTATGAATTATTGATATTGTCATTGCAATATGCACATGGGCTAATGCATCAAGGACACACGCGTACGCTTTGGGGCCTTGTTGCACAGAATGTAAAAGTAGGTATGCATTTACCGTCTGTATCTATACTGAGTTTGATGTCTCGTGATGAGGTTTAACAAAGCGATATTGGCTGGGCGGGGGTTGTATGCTTTGTTCATACGGTCAGACTGTGGACTGAATGACAAATTAAGAAAAACCGGTCTTTTGGCTGAAGTACTTCTTTTTAGCCAAAGCCTAATGCCCCAGAGACTTGAATTCCCCTGAAAGGAGAAGTGGTTGCGTAGGCCGTTGGCTGGAGCCCAGGGCATGCTGCTTGTTAAGAGATAGCAGCTGCAGCTTCAGTAATTGCTAGGACTCAGAGAAAATATCAGGTTATTTTCCATGTATTTCAGTCCTCTACCAGCAAGAGGTAGATTGAGCCTCTATTTCAGGCCACAGCAATCATCTCAGTTAATCATTCAATTACCACTTAATCAGACACATAAAAAGAATGACGGTGGAATGTTTATGTCCGTTGACACTTCAAGTCTATCATATGTCAGACTCTGTGAAATATGTCAGTGTGGCTTGAACTTAACTGTCAAAACACAAAAATCTGAAACATTTGTTCTCTGAAGAGGTGGGAAATGTTGATTTAAAATGAGCAACAGTGTTACAAAAATATTATACGGTGAAATAAACTATAGTATGGGTGCATAAATAAATCATGGATATCTGTGAGTGAGAGTGAGCTCTGATTCTCCAAACAAAATGTCTTCCAACAGTATTCTGAACTCTTTTAATGCACCAGTGTTGGGTGTAATGACCATCTCCATCTCCACAAACCTTGAATGTATTTTGAATGGTACTCTGAAGCTGAAGACCGAGTTCCCCGTCTAGTTTTACATGGTTCAGGAGTGCAGTTTTAGTGACGAAAATGCATCTCTCAGATCTATACTTTATATCTGTATTTTGCTGCTTGGAAAATGTTTTATATTTACCATATTCTTAAAAAATGCAAATCCATTTGGGTGATCCACTTTTTTTTTTAGTAATGCTATTTGCACTGACCATTGCCTGTTAAATTATGATTAAGTTGTGGCGCTTTCCATCGCTCTTTTCGTAAGCTTTTTAACAGCAATGTTGCTCTTGGCTGTTTCTGTTTCAGGCTGTTGTTTTTTGTGTTTGTGTTCTGCATCTTTAAATGTTAATCTTTTATAATCTTTGTTCTGTGGCCTGAAGATAAGTTGCAAGAAAAAGAAAAAAGAAAAAAAATCCATTGGTATGCGTTGCAGCACGTTTTTTTTCTCCATCGTGGACATTGTTTGTGCGGCCACATTACACTTCCTCCACACTTATCCTTAACAGCATAAAGTTATTGTTTTGCAATGATGGACATCTTATAATCAGTCCCTCGCTTTATAATTGATCACATGGCTTTGCTGACTGCCAAATGATTGCTGGACTCCTGAGTGTCTACACTGACACCTAGAGGCCACATCTCATCCCCTCACTTGAATACTGTACACTACCAGTCTGTTGTTAGAAGGAAGTACTCCTGAATTAGACAGCTTTTGGATGTTTGTCTCTCTGTTGGTGGAGAGCCGTGCTCTGTCAGTCTGTGTTTGGAGAAGTAACATTCCCGTGAGAGGGGCTGCGTCCTAATCAACGCCCTTCTATACTATTGAGTATGCTAGTTGAGTACACTGGATGAGAAAGTTGTTAAGTAGGCCAGATGTTCTCGAAATGTAATGTGCTTAAAATCCCCGGATGATTTAATAATGTCCGGGTTTTTGCTAATAATAGTATGGAGGATATTTTTTGCATACTGCATGTTTAGTAAGAAGTACACAGTATGCTAGTACACAGGACGCAGTAGATTGGGCTCTGCTTCGGACAGAGCCTTGGTTTCTCGTGTCGTCAGACCCAGCATGCTCAGCAGAGATGAGCTGCTGCAGGGGCGGTGTCGGCGCCTGATTAGTAAACACCGTCCTGGCATTGCTTTCCAGCCTCCAGTCTCTCTCATCTGCTTCAGACCCCTCCCACTCCTCTCAATCTTTGAGCTGTTAGCACGGGGCTCCTCTCTCCCACAGCTCTGATATCTGTTACATAACTGACTGTATTATTGCTTCAGTATCATATGACGCAGATTCTATCCACCCTTTTCAGCTACAGTACAGTACTACATTAAATGCAAACATCAGCTTGACGCACGGAGGAGGTTCAGATCGGTGGTTTCTGGTCTGGGGCTGTTTTCTGTGTTTGTTTCTCTGTGAGGGGTTATCACATTCTCTTTTGCCTGTTCCGTGCTTTGCTCCCTGTTTCTCCCTGGCATTGTGACTGGTCAGCACCAATTATACACAGTAATAGTAAAGCAGAACTTTTCCTGGGCAATCAGTGGTACCTACAATCTTGCATCGTGCGAAAAGCATCTTTCCACAGTCGTGCTGTGGTCAGGACTCAGACGTGTCGTCCTATTCAGCGACGAGGTCAGTCCAGCGCTTTGCACCTGTTTTCGCCGTGCGGAGGATGGCTCTCTGTGTTGGGCTGGTCAGGATCATTTGCGTTTGCTGGCCTGTCTAAATGAGCGTCTCCAGAAAGAATGCCAATGCATTCACACTGCTGCAGCTACTGCTTGGACACGAGCCACCTTTGCATAACACTGAGAGCGTTATGCAATAGCTTTCCGTGTTGCGTAGCATTGTTTTGAAACATTAGTGGACATTAAAAAGGGGATATTCAGAACTAGCAGGTGCTGTGTACCTTGCTGTAGTGTGCCTTTGCTAATATATTTTCTTGTTTAAACAAAATGGACATGGTGTGGTGTTCATCGTATTCCATGGTGTTCATCAATGACCTCTAAAATCACACCAGATGGAGGCTGTTGTTGCATTAACTTAAACATGTCTTTTTATGCGTTATATACATGCCTTTTGTTTCCCCATAACAGTTGGGTTACATTGTTAGGTGTGTGGTATTGTGAGAGATGTAACCATTTTGGGTAGGGGGCATGGCTGTGAATATGGAATTGTGGGAGATGGAGTCTGGTCGAGGGACAGATCCCACTGATGCTTTTGCTCTGCGGGGATCAGGAACAGACTTGTCGTCAGCTCTGATATTGTGTAATTCTATCCAGAAGCAGTAGCATGTGAGGACCTGGGCCTGTCATGAAAATCTTCAGTAGGGTTATCAGCATAAACCCTGAAACGGCTGACAAACTATGTCCATTCGTCCTCAGGTCAGTCTTGAGATCTGAGCAACGCAAGCTGCGCTCATGTCCGAATTTAACAGTTGGAATAATTTCCTCCTCTTCAGCGTAGTCACTCCCACAGATCCGTCTGATGCGTCTTTCTTGGAACATGATCAAAACCATTTTGATTGCAATCTCCCTGGGCTGTACAGTCTCATAAATAACGAATTCCAAGCAAGGCAATTTGTCTGAACTGGAGTACCGTGAGTACTGTGTTCACTTAACCCTCTAACACGTGCAGTGCGGTCTGAAACAAGAACATTTGACCTTCTCACTCAATCAATCGTCTGGATCTCAGGCATTTAGCCATTTTATACTTTTAGCACAGTCCCAAACAAAGCTTTTAACCCTCTTGCATGTAGAGGGCAATTTAAATTTGTCGGGAGGCATTTTGCTTTGTTGCTTGTGCCTCAGTGTCCAAACCTCACCTAATTAAAAAAAATTGTGACCATATGGCCAGTAGAGGAGAATGTGTTTTTCAGAGAATATTTTACAGTACTACCAAAGCCTTAAAATTATTCAGTATAATCAGGTCACTGAAATAGGAGTACTGTAATGCAGTCACCTTGCTGAAGAGATACAGGAGGGCTCAAAACCATGGGACTATGGCTTGATATAATCTGAAAAAGCATTATATTATATAACTCAAACACATAATCATAATCATTAGTTGTTGAATGTCAAATATACCTGGAAACAAAGGTCACATGCACTTTTTATTTCTCCAACGGTCAAGCTGAAAAACTGCTTTATATCAAGTGTATTCAGATTTTCTTTTGTCCACTGCAGCTGAGACTGCTGCACAGTTCATCTGTAAATGAGTCCTGTGTAAGGTGTGGTACACAATAGTGCCATTAGGTGGCATCAGCGACTCAGCGCTAGCATCTGCACCGTCATATTCTTGGGTCTGTGATGTGTTATTGTTTCATTCGAAGTGCACTAGATCTGGAAAACCATTGTTATAAAGATTCATGCAATTAACTTTCTCAAATCTGCACCCAGCTGTAACATTTATCAGTGGCTGGACTCCCAACTTCAAATTAAGAGATGAATAGACTGTGATTGAGGTTATTGTGAGGATTATGGGCAGTTTGATAGCATCTTCCATGCTGCTGCTGGGCTCTGCCATCCATCTGGCTTATGTCAGTGTTGTTGTAGCTCAGGTAAATTTGGGTACGTGTGTGTCATAGCACTACAAGTAACTCACTGTTTGCCTAAAAGCTGCCGTAGAATGATTCGGGCGGCAGTTAGTATAATGGTTAAGGAGCTGGACTTGTAACTGAAAGGTTGCAGGTTCGATTCCCAGGTAGGACACTGCCGTTGTACCCTTGAGCAAGGTACTTAACCTGAATTGCTTCAGTATATATCCAGCTGTATGAATGGATAAATGTAATAAGAAGTTGTGTAAGTCGCTCTGGATAAGAGCGTCTGCTAAATGCCTATAATGTAATGTAATGTAATTAACATAATTCAGTTTCAATGAGAGAGAGAGAGCGAGAGGGGTTTCTTGGTTGTACTAGAAAGGTTGGAGAGACATGGTTTGTGCTTACGACAGGATGAATCACATTGTGCAATACAATAACAACAATTGTAGCAGATAAGGTGATTTCTCAAAAATTTCTCATAAATAAACTCAAGTTTTTTGGGCAAACAGCAGTGTGAAATGGGACAATGTGTCTTCAACACACTCAGTGTGTAACATTTTATAATATATGTAATGTATTTCACAATTTTGTGGATATGTGTTTTTGAAGTCATTATGTGTCACCTATTTTTCCCATGGGTGGGCATCATGTGATGTCACAGGTGATTGGAATTGGAATGTACTACTACTACTACTACTACTACTACTACTATGCAAAAAGCAATCAGTGGAAGAAAGTGGTTGTTGTTCTTACATATAGCCTTTGCAAATAAATAGGTATAATAACTTACTGCTGCTTACCTATGTTCCTAGCAGTTTTTGCAATGAGTCAGGGGCTTGCAGGCATTTTGAATTGGAATAGCCAACCCTCCTCAGAGATTTAGGAGAAGGCAGGGATGGTTTCATGGCCTCAGCATTCTGGCAGCCCTTATTTGTACAGAGGCGGTGAACACAGGATTTTATGGGGTGATTAACCTTAATAAGAGGAGTGATGGAAGTGAAGTGGGTGTAGACGTTGCGGTATGTCATAAACCATCCTCTCGCTGTTCAACTGTCTTTTTCAGTCATAGCGCGACTGTGGGTCAACCGTTTCGTGCCCGAAGGAGCCTGACACCGGAAAGGCTGTGTGTTCACGACCTGGGTGGGTTACACAAAATGCTTTAAACCCGCACGCACGCGATTGATTTGTGTTCCACCGCAGAAGTCACAGAGTCCTCTGACTCAGCAAGGATACTCGGCGGTGTCTTAATGTCACCCGGGTGGGCTCGTCCAATTCTCTGTTTGTAACCTACGCTTCCCGTTCGATTCCCACCTGCCCAGTCCGCAGCATTAGTGATCAGGTCAAGGCCACCGCATTCTGAGCAAGAAGCTGGGATCTGGTTAACTACAATCAAACTAAAAAAGGCAGACTACAATCCCTCGAGCAGAGAAAGAGCTCAAGCTGTCAGTAGCTCACTGTGGTGCTGATCTGCAGCATATACTCATATCCAGGCCTAGGGGAAGTTTCATTTTTCATTCACAGTTAGGGTTTCACAAGTGCAAAAACTTAAAAAGGGAAAATAATTAATTTTGAAAGTACTTTTATGTTCACTGTATACTGTACTTTAAAAAAAGATTGACAAATTTTGTATCAAAAAAAGTTATTTGATGCAACTATATACACTTTTAAAATAATTAATTGTAGGTGCATTACCTATAAATAAAACTGGTAAAATATTTAGTTTTGAATGTACAACACTGCACATATTTTTAATTATAGTACAATAGATATCATAATAATGTGGTTTTTCCTGTGTAAAAAAAATCACTTAAAATGTAGCCAAAATGCTTTAATCTCCTTTAGAGTAGGTTTATTGCTGTGCTACTAACCAGAAAAATAATATTCCCATATTTCAGAATTTTCTTATACTGGTTGTACTGAATGACCATGGTGGTTGTATCAAATGACTAATTCAACCATCCTTGGCATGATACATTTTTTTTGCACACACACACACATAGTAATGCACATTTTTACTTTGAAACATAACACAAATATACCTGAACTGAGAATTTAATTTAAAAATTTTAATAAATGCCTTCCTTTCCCAATAATCATAAATGGACATTTTAAATAACAGGCCTAACATTGCATTGTAAAAATTAATTAGAAAACATAAACAATACATTAAATAATCAATAATCATGAACATTTTGAATAACATAACATTTCATTATAAAAAATGCCTTTCATTCCCAATAATAATAAATGACAATAACAATATAGTACCTTATCAGAGGGTTATTAAGGAATGGTTATACTTTATTTATTCAGCTTTGCCCAGTAGCGAGCATACTTTACTTGTTAAAGGCATCTATAAAGATGAAACTGCATTTTACAATCTCTTATATGTTGCACCCAAAGTTGTCTAAATAGGACTAACATAGATTGTCATCATTCAATACGACCATTATATAATTCGATTCAACTGGATTTATGGTAGTGTCAAATAATAATTGTGGTCACGTTGAATGATTATCTTAACGTAAACTAAGACAGACACATGTTTAGCTACTTATGTGATAACTTAACCTTGAACCTAAACTTGCTAATGTAATAATTCAGATTAAAAAAAAAATTCTTCTAATATTTCAACATTTTATACATGTTTTAGAGGTTGTATTGAATGATGTGACATTTCAGGACATTCATAACAGGGAGCAGAAAAGTGAATTTATCAAACATTTAAGAAAGAGTTACTTACTTTTTTTCATGCTCAGGGGTCTTAATTATCATGTGACAGGATGTGAAATCATTATCATGTGATTTTATCCAAAATTGTGCTTTTATGTTGGTTGCATTGAATGATATCAGTGAAACTCATTGTTTCCGACAAAAGTAATTTGAAGAAAGCAAACATTTCTAAACAAAAATTCTGTTGTTGTTATAAACTCTTGTAAAATCATGCCAGAATGATTATTTGACACTTTTAATATATTTTTCATTATCATTATCATGTGATTTTATACAAAATTGTGCTTTTATGTTGGTTGCATTGAATCATATTAGTGAAACTTTCATCGTTTCCGACAAAAATAATTTGAAGAAAGCAAACATTTCTAAACCAAAAATTCTGTTGTTGTTATAAACCCTTGTAAAATCATGCCAGAATGATTATTTGACACTTTTATTATATTTTCTTTATATTTTAGTGACACATTAGTTGGTTGCATTTACCTTCGGAACAGTTGCATTGAATGACAGGCTCAGTGTATCGTTCTGAACAAAACCCTAGAAGTACAATTTATTGCCTTAGAGTCTTATTATATTATTATTATACCTGTGCCAGTCTCTCATTATTCTCGCATAAATGACATCAGAAACCACCCGCATGTTTTCAAAGAGTTTCTTCTAAACTCACCCTGGATCCTCTCCATGTGTAATCTTACAGAAAGGTACATAACAATTTCTGACCACCTGAGCATATTTTTGACTTGTTATCCTTACCTAGTAGAACGTATTCTCTGTGTTAAAAGACATGTGTTATCATTTATAATCTCATCCACGGCTGAGAGGTTTCCATGTCTATTTCTTGTGTATATTACCTCTACTACTCCCGCTGCTTAGCACTCACCAGAGGTTGCTAATAAAAGAGGGTTTAAGTCGAAGTGTAATTATGCTCTTGACCTTGCTGCTATGTAATGACGATGCTAAACTGCATTCTTCAAGGAAAAATAATGTCATAGTTAAAGTAAAGTATTTGTCAATTAAATAGAGTTGAAATAGAAGATAAATTGAAAGCTTCTAGACTATATTCAGCATCCATAACTGTTATGAAAGGTAATGTGCTAAAATACCATGCAACTGTGAAAACTACACCATTTGTCTATATATCCAACAATGGCCATAAGGAGTCTTGTTCAGCACTATAAAGTCCATTGTAACTTTTTTGTCTAATGCAAAGCTCAGCTCCCTAAAGCTACACAGCAGTTTTGATAACATTGAATAACATTTTGATTCACATCTGTCTTTTTGTAGAATTACCAAACTTCCCAAAGGTGTCTTTGAGTCGATGCAATTACTTTCTGTCAGTCATGAACAGTTAGTCAGCGACTGGGACAGTTTATAAATACCTCAAGGCAGACTGGTTACTCAGCTATTTCAAAACAAGATATTGATGCTTCTACTCTTAGTAACGTCAGGCCAATCTCTAAATTAGGCTACATGTTCTTGTAAAGATTCTATAGAATAATGTTCTTAAGCAATTCATCTGATTACTTTTTTTTTTTTTTTTTGCAATCAGACTGAAACTGCTCTGCTCTGAATACCTTATGACTAATTTTGAATGCTGATACGAATTAAGCATTTATCTTAATCCTGATTTGAGTACACCCCTTGAAACATGTAATCACACTATTGTAATGAATTTAATATAAAACCTTATGGAGTCGTGAAATGGCTCTTTTCATATTTATCAGGTAGGCAATGTTCATTCTTCTTTACTGTTTCCACTGGTGTCCCCCATGGATCCATTTTAGGGATAGTGTTGTTCTCTCTGAACACATTGTCTCTGAGACACATTATGCACAACAATAGCAACTCATTCAACTGGAACACTTTATCAGACAAGCTGGAACATATTGATAGACAGGCTGTGTATAATCACTGTCTTGCTGATGTTAAAATGTGGTTGTCATATAACTTCCTCCAGCTGAACTGAGATAAGACCATTATGTATTAGGTATTCTTGTTGTACACTAACTGACAAGAATCTTTTTCTAAATCTTGTCTGCCTAACATCTAAATTTCAACTTAAATTTAGGAATTATTTTTGATCCAAACCTCTGAGTTGTTAAACAGTCACAGTAAACCAAGTTTGCTTGCAACATTTCCATTTCCAAGTTTGTTCATTATTGTCTATCAGTGACAATGAGAAGGTGATCCATGTCTTTGCTTTCGTTAAACTTTACTGATGTGATGATGTATTCTATAGTCTTCATGAGGTTCATTCAGAATGATGAACTAGGTCAGGATTCATTATACATCTCTTGTAAATATCTTCTGCTCACATTTTGGGCATTACATGATTAGGCTCTGATTACCTCACTGTACTGTTGACTCCCAACAGCCCAGACAGACATCCCTTTTGAGTCCATCAGAGAGCTGTTATCTCTGTGTTCCCAAAAGCCACTTATAGTCCAAAGGCAGCTTAGCCTGTAACAAACCTGTGGAATAACTTGTGAGACAATATTAGGGCAGACTTCCATAATAATTCAAATAATTTTTTATTATTGTATATTCCATGATTCAGCCCGAAAATATAATGCTGATTTCATAACTGTAATGAGCCTCTCTTGTTTGCTGAATAGATACATTATTATGGAGAGTGACTCAGGAGAGTGACTCAGATGTACGCGGGTAAGAAACTGGGGGCAGGCGGCATCTCCAGGTGAGCACAATGCAACATTAACCCCGCCCAACAGTTATGAAACATAAAATCTGAAAATATAGTTTAGCCTTTATCCACGTGTACCTCAGAAGCACAGCACAGGGGAGAGTGCACTTCACTGTTGGTATCGGCTATGTAGATTGCATCACCCTTGCCAGAAACTAACCACATGTATCAGAAATGTAGGGGCGCCCCACTGTGCCCCACTGCTGTCCCCGGTACTGATGGAAACCACTCAAATAGTTCAACATTATGTGATAATAGCAAATGAGAACAAAGGCCAGTATTTTCATAAAATTAAGCTTTGCATTTAATGGTTACATAAATATTGCTTTAATACTTATTTAAAGTTTGATTCCTATAATGCTGATGTCACACTGACACTAACAGGGATGACATGATAGTAGTAATTACTAGGAGCTGTAATCCTCGAGATAAAAGAAAAAACCCCAACCTGACCTGAAGAAATAAATCCCTGATTATCTATTATACATACTTGTAGGGGTTCTCTATGCCAGAGACACGGAGGAAATATTGGAGGTCCAGGTGCGACAGATAAGGAATCTGAAGGTGTTCAACGGACACCACTAAAATGGACAATAAGCCATAGTGGAGGGGGAAAATAAGGAGAACACAAATAACCTCGCAATAAAAGGCGAGGAGCTCGATATCAGAGCAAAACAAAATAAATAAGCAGTCACGCTTATCTAACTCCTGTTTGTGGAGCGAACACACAGAAAGAAAAGAGAAAAACTCAAAAGACCCCTAAGACTTCGGGTGAGAGCACTCGTAGGTATGAGTATAAAGCAAATAAACAAAAACCCTAAGCTCTGAGATAAGAGCGAAAAAGATCACTTTGCTTTTTCTAAATTGTACTGCTAACAAGTCCCGCGTTGAGAAGCAAAGCGGTCGATAGCAGCACAACTTCCTATACCTTTTTACCGGCTCGAATGTTACGTGAAATAACATGGAAGCGATGAGAAAGGGAGAAAGCGGGGTATAAGTAGTGAGGGGAAATGCAGGACAGGTGAACTCACTAATTACCGAGATGAAAGCAAAACCCGTAGTGGAACACAGAAAAATTTGATAGATTACCGGTAAAAGAAAAAGGAATACAAAACGCGGAGATAAAGAAAGAAAGGCATGATCCATGACAATACTCTCATGAAAATAATCCGATTTGATTAATATAATTTGTTGTTGGTTATGTTAAAAAGATTAAATGTGACAGAAAGGCTGTCCAAAATATTTTCAGAATATCACTGTAATAATTATCTGATGGAATATTATTAGTGACCTAATTTTCTTTCCTGTGCAGGTGCAGAAATCAAAAGAATGAGAAATTAGGGAGGGAGGGAGGAAGGGAGCAAATGGAAATGAAAGTAGGTGTTTTTGAAAGATGTAGGTGCTTTTTCTCTCATTGTGTTGTCACACATGTAAATTATTTTTTTAATTTACATCAGAAATCCAAGTGTAACGTTATCTTGTTTTTTATTAATTAGACATATTCTTACATGCTTGGAAGTAAAATGTTGATCCATATGAAAGTTTTTAAAAAGAAAAACACTGTTTATAAGGCCTTTTTTCTCTTACCATTTCTTCATTACCTGCTCTTCAAAATGTGCATGTTTCACAAAATTTAAATCTAGCAATATAATTTTTGTCACACTTGAAAAAGGTGTATTGTTTTTGGTTATATGATTTGACAGAACTATCCGTTACCTCTAAAATAACAACTCACTCCATGATTATGTCAATTACAGGCAAAATATACCCTGCAATCTACCTCGCTTGGACATTCCATAAAACTTTCATCAGGGTTTTTGTATGTATGTAACTAGCACAGTAGCTCTTCATCTGGGCTATGTGAGTTACTTTTATAGTATCTCTCTTTCCTGATTTGTATCATTTTAAAAGGAAATACTTTGATGAAGCACTTAACTGTAGTTGCTCTTGATGATCTTTATTGGTGTAAGCTTTACTATAAATGGTTTTAATGAGTTTTACTGTGGACAGGGTGTGTGGGTGGGGGAAAGGTTTGTTCTGAAGAAAGGAATTCACGGGCCAGACTCTTTCTTCTTTCTTACCTCTTATTTGCATTATGCACGAGTCACAATGTGTTATTGTGTAGTAGTGTAGTATAACGGTATACTGATGTCGTATACGGCTGTGTAGTATAATGGTTAAGGAAGCGGCCCGAAGGTTGCAGGTTCGATTCCCAGGTAGGACACTGCAGTTGTACCCTTGAGCAAGGTACTTAACCTGAATCGCTTCAGTATATATCCAGCTGTATAAATGGATAATGTGTAAAAAATACTAAAAAGTTGTGTAAGTGGCTCTGGATAAGAACGTCTCCTAAATGCCGGTAATGTAATGTTTTTGACCAAAGGGTTTAATTTTATAACATAATGAGATAACTTTAGACTTTCTTAAATGGCGAGGAAAATTCTTCAATAGATGAGGGTCAGATTTATTGTGTAACATTTCAATTCAAAATACACATGCATTCTATCCTATAGAGAAATGCATCTGAAAATAGGGCAAAGGGTATTGTATCTTCAGTCACCGGTCTACTTTTAATTATCGTTTTTTCGAGGTTAGCTGAAAGATAATCCAAAGCAACAAGGTTGCTCTAAATGCTGTGTTAAAATATTAGACAAGTTTAAATTAATCATTATTTAAGATACTAATTCTGAGTCTCAAAATTTGTAAACTGGAATCAACCTACCAGCCAAAACCAGCTGTAAGTATGATTTAAGATTAAATACATGTATGAAATTGATTCGGAAACACAATGATAAGTCAAACACTCACTTATGAATGTAGGCGTGATACTTATAAGTAAAAATGCAGGCTTTAAAAAAGGTTTTAAACTGATAGATACTAGATAATTACTCCAATAATTACTCGAGTGCAATGGAAACAAAAGGAGAAGGTAAAATGATAAATTGGGACAGTGCAACCAATGAACCACCACAAAACAAAAGAACTAAATTCTCCTTCGCTTAACTTTTTCAACTCCTAACTTTAATCTTTCCCTTGGCATTTTGAGTACTTTTAAAGTACTCAAGGGGCCAGGTTCATATGTAGCAAGGCAACTCTCTTCTTGTGCAGCTTTTTGAGCATGGTTTAAGGACACAATTTTGCTGTGGTTATGTTTATTTATTCAGTCACAAATTTGTTTTTTAGACGGCAATATGGCTGCGTCCAGTCAAAATTAAACAGCGTTCCACCTGGCACTCTAGCTTTCACCTGACCTGAGTGCTTTTGTTGTTTGCATGCTCACAGTCTATCCATCCATTTTCTAATCCGCTTATTCCTGATCTGGGTCGTGGGGGAGCTGGAACCTATCCCAGCATGCATTGGGTGAGAGGCAGGAATACCCCCTGGACAGGTCTCCAATCCATCGCAGGGCACACACACCAATCACTCACATACTCATTCCTACGGCCAATTTAGAGTCTCCAATTAACCTAACTGGCGTTTCTTTGGACTGTGGGAGGAAACCGGAGTACCCGGAGAAAACCCACGCAGACACGGGGAGAACATGCAAACTCCACACAGGCACTTAACTGTAGTTTTCAAACTTGGTACCTTCTTGCTGTGAGGCAGTGCTATCCACTGCACCACCATTCCGCCCATGCTCACGGTCAAAACCGAAAAGTGTCCAACTTCAAATCGTTTAACGGGCTGCTGTCATTTTGGATGAATAGAGATACCATAATAGTGTCATGCGTTAGTGATACCTCCATGGCACAATACTTTGTTTTGTCACAATGATTGCTGTTGAAGTAAACATGTCAGTGCAACAGTTTGTTTAAATTTAATATTTGAACCAATAACCAAATATCAAAACATACCATCCCTCTCCCATATGCTGTAACCTATAAAGAGGAGTAGGCCTGTATCTGACTGAGTCAAACTGAGGTGTTTTTTTTTTCTGGGAGGAACCGGGAAAACTAGTGGAATTGACCTGATGTTATCACTGCAGTCAGTTTCTGTGAAACATTGACTCAGAAACACAGCCTCCTGGACAATGGGCTTATTTCTCAGGGCTGACCCTCTGTGGTACATAAAACATGGGCATTACCCTGGGAAAGAGTGACATTTCTGAAAATGCTGCTAAGCCTTCTGAGAAGCTCATTTAACATTCTAGTTATCAGTGCTAAAGTCATTCTATTCAATCATTAGGAATGCTTTTTGTTTACGTAAGTAGGCTACAGTATGTGTTTTTTGTTTCGTACTAAAACACGCCTACATTCAGATCCCCGAAATGAAGGACTGGGCTTTGCTTCCTTATAAGTTAACACTATACCGCCATGCAGTCACTTTGGTGACACACGGCAATGCAATGGTGATACGGTAAAAAAGAGTGTTTGTGTGCGTGTGTGTTGTGCTTGACTGTGGCTCCTCTTATGGGAAGAGGCTGTGGTGTCGTGTATGTCTTCCTGGAATCATAGTGACATCACTGGAGTCATAGTTACTGCTCCAGTGGATGCATATTAATTCACATCTATCTGTTTATTCTCTAAATATAGGCAATTCAGTATTGCTGTATAAAAGTGCTTGATCTTTGTTTGCGTGTCAATTATACCATATTTTTTGTTTTGAATATTAAACAGATAAATATTTTAAAATTGCAACTTTTATGGGGCTACTTGAATTTCTGCATCCTGTTTATTCGAGTATATGCTTAGAAAAGTGAGTGTCAAGTATAACCAGTATTAATTAGCCTAAGGTGTTGGAAAGGTATCTGTATGGAAGGTATGGAAAAGAAGTCACATTTGATGTCACATAATGTTGAATAGGTCACATCGGTTAATTATGTTGCTCTACTATTAACTGAATATAACACTGCCTGTCACTGAATACAGGTGGATTTTAGAGGTAACAGAAATAGATTCTAATCGCATAAGTATGAATATCTTCCCTGACATTACCGAGGAATCCAAATCACGGCATTGTGTAAAACAGAGAATGAAGAAAACCACAATACACTGGAATGTACAGCAACACTTTAATAGCGATAAAATAATCAGTGAACAGAAAGATAAAAAGGTTATTTTCAAGGAAAGGGACACGCGTGACATATCTGGGACGTATTTGCATTTATTAAGATTAGATTGGTTATGTGAAGCATGGAAAATTCCCAGGCACATTTAATTTAAATAATTGTGATGCAGAAGTCTAGCATGTATTTTATTCATGGGCAAGTGATCTAAGTGGGATGGTGTGACATTTCTGGGTCATAACTTTTTTTATTCATATTTTTAAAGACTCCCTCAACACTTTGTGTATTGTTATATCCTCATTTGGATAATGATGCATATGCATGGTATTATATTTCATTACTCAAGCCCTCTCTGTGTGAGTATGTCTTGTACAATAGCCTAAGTTAGTATTATTGATTGATTCAATTTGTGCAAATGGAACTAAGATTTGAAGGATATAATTATGTTCCAAACATTAAATTTGAACATTAAATTCTAAAGTGTATTATGACATTTGCACAATAATTTTTTAGTATCATTGGTTGCTGCGGACACAGCCATCTATGTTTCTGAAATTGAAGACTGAGAACAGTTTCTCATGAAGTACCAGCAATTAAAGCCTGTAGAAATGTGTTGCCATGACACTGTAACGTGCAAGAATATATTCAGCGGTTGCCAAGAGCTTGTGCTGGACATTAACTGTGAGGGTGCGATTCTGTTGGTTGGAAAAGAGAGGTTGACAGCTGTTGTCAGTAACAGGAGAGAGAAGTTGGCTATATCATAGGAAATTAAAGACTCATAATGGCTTTGAAACTCTTGAGAAACTATGCATTGATGACTACGAGGATGTGTAAGTTATTTATTTTGAAACATTACATTTTAAGATTATTTTCCAGTTAATCATTTTGTCAGTTTAATTTTCGGTTTTTACATTTTCATGAGGTATTGCAAAGAGGCTTTACCAAGAGATTTGATGTTTTTGCATATACAGTACGTACTATTTATAGCCCACCAATTAAAGAAAACATTTTGAGGCATAATGCACATGTGACTATGATTGTTTGGAGTCAGGTTAATATTAGAACAATGTTAATATTATGAACATGTTTTTCATGTTTCATGAACGTGTTTTTAAATGTTTAAAGGTTTTATTCCTGAGCTTGTTAGGGTGTGATTTTCATTCTGAAAATTGTGGCGTGTTATGAATTCAACCAATTCAACCTCCTGTCAGTCGGTCCAGTTTGACACGGTCTGGGAGCACACTGCCGATAGGTCAATCTGAAACTCAAACTTCTAGTGCTTCTCAGTCATCTCGTACATGAACGTAATCAAACAGAGACTACTGTTCTTCAATGAAAGCTCAGTGCTGTTTTCAGTTGTGAATAAAAAAAAGTACCTTAGTCTCTAGGTTGCTGAAGTGAAAGTGTTCCGTTAACTGGAACTGAGCACATCCTTTGGTTTAAATAGGAATGCACCATTTTAACCGTTGTGGTCATAGTTTTTTGCCACGTTTGAAGGCCTGAGCATGTGGACATAGCCTTTACAGGGATGGTGAAGAATGTTGACACTTGCGCTGCTGGGTGAGGTTGATACATGTGCCTTTGAGGTAGAGGTTCCAGCCTTTCTTTTGAAGGCTCCTTGTAGAAGTGCTGTCTTGGTTGGGTAAGCAACGAAGCTCACTGCTTCCTGAAATAACGCCTTTAAGGGACACAGGGGTGTTGAGTCACAGGCCACATGCACAATTCAGCAGCAGCCCCAGGGGGTGTCAAAGCCCCTGGTGGTAATTTTGGAGGTGTTGACTTGAACGTTTGGTGGCACTTGGGAGAGCAGCATGGGTTGCTTTGAGTAGGTGGGAGGGGTTTAAATAATACTTTAGGGAAATTGGATGGGGGATATGTAATAGCTTCGGGTTATCGTGACGGGACTGTGGAGCACCCACTCTGCACTGTCGGGTCCTGTGGGGTATTGGGGGAACTGTGGGGCCCATTGGTCATTGTGGGGATCCTGCGGGGGCACTGTGCTAAACTATAAGGGACTGTTGGGTTCTGTGGGGGCACTGTGGAAATATCTAGGGCACTTTGTGGTACTTTGGGGGCACTGTGGTAAACTGTAAGGCATTGTGGGGTCCTGTGGACACTGTGATAAACTATAGGGCACTTTGGGGTCCTGTGGACACTGTGGTAAACTATAAGGCTATTTGGGGTACTGTGGGGGCACTGTGGTAAACTCTAAGGCAGTTTGGGGTTCTGTGGGGGCACTGTGGTAAACTATAAGGCAGTTTGGGGTTCTGTGGGGGCACTGTGGTAAACTCTAAGGCAGTTTGGTGTCTTGTGGGTGCACTGTGGTAAACTCTAAGGCAGTTTGGGGTCCTGTGGGTGCACTGTGGTAAACTATAAGGCTATTTGGGGTCCTGTGGGGGCACTGTGGTAAACTATAAGGCAGTTTGGGGTCATGTGAGGGTACTGTGGTAAACTATAAGGCTATTTGGGGTCCTGTGGGGGCACTGTGGTAAACTTTTAGGCACTGTGGTAAACTGTAACGCCTTGTGCACACTAGTGCATGCTGTGTACATCATGTAACGCAGCCAACGGGGCTGGCAGTGCCGAACAAAATAGCGTAGCAGGGCGCATACACACTCAGAAATGGAGGACAGCCAGCCACACATGTAATGTTAGCTAGCTAGCTAACTATAGCCAGCTAGTTAACGTTATATACATCAATCATACATGTGACACATTGTTGGTCAAAATTGTTATAGGTAACGTTAGCTTGCTAGCTATTATTTAATTACACACCCATGTGCTAAAGCTAGGGGTGGGACAATGCACCGATCTGAATGTGTAAATACAACTGCATCGATCTGTAAGATTTTAATTGATAAGCATCGATTAATATCGCATTGTAAATGAATGTGCACGTGTATTTATTTATTCAAAAAAAATATTAATTTCATTATTTAAAAAATATATTTCTGAGACACAACTATTTTTAAAACTGTTTTGACTAGCTTTAATCCATGTTTCTGCTCCAACCCCCACGTAAGCGTGAGTTGAAAGCAGCGACAGGCGGGAATCAAGCGGCAATGAGACGGACAGATCTGAGCGAAATGGCTAGCTGCTCGAGTGCGACAAAAGAGACAGAAATTGACAGAGATGTTCCGAACAGAAAATCAGTGGTATGAAAGCATTTTGGGTTTAGAAAGAATGAGGGTGTACTTGACAAAACCGCTGCAATATGCAAGATATGCCAAGTTGAAATCAGATACACAGGCAACACCACAAACATGATAAACAATTTGAGCCGACGACACACCATTGACGTGAAGGACAGCAAGCGGGTTAGCAAGTTAAACTCGGGAGTCAAGATTTTCCTGGAGAAATGGCCAAACAGTTCTTTTATTTGTTTTTATTTGTTTTTATACACATACCGTGTCCAGACAGTTAATTGCAAAGTGCTTTCTGATATTTTAATTTAAACCATTTTCTATTCAAAATCAAGTAGACGTTAGAGACAAAAAACAAAAATAGTAAGACTATTTCCAATGTCTTACGTTCAATTAATTATTACTACCTTAACTGTCCGATTCCAAACCCCCCCCCCCCCCCCTTCCCCTACATATCACACAGACAAAGACTAAAATAAATAAAATTAAATAATTTAAAAAACAGTTCTAAACGGGCAAAAGAGGTGACATCTGCTATAGCCACGTTCATCTGCAAAGACCTTAGACCATACAGTGCGGTAGAAGAAGAGGGATTTAGTCACTTAATGAATGTCGTGGAACCTAGATACACCATACAGAAAACATTTTAGTGAATAAAGGAAAGGTATTAGGGTACCATGTCTGACACTGTTTGAAAAACAATAACCTCAATAGGGCAACTTTAGAAAATACACTGTTAGTCATGTTTATTGCTGCAGACAGCTGCAAAATGTATGGCATGCCTTAACAATAACCATAATTCTGTGAACTTGGCGTAAGGTTCTAATTGAATATTTAATTACTGCTGACTGTATCGGTATCAAATCACATTCGCATACCTATTACATTTTTTAAAAGTATCAAAATTAATCGAACCGAATTGTATCAAATCGAATCGTGCTCAAATGTAAGATGTTATGATGCATCGAACCTTTGCCTAAAGAATCGTAACCAAATCGAATCTTTATAGGATTGAATCGTCCCACCCCTAGCTAAAGCTAACAACTTCCGGTTATTCGACACACGACAAAAAGACGCAAAAGTTGAAAATTTCCAACTCATTGCCGGATTTTGGCGGACATCAACGGAACGCAGAGGCAGTCGAATACGTTGCCGCATCATCTCATTGAAATGAATGACTTCCGCCGGAACGCGTCGCACTAGTGTGCACAAGGCTTAAGGCAGTTTTGGGTTCTGTGGGGGCACTGTGGTAAACTGTAAGGCACTGTGGGTTTCTGAGGAGTGCTGTGGGTCACTGTGGTGTACTGTGTGGTAATATGTGTTAATATTAGAGACTGCTACACTAGGGAGTGATCGTGACAGAAATGCAGAGCACATTGGGAATATTAAGCAAGGTTTGTTTCAAGCCATATGGTAGCTGGCAGTGGCATATCAAAATGTTGGCAAGTTATAGGGGAAGTATAGAACTCTCTAGTGTTACCTGAAAGTATTTTGTATTTTTTTAAGTTTAATGCTTCACAGCATGTCCCATTTGGACCCAATGAGGAACTGGAAATGATTTAAAGCTTGTGTTGGAGAGTGCAGATTTAGTTTCTGTTGGCACAGGGTCAGCGTGTGGAATCCTTCATGTTTTTTTGTTCATTCCATGGGAAAGGTGTAGATCCCTCTATTGCTATGCTGCAGTATTTGCAAAGCTCGTGGATCAGAATAAATTGTGCCACTATCCAGCTAGGTTTGGTGGCAAAGGTCAATAAAAAGTAGTATTAAGGCCTTGCTGCAGTCATCACCATGATAAATTTAAAATGCCATGAAAAAACATGATCGCGGTATGGTAGCAACCACCGGCTCCACCAATCCTGACCTCTCAGTACCAGTAAATGGTCCCAGCATGCACCGCCACTCATCGTGGCACACAGCATGCGGTCTGAAGAATCTGGGCTTTGAATCAGTCTCCAAGGGAACAAGGCCCTTAAGGGCAGGCAGTGTTTTTATTTCTTCCGAGGAAGGATTAATTAGTGGCCTTTCCGTTATCATGGCAAGTGATTACATAATGGGCAGTATAGCAAAAACAACATAGCTCTTTCTTACAGGCTGGAGTAACACTTGGAGTGTCCAGCCAGGCTCTCCTTGTAAAATATTTCTGTGCTTTAAATGGCAGATAATTTCTCATTTACTTCTAAAACCAGCTAGGTATCTGTGTCAAAAGAAATTGCAAGGTCTGTCCGGTCTATTTGGTACGTCTAAGATGAAAAGAGTTTTGATATTGTATGGGCCACTGCAGACTTAACAAGGGACGTCGGAGGAAATTTCCAGAAAGAAGAACTCTTTGCCCTGTCCCTCGGGTCTGACCACCTCTCGTGACTATCTGGTTTCAAGGGTAAATGTCCTTGCTTGACCTACTGCTACTGCTGCTGCTGCTGCTGTTGTCGTCGTTGTTGTTGTTGTTTTGGTGGTGGTTCATGTCCAGTTGCATCATTCTCTTAGGCGCACCTTGCTGGCTGGTGGGCGGTGCCTTTCTCTCATTTGAGTGACCACCAGCCCCGATGATCATAGTGTGCTCCTCTCTCTTTTCCAGTCTGGACAGAGGGCCTGCCTCTGACTATCCCAAGATCCTCCCCTCTCCATTGGATCCGGCGGGGGGGGGGGGGCTGTTGTGCAAGGGGGATGAATCATCAAAGTCCTACAGGTAATAAACTTCCTGTATTTCAAAGGTGCTCGCCGAGATTACCACTATAGTCCTGCCAGGGACATTGTGAACTCTCTCTCTCTCTGTCTCTCTCTTGCACTCTCGCACTCTCTCTTTCGCTCTTTCTCTTGCTCTCTCACACACAGACTTTGTCATTGTGGGTGCGTAAAGCTTAATGTTTAGTATAAGCTACATAGATATTTGCTGGTAACCATTAGTGTGAAGTGGCCTGGTTAAATGAAGCTGAACTATAGGCAAAATACACAGTTTGAAACACAATGACTCATGTTCTAGTTTCATTCATCAGAAGAGTGGGGAGGGAGAGAGCGAGTGACAGAGTAAGAGAGAGAAAGGGTAAAAAGGAACAAGCATCCGTGAGTACTGCTCCACAGACTGAGCATGCGCCACCACATTGTCATTTCCTTCTCTCGTTTTCTGCACCTGTTCTCGAACTCACCGCGTTAACGCAGCTGGGTCGGCCGGGTTATGGAGCACAGCGACGGGTAAGTATGTTCCACTGTGTGGGGTTTTTAAACTGTTTTACTGATAGAACTGGCTAAAATGTACATGTTTGCACTGTTATCACATTTTTAAACCAGTGTTGATTCACACGTTTTGACAGTCAGTGGTAGAGTTCGAGTCATCGAGTATCTATGTTGTGCAAGAGCCTCTGTTGCACTTTGCTGATGTGATAAATCCAATACACTATCTTTATGTAAGATATATAATAAATGTATATATTGTTTATGTTACATTTAGCCAGGAAATATATACTCCATTGTATGTGCTTGTGTGTGTGTATCAGGCTTCTTCTGGAATATGTATCTTTTCCCAAGAAACGGACTCTGGACTTCACTCTGATGTTATGGTTGTGGAGTCACAGCCGCTTTAACAGAAGCTCTAACAGCCCTGTGTATCAACAACAACCACGTAGCTGTAGCAATGTAACAATGTCCGTGACCACAGAATAGTCAAAGATTGATGACTGATGGGTTGTAAAGGAGCAGCAAAGTCAACTTGACCATACCTCTATACAGCTCAATGTACCGCAAGCCAAAAAGCATTAAAATGCAGTACCATATTAGTATGTTAACATGAATTTTATAAGCATAGAAGCACCGAGGCCCAAAAAGCTATGGGAGAGCAGGGAGCGTTTTCTACACGTGGGACTTCCTCTGGTGGCCTGGCTCAGTTCTGAAATGAGTGATCCGCGATTGGGCGGATGATGTGTCAGTAACAGACGGTCTCGTGGGGTTTGAGAACGGCCTGGCCCCGTGCCAGCCTTACTGGGATTTCATGTTCTGATGAGCACGATCGCTGCCTGCAGCCGGGTTGTTGAGGCATGGTTTTTAGGGCCTGTTTACCACTACGCTGACACTGTGGCACGGGTTTTCTGAATGCAGCGGTGACCGTAGTGAGACTACTAGGTGACTGGAATTTCCTTTTATAACTATCATTATCAGTGTTATAATTATCATTTATAATCCCTGCGGTGTCCCTTATCCATTATGACTCACTCACATTTACATATTATTCATTTCTGCAGTAGTGAACTCAGGCTAAGAACTTTTCACAGCAACAGCAGTCACCCACCTTTGAATTCAACTTTTACGTTTACAAAAACCTCGACCGTAAAATACAATGTAAAAATACAAACGTGCGGGTATATAGTAGCAGTAAGCCAGAAAAAGATATCCAGGCAATGTGTCTTCTTCAGGGGTCCAATACAGTCTGGTTCAAGGGCTTGAGGAGACTGCACTGGCAGCTGGCCGTCAGGAGGAACAGCGCTCTGAAGTGCTCTGGCTCCCAGGCAGAGAGATGCGATGGGCTGAGTTATCACTGTGGAAAGAGTGCTTGGTTAAGGGTAAGTTTGGCCTGGGTTGAGCAGTCAGTGGTGCTTGGTGCCATGGCAACAATTGCAATATTGTAAGGATACTTATCAGTGTGGTTTGGAGGATGGCAGCAGCTGTGGTGTCCTCTCTCTCTCTCTCTCGCTCTCTCTCTTGCTCTCTCGCTATCTCTATTCCTCTCTATTGCTCTTTCTGTCCATCTCTGTTTCAGCAACTGCTGTTGTCTTTGAGAATCACAGATAGAGAGAAACTCACAGAGATACATAGAGAGAGAGGGAGAATAGGCGAGAATGGAAGAACAGAGAGAGGGAAAGAGAGAGAGGACCTGGGGCTGTGTACAGGCAATGATTGAACATGATGCCAAAGCCACATTCTTTGGCTGAAGATGCAGCTGTTGGTAAAACACTACTCAGGAACATCGTGTACGGTACTTTGGATCTCAGCACACATTTAAAGAATTAACAAGGATGCGAGGTTGTGATTGAGTTGCAGCAGAAACATTACGGAAATATTGAGAGTTAGGTAAAGCAATCTCTTCCGGGCCAACATATCTCCTGGCTCTGGTCCAAGGAAATAGACAAGATAAACACAGAGAGTGGAACAACACCATCTTTGTGTACTGTGCCAGCGCCCGGGCAAAGGTATCTCTCCCGAAAGCCTGCACACAGCCCAGCCTTCAGTCCACACCCATCACTGCTATGCTGTCTGTCCACAAACCAGATGAAATGGACCTGTAATAACTCTATGTATGTTTTTTGGTGTTGGTGGTCAAGGGGGAAATGGTTAGTAATTTAACTTTTGAATCCATAGTTTATTAACATTATTGTTGAGTCATGGGACAATTTTGCTGTACAGGTTACTACACATCATGTCAGAAGCAGAGAATGGGTCATTGAATTTTTTTAATTTATTTTTTTTAGCATTTTTTCTTTTTCATTCAGAAGACACACAGTGACACACAGTTCACATTCAACATTTTTTTTATTTTAAATTTGTGCAGATTGGTCCACAAACGAAAGAACAAAAGGGGCAAAAATTGTTTTTCCAAAACTTAAAAATGGCAGAAAGCCCATCCAGATAGACGTCAGTGGTTCAATCTTTAGAGCTTATTCAAGACATTATGTGCACCACATTTTGTGGAAATCGGACTTATGGGGCGCGTCCTAATATTCGAAAAATGCACCATCCTTTCCACCACTACCACTTCCTGGATTAAAGGAGTTGGGGAGTGAGGTATATTGGGATGCACCCATTGTGTGGAAGTTATTTTCTTTTAAAGGTCATCTTTACTTGTATCGCCACCTAGAGGCTGATTAGGGTTATATTGAATTGGCAACTAATGGTTGACTTACGTGACCAGACTGCCAAAGCTTATGTCTCTATCATTTACCATCTCATGGAAATTGTGATCAGACATTTTTGCCATTCATCCTGTATGGAAATTTGTCGCCAAATAATGTTAAATATCTCAGAAACCATTCGGAATTTCAGAAAGTTGTATACAAGAATCGATCGGGACCATGCAGACAGTTGAGAGTTGGTTTGGTTGCAACTAGCTTGAAAGATGTCCAACGAGATAGCGGAGAAATTTTGAGAATATTAAGTTAACTGCCTGATAACAATTGTGTGTTGTTTCGCAACCACACTAATATGCAATGCCAAATTAAAAGTTTTTTTAATTTTTTTTATTATTATTTCGTATGATTTACAAATTTTCCATTTGGTCCAAAAGGAAGACAACAGCAACCTGTCTTTTTTCCCACCAAGGGGAGCCCCCTCCAAGCCCTAACCAAACCCAGCCCTGTTAGCTTCAACCTTCAGGCTTGTACGTCTGCTAGCAGAACGGGTCACACCGGAAGCTCACGTTTACTGCCAAGGGCAACAGAAAATGCAGAGATCTCCTTTGACGGAAGTTCCGAAATGTTTCCTTATGGAGAAATGGTCTGAGGTGTGAAGCAGGTACATTTATGTTTCCTGTCCCACTCATTGCATGATGCACTGACTGAAGGCCGATGTCTGTGTGCATCCATGTGCCCTGTTGTGCTGGGGATTAACAGGTGCCCCTCACCCCCTTGGGGCTGCCTTTAATGAGATTAATGAGGGAGCCATAGGAGCTGCAGTAAATGCCTTTCTTGGGGGGGGGGGCACTTTGGGGAGATCATTCAAACATGCAGCCACTACTCAGGATTGGTGTGTCTGCTCACCCAGGAGCATTCTGGGGGAAGGAAGAATGCAGGTTTGAAATGGATGTGACCTCAGTAAAGGATTCTTTTTTTCTGATTTTTAAAAATGCAACAAGGCTGAACTCTGTTGGTCCTCAAAATGCTCTAATGAGAAGCACAAATGGTCCAGCCTAGAAAAGGATTTTACCACTAATCTGTGAGTCTGAGATGTCAGTATATCTTTCATTCATTGTCATATTTCAAAGGGTATTATATTAAGTACGTATATAATTATGAGTTGGAATTACAGGTTGTATATGCCATAAACTTTATATTGAGACTTGGAGATTATTTTGGCCAAAGCGTGGATCTGTGTGTGTGTGCGCGCGTGTGCATGTGTGTGTGTGTGTGTGTGTGTGTGTCTGTGGGTATGTGGTTAAATAGTTGAGGTTCTTGGGCACACTCATTGGCCAACAGCATACTTCCCTGTTACTCTCAAACCATGGGAAATTCCCTCATTTTTTGCAGATAACTCATAACTTCAGTGGAAGAGTCAAATTAAAATAGAAGCATCTCTTCCTGTTACTTTAAGGATGCAAGAGCTGGCTTGCTATAGACTGGAATTAATCAGTGTCTTTCTCCAGCAGAAATGTAAGCCTAATTATTTGTACAGTAGAAACTGCTGTGCATTGAGAATGTTACACTGACTTGTTTAACAGCTTTTAAAAAAATAAATAAAAAATCTTATTTGTTTCTCCCCAATTTGGAAATGTCATTGAGCCTCTGGAGTCACAACTGTGCCACCTGCACCTACTCATAAGGGGCTGAGTTGCATACACTGCACTGGCCTATGAAACCATGACTGTCCACATGGTACTACAGGATAGCTAGCACTGAACAGAAACAGAAGAGAAGTGTAACTCACTGACAACAGTTGATAAATAGGGGAGTATCAGATGTATTATTGGTAGGACCTTTTACAGTGGTAATCATAAATTCTGGTCAACTTAAAACCACAGATGGTTTAAGTCCCTGAGAAGAACAAGTTCAGTCATGTCCCACTGCTATGGACTCCTGATTATTACGCTAATATAGTGATGTTTCCTCTCGGCATGGGGTCCAGCCTGCTATTGTGATGATGTCACAGGTGAGTCACTCGAAAACCCCCTAGTACTGATAAGGGAGAGTACATGTTGTAATCAATTCCCACTGACCTCCATTAAGAAATCAATGAATAAATATATCTTCTAGTATATTATTGATCCAGGATTCTGATGTATCTCCTGAAAGGATATTTTCAGGAAATGGTTCAATATGTTGCCTCTCTCTTTCCTGTGGGCTTCGAAGTAAACATAGTTCAGGGAAACAGTTTGAATCGTGCATTGGGTCATTTATTTTATGGCGCGACAGTTTGCCGTGTTTACGAAAAGCTTATGGATCTATCCATTTAATTACTATCATTGCGGTAGATGTGCCTATTTTTGTCTTATACAATCAAAGCCAAGCGACATGGCATACATTTGGAAATTGCATGGCAAAGTAAGATTTGTATGGAGAGCAGTTTGATCGGCGCTGCCAGCAACATGCATCTTTGTGCGTTTCCGGAAGGTCCCGCATGATACGTGATCTAGAGAAGCTGTTGGAGAAAGAGATCTGTGCTCATGTCGTCAACGAGCTTGATGAGACCGAGTAAATGTTCATCATTCGCGAGTCTCTTCCATTCAGTGTTGACCATAAATCTATGAGCTGTGGTAAATGTAATCTAGAGCCAGGCCCAGGGGAACAGACGTTTGTGCCTGAGGGTTTGCTCTATCACAGTACAAACTTCCTCCACAGGAGCCCTGGAGGATATTGACTGCCTGTCACCAAGGACGATTCTGATGGATGGGAGGAATTCTCAGAGGGGGTTTGCATGTCTTCCTCCACTTCTGGGTTTGCTCTCAGGTGACTGCAGAGCCATGGAAGCCTTAGGCCTAAGGCCGCTCTCTTTGTCTTTGTACGTCATTCTGAATATCAATGCAGAGCGAAGCTTCCTTTTTATCTCCTAGGTGCTGATAAGTATATTGGTTTCTGAATCAGCACTCTGCAGGTTCAGGAGAATGTGCGGTAGCGCTGCCAGGCGCGTGGTTTATGTAAAATGTAAAGTCATCTGCTATTTCGTAAGGTCATAGGTGAAGGGTTTTTAAGCACCTCTTTCCCTGAGAAGGTAAACATGTAGACATTGGCACTGAGAAACTATTTGGTAAAATGCTTTCAGGTATTCATGTAGGTCCAATTGAGGTTTCCCCTATATGGCTTTCTGTCTGTGGAATTCTCTAAATGACAGCTGTACCACGTTTCAAAGAAAATTGAGAAAATACCAACTCACCAATAGTTAGTGCTAGAATCGTTATGAGTCAAAGGTAAAGTGGTGTCTCTGGGGGGCTGTGACAGTGGGACACAGAGGCATGTGCTTGTCTCCTAGGGTTCAGAAATGTGTCACACTTGACATTTTCTCTTGGCAGCAAGAAAACCCTCTTGGTCCTGTGCCCTGGTGTTTGTCTCTGGAACTTGAGGAATGTGTGTGGGTGGATGAACTTTGACATGATGGTACCTGTTGTAAAATGAGGACCAGGTGCTAATGGAATCCTTGTCTTTAGCCCAAAACCACACCTGAACGATTAACTATGCAAATGCTATAATTCATCTGCTGCAGAGAAAACAAAATCAGGGTTGAGCTGTTATTGAGTGCTGTATATTTTGTAGAGACAGATGAGCTGTATTGGAGAGGTCCGTATCTACTGTAGAGACAGAGATGAGCTGTTTTGGAGAGGTCCGTATCTACCGTAGAGACAGATATGAGGAGACATCTGCTTCTTCTGCACATGAGCTGTATTCAGAGAAAATAAGGATTTGACTGCAATCCATGACATCACTGGGTAATATCTCCATGTACTTCTGACTTGAGGTTCTGATTGGTGCACTTGCGCTTTAATTCTTTGGAGGGAATAACGTACTCTTACGGAACATTCTGAAGAGCACTGAAGGCTTTGTTCCAGAAGAAGGTGTCATCTAGCGCTTGCTTCTTTGCAGTTGTTTTAAAAACATTTTAAAAAAACAAGTGAAACCTTCTGTTTTCAGCTCATTCATTTGATATTCAGTGCATTCTCTCATAAGACAATAATAATAATCACTGTATCTGAATTAAGACCGAAAATGTTTTGGGGCTGCGCAATGAATTTGCGCTCTTTTTATCTCTTAAACAACACTGTAGAGTTGGCGACTGTTGAGGATGATGATGGCGATGGAATGGAATCCAGAGGAACCCAAAGCCAATGCTGACTAATTTCCCCACTCCCCCCCCCCCCCCCACACACACCCACAGTGGCTGGTATATAACACACTTGTCTGTGGTGAAGCACTCCCTTTTCTACCCTTCACAGTGAATGTCAGAGCCCGGTGCCAGAGCACCAGCCTTCACTCTTCTGGACACTCGGACTGTAGTTCCCAGGTCAGCCGTGAGGCGCATCACTATTCCCAGATCAGCCATGGGGCAGACCACTGTTCCCAGATCTGCTGTGAGTCTTTCTGTTGTGGAGAGGGAGTCCACCTCTCTTACCTCATCCTTTCCCAAGACAGGGAGCCCTTCTCTGTTCTGTACAGCAGACTGTGCCTCCTTGCCAGGGATCTGAGAGATCTGTTTCTGTGCTCCCAGGATGTTTATCCAAGGACCTGAGTGCAGTTGGGTGGTCTTTTCATTGGATCGAGAACATGTTTCGCTGGGTGAGTTCATAGTCTTTTGTATTTTTTTCCTTCTATGTCTCTCGCTGTAGTTTTGGGTGCAGGTGTGAACACGTGAGCCCACAGGCGCGTTCGAATGAAGCCCTCGTCAAAAATGTGAGCGTGACTGCTGCAGTGTGCGTGACGGCATGTTAGCGAAGTCTATGGGGGCGCATGTGGGGAGCTGGAGGTCGCTGCGTTCGTAACTGTCGCGAGGGGTCACACATGCGAGCCGTGGTCATTCCAGAATGAGGGCGCGGCCCCGTCCTCTGTCTTTTCTCGGGCGTGGAAGCCCGAGACGTGGGAGCACAACACCGTCTGTTCGGTCCGGGGACTTGTGGAATGGTTTGCGTGATTTTGGACTTGCAGAGTGGAACTGGGTGAGAGGTCACAGAGAGACAGAACGATGAGGGAGGGAGGGAGGGAGGGAGGAAAGGGAGGTGACAGGTGACTTCTGTGGAGGGAAAAGTCTGGGGCAAGTGGAGGCAGCGGCGGTGCCGCCGAGCGGAGCAGATCAAGAGAAGAGCGGGATCGACTCACCGTGCGGTCAGCTGACTCAGAGTAGAGGAACGAAGAATTGGCCTGGGGGAGTGAGGGGGGGGACACAATATGTGACCAGTCTCCGGCTGTCTGTCTTCTTGTTTCACGCCACAGAAATGTAATCCTCGTGCTGGATTCCTGGCCCATGAATCACTTCCACAGGGCACCAAGCACTTGTTGTGTTCCCCCCCCCACCATACATATCCACTTACCCTATCCTGTGATGTGAAGGATGAGTAACTTTGCGGTCCTCTGGTAATGCCCCCCTCAGATCTGTTCCAGTGGTTCTGTCCACCAGAACATCACTGACCCGTGTGGTCACAACACCTGAGGAGCCTCCTGGGTGTAACTGAGACAGAAATTCTTGTTTTGATTGGACGATAGTGTGGAATAGGTAATTGCTGGAGGTGAGAGCAGCTGGTGCAGATAAGGTAGTTCTGAATTTACTGCTGTTCTCCTGAAGACCATCTTCTTTAGCAATCACTCCTTTGAATTTTATTTGTTGTCATTAAATATTGCTGGCTTGTTGGCCATCACACGTTTAGGACACAGGTTCTATGTTCCGGTCTGCCTGTCACCTGTTAGTGGACTTACAATAACGTCAGGTCAAATTACCTCAGGGCCCTGTTGTAAATACGCATTTCCTGCTTGGCATTTTTGGATGCACGTATCATTGTTGTGAGTCACAGTACATTCAATTTGAAAAAGCTGTTCATTCAAATACAAAAATAATATTTTAAATTATTGGAACTAGCATGAATTTGAACAGAAAGTGAGTTGGTAACTGTGTGCAGCCTGTATGTGTGCTCATGCAGTCATACTTGTGAACTGGCAAATTGACTGAATCAATTGCACAATCTGTGTGAAGAGTATGGCATGTTGTCTCAAAAAAAAAAGAATTAAAATGTGCACATGCACGTGGTGTGGTTAAAATATTTGTGTGTGAGAGATGTTTATTCAGGCAGCGTCTTGCTAGCTGTCATGGTGCCACCGTGTGGTGGGTAGTGTGAACTGCAGTGGTGAGTCACACAAGGAGGGACACAGGGAGAACTGAGCCAGAGGCTGTCTTTTGAGTCACTAGGCAGGAATGAGTGACTTAGATGGGTCTCGCGGAGTGGAGTAGTGCATATCTTCTGCGTGAGGGCTTAACGCCTGCTGGACTGATTGCGCACCATGCCGAGCTGGGAGCGAGGAGGCTGGACCCTCACACTGAGAGGAGATGCTCTGGTTTCAGTTCACTGGGCTTTACCACAGATTTGGAAACTTGAAACTTTGGGGATTTTTCCTCTCAAGACCTGGCAGATTGATCTGGTCAAATACTCAAAGAATCACCAACTCAGAGATCAAAGAATCACCAACTCAGAGAGTCACTGAACACACAGTTGAGTGGGCGAATGCTTCTCTAAGGATTACCGCTGCTTTATCAGGAGATGGACAGGTGCGGACATGTGTGAGTTTCAACAGGAAGTGTGCTGGTAGATTTTGAGGGCGTGTGTGCGTGTGTGTGTGGATATCTGTGTGAGTCTGCAGTATTTAGAGATTTGTAGAGATTCTGGAGATATGTTTCTCGGTGGTTTAAACAATTATTGTGGGTTGGTTGTTTTCTTGTGGGGGTTGGTGTTGATTTAAAAAAAACCAGACAGAATTAAGCTGTGCATAACTGCGCCTGTGTGTGTGTTTGTGTGTTCATGTACTGTATATTATATATGTGTGTGTCATAGGGAATGTGTATGTTGTATGTGTATGTCATTTATGTAAACGTATGATTAATTTAACCACTTCTCCCACTCACCCCCCCCCCCCCCCCCCCCCTCATTAAGGTCTCGTATGCCAAGGCTGAGCCCCATAGAAGAAAGGCAGGAAAACCAAAGGTCCCATTTTCACATGGTCTACAGTGTTGCAATGCAATGAAGCGTCATTAGGCATAGTGCCTGAGGATTGAACATTCCGCCCACAGGTGCTTGTATTGTGGTTTACATTGAAGGTGCGTGCCAGTGTAAACCTGAGCGAATGAGAACGTTATTGCACGAGTCACTCATTCGTGACTGCGCTTTGAACAAGCGCACAATGGAGAAAGGATCCCGGGCACAGACGTCTTTGTTTGCCAAATGTCCACTCGCGAGCGGTCACCGCGCCTTGAACTTTGACCACTGCTCTCCCATCGTCAGCCCTTCTGATTTAGCTTTGAGGTAGCTGAGGGCTGACCTTGTCATGATGTCGTTTTTCAGGGACGCACCCACCCACCCTCTCTCGCACACACACACACACATACACACACACACACACACACACACACACACACACACCACATACACACTATCGGTAATCAGCTCTGGACAACCGTTTCGGGCTCGCTTGCTAGGGCCGCGCTTGACTCATCTCCGTTTACATTGTTCCAGGACACCGCCTACCAGCTAGCTTCTCCGCATCGCTGTTTATGAAAAGGGCTGGCTGAGGCTAATGCGTCAGAGAGGGAGAGTGCAAGCATGTGCGAGCGCGTGTTTGCGTGCGTTGACGTCATGCTGTTTCCTGTGAACATGTGCGGGTGCAGAAATAGTGCTGCTCCAGTCCAGTTACAGGGCATGTCATGCTGTACATAAAGCAGGTCTCTTTCTCTTCAGGTCGATAAAGAATCGCATGCTACCCTGTTCTCATGAGGAAAAGACTGCTATGTGAACAATACTACAGTACCTATCACTAGTATGCTATAGGTGTGTCTCACACAGTTGGTGTCGTACTGTACTGTGTCTTTTCTACATGGGGCCTGTCTTCCATGTGTTTTTCATTTTTCATCCGGTTTTTCAAACGGTTTTGATTTGATTACAGTATGTTCCCTATGTTCACAATTGTGTTTAATGTTTGCCTCTCATGTCTTTGTCTTTCTCTCACCCTCTTATTTTCCCAATTCATTTTCAGACAGTGTTAGGAGAGCACACCTGGACTCTGTCCTACTTTGAGCGTGCATATATAGCTCCAGCAGCACTTCCTGCAGTCCTCATTCTGTCACTCCACCCCTGTCTGCGCAGTCACCCTGCGCAGCTCCTGCCAAACTGAGGGTGGGGAGGGCAGGGTGGAGAAGTTCAGCCTCATTAGTGCCTGTCCTGTGTGTGTGTGCGTGTGTGTGTGTTTCAGCCTCATTAGTGCCTGTCCTGTGTGTGTGTGTGTGTGTGTTTCTGTTATCAGACCATCATCTTGCTTCCTGTGTCCTGAGAAGCTGTACAACAGGGTCATCCAGGCTTGAGTAGCAGGTAAATTCCCTCTCCTCCGGTGTTTCACTCTGCCTCTGTGTGCTGATTTACATGTCTCCAGTGGTGCCTGTGGTCATAGTTACAAGTGTTTGGAGTGGTGGGTTCCTTTCTCTTGAAGAGTGACAAGTAGCTGAAGAGATTGTCTCTAAACCCCCCTTTCCCTCTGTAGAGCTGAAACTAGGCTAATGCAAGCAGTAGTTAAAGTTAGCTGACCCAGTAAAAGGCAATATCGTTTCCTTTGCATTACAGGTCTCCCAAACCAAAGTTCATTGATGGTAATTAATTAGCGGTAGCTGGGGTTGTTGAGTTGTTTGTCCAAGCCAGTATCACATAGCATGCAATTTCTGGATGGTTACATGGGTTGATTCATAATGATGCTGTTTCGGGATTTCTACCCTGGTATGTTAGAAATAACCAAGTAAAAGGCCAACAGAAAAGGGTAGTGTGGAAGACTCCACTAACTAAAATATAATATGACTATTTTTTTTAAGCTGTGAAAATTGTTCTTTAGTGTGGAAGGTATCTTACCCCAAGGTATCGGAGCTGGCATCTGCCAAGGTTGAGACAAATGTCTGTGTGTATTTATTTGTATATGTGTGTCTATGTATTCGTGTCTATGTGTGTGTGTGTGTACATATATGTATTTATGTGTGTATTTATTAATGTGTGTATGTGTGTACTTGTGTGTGTCTGTGTGTGTGTGTGTGTGTGTGTGCGCGAGACAGAGAGAGAACGGCGCCAATTTGAGGCAGCATAGGAGCACACCCATTTTTTAAATGGGTGTGTACTTCTTTCTGTGTTCTCTTGTGTTTTGGAAGCTGAACAGGACACACCTCTATCTGAAGGCGAGAAACATAGTGAGGTGCCCCTTCTCCCAGAATGCCAATGTCTGCGTAACTACACAAAAGCGAGGGGGTGGGGTGGAGGAGGCTGTGCCCTGCATGGAAAATCTCCTCGCCTCTGAGAGTTTGACCCCTCTACTCCGGCGAACAACCATGGCGGAAAGTTGGCAAACCGGGTGCAGCGGATGCAGGAGTTCAAGGTACGTCAGCGGGGAGGTAGCCGGGTCTGGCCGAGATTTGAACGTTTTTACCCATCTGCGCACTCCGTAAGGGTTGGTACGTCTTCCAGTCATGTGTGTTTGTGTGTGGGTCCATGTGCACGTGTGAGTGCGCAAGCGTGTGTTTATGTGAAGGTACGTCAGAGAGAGGTAACTGGATCCGGCCAGCACACACCCCTCCCTGTTTACGCTTCAGGAGAGAAACTCTGCCACGTCTCAGTCCTTTGTTGCTGTGGCATGAGAAAAGAAAGGAAGAGGAAGAGAGGGAGAATAAGCGAGAGAAAGGGAGGGAGAAACATTCTAATAAAAACAGGTATGCAGTCAATACAAGTTTCAAGCGCTCTTTGTACGCCTTTTTGCTGTGCTGTTGTCAAAGCCTAGTAAAGATTATTGGCGTTTAGGACAACGCCCCTTCCTTTTTTTCCAGGGAGCCAATAGCTATGGCTGTTTGCCTTTACATCTCCCAGCACAGTGCTGCCAGCAGGCATCAATGTTGTAGTCATGCAGAACCTTCTCTGGGAGAGGCGGTTGTCGCACATGTACAAATATCATGTGACACTGATCTCTCGGACCACACTTCAGGACCCAGTTCATTCATAAATCACGACAATCCCACTGGACAGTCATTCTGTTTTGTGGGTCGTGTTGACCAGCTATGATAGGAATGTGAACAATTGACATAACTGCGCATTCCCAAGCTGACTGTAAGGCGCTCAGACTGCTCTTGCTTCCGAACACCGCTGAAACCTACGGCAGCCAGGAGAGCTGTTTGTCCCAACACCAGAGCGCGAATGCCTAAAATCGCTGGCGACGGCCACGTCTTGACAGAGAGGAATGTGTTCAGAGTGGGCGTTAAGTGGGCGGCTTTGGCGCGTCACATGACTGCATGATGGATGCATTTACCACGCTGGGGGATCTGTGTTCAGAGTTGAGACCATGCTGCCTTGTGAAGGACTCCCTCTGGAGGATAACAGTCAGTGTCGTCAGTTGCCAGCGCTCCTGTTTGCTGGGACTCGCGTCATTGGGACTGTTTGATTGGGTACAATTACACAGGTCAACAGTTGGTGCAGTTTCTATGCTGCCACAAGCAACGGGAGAGTGAAGCTTCTGGAATCCAACTGTGATTCAATTTGAAGTCAGATTTGTTTCTATTATTAAGCATGCCCTATTTCTTTTTATCCCTGTAAGATACGTTTTCTTTTGAGAAAACCTATTATAGATTAGTAATGGGGCAGGCAGATTGTTATGCCTCGGTCCAGCAACTGATTTTTAAGGGTGGAAAAATAGCACTTTTGTACAGAAGATATGGAGTTGGTACAGCAAAAGAAGGTTGGCGATTACGGTGGAGTAACAGCAAGTCGCTCTGAGTCTCCTTCATTCATTTATTTTGGCTATGCCAAAGTTGGACAGTAGACTTCGGATATGAGGAGTTGCGGGTTTGAATGCCTTATTAGGATAATGGGCTTCTTTGTTAGCTTTGTGTAAGATGCTCCACCTCAGTAATCCACCTGGGTTGAACAAGACGTGGCATGTGTGACGCTGGGAGCTTTTCAGCTGGCCTGCGATGAAGCAAAGCAAGCCAGTGCCCAGTTAACTCTCACAGCGATGCTGCCACATAGGACGTTTGTTTCTGTTATCCCATCGCCTAATTCGCCACTGAGCTCGTATTAGACTTTTCACCCTGGTGCACCAATCGCCAAGCAATGAGAGACACTGCTGTGTGGAGAGATGGTATGTATTATGAAGTGAGCCCAAAAGCTACAAGAAAATCGCTACATACCACAGCTAATCAGAACGTTCTGACCTGACTTGAACACTCGAACCTGGCCACGACCAACTTGAACCGACGGTGACTTAGCTGAACTGCACGTGCCGTTCTGTTGGGGGCTTCCCAGACCCGTGGCTTGAATGAACAGTCAGTTGGCTACGGCTCTGCTCAGTCATTTCAGGGCCAGAGTTTACAAACAGTCATATCTGAGCGGTAGACAGAGGAATTCCAGGAAAGAGCATTTACTGTAAACTCCCACTCACTCTTTTTGGGAAATACTCATGGCTCAGTGCCAGAAGGAAACGGGCCACTTACACGCCTGCCTGAGGTCAGTTTTTTTCACGTCTCTTTTTTTCTTTTCCCTTGCAGACAGATTTGGTAGCTGCAGCCAGTCATCTGCATTCAGGTCTCAGCACTGTGATTTCAGGCCGACAACAGTTATTGTTTTCATTTCTCTCAGATGCAGTAAGGACTCACGCAAACTCTAATTTCGGTATGCTCCGAGGTTTTATGATGAACCAGAGGCAACAAAATCAAAAGACTCGCTTACAAAGGGCTGACCGCGCATTCAACAAGGCGGTGATTAATTTGCTTGTTGGAGAGGACTCCCCGCTGTCTTTTGAACCTTGAGCTCAACGTGTTCCATGACAGAACGGTCATCGGTTCTGACATTTTGGAGATGGGGATCAGCTTTGAGTCTGCTAAGAACCCCCGCCCCCCCCATCAGAAAATTTATGTAATATTTTTCATCTTGAGCGTCCCACAGATGGTCCGGTTCCGCTCTGGTCCGTGACTCAGAGATCTGTCATCTCTGTAAACAGTGACACATGTTACACAACGGCTCCACACGAGGCCCGAGCACAGTCCAAAACACCACGCTGCTGTCTGCAGTGTTTATTGGATGCCACTGCAGAGGTAGTCACCGCTTTGGCTTCCTGTAAACAGCGCTGCCACAGGGATGAAACATCCTCTCTTTTTTACACGGTGCCAATTCTAAGTGAATGTGTACCACATTTGTGCTTTTATTGGACCTCACCATTGAAAGAGGTGTCCACCAGCAAGTGAGGCCTGCAGTAACCAGGTCAGAGTTTAGTGTGAGGCTAGGCTGCTCAGTCAGTCGGTGGAGTAAAACGTATCCAGGTCTTTCTTGGGCAAGAGGAGACGAAAACTATGATTAACTTTTAGTTGAACCCTCATCACTAAAGATCCCGTTATCACGATAGCTTAAAATGATTGCCTGCAGAGTGAATTTCAATTTGGCTAAATGTAATGTTTATCACAGAGGTGATAAACTGTTACTGGGGTAGGAGGGGGTATGGCTACATAGATTTTCTCAGGTCTGAAGGTATGTAGCAGTGGCAGCTAAGCTCTCTGATTGTTAAAAAGGGGAAAAGACTCCCACCTACCTGGAGTAACAGGAAATAGAGTCTCCTTGTATTAAATTGAAATCTACTGCTAATACATTGAAATAAAATGTATTACCAATTTCAGTACATATTGCGGTATCATTGTTTAATCATTGCTATGAAATATTTTTATCATTATATTTTTATATATATTATACATTTAAGTTATTGCAGCATATTCAATTTCCATAAGCAAATTCACCTGCAAAATATCTTATCAAAATACCTCAAAAAAATATTTGGAAATATTATTTCTTTAGCTCCAGAGCAGTATCGCCACTGCGTTTCATTCATGCTTGTGTGTCCACTACAGGGAGGTTGTTAGTACATGTGCTTGCATGGTCACAGGCATGTTTATCTAGGCAGGTGGAGCACTGGCGCCTGTATTTTGAAGGAAGGAATCACGGCTGTACGGCCATCACTTTAGTAGCACCGAATTAGCTATGCAAAACAATGACCAAATTGTGGGTTTGATCCCGTCTGCATTCGATCCGGTTAGCGCGACGTCACAGCGAGTCGCTTCTCTTTGGTTTAACGGGGTCTGAACCTGCCGCTGGTCCTTAAGATCTAGTAGCCGTGGGAAGGAGGGTGAGGGGGGTGGGGGGGGGGGGGGTGAGCGGGGCCTGATGATTAACCGGCCACTGTCGGCTTCTCACCTCTGACTCAGTGCTGCAGTCTCTGATGAGCTGCCAGTCGCCCCGTTTCGACAGCATGTGTTTCGTATCACCATCGGCGTTCTTTAACACTGTTACAGGAACCGCTCCTTTTCTGCCCATTTACGGGAAGCAGGGCTCACGTTTAGCTTGCCGGTGGAGACTGTGTGCGCATTGTTGGACTTGTTGCCAATTGACCCTTCAGTCAGTGTCCCACCACAGACAGAGTCAGTCCTGTGGCTTTGGAGTGACGCGCTCTTCCTTCTCTTCTGCTGGTGGCGACCACACAGCCAACTTCAGAGAAAGCACCTGCTGTATTGTGAAGGCCAAAATAAAAACTGAATAAGTAGGATCCAGCCGTGGAGTTCATCCGCAATTAACGTCAGCAAACAATGTCAATCATTGGGCAAGGGCATCCATAAAAACACAGTAGACCCTTATTGCGTCTCGTAGGATTATCAATCTGAAATCAGATCAAAAATATGAATGGATGGAGCATATCGTATCACGTTCAGATCTCTCTCATGAAGTAAAGCTTCTCCCGCCTTGCTGTAATGCTGTAATGTATGACGATGTGGAGATTTTGGCCGGCTATGGTTGAAAATACTGGCTTTTTGACAATGAGAGGAAGGATGTGGCGTGGTGAGGCTCAAGCCAAGCCATGAATTTATGGCTCTTAGAAACAAATGCTGTGCAGCTTCTCGTCAGAGTGCACAACCCAGGGTGTGAATTTAATGCTGGCCACCAGTCAATTGCGAGTAAAATTTTGATTGTGGCTGGTAAGATGTTACATTACATTACATTACATTACATTATAGACATTTAGCAGACGCTCTTATCCAGAGCGACGTACATAGTGCATTTTCAAACTAGGAACAAGAGCGTTGAAAACAACCCTAAAAAGGCAAATACAAATCTAAGTACTAGGCACAGTCAGTATGATTGGGGTTGGTTTTATTTTTTTTTGGGGGGGGGTGGGTAATTACACAACATTAATAACAATAGTCACAGGGAGGTAGGGAGGGGTGGAGAGAGGTGAGTCTTCAATCTGCGCTTGAAGGCGGTCAGACTTTCTGCTGTTCTGACCTCCACGGGGAGCTCATTCCACCACCGTGGGGCCAGGACAGACAGACGTCGAGACCGGGTGCTAGTATGAAGAGGGGGGGGTACCAGTCATCCTGAGGAGGCGGAACGCAGGGATCTGGCAGGTGTGTAGGGTCTGATTAGTTTTTGGAGGTATGGAGGGGAAGATCCTCGGACTGCCTGGAAGGCGAGCACCAATGTTTTGAATTTGATGCGAGCCATCACCGGTAGCCAGTGGAGGTCAATGAGCAGGGGGGTGACATGGGAGTGTCGGGGGAGGTTGAAGACCAGGCGCGCTGCTGCGTTCTGGATAAGCTGAAGGGGTCTAATGGCCGATGCTGGAAGGCCAGCCAGGAGAGAGTTGCAATAGTCCAGGCGGGACAGCACCATTGCTTGGACCAGGAGCTGGGTTGACTGGGTGGTGAGGAAGGGGCGGATTCTCCTGATGTTGTACAGGAAGAACCTGCATGCCCGGGTTACTGCTGCGATGTTCTCGGAGAGGGACAGCCTGTTGTCCATCACGACTCCGAGGTTCCTAGCACAGGGCGTTGGGGTCAGTGGAGTGTCTCCTAGGGAAATAGAGAGATTGAGAGGAGGAGAGGTTAGAGCAGGAATGTAGATGAGCTCAGTCTTGCCAGGATTGAGCTTGAGATGGCGGTTGTCCATCCAGCTCTGGATGTCTCTCAGGCAAGCGGAGATGCGGGCTGATACCTGAGTGTCAGAGGGTGAGAAGGAGAGAAAGAGTTTAGTATCGTCAGCATAGCAGTGGTAAGAAAGACCATGAGCAGTGATAACAGGGCCAAGGGATTTAGTGTAGGTGGAGAAAAGGAGGGGACCAAGGACTGAGCCCTGGGGGACTCCTGTGTTAAGGGGACGGGGTGCCGATACTTTACCAGCCCAGGCAACCTGGGAGGAGCGTTCCGAGAGGTAGGACTCAATCCAGGCCAGGGCCGAGCCACCGATCCCCGCTGCAGACAGGGACGACAGGAGGATGGAGTGATCTACGGTGTCGAAGGCGGCAGAGAGGTCTAGAAGTATTAGCACAGAGGAGAGGGAGGCTGCCCGAGCTGCATGAAGCATCTCGCTGACGGAGAGGAGTGCGGTCTCCGTTGAGTGGCCAGGTTTGAAGCCGGACTGGTGGGGGTCTAGCAGGTTGTTCTGGGTAAGGAAAGACGACAGTTAGTTAGAATGTTCTACTTAGCATTCACTTTGGCAGGTAACCAGCCAGGTTGTGTTATATTGTAAATGGTAATGTGGCTGGTAAAATGTTGAAAATGGCTGGTGATTCTTAGAATCCACTCGGCACTGTGGCCAGTGGTTGAAAAAGATAATTTCATGCCCTGACGACCTGTAGAATGTAATGACTCGCACACAACCCCCTCCCCACACACACACACACATGGTGCAATGTTACAGGCCCTTTGCGTGTGCTGTGGAGTCCTGGTGACCTCCTACGTGCTATACCGACTAATCAATAATACCCAATTAAATGAGGCATTTTGAGCAGTGGGTGCCTTGGACCCTCCACCGTCTCCGGGGGCGTGACTCACGTCTCTGCTGTCTGGGCATTGGAGGGGACATCCTGCTTGACGAGGGCCCTCACCGTCCCTGGTGCGCACCCTCCCGATGGGAGCGTGGGCCACTGAGGAAACGCACCGCCCCCCCCCCCCCCCCGGTTCCTCTCTCTCCCACACTTGCCACTCACCCTCAACCCTGTTTGCATTTCCTCAGTTACAATTCCCCAAGCGCCAGCTTTCAGACTTCCGCTTCATAAGACTCAAAATGGCACGGGAATAGATGAACACTCCTACTCGGTCACAGCGGGCAATTTCATAGCGATAGTACGCTACTCGAGAGGCACAGCTCGGACCGTGAACTGCTGAAAACCATGAGCTGAGAAAGCCGACTTTTTCTGATAGCTGTCGTGTTTGACGTAGATGTTGTGATTTGACAGGCCTGTTGCGCGATTCGGTGTAGCTGTTCTGTGATTCAAAGAAGCCGTTGTGCGATTCCGATAAATTGTAAGGTGATTTGACGGAGCTACTGTTCAGTCTTGCTTTTACGTGACTTTATTGTTTTTATTGTTGCTTTGGCTTCCTTTTATTTTATTTGTATTGTTGTGTTAGTTGATGTGCAATACCTGCATTTGTGTCCCCAGTCACTTTGCTATGTGTGAGTGTGTGTGAGATGGAGGGTTGGAGAGTGAGAAGCAAAAGACAGAGGGGGAGAGAGAATCCAAAATCTTTGCAGAATGTCAATATTGTAAAACGAGTGACCAGGCGGGAGAGAGGGAGGACGCAGTTGCGGCAAATTGGCTACGCAGCTTTGAATTGAGCTTCCCAGATGCTCTTTTTGCCTGATGAGAAAGTCCCGTATTCTTGCCAAGCCCTTCAGAGGACCATAGGCTGGGGCTGTTTATTAATCAAGGCAGGACCGATTTGTGGGCTTTCCCTGCAGTAGGGCTGACACAGGGCTTGTATTATAGCAAACTTCCTTCTCAAGAACAGGGATGATCACACTGTGTGGTTCTTAATGCAACACTTCCTTCTGCCATCACAGGGCCCTCTGTCTTATGAATACTGAGGCAGTCATGATGTCATAATGGATGATTGAGCGGATTGGCCAAGTCCGAAAAGAGCTACGAGGAACTGTTAGCTTAGAAAACAGAATGCTTTTGCAAAGGAAGACTGTGAGAGTTGGTACCAATTCTTACCAAAAGTTTCACAAATATTGGCCCACAGACACAAATTGGGACATTGGCACTGCAATGGATTGGTTGTCTTATCCAGGAGGACAACATATCTTGTTCATGCCACAGATATTTTGATGAACTGTCAGGGCTGGAACCGGGTGTGAAAGATTGTGGGTAGGTGCTGGGTATATTTAAACAGTACTACATATCAGTACTACAGTACATGTACAACATATGTTGTATACATTATGTAATGCGAGTAGATAAAAAGATACAGATGTTAGCTTATCCAAACTCAGACTATATTTTTGATACCGTGCCCATATGTACATCACATACGATGAAGCCTATATGTAGGCTTTGAAAATCTGTTGTATTGCAGGGAAACTTACAATCACATAACATTTGTATTTTTCAGGTTATATGGTTTCGACAGCAGCAATGAATTAAGCGTCATGAACACACTAATGGGTGTAACTAATGTACTATCTATAACTGACTCATACAAGCCAATAAGAGGACTTTGCTCTCCGTTTATCTTAAGTAGCGACAGTGTTGCGCCGTGGGAGGTCTGCCAACATAATGCTCTTTTATATCTGCTCTGAAGGAACCAAAGAGAGGACAGTGTCAATATTAAATTCAGCATCTGCCCTTTGGATTCATTTCTGAGAGAGACAAGAAAATCAGAGTACTAATGCTGCTCAGCGCCAGAGTGTTCATTTAGATTGTCTTTAGTGAAACGGAAATTAAAGCTGTGTTTTAACCTGCCAATCAACCTGCCGGGTCAGGTTCTGCAATGTGTTATTATACTCACTTCTATCGCCTGTGTGAGTTAAGCTGTAATGTAGTATGACAGCACCCTCTGTTGTATAATTTTAAAATTACAAGTCACAACGGCCATAAATTCAGTGCCCTTTCTGTCTGATTGGAGAATATGTGCTCTCAGCTTGTGTGAGAATTTATGCGTTATGAGATTTTGACACATTATCTCTCATTGTGAATTGTGACATTCTCTTTGTCGACTAACCTTGACAAATGACACTGCTTTGACATATCAGTGGCGTGACTGTTGATCGTCTTGCAGTAATGTCGACGCTGTGTTAGCTCTATTACGTATTCTGTTAACCACATGTTCTCAGCAAGGGGGCCCATCGGTGTAGGGCATCAGGATGGAGATGTGTCACACGCAACCCCACCTAGACCCACCCCCCCCGAGTGAAATCCACCTCCACTGGCAGCGTAGAAGCTTTGTTATATAAGCTTCGTCAGGGCTCACATATCTGAGCAGCTCGATTTCCTCCTCCTATAACAAAGACCTATTTTATCACATTAAAACTTGGCTTGGCCTCAATGCATTCCTGCGCATGAATATTATATTGAGTAGTATACGTCAGAGTTCATAGGTGGTGGGTGGAACCACACCCCTCTTATCTGGACAGTGGATTGGACAGACTGTTTCCTACTTCTTCCTGCGGCTCGTTAAGGAGACAAATTTGCAACCGGTTTTGTTGACGAGCAACTTGCCGTCTCCAGCGCATTAACGTTGCTGTGACCGCTTCGTTTTGCGCTTACCTTCTGATAAAAATGTGCTTCCCCAAATGTGCTGTGTAGGGAACCTGTGCTTTTCATCTCCTGTAGAATGACTCTGTCGATCTGAAGGGGAGTTACAGAGGGCAGTGGTGACATCATCACTGGCAGCGTCTCAGCGAGAAAGAGGAAGGGTGGGGTTGTTCTGTCACATGTGCGACATCGTGAGTTTAATGTCCATAGAGATCCGCCGGGCAGCTGGTTTCTTTACATGTGGCACAGTTACCAAAAGACAGCGTGTACTTTCACACGCACTGCTCACTCGCTCACGGAATCTCTGCTCTTTTCCCAGAGTTCAGAGCAGTGAGATCAACGGGCACGGTGGCCCTCCTGGTCCCAGGTCCAGGTGAGTATGTGGGGTGTACACAGGGTGCTGTATCAGAAAACTTAGGTCTGGTTATTCTGTGTGTCTCTGTATGCTCTGGGGTGCTTGAAGTTGAATACCTAATACAATGTTTTACAACAGAATCCACTTCTCTATTGAGATCTTATGAAATTCAAGGTCTGTTATCTAAGATAAAGAAATCACAGCAATTTCTTTCCAGCCACTGTAAAGTGCTTCTAAATGCTAACGGTTATGGGGTTTAGAGTGAAAATACAATATTAAAATTTTTCTAAGATGGCGAAATAACAGTAAATCTTCGTGTAGAGTAACTCCTGTAAAGCCTATGTATTGGTTATAGGAGCTGTTCTACCAGTGAGCTTGTAATGTGTATGTGCTAAATTTATAACATATTCCTTCATATTACTACAAAGAGATTAGACTCACTGAGGGTGCGGACGATTATGTCATCCTGCAGTTCACCTCGGAGCTACACTGCTGCCATATAATGATATTCCTCTGGTGAGAGTCACTTCCTCTTTGCAAAGCCATATATTATTTTGTAGCCAAGGTTAGCCAAAGTTATTCCCTGTCTTGCTACATCTTGGCAGACACAGCACTTATCTTCCCAAATTCCCACCTGTATTATTTTTCCCTAACCCTAACCCTTCATCTTTACCTCTCATTTGCCAGCACAATTGTGTGTCCATGTCTTGGTCTTCCCCCGGAACCTGGTTTCATGTGGTGGTTTAGATGTGTGTTCCAGAGTCTAGCACCATTTGAAATCAGTGTTTCTGGGGACAGAAGAGCAGCACTGAGAGAAGGATATGTCTGAACTCTGACACCTGGCGTCAGGAGTTAACCGGTGAAAGTGAAACCCAGGAATACTACCGTCCCACTGCAAAAATGGATAGCAATTCACATTTTAACACTGCACATGTTTGGTTACTCTTAAGTATTTTAGAAGCATTTTAGTATTTTATTTTGGAGCATTCCATTCTTATGTGACTTACGTTGTTATCCCGTAACAATAAAAGAACGCATTTCTGATGAACTACTGGTAAAGCTGAGTTGATAATCATAGGCCTTCCTCATCGCAAGACGTCCCTCCATCTTGCCCCCACTAAAGGATGACTGATTTCTTCTGGTGCATAGAGTCACCTGTGCTTTCTAGCACCATTTGAAATCGGTTATAATGACTGGGGATCATTTCGTCAGTCTCTGTTTGGCCTCAGTGCTGAAGACTCGCGACGGGAGTTGTGCAGAAGAGCTCAGTACTCGCAGGAGAGTAAAGTGTGCATGCTGTGGGGGAGGGCAGGTATTTTACATATCGTCAGAGAAATTAGATTGTGTGCGTGGTTTATTTTGTTATTTTTAGTTCATTCCAATGGTATGCGAGTTAAGTGACATTCTTTTCTGACTTTTGCCGTAATGCAAATCATATACCTGGAGTGCTGCCGCTATACCCTTGAACAAGGCGTTTAATTTGAATTGCTTAAAATATCCGGCTGTATAACGATGCATGTAAAAATATAATTTGTGTATGTTGTCCTGGGTAAGAGTATTTGCTAAATGCTGAAAAACGATACATAGAGTAAGGATCCATATCAAATGTGTTTATGTTGCTTATTGTCCTGTTTCTTTAGAAAAATTGAGGTGAATTTCTTGATACTGATTTCATATTTACTGCAAACACCATTAATTATGATTAAGCATTGAAAATTAGGGGGGAAAGCATTTTTTTTAAAAACAACAACATTGATGATGCATTGATGTTATTTTATGGAATTTGTGTCATGTGTATTGCATTCTCTGCATGCGAGAATTTGTGATTTACTGAGATGGATTTCATCAGGCATCAAGAAGTACACACAAATTCTACATGTAGACATGTGCCTGCAGGTGGATGAGTATAGCCAATGGTGTAACGGAGCACTTTTGACAGGGCAGACATGTCTAATAATCAATGAATTCCTGAATCAAATTTCCTCGTTTTAGGACTGTGGCCGGTCATATCCCCGTCAATGAGAAATGCTTCACGTTCACATTGCATTTTCAAAACCAGTCATAAGCAAGTAGTTGAGAGACCTTGTTCAATCAGTGAAATATAATTTATTGGTCAGTGCCATGTCATTTACAAATTATTACAATAGCCTTCCCATATCTGTTCAGTACATATTGCATATCCGGGTAGCATTACAGCTTTTATGGAAGAGTGGTTTATTGCATCAAAGGTGAGTTGGAAAGCTGATGGTCCACCAATTGATACTTTATTTGAGTAAAAATAAAAAATAAAAAATAATTTTATTTACATGGATAGCTGGGTAGCAGCAGGTCAGCTAAGTCAATTAGGCTCTTGTCACTGGTGTACATTAACTTCACTCGTTAACCATACTGTTTAATGTGAAATTAAATTAAATCTGTCAGAAAGCAGCTATGTTCCTAATCTCACTTACAATACAATACAATACAATCATTTGGCAGACGCTTTTATCAAAAGCGACATACAATAAGTGCATACTGAAGGTCATTGAAGCGACTACAAAGCAGATCTGACAAAGCACAACTTTCTCATAGCGTAGAAGCTATCCCTAGTAATGAACATAGGGTAATACACACAGTCAGCTATATACATTCTGAACAATAAAATAAAAAACACACAAGTTAAATAGAAAACAAGCAAAAAAACAGGAAGCAAGTACCATAGAATTAGCCCTAGATAGGTAGTTTAGTCGAGGTGGAGTCTGAAAAGGTGCGTCTTCAGACCACGATGGAAAACACAGTATTTGAGCTGAGCGCAGTGGAGTGGGGAGTTCGTTTCACCACTGGGGAGCTAGGGTGGAAAAGCTCCGCAGTCGGGACGAGCGAGAGTCGTTAACACGGAGGAAGGGAAGTGCAAGTCGCCGTGCAGCAGCAGAGCGAAGTGGTCAAGCAGGAGCGTAGTGCTGGAACAAGTCCTGTAGGTAGGAGGGGCCTGACTGACATGGGAGAACTTCAGGAGGTTAAACACAAGCCGAGCAGCCGCGTTGTGGACCAGTTGTAGCGGCAGAATGGCGCAGGCTGATAGGCTTGCGAGAAGGGAGTTGCAGTAGTCAAGACGTGAGGTGACCATGGTCTGGACCAGAAGCTGGGTGGAGTAGGTGGTCAGGTACGGCCAAATCCTGCTCATGTTGTACAGGAGGAACCTGCAGGACCGTGCCGTTGCCCTGATGTGTTCTTTGAAGTCCAGCTGGTCATCCAGGACCACCCCCAGGTTCCTTGCAGAGCGGGAGGCGGTCACCATGGTTCTGTCAACGGTGACGGACAGGTCTTGTGTGGCATGAAGTGCAGCTCCGTCTTGTCAAAGTTGAACTTCAGGTGATGGCTAGCCATCCACTAAGAGATGTCAGCCAGGCAAGCAGATATCCTCTTCTTAACCTGTGGGATAGAGGAAAGAGAGGAAGAATTGAGTGTCATCAGCATAACTATGGTAAGAATCTCAAAGGTAACTGGCCAAATTGGAAGGTAAAAGTTATGGTCAAGATTTTCATTTTGACAGCACCTATATGTAAGAAACAAGTCTAGCATACACACATCTGTAGCATTTTTTCTCCAATTAGATAATCACTATTTATGTTCTTAAAATAACAATATGTAAATATGATCACCTCCAATGTAGTACACTTCATATTATTATTACTGTTTGTTTGCATTGTATGTAGGACTAAATTATTTAATTGTCAGTACTGTGCATGTGTGTGGTCATGCCAATAAAATACATTTGAATGTTAATGCATTTCCTTGGTCTACTTTTTTCTGTCAATGAGCCTTGGATGTTTTCCAGTTGGGGGCAGGGGTGGGGTGGTCTAAAGATACCCAATGACCTATTACAATGTGCCTGATATTACATATTTTTTGAGTGGCTCCTCGGTGGTTTGCATAGAATACCTTGAAATCTATGCTAGTTCCCTGTCAAAGATGAAGTCAGTATTTTACATGAAAGTTGTGGATCCTGACGTAAGCATGATACATCTCTGTGCTGTTGTGATGACGTAAATGGGAGGGACTCAACGCATGTCTCGCTGGCTTACTCCTCTGAGACAAACTGTGCTCAACTAACTTACATAATAACACCCTGAGGACATTTCTATATAGTCAAAGTGATGGTATGTTTCTACAGGGTTACCAGGGAGTTCAAATTTTAATTGCATTCTATCGATTTATCTAATGCTCTAATTCTACAGCCTACTGTATATTCCACTGCCGCTGTGATTCTAGGGAATTAAAACCGGCTCCCTATGCATACATTCAATTAGGATGAGGGCAATGAAGTCATCTTGTATCTATGGGGGATGTGTAAAATGGACCCATCAGCCTAACGGCCTGCCTTGCTGGATGCATTCTCCACTGCCTTAATGCATTCTGATGGCCTTGTATTAGCGCGAGTCAAATGCAAACACAGACATTAATGCAGGCTGCGCTTCCTTCGACCTCGTAAATCTACCAGTGTCCTTTATGTCCTCCCGTGGCCATGCAAAACGATTGCTCACATTTTCTGAAAGGACTGTATGGACCGGGGAACAGGTTTCATACGTACTTAAGTACTGTCAAACAAGTGTTTTATTGGGCTGACATCAGCCGACTATGACTGAGGGGGCGGCAGTGTAGTATCATGGTTCAGCAACTGGCCTTGTAACCTAAAGGTTGCAGGTTTACACATCCCCCACAATTCGATTTCCAGGTAGGACACTGCTGTTGTATCCTTGAGCAAGGTACTTAACCTGCATTGATTCAGTATATATCCAGCTGTTTAAATGGATACTTTGTAAAAACGAGCGTCTGCTAAATGGCCGTAATGTAATGTAATGTAATGTATCTCCATGAGCAGAACGCTACTGCATTATACTATGCATTGTGTAATTGGGGAATGGTGACTAATATTTGTTCCTTGGGTTGCCACTGCATTAGTTTCTTGTAATCCTATTCCAGGTGTCCCCAGGCTACCATTTGTTATCGGTGAGGGACATGGCTTTCATGTAGCCGCCGGTGACCGTTCTGCAGTAGCTACTTGTAGCCTGTACAGTGTAGAATAGCCACAGTCTCAGTTTCAGGTGCTCTTTGTATGAAAGTGGGTGGCATAGTCACTAGTTGACAGGCACAACTGCCAATTCTAAATCGGCGAGAAATAAAAGGGTGGAGGAGAGGATCTTAAAAATAAGTTCAGAAGTTCATTATTTATTATTTTCCCTGTATTGTTTATAGGTACAGCACAAGATTTTTATTCAAAATTTTTTTTTTTTTGCATGCTTTTACTTTTATTATTTATTTCTAGATGGCACTAACCTGATGCCTTGCTGTTGTTGTTTAAACCTTCACAGCATTTATTCATGAATAATTAAATTTTCTTGCGTGCAAGTATTTTACTGTGGACATGAGAGTATTTTCTGCTAACTTCTCTCCAGTTGGAAATTTGAAGCAATGCGATCCCTGATCAGGTACACACAAGGGAACACAGCATAACTGTGGTTATAGTTTATTATAGTTTGGGGGAAAATATTTTCAGCAGTAATAGAACAATATTAAAAGTCAAGTAAAAATACATTACATAGCATTAAATGGGTGGGCAGCCATTGGTTATGAAGCAGGAGGGATGGACTGTAGATTTGCACCCTGGGCATAACAATTTTAGCTATCCAAGTCCTATTAGTGAAAAGAACACATCCACATAGGGCGTATCTTAATTTAAAAAAATCTTTGAACTAGATAAGTTACTTTAAAATTAATATACAGTGCCCTCCACTATTATTTGCACCTCTGGTAAAGATGAGTAAAAAGGGTTATACAAAATGCACCGTTTGGTGAATTGGCTTAATGTCACACTGAAAAAAATCCAACCTTTAATTTAAGTAAATTTATTATGAGAAATAATGGGGGGTGGGACTAGATTTAGCTGTAAATTACACTGGAACTGTATGGAACACATGGTTGGCTAAATGGCTTTAAGTCATCAAGGGTCTGATGTATCAAACAAGCCTGAAACCATCACTTTGCTGCATATCTGGCAGCAGAGTGATGGTTTGAGGCTCGTTTGATACCTCAGACCCTTGATGGCTTACAGCCATTTTACCAACCATGTATTCCATACTGTTCCAGCATAATTTACAGCTAAATCTAGTCCCACCCCCCAATTCCCATAGAGATCCATTCAAATGCAGAGACGTTATAGTATTGCTTGTAAGAGTACCAGAAAATAAGATATCAAGAGTCTTTTGATGTTGGGTCACAGACACCAGGAAGTCATTGCATGCAAAGGATATGTGACTAAATATTAAAAACGATTACTTTATTCTACATTATGTTAAGCTGTCCAATATTTTCTGATACCCGAAAATGGGGGGTGGGGTTCTATCATTTCTAAACGGTTCATCTGATATGGATGAAAATACCCTCAAATTAAAGCTGACAGTCTGCCCTTCAACCGTCATTGTATCCTTTCAAACTCAAAGTGCTAGAGTACAAAACCAAAATAACAAAAAATGTGTCACTGTTATCCATACCAGACATTAAAAAATATATAGAAAAAAAACAGAAAAGACGTACGTAAAATAACGGCGCTGAGTACAAATTACTTGAATGTCTTTTGTTTTGATGACATCGCTTTCTTTTGTTGTCAGGCGCATTAACCCCTCCCATTTCTCCACAGTGTCCTAGCAACTAGCGCCTCCAGTCTTTCCCGATTGGTCCACGGTGATATTTCCGCCATATTCAAACTTCCGGCGGCATTGGTTTGAATTCACCAACTTCCCCTTATAGTAAAATTAATTTCCATAAAGTCGGATACAGTGCTCACGTTTTCCATCTATAATTGAACTTTTAACTATTAACCCTGGTGCAAAAATTCAAAATGGAAAAAACGGAAGAGCCTGAAATACCAGTAGCAGAGCCGAAGAGACGAGTAGGATCAAAGAAAAGAAAGCCGTCCATTGACTCCGAAACATCCCCCGAGAGCAATAACAACGCTAAACGGTGAGGATATGTAACGTTAGCTTGTTTTCAATCTAACTTTACTATATTCAGGTTACTGCCAGTAATGCTGTGCTAAATCAGCAATCCACTTACGAGATGCACTGATTGAACTACTGTAACAACTCAAATCTGGATAAAGTTACCTATTAATCGGACTTTACCACAACGTGTCTAATAGCTCGCTATCAAGAGCTAACGTTAGCTTGCTACCGTTCGAATTAATGTTATACATAGCCATCTACGTTTCCTAGTAAACATTATTGTCAGTAGAGTGGTGCAGGTTAACTATTTAATATTCAGCAAGTAACTTTACATTATAACGTTACACGTAGCAAGTTGTTGAATTTAGATCGAAAAAATAGGATGTCACGTGTGGCTCAATTAGTCACAGGCGGCTGAAACCTGTTAACGTTAGCATAATTGAATTTAACGTTAGCCATTTAATTTAACTAACGTTCGCTAGCTAGCTAAAATATCGTACCGCTCTCTGCAAATAATACAAATTAAATAAACCGTTAACTTAGGTTAATTATAACGTTAGCTAACTCAACGCCAAGTTATCGTTTATAACGACACAGTTTCATTAAGTAACGTTGTACAGCTTGGATAGCTATGATAGCTTGTTGCAAAAGGGCTAACTATGTCATGCTAAGTTAGCTGCTGCCTTTGTCAAGTTCAGCAAGCTAACGTTAGCACTCTGGAAGATAATTTTTCATAGACCTAACATTAACGTTACAATAATGTATAACGTAACGTTATAGCATTGGTGGTAAAGGAGGTTCGTATCTCACTGAATCTGTTTCATGCCAAAGTTAGCCCGCTTAACGTATGTTGGCTATTTTACATTTTAAGTGCAGTTAAAGACTCTTCGTGTCCTTATACGACTCTGCAAGTGAACTGGCATTTATCTAGGGTGACCATATATTTTTAATTTTAAAAAGAGGACAGGGTTAGACAGGCGTTATGAATATAATACTAGGCTATTTGTTTGTTTGGGAATTTAAAAATTCCGCCTGGGCGGATATTTTTGGTCCCAAAAAGAAGAAATGTCGGGGGGAAAGAGGACGTCTGGTCACCCTAATTTATCTAACTATAGCGTTGGCTAATTAAGTCAGGGACGTTCATTCAAATCGCTTCAGACCCGGCCCTCCAAAATGGGATAACCCACCCCAGGTTTAAAGCTAACATCATTAAGGGGTAACGAATATAGGCTATATTTAATACACACGCCATGAAATATGACAGCAGCTGATGTTGCTGCATACGTGATAATCAGAGTATCCCGTACCGTTATCCAAAACCACCCCCTCTCCCCAAAAGTATATTCTAAACAATAGGACAGTAATGGATTTTCCCTTAGACTATATCATTTCGGAAAGCTGTTATCTTTTGCCCATGTCCCCCCCCATACGTCAGCTTCTCACAGCCTTCACGCTGACCTCCCCTGTCAGCATGTCTGTTTGGCACTGGCTAACATTAACAAAACAGGGAGATGCATGGTAGACGTATACAATTAACAAAACACTGTGATACATGCTGTAGTCGTGCGTGATGAAATGCATATCACTGCACAATGAAGCTAGCAACCTATTAGGTTGCGTACCCAATGTTAACCAAAGACCATTAACGTTACCGTTAGTGCATCATTACTTTCCTAGGCAGCCTAGTTATGTAATTACGATGCATATTTATTAAACATTTCTCTTAACTTGCTGGATGTTTTCTTGTACGTCGATTTGCAAGTTCGACTAATTTGTATAATGTTTCTCTTTGGACGTTCCTGCAAACAGCGCCATTATTTTTAAGGCCACTTTTGTGCAGGAAGCACATTTTTACGCAAGATTCTTTGTAAAATATAACTTACAAACGGAAGTGTATTTCTGGGTAGGAGGCAGGTATACAGTAGTATTTATTTAATTTAAAAAAAATATTCAATGTTTTATCTGTAGCAGTTTAGAATAGTCCACATGCTGGTTTATTCGGGTTTTGGGATTTTTTTTTTTTACATAACTGTTGCCCTGTTGTAGTGGGAACACTTGAATATTAGGATGAACCTCGGAATATTAGAGTCAACGTAAATGTATTGTAATGTCGAATCTGATCTTTTACATGTGATAAGGGCATGGCCATTTTTAATCGCTAGGTGGCGATATAGATCAAATTAAAGCTGGTGATGCACCAAAAACACGTTTCGACTCTCACTGCAGATGGTCCAAGGTTCTCTTTATCATATTAGCTGAGCCTCCAAGCACCTCATGTTCTTTGTAGTGCAGTTGTCCTTTTCCAGAGGAACATGATGGCAAAGATAACATTGAGTCATCTGGCAAGACAGCTTGCCCAGTTCTTAACTTGTGCCACTAAAATAAACATCTGGACCTTTTCAGAACTTTATTTATTATTAAGCTACCTTTTTTCAGTTGTCACACATGACACTAATCAGGACTAATTTGGTGTTATAGGGAACCTGGAATGAATGCCACTTACTTGGATAACTGAAATGAAAGTCACTCAGATTTAATTAAAGGTGCTGACCTTTCAGAGATATCAAAGGCCAGTGAAACAAAATCATGTAAAACAAAATGGATGCAGTGGTCTAATATTGGGCATAGTTTGTGTTTCAGTTTTCACTTATCAAATTATGATGCAAATCGCAGCATGTGAAATCAAAGTTTTTCAAGGCCCAGTAAATTACGAGTTTCATCGACGAACAAAGTAAAAAAAAAAAAAATACCCTTGAAAACGTAAAATAAATTAGGCTTTTTACTGTTTCTGAATACAAAGAGTTGAGTTGTGTCACGTGGGGCCACCCTGGTATGTTCTGCTTATGAAGAGATTAGATTGATTAATAGGTCCCCAATCACATTTTTTCTAGCTTTAAAGGAGGTACTGTTGTTGAGTTACTGACAATGCATGTACAGACACTACGTGCTCCACAACATGGATTGTAACCTGCGAAGAATCAAATCAGATTACAACCCAAGACACCCTTTGCCCTCGTTGAGAGTCTGTATGTTTGATGGGATCAGAGTGAACCGCATCGTAAAGAATGAGAACATAGAATAAAGCTCTCATGAGAACAGAATAAAGCTCTCCTGAGAACAGAATAAAGCAGTTTACCTGTCTACTGGTGGTTTGTGTAATGATAGTTTTGTGTTTCAGGTATTTTGTGTGATACGTGACCGGTGGCACTCCTCGTGCATCAGCATAGTTATTAGTTAACCATTAACAAAGGCTGTTCAACAAACTGTTTGTGTATCTGTGAGTGTGGGAGAGAGTATGTGAGTAAGTGGATAAGTATTACCCTCGGGCCCACCTTTGTTTATGAGGCTTGGCTCTGTAGTTGCAACCTGCATACATTTCTTAGAGTTATTCTCATAAGGCCGTATGTAAACCCAAAATATCACCTTGGGTGACAGCAGCTGACAAACGGGCATTTAAGGCATGCAAACCTCATTTATTCCGGGGTAAAGCTTTTGTATGAATCTCAATTATGAAGAGGTGCTTTTTAAAGGAACACATCCTTGCATTTAAACATTCATTGCAACTAACATCAACAGTGGAATTATAAAAACACGAAAACACTTCCATCTGCAAATGTGCCCACTATTAGCGTGCTGCCATCTCTCTCAACACGTTTCCTTTTTTGTCACAAAGGTCATCGCTCAAAGTCCATTCCGTTTTCTACCTTTAATATTGCTTGACTACTTGCCGCACACATTGAAAGAGATTTAAAAATGTGTCTGTTTTTCTGTTTGTTTTTTAGCTGCCCATCATGAAACCTATTCAGAACCCTGAACAGTTTAGCAGAATGTACCAAATTAGTTTCCCATACAAAAATATACGCCTTCTGGCAAATTTGTGTCAGACCTTTGGAATTGTTGCCGCAGGTTTGCAGCAAGCTCACATTTTCACATCCAATAGTGCGCCATAGTTGGACAAGTAGATAGATTAGAGAGGTCCGATATTGCAATATAGCCCACTCATCAGTCATCAGACACCTGCTGACACTCTCCAGGATCATACCACACCTGCTCCCAGGTTCACAAAATACATCCCCTCTGCCCTGTCGTGACCCGGACACTCAGGTCTCTTGCATCAAGAATGTCAATTTTAGCCTCCTGCTCTGTTCATAATGAACCCTGACCTATGTCCCCCCCCTTCCACATACACAAATTGCTTTCACACATTGCATAACATTGCCATATTAACATATCTGGCAACGCTAGCAGCTTCTCTTGTTCACACAAGCAAAGACTATCCGTTGTTTTACCCGGTTGATAGCATGCACATGTTGACGGTGAAAGTAATTGCTGTGTGAACAGGCAGCTGTCAAATATTCAAAAAGAGCCAATGATGAGGTGGAACTAGGCCAAGAGTGTAACCAACTGGCAAAGCATGATTTTAACTTATGCTTACTTCACTGAGAAGCAAGCTAATGTTAAGTAACGTGTCAATTAAGAAAAAGTTAATCATAATAGCCAATATGCCTGCTACATTGTAATGTGCACTGCACATACACCTACAGGAACTTTAGAAACTTTAGTTTTATTATATGACATAGATGTGTGATGGTGACAGTGTGCTCTGTGGTTATTTAGGTATAATTAATTTAGTGTTCATTATCAGTTTGCTTTTTTAATGTTTTGCATTACTAAGAAACAACATAGCTGGAGGGATGTCTTAGCGAAACAAGTTGAGTTTTACATGCGTCATCCGTTACTGGCTGTATCACTAACATTGAAAGGGAACATTTACCTTCATTTTACCCGGTCTTACTATGTAGTTTCAGAACACTAGATGGTGATATAGAGCACATAGGTGAAAAAGGTCCCCCTAAAATGGCTTATCACGTGTTCTTCTCTGACACTTACGAGCATTGTGGTGATGTTTCACACATATTTTCCCTGACTGTGGACTCTCTCCTCCCGGAGTCTGTTGACTCTATCACGGTCACTGTGCTCTGATCAAGCTGTCCTCTTCCCCTGGCCCTGCCTCGCCCACCACAAACACGTCTGCCCCTCACCCTTACTCTGGGGCCGCAACCACTAGATGTTGATGGCTACAGAATGAACCGAGCAGAATTAAAAAATTACGATTTTGAATTATTTAATGAAAATGGACAGTGGTCAAATGTACAGAGCAATAGCTAAGATTACTAACTTATATGCTTTGAGCATGTAACGTAGTCTCCATTTAGATGATCAAGGTTTGGTCAAACAACGTGATAGATAGACTTGTCAGCAATAAACAAACATTATTCACGACAATAGATAGCCAATTGTGTAGCTAGGTGTATGGTCGCTATTTTTATAATGATATTGTTACCTCCTCGGCTGTAAACATCTTGCGAATGAGTAAGGGCCGAAACATACCTCACGCAAATACGCGAACATGGACGCTTCGAGCTATGCGAACAGTTTTTCTTTTGCCATGGCATTTGTGAAAGGCAAACCGGAGGAAAGCACAGATCGATCGAACAAGAAAGTTGTTTGCGTATTTGCGTGAGTTATGTTAAATGTCTAAATTGTATTGACGACGGGTACGTAACGGTAAGTAGCCTAAGCTAAAATAAGAGTTTACCTGGAAGCCTGCCCACATGGCCTGGCCATGTCAATCAAATGCCCATGATCATAGACCGCCCATTCATGACGTTTACACAATTTTAGCTGTCTGGCTTTAAAAATGGTGGCGGGATGTCAACAATGTAGCATTCAAAACATTAACAAAGCAACACTTTGCAAACGACTTATGAAGTAGGAAATACATGCAACGTGTTTATAAGACCACAAGGACACATACAATGTTTTTTGGGGAGAAAATTTTAATGTAAACAAAGAACGAGTTGTTTACAATGAAACTACATAGTATACCTTTAAGGCAACGAATTGCCTGAGCAATGTTTCCATAATGCCGACAATGGCTCTCTTTTACACATGACCCCAAAATGTAAAAGCTTGATAAATATGTAGGGGTGAGGCTGCATGTGTGAAATTGGTATACATGAGGGGGATCAAGATAAATGGGACGCAGCAGCCTACACAGGATTTCACAAAATACATACCCATAGAAAATTACAATGAGCAAAAATGTTATATGCATCAAAAGTAAAAATAAAATAAATAAAAGATTTAGACAAGTATATTTGATGGGATCATCAGGATTTTTGTTCAGGTCCAAATTATGTTCTGTTGCTCTTCTCATGTAGCTGAGGGATGTTTGTAGTACATCATTACGGATGCCATGTTGAATGTGAGCTTTACATAAATGGAAAAATAGTAGTTGTATATCTGTCAGTTGATTTTTATCTTGGCTGTTTTGTTTCATCCATGACTCTTGAGCTCTAATTCTTAAAAGCAAACACCTGGAGGTGGATCAGTAATTAGAACAGTGGAAGACATTGAACAAAAGGTGCACGGTGACAGTGTCGACGGGGCCCGTGTCTTATCTGCCCACAGTGGATTGTTTAGGCAATTGTGAGACGCCACAAGCTTTGATTCAACCTTTATCATTTTCATCCTTTCATGGTTAAACCGCTCCACAGTCATACAGGCCTGATTTCTCACACCACCTTGATAGAAGATAACCTGATGAAGGAATAACCTTGGTGCTTTTGGTATACTATGACCTGTGTCTGAGATGGGCGGTATGTTATCTGGGCAAACAAACATGGTTAGATAGCCCTCTGTCCTTAGTCTGAGTGGGGTCAGAACACTACTCTTGTTCCCTTATTAAGGGACTGGGCAGGGTTGGCGCTATAGTCCGAGCATGGGGATCCAGTCGGAGTCCACTCTGCGTTCTTTAAGGGCAGAGTTCACTGCATTAGGGTTGGGATATTCCAGGCTTTAAAATGGAGCAGAGGGGGCAGTCAAGACCTGGACAGAGGTACACCAGGCTGGGAAGGTGGTAAGTAAGCCTTGCAAATGGGCAGGGATACACTAAGCTGGGAGCCGATCTGAGGGCCGCTGGTGCAGGACCCATTGTGGGCTATGGAACCCGGTGGATAGTAACTCAACAGTGGCGAACGTGTAAGGTGGGGAACTGTGGCGTGAGATGTCTTCTTCTTTCTCTCTTGGCTATAGGCCTGCACTGCGAAGAGGAAGCTCCTTCACCTTCCTCACCCCAGGGCCGCAGTGGGACTTCAGTCTAGTAAGTGGTCTTTTATTTATTTATTTATTTTTGTCCTTCCTTTATTACCACTCACAGAACTCTGACTGATTGAGATTATATAATGTTGTCAGCAATCCTGACATTTTCTAAAACTGCACAGTCTTTTAAAAGAAACTCAAATATTTAAAATATATTGAAATGTTTATTTTTTAGATTTTCTTTTTACCCATTTAAACTGTTAGTGTGAATTTAGTGCAGTTTACATTTTGCCAATGCCATCCATTCTCCTAATTTTAATTGACAGTTGCATATCCACCGTCTTTCATTTTGTTTTGCTTCAAAGAGGGTATTCACTCAATGGCACAATTAAATACATAGCCTATTCCATTTAGTTGATCTATGTAGTTGAAGGTGTGAGACGGTGACTTTTATTGTATGGTTTTATGGATATGTGACAGTATCTCATTTTTTAATTCACCCCGGCTTTTTAGAATTTCTATTTAAAGCAGTATTTTCTGGTACAGTGATGTTGGATTATATTGTGTATTGGCACCAAAAAAAAAGTTTGGTCCTGAAATTTGAGTATGTCTTAATTGTATTTTTGTGGATAGATGTTTTGTTGTAATTATGCTTTGTCATTTTTTACACAAGCAACAGTTACAATGTTTTCGGAGTGCATTACAGTTATTAGTCATATTTAGCGCCTCTAAACACACTGCTACTTTGTATGGATTTTAGTATCTGTTTACATGCGGAATAAGACATTTAAGGCATATCTTATTTCAATTCTTGTTATCATACTGTTGTACAATCAAAATGAGTGCACTGCTCTACCTGTGTATATTTAACTTTCACTGGGTGAGAGGTAAAACTTAGTTACACTGTAACTCCAATATATTTTTATTGATCCCAGCATATCTGACCTAGAATCTTGGTCAGTTTTGTGCATTTAAATAAAAAGTGTAGTTATTCTGGTTAACATCTACATTTAGGCATTTCAAAGACATTCTTATCCAGAGTGACTTGCACAGTTTGAAACCCCCTTCCCCCTCTACAATCCATTTACACAGCTGGATATTTACTGAAGCAATTCAGGTTAAGTACCTTGCTCAAGGGTGCAATGGCAGAGCCCCAGTTAGAAATCAAACCTACAACCATGGAGTTGCAAGCCCAGTTCCACTAGCCATTAGGCTAGGTTAAGTGAGGTGTTTTCTTCGTCTGTCTTTTAAATCAGTTGGTCCTGTTTGTCATTAACAGACCTTGTCGACCTCTCAACCTCGCGCCCCTCTTTAAACAATGTGGCATTCTCCAGTCTTTGGCGAGGCGAAGCAAAACATCCACCTCTACTGGGACTATCTGTTCGTTTAAACATCCACCTCTACTGGGACTATCCGTTCGTTCTGTCCTGCCAGTCTTCCATAGCTGTTCTTGTTTGAGAGTCACGAGTACTTCTACAGCCATTCTTACTTTGCTCTGTCATTACTAAACTGGAGCGTCTGCCCCTCTTGCTTTTCATAGCACTCCAATGGCACAGGAGTAGCTTGGCTTTCTTCTGCTCCGGACCTGCAGAGTGGCTCACTCAACTTTTCACAATGCTTCTGGTTCAAATCCTTTGTGCACTGCCCTGCGATTGTTTTTCCTGTTGTTTGAACATCAGATCGGACAGAAATGAGATCACTGATTAAATATAGCCTATATCTGGTACAACTAGACTGAAAGATTATCGCTAACAGATTGATGTAATTCTGTTCTCTTTGTAGGGGGGTCGTTTTTTCGTGCGTTTTAGGTTTCGTCTGGCGATTTTACACGGTGTGTTATGACGTGCAAAGGCTTGTTTAATGTTTTTTGGAATGTCATTTGTAACTGGCCAGTGACAACATCGGCAGCTGGTCAGGAACGGCCAGGAAAGCACCGTTTTGTATGCTTTAACGCAGAGCTGGCAGCAACTGCGGCCATGAGACGAGAACTTTGGGGTTTGGAAGGCAAGGCGAAATCCAATCCTTGGTTTGTCTGAGCGCAGCATGCTGCAGGACTGGAGAGAAAAAGCACTTCATCCTGTGCCAGGCTCTGTCCCATTTTCAGTCACATTAACTGAACCGCCAAACACATGGGCCTCGTTAAGTTTCCAAATCAGGCCCTGTTATCTCACTATTTTATCTCCCGAAGTTTCCCCTCGTTTCTGCTCTCTCGTGCCTCGTCCTGCTCTTTAAAAGAGGTAAACAGTCTCTGGCCAAGTTGGCTGGATAGATAGTGTCTTTGATGTGATGGATATAGAGAGTTAGTCTTTTTGAACTGGGTCAGGTAGGAGCCTGCCGGACTGAGACATGAAGGCATTGTTAATGGCGAGCACGGTGTAGTTTTCCCAGAGTGCATCCAGGCAGTAGATCAGGCGCAATAGGGCACATATGGGAATGTCATCAAAGAAGACCCGCTGTCGTCCACAGCATTCAGATCTCAGCGTTTTAAATGCCTGGGCATTCCAAACATTACATGAACTCCAAACATTCCACCTGGCTTTAATTCAATAATAACTTTGTATTGCCAGTTTAATAACATGTTCAACTGATTCTAGATGAATAATGAAAGTCTGACTTTGTTTTGTCTTCAGTGCACAGACTTAGCTTTTTGTTTATAACTTGATCCTTTTTTAAAATAAAGAAGAGTGGCCCTCCTAAATCTCTTACTTCATTCAGACAAGGGGGAAAGCAGAGAGGCTTACAGGTACAGAAGCGATCACAGCGCAGAAAACCCCAACTGCACGGGGAGAACTCGTATTTGAATTCAGAATCAGCCACCCCACGGACTGCACCTCACATCCTGCCCCAATAACGTCACCCTTTTTAATTTCACTGTTTTTGGCTTTTTCTGTCCAGTTTGAGTCCGAGTCTTCCTACTTCTGAACTCCTTGTCCGCGGTTACTGTGTTTAGAACTTCTGTAGTTGGTTGTTTTTGTTTTGGCTGGTTTTCATGTGTTTGTGGTCATGGGTTCAGCTTCAGTATAGACCCCTCCTGCAGCCATTTGAATTCTGTATGCAGAAGGCACTCTGGTTGTGATGGAGTCATGGCAGTTCCTCTGGAGTACCTGGGCGGTTTTGTGATGGAAATGGTGGGGTGCCATTTGTGTATTCTGGCCACAGACCAAAACACCCACTTTTATTATGCTACTTTCATGTGTCACAAGAGGAGCATAACAATGGGCAGAAATGACAAATTACCCCAGAGAGGAACTCCACCCAGATTGTTCACTTGAACCTCACTCCCACCCGCTATGACCACAGCCCCCACCCCCCCAAGAGCCATTCTCACTGGGGTGAGGGCGTGGAGATATAGGTGCAATTATACAGGTTTTCAAATTGTAACATACAAGCACTGTAGCAATATGCAAACGCTAGTGGCCCTGTATGTTTTAACCAATGAATGTAGGAAGTAAACACTTGTCTAATTCTAGTAATGGTGACCAATATTCAAATAAACAGATGGCAAACGGCCTATATCTTTCTCTTTTATTTGTTAAAGGATGGGTTCGCCATTTTTCAACCCGGACCTTATCGAAAGGTTGTTTCCCATCATTTAAGCCTGTAATGCATGGCACAACCTCAGTGATAGCTTTATTATTGAGAAATGTACCTTTTAACCGCAACTTCTCGTGGGTTTCAAAATGGCGATCTTTAAGCCTGTGCTGGATGGTTGCTCTCGTGGCCTCAGGCTGTGGAGGCTCATATCTTGAAAGTGGGACTGTTGGGTTGGATTTAGGTCGGTTTGGGTTAGCATTAGGCTCTGTCTCTGGGCTGTAACACACAGCACAGCTCTAGGTAATGGCTGTGTTTTTGTGAGTTTTTCCAGACTAATGGAAAGAGGCCAGTTCTCTTGTTTTTCCCCGGTCCAAATACAGACATTCCCCAGTGACCTGAGCATGCCAACAGGCAACAATACTACGGACTGGTCATGTCAAACACTTTACCAGAGGGAACTGATTGAACCAGGTCCCATGAACATGACCAGAGAGCTACAATAACTTTGCTTTCTCAAACAGTCATACATAATTGTTTGGGGAAAAAACAACACACTATATCTCAAAGTTACTCTGTTGCCTCATCTTGAAACAGGGTGAGATTATCTCATTAATTTCGACTGATCTACTTATCAGTGGTATACAAAATACTAAACTGTTAACAGATTCCATACAATGTTTTTGTTATTTGCTTCCCGAACATGTGAATGGTGGTTATTGGATTAGCAGATGGGCCACAGGTTTAAATCTTTATGAGAGGATTAACAAAATCATGACTCTGTTGAGTGCTTTCTATTGTCCTTTAAAAGCCTGAAATGTAAATGGGTTACACTGGTACTTATTGACACATTTGGCAAATTACTAAATGGTATATGTGGGGCAGATATGAAAATACCGAAAACACAAACGTACAAAATAGATGTAATGACTTAATACATGGGTAATGCATTAATACAGGTATTGATAGGTACAAATCCACGAAGAAGAAATTAAAAATAAATCCTGATATAGCTACCAAGTCTTAGTGAGATCAACTTCTCCAACTATACACAAATATAGACAAATATGGATACATTTACAAATGCATACACTTAACCACACGCACAGACACAAGACCAGCAGACACACAAATGCATACATACAATACGAACACACACGTGTGTATGGAAAAATAAGGAAAAGCCTTATTGTTAGGTAAAGTTCACCTTGCGTTGAAATCATTTATATGGTTTTGCCAAAAAGTTGTTAATCAACTTTTGCCTATAAAATAGTTTATCTAAGGGGATTTGACAGCTCATAAATTAAGCCAATGGGTAATTGAAGGGGATTCATATGATTTCCAATTTACAGTGATGCATCTTTTAGCAGCTGTTAGGGCTGACTCAGTATACCTTTTCTGATAATTGTTCCAAGTAAACAGTCATGGGTGATATGGAATAGACATCTTAGGACAATTACAGATCAAATGAATCAGATTTTATACTGTGCAAACATATGTCCACAATACAAAATTATGTGTCCTTGAGCAAATATACATCCAGTCTTTCTTACAAATACTTTCATCTAAATGTTTTGCCATTTCAATCTGAAATGGGTGGTATTTGATGGCTAATTTTCTAATAATATTTTATATTTCTTAGATATAACCTCATCTGTGGTGGTTAGTAGTTTATCAAGCTTTGAAGGTAGTGGTTCATGTAGGGATTGTTGTTTTTAATTTGATCATATGGCGTTGAGTCTATACAAGTGGGATGATGGTGAAGATTAATAGAATTTGTAATTTGATTAAAAGTATGAAAAATGTATGTCTTTCTTGAATGTCTATTACCCTCCAGATGAGGTTTCAGACTATGAATGAGATTGATTAATAACAACACAAGGAAAAGGAACAATGATTATGGGGAGATTTAAACCTTATTCTGAATCCTAAATTAGACACACAAGGAAGTGTCACACATGCACCTGGAAAAGCAGCACAAATCTTAAGGAGAACCTGTTCAGATATTGGATTGATAGATGTTTGGAGAACACTTCATCCGTTAATAAAAGATTACACGTATTAGTCTGGAAGACACCAACTCTATAGTAGATTGGATTACTTCTTTATGTTTAAAAAAAGATATATCTGCTGTTCAAACTTTTTCTTACAGGATGTTATGTTTATAGACAAGATTTTTAAAAAAATCTATAAAAGAGTATTTAGACATAAATGATCCAGCTGAAATTCAGTTACATTGTGGAAAGAGGCTAAGGCTGTGGTGGCGGGGGGGGGGGATGTTCTGGAATTCATAGAACAACTAACTCTAACTATTGGAAGGAGTTCTCCTGGAAGGTACTCACAAGGTTCTTCATTACACCTAAAATTCACTGTAAATATAACTCAACTAAATTTTATTGCTGGAAGAACTGGTGAAGTAAATGTGAATCATTCGCATATCTTTCTGTTCTGCCCAATATTAAAGCATTTCTGGGATGAAATAATAAATGCCATAAAAGGTATTTTAAAATTTAAGTATGTAGAACCCAAAGGCATTCTACTTGGCATTGCGCCCCTAGAAATAAATCGGGAATCTGATAAATATCTATCGTATTTTAAGAACAGCGTCCTTGAAGCAGGTGACTTGATATTGGTTGAGAACTACCTCTCCGAACAATACAAAATTTGAGGTCTACAGTAGAAGAGATATTGGAAATGGAAAGGATAACTTATCAAATCAAGAACCAGGATATGCTATTTGAGAAGAGGTGGAATAAATGGTATTGCACTCCCTGAGGGGGAAGAAAATAAAAATAATTCTAATTGTAACAAATCTATTGGAATTTTTGATGTGCATATGGACTATAATTTATTTCAGATCAGTTTATCAGTATGTCTGTCTGTATATACAGTATATGTTTGTGTGGGAGTACATGTCTGGGCTCGTAGGTCAATGCGGGTGTGTAGCAAGTGGGGGTGTTCATGAGAGGAACATATATACACAGATTATCTCTTAGCCAACCAGATATTATAAATTTAGTAGTATTAAATTTTAGATGTACGCATTGTTTGGCGTTGATTTCCTAATGTCTGACTTTTATGTAGGAAAATGTGTACACAAATGCTGAAATGTTATTACACTTATAAAGAAATTGCAATGTACAATCTAAGATGTATGTAAATTAATTATGTTGAATTATTGCAATAAAAGTGTTTAAAAAATAATTATTTAAGTATAAAAAAACCTCCCACAAAGAAATGCTGGCCTTCCTGAATACCAACTCTTAAATGCATCATCATTGAAACCAGCAGAGAGATCTGGGTTTTCCAAATGGGCATTAAAGGAGATATAATTTGATTATAACCTAGTTTATGAGATTTATTCCAAATATCAACACTGTTACGAACAATAGGGTTTTGTGTTATTTTCCTTATACTTTGCGGATCAAAATAAGTTCAAATGGATTAACATCTAAAGATTAAATTTATATCCATGCACAGGGTTGGGTTGAAAACCACTTCCTTGTTTGGTTACAGATTAGGTTAAGTTAGGTAAACTCAGTCCTCCCTGACTTTAAGAAAGGCGCACTAAAGTGTCTTTATTTTTCTTAAGAAAAAAGATTTTACAAATATTTCCATTTTAAAAAGAAAAAAAAAAGAAAACTGGTAATAAAATAGGTAGAGTTTTAAATAAGAATGTTGGTAGAACATTAATCTTGATTATATTAAATCTACCTACCAGAGAAATTGGTAATAAAGTAAGGTAAACTTTCAAGTCTTGAGATACATTCTCAAGAGGAGGATAATTCAGGTGGTCGCTGTTGCCAGAGGGGATATACCACACTGCTTCTAGATGGTAGCCTAATACAAATCATGATATGTTTTGGACCAACAAACACAAATCTACCCCTAGTGATAGGGGATAATAAAAATATTTCACTTGAGTGTAACTTTTATTTTACTAATGTACTTTTTTTTTAAGCCAGTACGATCTGTTTCATCCTGAAATGTTTCATCCACTGATTTCATCCTATTAGCCAACAGCTATGATTTAACTTTAACTGAAGACATTATAATGATGGGTACTTCAAATTCCTCATACCTCTCTTGCCTGCATTGCTGTACTTCCTGACGACCTCCTCCTCAGTGTTAAATTTACCACTCTCTCACCCTCAGACCACTGACTCAACACCTGTCCCCCCAGGTGACAAACTGCTTGGGTTAATGAACCCTTTCCTGTCAGAATGGGACTTTCAGGGTGGCCATTGTTATGGTACAATAGACTGAAGCTGTGTGACAACTTTTTGACAGGAGTCTGGTTCTTCTTCAAAACGTGCATAGAAGTGTATGTTGCGTATAGAGATGCATCTAAAAATGAATACAGTACTTAAAAAAGGTTGTTTGCACTGTATATAGGCAATTAGGCGTACATGACCTCACTTTCTTTTCAGTATTCCGTGAGTATTGAGAAGAGAAGAAACTTTTGAACGTTTGTACCCATGTGTGTATTTATAACACGGGAGCAGTTTATCTTAATGTGCGCAATGCTTCGATAGAATTTTAGTGCTAACAGCTTGTGCAAACTGAAAACTGACCGCCTCCTACTTCCTTCCACAGAAGAGGAAGCGCAGAGAGAAGGACGATGACGCAGTCAGCCTGTGCAGCTTTGATTTCAAGGTAAGGACTAAGGACTGACGGAACGGACATTTGCTTTCCCACATTCACTGAAGTCCCATGGTCATTCAGATTCGAGGGACCTCACGCATTCATAATAAGAGCCAGATGATGCCTTAGGGGTACGCATCCAGAAGCAACCCTTAACGAGGTTGTGGGAGGGGGAGATAAAAATCCAGGGTCTGTTCTTAGGATGTAGCTATCACATCTCCTGTGCCTAAGGACTGTGTATTTGTTTGTCACGGGGTAGTGACGTTGCCCAGGGACATGCCGTCCTATTCTTCCTTGGTCATCAGGAGTGGATGGTAGAATGGAGCCACTATATTTCAGCCACCAATAAATATTTTACTGCTTCATTTTGATGAAGGTTTTTTACTTTGAAGTGGCATTTAATTAAACAAATAAAATCATGAGTGACAGCAGTTATATACCCTGTCCTTTTTTTAATCGGCCCCTCATTTTTCCTGTTTATCCCAAGTTACGGACATTTGTTTACTGGACATTTGCGCACCTGGATAAACATAATTTGGACTGTAGAACTAAGGCCCCGTTCACACTACAGCTAAATGTTGTTGTTGCTCCTCATTTTAGTGCTTAATCCGGTCAAGTTCACACTTTGGCCCCGTTCACACTACAGCTAAATACCGTTATCGCTCTTCATTTTAGTGCTTAATCCGGTCAATTTCACGCTTAGTACAGTTATGAACGAGAGCGACAACTAATAGTAACGAGTCCTGTTCGGAACAAGTAGCGACTGCCGAAGTTGACTCCTATTCCTATGCAAATGAGCTTGGTTGTGCGAGTGTGGACAGGAATGGGAGTTGACAACTGGTAGCAAATGCACAGTGATTAACTGTGCAACGCTTCCTGATTTCAATAGAGCGTGCTAAGGGCGATGTTGAGTAGGCTACTGTTAAAAGAAGCATTCGTCGATGTTGCTTAATTCGCTACCAGTTCAGATGTGGAAACGCATGTCTTCTCCGGGTTCTCTCGGCAGAGATGAACAAAATCTGAATGGCCACATCCATGTTTGTTGACATTGGAGATCACGTTTACGCCTGCACGATAATTGAAATGTGAGATTTACGTTCAGAGCCAATATCGCGCTATTACAAATTTACTGACACCGTTGTAAATACAGGAGCGAGTCCTGTAACTTGTTCATACTTGTAAGCGTTCTCGGTCTTCTAAATATGCGTGTATGGCAAGCCGTTTTAACATTTATTCTTCGAGACTTACTAGTAACTATTCATTCGATACTAGTACTTATTCTTTAGTTACTAGTAACTATTCCAATAGTTACTAGTATCTATTTCAGTTTTACTAGTAACTATTCATTAGATACTAGTAGTTATTCTTTAGTTACTAGTAACTATTGGAATAGTTGCTAGTATCTATTTCAGTTTTCCTAGTAACTTTTCATTAGATACTAGTACTTATTCTTTAGTTACTAGTAACTATTCCATTTTTACTAGTAAGAAATTGAGATTTTTTGCAATTGAATTCTATCTGCGGTTCAGATATCAACTATTTGCTTCTGACTAGTAACTATTCCAATAGTGACTAGTATCTATTTCAGTTTTACTAGTAACTATTCATTAGATACTAGTAGTTATTCTTTAGTTACTAGTAACTATTGGAATAGTTGCTAGTATCTATTTCAGTTTTCCTAGTAACTTTTCATTAGATACTAGTACTTATTCTTTAGTTACTAGTAACTATTCCATTTTTACTAGTAAGAAATTTAGATTTTTTGCAATTGAATTCTATGGGGCTCTGCGGTTCAGATATCAACTATTTGCTTCTGACTAGTAACTATTCCAATAGTGACTAGTATCTATTTCAGTTTTACTAGTAACTATTCATTAGATACTAGTTCTTATTCTTTAGTGACTAGTAACTATTGCAATAGTGACTAGTATCTATTTCAGTTTTACTAGTAACTATTCATTAGATACTAGTACTTATTCTTTAGTGACTAGTAACTATTCCAATTGTTACTAGTAATATTTTTAGTCTTACTAGTAACTATTTCTGTTTTACTCGTCATCGGTAATGAATAGTCAAAATGACTATTTGATAGTTCAATTAACATTCTTACTAGTAGCAATAAAAATGTTACAAGTAACAATTGGAATAGTTACTAGTAACTAAAGAATAAGTACTAGTGTCTAATGAATAGTTACTAGTAAAACTGAAATAGATACTAGTTACTATTGGAATAGTTACTAGTCAGAAGCAAATAGTTGATTTCTTACTAGTAAAATTGGAATAGTTACTAGTAACTAAAGAATAAGTACTAGTATCTAATGAATAGTTACTAGTAAGTCTTGAGGAATAAATGTTAAAATGCGTGTGTGTATGGACATGCACACAATTCTTTAAACATCTCAACTATCCTTATATGTACACAAAACTGTCTGTGCCAATCAAAAACGTACACTAGTACTGAAATAATATATTTTTAAACCCACTATCATTTTAAAGGCAAAATATAAATTACGTACTCCCACAACATTACATACCACAAAAATATAAAGTTTCTAACTAGCAGGGTTGCTTTCATATTAACCTTGTTTTCCTTCTGTGGGTGTATTGCTCTGCTTGCAAAGTTGTTATTTTACTTACGGTTTACATTTAAACAACAGCCATTTTGTGATCAGCAATTTTGGCTGAGTTTTTGTCTGAGCCTTATATTGGCTAAATTATTGTTTGACTGTTGAAATTTATTTACCCAGCTCTGGCTATGTTCAGTGAATGTTTATGTACCATTGAGGAGTAACGCCGTTGTCAGCTGGCAGAGGTTGTTCCCGGGCTCAGTCTTGAGGATCGACACTACTACCGTGGCTACCAATGCTATGAGTCAAAGCATAATGTTAGCACACTTACCTTGCTTTGACCAATTAACATGGCTGCATAACCACTTGCAAGCTTTTTTATGGCTAGACACCCTCTTTGATGTGAAAACATATTTGGCTATTGAATCTCTTTACCAAGAATGTGTTGCTTACACTTTGATTAACCATTAAAGGGTGGTTACAGGGGAAATTAAGTAAACGCTAATTCTGCATTAACTTTTGTTACTTGAGTTTACACTGGGCTACAAGCCTGGTCCCGATGGTTACATGCCCTAAGTTGGTATGCTATTTACAAAATATTCAGCTGTTACTCTCATCCCCATAAATGAACACTTCTCAACCATTTCTTTGGACATAAGTTTGTGCTTACCAAGAGAAAAGGGCAAACCCGTCATCGTAACCCTTGGAGATTTATCAGAGCCAACTTTGGGGGAACAGATGGGCGCTGTTGTCAGAATGGAGCAGAATTTCTCTTTTACTGATGACACAGCCTAGATCATACGCTGGTTGAAGTCAGTGCAGTAATTTCACAAAGATCCCGGCATGCGTTTATCACACGGGCTAAATTGTGCGCAGGCTAGAAGTTTGTGCCCTGTGCCTTTGCCGTCAGACGTCCTGCACTGCGTTTTAATTCCTAGCAGTTTTATTCTCAGAAATGTTTGTTGGACCTGTAGATGTGGGACTATAGGGGCTCGTGCTGTGACTGTGACCTCGGTTTCATCCTGTGCGGCATCATGTTGAATTAGCCTGAGGCACGCTGCCATCTGTACAATTTAAACTTATTTCGCTGCGATTCCGCGACCCGCCGAATCAAATGTAGCAAATCTCGAGCCAATACCTACTACCTCATGCTAAGGTGCTACGGCAGTCCTCACTGGAGTTCGACCGCATTCCCTTCCGGTGCCGACTGCTTCCTCCAAGGTTTCTGAAGCTGCCCCTAAACCAAGAGAAAAGGGCAAACCTGTCATCGTAACCCTTGGAGATTTATCAGAACCAAATTTGGGGGAACATACGGGCGCTGTTGTCAGAATTTCAGAATTTAGCTGAATTTCTCTTTTACTGATGACTCATCCTAGATCATACACTTCCAGCACAACACCTCTTCCTTCAGCCCCCCTCTGTTATCGCTCTGTCTGAGAGATAAAAGAGTTATCCATTCCCTCCCTCACCCCTTTCCAGTGTCCACTTGAACGTTGCGCAGCCCACAGCACTGAGGTTTCCACAGCAAACACTGAGAAATGACGCATGCCTGGGAAGCTGTCTGTCAGGTACGAGGCCAGGAGGATTTTTTGAAAACCTGGAAGATGTCTTCAGTCATGTCAAGCTAGTTATTAAAGCGATATGGAACAAGAAGCCCTGTTATACCATGAATGTTGGCATGGATTCGGGGTGTTGTTAGTAGTGTTTTCACGATAACAAATTTTTCGTTTCAATACCGATACCAAGTCATGAATTTCGATACTTCTGGGTTGAAACTTTTTGATCACCGGGTGAAACCCTGCCATTATTGTGCCTTATTTCAAATCTGGACATTTTCTGTGAAAACTAGCGTTGTTCTGAAATCAAATTGATACCACGGTAAACCACGGATAGCCAAGACTTTCTCATTAAACTAAATATTAACTTGTCATGTCTTTTCAAAAATATTTATTAGCAAAATATAACAAAATCAGAAATAATGTTGCTCAAGACCTGACTAGACTATATTGTGTTATATATTCATTTTGTATTCAGTTTGTAGGCCTATTTGTAAAATGACACTGGGGAAAGGAGTCAGAATGAACTCGCATGTAATCACTTTGTTACACTTGAACAATAGCCACACTTGTTGAACCATCAAAATACCGTAATCTACACTTGTCACGTGTCTATCTGTTATCATCACACCTGTCGATATTTTAAGTCACTGAAGAGATTGGGGACATGGTGGTTGATGGACAGATGCTTTGCTAGGTTGTAGGCTCGTCACAGTGTTACTATTTTGACACCGGTGTTATTTCCCTCTAAAACACTGTTTTATTTACACAATTTGAAATAATCTTGATAAAATGTTCAATTTTTCAATGCAAATAAAAAAAAAAAAATTACTCGCCTAATAGCCTAAGAACTGGCTGACAGTGTTGAATATTATGCGAATATAATATAATGTGCTTATATTCATTTAATAAAATCAACGTTGAAACTTCTTATTTTTTACTTTTACTTTATTTTTTAATTGTAACGCTGATTACAAAATAGTTGTATTGACAGTGTGGAAATAATACAGCTTTCTACTAGATAGCTACTAGGTTGGACGAATTTCCTCCCTTCATGGCGAGACAAGCTTTAAAGGATTTTTAGCAAACTGGGGCTGTAATAATGTTGTCAGATTCACCTTTATCGTTGGCTTTGAAACGCATACTTACAAGCCACTAGGCACGTCCATTCCGTCAACGTTCCCTTCGATTCTTAAAGGCACGGTATTTCCCCCCCCCCCCCAATGGATGGCAATCAATTTGCTCCAGTAGAAAGCAATGCCAGGGCTGTAAATGGAATTTAGCAAAATGCTGGTATCGCATCACTTTAAATATTCGGTACTGCGGTAGTTTTTTTTGTACCAGTATACCGCTTAACCCTAGTTGTTAGGCAGGATGTGAAGCCGAGTGCCCAGAACACCCCTAGCCATGCCAATATTCATGATATAAAATGAGTTTGAGTACCATATCACTTTCATAAAATGCATCCATCCACAGATTACATTATAGGCTTTTCTGATAGAAAGTGAGGCAAGGCCATTTTTAATTCAATACTTTAATGTAATATAAGGTGTATCCTTCCGCGAGCTGAAGTTTGCTTACTAAGCAATGAGAGTTCCAATTCTTTTGAAGTTGATGCCTAGTTTCTTCTATTCTGAAGAACATTTTATTTAGACATGTTACATAATGAAAATCAACACTGCCTGGAAGGTTGTTTACCAATCAGTTTCCAGCACCGGAACTAGGCCTATCGCTTTTCTAATTTTTGACAGAATTATTATGTCTGAATACAGTAGACTGTGGCACAGGCCTCCACATTGGGAGACACTAGTGTCTGTGTCTCTGAATTCCTGTTCAGTGCTTACACTGGGCAAGGGTGTGATTCAGCCTTTGCTTACCCGCTGTGTTGGTAGCAACCCGCTAAAGGGTGTGAGTGCTTACTTAAAACACAGTTCATTTAAACTATGGAGTAACAATGGAAGTCTCTGAAGAGTATCGGTGATGATGTTATTTCTGGCTACTCTATATTAGATGGAGTGGAAGCCCATACCACACATTTTTTCCAGTCCACTCCACACACAGACACACACACACACACAAAGTGTGACTGGTTTGTGTCTGTGTATAGCAAAATGCTGAAGTTTTTTGTTGTGAGTGTAAAAGTTTTAATCATATCAGCTTTAATAGGGGTTGCCATGGGTTGTGTGAGACGCTCGGGCGACCCCTCTCTCCCCATTCTGAGTGTCACAGTGAAGTCATGCATTTACATCCAGGGCAGCACTGTGGGGCATTGGTTGGGGCACTCCTGATCAGGGGACATTTGAGATGGGTGGTTGTTTGAATTCCAGCTTGGTACACGGCCATGAACAAAGCACAGAATTTCAACTGCTCCGGTTGAAAGAGTCAGCTTTATAAATGTGCTGTATATTTAACAGACAGCAGATGTTGTATTAGGCTGTACACTGTAATTAAAGGATGAGGTAAGTGAGACTGATTGGCCTTATTCTCAAGTTAAACAATCTCAGTATGTTGATGTCGGATTTAATAGTTTACTTATTCCTGGGCAGAGCAGGAGGGAAGGGTAAACTTTGCGCACACACCATTACAGCTTTGTGCGGAATCGCGGCAGAGACCAACTTCTACACAAGTGCCAAACCGGCCACCAGAGGGCTTTGGTGTTCCCACAGCACTGATGCTTTCCATAATTCAATTTTTCTTTTCTCAAAATCCCATGCGTTTGTGCTGAAGTTCCCCCTGGGAAAAATGAAATTATTATTTTCTCGTCGTAAACATTGACTATTTCCAGGCACAACTCTTGACATAATAAAATCCCTCAAGCTTTAGTGACTTGGTCGCATTGCCAGTTTGCGTCTTGGATCCCAGCCACAGCCTCAGGGTGGATGCCAGAAGGGATTTGCAAGTTCTGCATCTGTCATTTCTTGCGAACATTGAGAGAATTGCTTTTGTGCGTCTACCCGCGGCTGGGGACGACGTCTGGACGTCAGACGAGAAAGACGCGTTTAGGCACCTTTCTTCCGCCGGGTGAAGGTTACGAGTTCAGCCGCCGCATTCCACAGAGAGAGTCACCTTCTGAGCGGCTCTGTACGCCCAAGCGCGCGGGGCCTGTTTGGTGAGCGGGTACGCCTCCCTTCACACCCCGGTATTTACACAGGCGGTAAATAAGCCCTCAGTGGCGGCCCGAGCACCGTTCACATCTCCATAGAGCAGGAAGGACGCTTCCAAGCAGTTGCTTTTGTCCCGATTCACACTAGCGTATTTACACACGGGGGGGTAACCGAACCGTCGGTTACGGTCTCATCGCTCGCCTGCAGTAGAGCAGGTGGGCTGCATTTGTCTTTATTCACACTTCAGTATTTATTCAGGATGTAAACGGGACCTTGCGTCTTATTCTTATTTATCCACGTGACAGACAAAGGTGCTCCAGGTCTCAGAGAACAGCGTTTATTACACACCGTGAGCCCTGCTGCCTATTCCCTGGACTGCTTTTATACTGGAGTTTGTTACGGGAGTACATCAGCAGTGTCACACCAGGAATGGAAGCAGGGGTTAGCAGCTTGCGTGAATGCTGGTTTAGTGCTGAGATACGGAGCATTGTCAGCCCTGTGCGACCAATACTGTTCGTACACCTGACTGACTGGCTGACTGTTAGATTAGTCTTTCTCGAGTATTATCGTTTTGTTTTGCCCGTCCTATACCCACCCTCCGTTATAAGGACACACTAGGTTTGTACGATTGCAGGGTTTAACTCCGTATGTTTCATTTCTATACTGTCAATATACAAATTATATGATATAGCCTTATTCGGTTTATCTTTTTTAAGTCAGAATACTTGATTTCTCTGGTGTTTCCGTTTGGCCGGATCCTACTTTTCAGTGTCTTGTACTTAAACTTACTGGTCATGACAAAAGGATTCTTTACATGTGTGGTAGGATACCATTTGAATTTCTGCACTGCGCAGTCAATGGAAGCAGAAGCTATGACAGTCCTGTAGTTAGACATTTGCTTCACCATGTTCCGTACAGGAACTCTGTTTGGTTTGTGAAAAAAGACCAATATTTTGAGACTTAGAAGGACACGAAATTTCTGAATCTGAATGGAACCCCGTCTGTGAAGCCTCTGTGTCAACGTAGGCACCAAAACCCAAAAGAAAAACTACCAAGTCAGAGATCCATTCCCCGGCAAGAGATTTTTTTTGCGAGCAATGAGTAAAATGAAAGGAAGCCACCGTAATTTTAACCGTCACCAATAATTAGCCACCACTAATTTTTAAAACCAGTTCTGCTGTTAAGTGTTTCCTGTTCCCACAAAGGTTCTGTGGGATGATTTAACTTGGCAATATGTCCAGCGTGAAGAATACCAAAATACCAATGTGTCCTTGTGACCTGGCAGCCCATCAGGTTTCCACTTGGCTTGATGTAATAAAGCCCTATAGGTTTATTGCGAAACTCGAAAAAAGTGCAAAATGAATGTGCCCCTCTCCCACCCATCTGCACTTGGGTGAGAGTTCTGTGACCTCCACACCTTCTGCTCCAATACACAGGTGCTAATGCAAATGGACGTTATAGCCCCATTCACACTAGACTAGTTTTCCTGGGTCCCTCAGTTTTTTATTTTTGTAAGCATTGCCCCATGTAATTTTGTCCATCAAGTTTCTTGACGTTGCTTTGTTAATCTACCAAGTCCTGGGGCCTGTATCACAAACTGGGATAACTGAGTTAGCTGGAGAACTGCACTGAGTAAAACCCGGGAACAGCTCTTTTTTACTTCAGTTCATGTTCCAGATTAGATTTTTTTTGTATAGTTGCCTGCAATTTGTAAAAATCTGCCCTGTACCATCTGTTTTTAAGTCATTACCTCAGAGATTTTTTTTTTTTTTACTTTTAAGCCAGTAAATGTGGAAGAATTTTTATTTGCAGTCGGCACTAAAGTCAGAGCCTCGGCTTTTCCCAACGTTTGATCTTGAACAAAGCAAAAGACGCAAAGAGTTGCATCTGCGGGTGGGAACGGTTGCAGGTCCAGCAGGGTTTCGGAGCAGACTAATTGATATTCTAATTGGTAACACTCCCCCTGCTGATCAGTGACTGATAACATCTCTCTGTCATTAGTTAAAGCGGAGAACAAACAGACCTGGTACTTCGCACCTCACATGAGGCTGCTTTAGAATGCCTTAAAAACCAAGAATGAGGTCATAAGATTCCTTTGTACTGAACTCTAAGAGCCTTGAGTTTCAGTGGAAGAATGTTTGAAATGACAACTACTTTGGTGGCAGTTTGTCCTTTAAAGTATGCAAACTAAACGGGGAAGGGCAAAATAAGTGAAAATGACCCAGTATCATGTGAAAAGATAGCATTGGGTGCATGTTTAATTGGTTCTTAAAAAGCTGTTGCAGTTTATCACGTTCTTTCAACATATAATCACTTAAAATTAATGGTATTGACAGACTTGGCCTACTTAACCAAATTCCTTCAGCATATTATTCATTTTCACATGTAAATGAAAATACCAACACTTTATCAGCATTTGTCCTGAGAAAGTGGAATTGTGATACCCTGTCCTGGTTAGGTTTCAGGAATCTTCACAGAAACAGACACCCACCATGTTGTACTGAAACTTTTCCAGTGATATAAATAGATTGTGGAGTAAACTTGAAATGCTTTTAAAGTAAAGTCACATTTTTACTGCTTAATTCCGCAAATAAAATATCCATTAAATTTAAAACCACATATATCTAAAGCCAGACAGACCACCATCATACGTTTAAACAGAGTTGTTATTACAAGCCATAAAATCCCTACCCTCAGTGGCCCGCATGTAAAGTAATTTGTATAAACTTTTCTTGGAGAAGATCTCCTGATAACGAAGTTCTTACTCGTGTTTTTGGTGTACTGTATATAAACGGACAACAAAGCCTACAGGCTCAACACATTTCCAAGTAGAGTTTAGTTTCCCTCCACCCCTGCGTGCTGTGGAGGGTGGAGCTTGGGGAGAATGGCCACTCCCCCATTCAGAGCAGAAAGTACTTTAGCGCTCCCTCCCTCCCTCTCACAGTCAGAGACCAGATTGAGAAACGGAGGCCACTGTGCCTACGAGGTGATCTAAAGTCCTGCTGAGGTAACAGAGGGGACTGGAGGATTATTTATTTATTTATTTTTGAAAGCGTGGAGTTTTCGTGTGGATTATTCGCCTGGCAGAGGACTCTTTTAGCGGATTGCGAAAATACAATGGTGGCTTATGATGAACTGGGCAGCTTGCTCCCCATCAAACGGACCCTTCAAGTGATAGACTACCAGAACCAAGCGAATAAAGAAACCGAGGTGAGCTGAGAAACTCGAGCTGCGTAGTTTGTGACTAATCTCCCTTCGTGTGAAGGAATGTCTCCGGTAGCCCTTACATTTTCCGTTTAACTGTTGCTCTTGCCCTGTGAATCATGACCTCATGCTAAAGTACCTTTGCGCTGCCTGTTATCAGATCAGTGATACTGCACCTGGCTCTTCCTTATCTCATTATGCGCTCTCTGATTGCATTGCTTATCTGAGGTTTGCCAGTACAGGTGCACTAATGTAGTACAATGGTATTTACAGGTACGGCAGGTTTTTTTGTGTGTTTGTTTGTGTGTGTGTATGTATGATGTAAAGGGTCTGCTGAAGGAGTAAACAGAACAGAGGGTGGTTTGCATGCGCAGCTCGCCTTTGCATCCAGTTTTATATTTCCAGACCCTTTGTAAAGGACTTGTTACTCTTTTGTGCATTTGATACACAAGTGTGTGAAGTTGGTCTGGGGGGGAGGTTAGAGGAATAAGTCGCAGGTACTGAAACCACTGGTTTTTGAGAACTTTGAAAACGGAGCATGTCTGCAGGGCTAAAAAAAAACTCGATAATGGGGGTGACCAAACTGCCACACAGTGCATTCCAGAACAGTTACAGGACAGTCAGGGGCAAAGAGCGCTAAGCGCACTGCTTCTCTCAGGTACACATTCTAATTCCCATCAACCACCGCAACGGCTTCTTCCTCAGCCAGTTCCACAGTTTTGATTCCCCTTTTGTTATAGTGTTCTGCTATGTGGTTTGGGGTTTCTGATGCCGGGAAACCGTTTGCCATTTCCACATTTGAGTTGAGAGATCACTTTTTGCATGACTGGCTACTGCGGACCTGGGAAGTTAATCAGGTCGAAGCTGTGTGTTATTCCTCGTTCCAGTTTAATCAGCAGGAGACTTGCATGTACAGGTACATTTGTCTCAGTAGTGTCCCAGTCCGAGAATCCTTGGAAAATATTAAATATTTGTGCGGTGCGAGTTCTACTTCAGCAAACTCCGGTCAAAGACGGATTATCTGCAGGGCAGGGGTTTAATAAATTCTGCAGATGTGCAAATCCACATCAGAGAGGGAGAAGAGATGGGGGGGGGAGGGGTATTATGGAGCTGCACCTTTGGGCAGGGATGTGAAAGAGGTTATGTTGTTTGAGTCAGAGGGGGTAGTCATTATAAAACCAGACCACTTCACTGGTGGACTGCAAACAGCTCTTACTTGCGGGCCTCAGTCTGACTGAAACATAACTTGGTAGCATGGTTTGGGGGGGGGGGGGGGGTTACACACAGACCCCAGACAAGCACAGCAGCAGAACCTCCGGATCACGGGGGTTTCCTGTCGCGAGCAAAGGCTGGAAATTCTCCCAGGAACCCACCCCATTATCCCGCTCTTCTGTAGCCAGAGACTATTTGTCTGCCTTTGTTGTTCTTTCCAGCAGATCGCTCATACAGTGAAAAGGTGTGCTTGTTATTTCAGGTGTATCCCTAGGAAAAGCGCATTTACCCTCGCCATGGTGTTTCATCTGCCCGATACCACCAATACCTTTGTCTCCCATGTAGTTTGCCAAGTGTTTTCCATAGCTTATGGCCTTCTTTTCAAATTTCCACCTGGTGTCGTCTTTTCTCAGTGCTTTGACTTTGGAGCGCATCATTAATTGAGCTTCTTAATTGGATGGTTTGGAGCCATAGTGTCTGTGTGCCTGACCATCTTGGTCCAAAGTAGCCAACCCCTTGACCTGATTTCTGACGGACAGCTCTGCTGTCCTGCAGCTGTCCCCGCTAAGAAAAGCCTGTTTCACTTAGCGAAGCTGAAACGCGTTCGCAAAAGCTTTCATCTCAGTTTTCGCAGTTCCTTTGTAACATGACGTAAGCCTCCGTCTCATTCGGTCATCGCCGAGGAGGTTCAAGGAGTGGCGCAATTATTCCGCCTCTCTTGTCTGGTTCTTTGTTGAATATTCCTGTGGACTGTTGGTGTTGGCTGGTTTCCCACAGCGGTTTGTGATTTCCACCCCACCCCCCCACTTTTCTGCATGCCCCAGGGCGCAGTCTGGGTGAGCTCTGCCCCAACCCGTCAGCGCGCGCTGCGCTGCCTCTTCTGCGAGGCGCGCTCAGGTGCGTCGCTCTTCTCACGCGAGGCAAGAGGGGCCTGCCCCGGCACGAACTCATAAACACCAGCGCAGCGCTCTCCCATTACAGAGCCTGCATTAGCGCACAATGCTAGTGGAGAGGCCTCCCCTGCAGCCAGGGGCGCTCCGGATCGTATGACAGACCTGCCTCCAGGGCAGAGCCTCACACAGTCCTTATTGAGCACTTTTAAGGAGAGAGGATCTCTGCGCGCTGTGAGCCTGTGACCTGTGACCAGTTCCTCCCGCCCCCGTCACCCAGCTTGGCCCTATTAATGTCAACTGACCAGTCAGAAGGTAGATTCACCGAAACCCAAAGACAGTGCTCTTTCCTGAGTGTCGCAGCGCCTTGTGACTGTTAACAGGCTCTGACCCTTAGCCTGTGCGGTCTGAGGTAAACACGACCGATTTACTGATGTATTGTTAGCTTTTTATTACCGTTTACTGTTCTCAGGTCATGTGTGTGTGTGTGTGTGAGTGTGTGTGAGTGTGAGTGAGTTTGCAACCTGAGACAGCTGAGGCCAGGGTCTCGTGCATTCCTGGCATTCCTCTGCCACCACCACCCCCCGCCCCCCCTGTTTCAGGAGTCAGTGGGCCTTTGTGCAGTCAGAGGGTCCATAAGAGCTTCACATGATGGGAGAAACAGCTGTTCTCCGCTTCCTGGAGAGAGAGCGAGACGGCTGTCTGCAGCTCAGGACAGCTCCACAGAGTCTGACCCCAGTTATCCCCCAAAGCTGAGCACGTACAGATGTTAAAAGTCTGTTGATAAAACCCTTGCCATGCAGTGTATCCTCCTGTGCTGCCCCCGTGCAGGGGGGATCAACGCCCATAAAAACGGCCACATCTCCTCAATCGACTTAAAAACAGCGCTCCTGGTGTGAATGTGTGTGGATCTATCTTGGTGAGTTCATGTTGAACTGTAGCTAACTGCATGCATTTGTCTCTCTGTTTCTCAGGAGCCCAGCACCAAGCGCGTGCGACCGTTGGGCAGGGTGACGTCACTCGCCAACCTCATCTCTCCCGTGAGGAGTGGGGCAGTCCGGCGTTTCGGGCAGACCATCCAGGTAAGGCGACTGACGACGGAGCTAATCACCACTGAAGCACTGGGGCATTGCGGGTGAGAACTGGAAACCGTGGCGTCCTGGCTAACCATCCCATTCCTCTCCTCCGTCTTCAGTCTATCTCCTTCCGGGGAGATGGCAAGTCCCCGGGCGCGCCCCAGAAGCCCTGCAGCAAGGCAGCGGTGCCCACGCCCCCAAAAAGGAGAAACAGCACACTGTGGTCCGAGACACTGGACGTCCGCCAGAAGGGCACCTTCTCTACCAAGGAAATCAAGAGACAGGAGGTGAGACCCCTACACAAGCCCGTCTGCTCGAGTTATTCAACCCAAATCCTGACCGAACACGAGTCGCTGAACCCCAGCGAGGAAAGTGCCCCATTTATTAAACGCCAGAGCAGACTGCAAGTTCTTTAACCCCAGTATCATCTAAGCTCGCGGTCTTGCAGGTCTCGGTTATTAAACCCAGACAGGGTCCGAGCGCGACTGAGTTATTAAACCCCAATGGTATCCCATCTGGCTTTACGAGAGTCTGACCCAAACGGCTTGGCCGCCTTCCCCACTCCCCCCGTGAGCCTGGCCAAGGTCTTCTTTGTTTCTGAAGCCCCTTCGGCATTTCTGCCGTGCACGCTCAGCGTCAGGAGAGCAGTCAGGGCACATTCCTGCTGGTCTGTCCAGACACTGTGAGCGGGCGAAGGCTGGGCGTAGTGTCATTTGAGCGTTTCCCACAAGCGTACTCCGCTCTGCCGCTCAGACATCACAGCTAGTCGCTAGCCTACTGGCAAACACAGCCCATGTACAGCACCATCTGAGAGTTCTTATCTGAACCGCACGGGGATCATGAGAAGTCCTAGGGCCTGCTTTGGTTGGCTGGGTGCATTTTCTCTCAGTGAGGAATGTAAACAGAAAGCCATTCATTTGATTACAGCCAGTTCAACAGTTTTTAAGTGTGCTTTTTTTTTCTTTCTTCCACAGGCCATATTTGAACTGTCCCGGGGGGAACAGGATTTGATTGAGGACCTCCAGCTAGCACGAAAGGTTAGTTCTGAAAATAATTTGCCAGTTACAGGACTTATAAAGCAAACAGTCTAAGTCGGAGCTTGGCAGCATTCGATAAACAGCTTTGACTATGAATAGACAGGAATGATAAACCCTTCTCTCTTAAAAGCTATACTTAGCCAACCTTTCTTCTTGGTTTGTATCCTGTAATTATGCCTTTTGAGTGACTGGGGGTCTTTCTTGCCTGCAGGCATACCATGACCCCATGCTGAAGCTGTCAATCATGTCGGAGGAGGAGCTGACACACATATTTGGGGATCTGGACGCCTACATCCCACTGCACGAAGGTGAGGCTCTTGAAATGCACAATCTTCCCCCTTCCCCCACTGTTTTCTGTGGAAATATAGAGCATTAGAGAAACCTGACCGTAAGCACCAACAGCAAAATGATCTTAAAGGAACTCGTGCAGCAAGTGTGTTTCTGGTCTGACTGGGGTTTTTTATTTTATTTTGTTTTGCTCCAGACTTACTGGTGCAGCTCGCAAAAGCAACCGGGCCAGACGGCACCGTGGGACAAATCGGCCAGATTGTCGTCAGCTGGGTAAGCACCTCACCGTTATATATTTCTTACTTTTGACCCACACCTATGTCTGCCAGCGAGCGAGTGGTCTAAACTTGCGCTCGTCCCTCCTCCGCCACAGCTTCCAGGGCTGAACGCCTACCGTGATTACTGCAGCAACCAGCTCGCAGCCAAGGCCCTGCTGGACCAGAAGAAACAGGACCGGCGGGTCCAAGACTTCCTGCAGCGCTGCCTCGAGTCTCCCTTCAGCCGCAAGCTGGACCTGTGGAGCTTCCTAGACATCCCGCGTTCCCGGCTAGTCAAGTACCCCCTGCTGCTGAAGGAGATCCTGAGACACACGCCGGCTGAGCACCCCGACGTCCCATACCTGGAGCGAGCGGTACGTGAAGGGCACCCTTTATTTTCCGCGCACGTGTACCCCGCAAGAGAAAAGGCTATATGAAGTGTACTTATGAAGTGTACTTCTGCCCTCTCTCCAGATCTCTATCATCCAGGGAGTCTTGTCTGATATCAACATGAAGAAGGGCGAGTCTGAGTGCCAGTACTACATGGACAAGCTGGAGTTCCTGGAGGACCGGCAGAAGGACCCACGAATCGAGCGCAGCAAGGCCCTGCTGTGCCACGGAGAGCTGCGCAACAAGAGCGGAACGGTCAGTCCCAGCGCATATCGCGTTACCTCTCCGTTTCATCCTTCCCTCCCTTCCTCCCCTTCTCCGCTCACCCACTCTGCCTGAGCCAGCTTTACTTTGGCACTGGCTGCCTCCAGAGCAGACACCAGGGCTTTGTTCCATAAAAGGAAGTGAACCAATATGTGGATGTAGCTTTTTAAAGGCATTACATACTTAGAGGGGAATCTTTCCGATAACATTCAAAACTGGAAAATACCGACTTTTTACATGAATGACATTGAATAATGTTTTCAAAATTTTCACCCGCACAGAAGCTGCACGTGTTCCTCTTCACCGAAGTGTTGGTTATGACCCGCCCCGTGACCCGGAACGAGCGTCACTGTTTCCAAGTGTACCGGCAGCCCGTTCCTGTCCGGGAACTGGTGCTGGAGGACCTGCCAGATGGAGAGGTGCGAATGGGCGGCTCCTTCAGGGGAGCCTTCAGCAACACCGACAAAGGTGAGCCAGAGCTCCGCCCCCTTTCCCTTGCTCTTCTGTACCAATCAACAATTCTCTCTCAACTTAATTGTAGTGCTGCTTCTGCTTTTATACATTCTAATTACGCTATATCATTTGGCCGTTTTCTCATCTTTTTGTCTTTCTTTTCCACAGCAAAGAACATCTTTCGCGTGCGTTTCCAGGATCCGTCCCAGGGCCAGTCGCACACGCTACAGGGCAACGACATCTTCCACAAGCAGCAGTGGCTCAATTGCCTGCGCAGCGCCATGTCCGCCCTGCACCCCACCCTGCAAGGGGCGCCAGAGCCTGAGCTCGCCCGCCCTCACATCGAGACCCGGCACAAGCGGCGCTCCTCCAGCTTCTCCGCCATCGTCCACATGGAGGAGGCGGACGAGAACTGTCCCCAGACCGCCAACTCCGCCCCCAGCTCGCCCCTGGGGGCGGTGCCGAGCGCACAGACTGCAGCGGTGGCCGTCAAGGCACCCCTGTCCCCTGCCACACCCTCCGTTTCTCCTTCCCCGCCTCACAAAACCAAAAAGGAGAAAAAATCTCGCCGTTTGCTGGGGAAGAGAAAAGAGACCATGGTGTGAAGCAGGCACCTGAGTTGGACTGCTGTTGGACATTTACGTGTGTGTGTATATATATAAATATATTTGTGTTTGACTGTGTTTCTACAGCAGTGTTTCGTGTTACTGTCCTCAATGGCAGCTACTTCACTCCAGTAAGGAGGCTCAGTCTGATGTACAGACAGTGTTGTGGAGGGGTGCGTGTGAACGCTACCCAAGGGAATTATTACACACGCACATCCAGTACTGTTTACTTTCAGTCTGGCGTTAATGCATTATTGTTATTTTATTCAAAAAAAAAAAAATTTGTTTTACATTTTTTATATCTTCATAGAAAATGACTCTAGCTCTTTTATTTGTATTAAAACCAGCACTGTTTTATCTTTTAGAAGTATTTAAATCTGTGGAATGTTAGGAGTTTTTAGAACAGTGTCAACAGACAATTGAAGAATTATGCATAAAAAAAAATTTGTAAAGTCATATTAGTAGTTAAAACAAGTCTTATTTTGTACATTCCTCAACTTTCTTTTAATCCAGCCACCCACCCCACACCCCAAAGAATTTACAGTGGCATTAAATTAAATCCAAATGTATTTAGTTTTTTAAGAAAGAGAAATCAACATTATATAAAGATGATAATGTTTTTTTAAAATGTATTTTTTTTTTTACTCATGTAAAATACACACTGAGCCATGTTGGCTTCAAGCTGACTCTGAGGTCATGGATAATTTTTACTTTTCAATGTAGCATCTTGCATGAGACTTTTGTTGATACTGCTAATGTGTCTTGATGATCTGTGGGTCTACCGAGGGCAACCAAGGCTATGTAAATATGTCAGAGATGGAGGAACTAGTTAGTATGTAGCATCAGAGGGTTTGAGAATGTGTAAAAGATGGAAGTAAAAGATGAGAAGTATTGAATAGAATAGAAGGGTTTTGATGCAAGGTATACTGCTGTTACTGCAGTATTGGGGAAGATGAAGAGAACCTTGCTCAGACACAGGAGGAAATGAGTCACTGTTGAAAAGCCAGTGAGATTTAAAGGAGAACTGCATGTAGGGAAGGGGGAGAATTGCGTTGAAAGTGCTTGTATGTGGAGAATAGAGAAAGTCGTCGTAAGGATATTAAAATGATTTTTGAAAGACTATAAAGAACATAATGTCTATTGTTGCCAGTAGGTGTGTGGTGTAAAAATATCGGAATAAAGATCCATGTAAGATTTGCATCTGACTTCATTTGTGTCTGTTTCTCTTTCATTGGCTACGTACACACTGCAGCTAAGGAGTGCTTCATGCTGTTATCTCACACAGTTCAGTTATGAAGGGGAGTAGCAACTGTATTCTACAGCCAAGCTCACTAGCTGAGAAATTCAGGTATTGACAACAGAATTTGAGTGCGGATGCAGTGTGTAACTAATCAGTTTCAGTGACGTACATTAGACGCTACATTCCAAGCAAAGCTAGCAAGCAACCAACTTTTCTGCTTTTTGTAAACAATTTCACTCACGGTAAGAAATAATTATCCAATTTCTATTTCTATACAGTCTCAAATGAAAATCCTTTTTTTATTTAGCATTTTGCATATTCGTTAATGTGGCATTATCTAGTGAGCTATTGTGATTAACTAACATAACCCCCCCCCCTAATATTACGATGCTAGCTAACTTTGTTGGTTAGCTAGCAAGATAGCTGGCTGGCTGACTGTTATCTCTGAATTTTCAAATGAGGACTGGAGCCAGCTAGTTAGTTATTTATAGATAGCTAGCTAACAGAATTCAAGTGTTAATGAAGAGTGATGTTAACAAGTTTGGTACCCTAAAAATGTATACTTTCTTGTTTACCTTTATATTACAGTTGTTATTAGTACCTGGTGTCACCACTTGTTACTAAAAGATCAGAGATGTGTAATTAAAGCACATTCATTGATAGAAGGGTAGCCCACTCTGAACTCATACAAATTCCCCCATGGCACTTTCTGTATTGTGATCCCATTGCTATCTCTTCTGCTTCTCAACTGTCTGAATAAAATTAAAAAATTAAGGTGGGTGAACTTGCACCTGTGCCTAGCAATTAGATTCCATACTCTATTCTATTCCCATCTCTATTCTGTAGATCCAGGTTACTATCCAATTAAGCACCTCCATTAAGTACAGTTGTGTTAAAAAAAATAGTACCACATCAGTAACCTGATGAACCACTGTTGGTAGTAGTGATATTTCTGCATGGCAAATAATTTACTTGTAGATGTAGTAGTGTAATAGAAAAACAACAGACCCAACTGTCATGACATGCACACTGCTTGTTCTGAGTAATTGACTCATTCATTGAAAGGGGTGTGTTCAAAATAATAGCAGTGTGGAGTTTAATTAGAGAATTTATTAATTCTGTGAAAAAACAAGTATCATTAATTGTCCTTTATTAAGGAAGAAGGGAAGCAAATGTTTCACACATTGTTATAAAATATATTTCCTTCTGAATTGCTAAGTAAAATGGGCTGTTCCAAACATTGTTCGGAGGAACAATGTAATTTGATTAAAAAGTTGATTGGAGAGGGGGAAATTATAGCAAATTATAGGATGCGCAGCTAAAATAGCAACAAAAACCCGAAACACGCGGAATAAAAGGAGCAACTACTGTTAAAACAGATCGAAGAATAGTCGGAATGGCAAATATTCAGCCAATCATCACCTCCAGAAATATCAAAGATGATCTTAAATGACCTCTAAGTGCTGTTACAGTCAGAAGACGTTTGATCGAAGCTAAGCTATCAGCAAGAAGCCCCCGTAAAGCACCATTGTTGAAAAAACGGCATGTGCAGAATCGGTTAAAATTTGCCAAGGAACACATCGATTGGCCCAAAGAGAAATGGCATAACATTCTGTGGACTGATGAGAGTAAACTTGTTATTTTCGGGTCAAGTGGTCATCGACAGTACATCAGACGACCCCCGGGTACTGAATTCAAGCCACAGTACACTGTGAAGACATTGTAGCATGGTGGTGCAAAAATCATGGTATGGGGACACTACGGTGTTGGGCCTATTTATCGTATACCAGGGATCATGGATCAGTTTGAATACATCTAAATACTTGAAGAGATTATGTTGCCGTATGCCGAAGAGGAAATGCCCCTGAAATGGGTGTTTCAACAAGACAACGACCCCAAACACACGAGTAAGCGAGCAACATCTTAGTTCCAGACAAAAAGGATTGAGGAAATGGAGTGGCCAGCTCAATCTCCCGACCTCAACTCCATTGAAAAAAACTTGTGGGGTGACAGAAAATGCAGTTTCTGAAGCAAAACCCAAAAATTCACAGGAACTGTGGAATGTAGTTTGTTCATCCTGGGCTGAAATACCTGTTTCTAGGTGCCAGACGTTGGTTGACTCGATGCAACGCAGATGCACAGCAGTTATCAAAAACAATGGTTATGCAACTAAATATTAGTTAAGTAATTTAAAGCGAAGTTAAATCTTGAAAAATTTCTTCAGTTTATACAGTAAGTGTTTGAGTTTGAAGAGAAAAATGTCGACACTGCTATTTTTTTTAACAGATTAATATTCCTTTTCTTTGCTTCCTGTAAAAGAATAACGCAGACTTGATAACATTTGTTAATGCTTTGATTTGGAATTGAATGTGTAATGTTTCCACTACATTTGAAATATGGAACTAAAAGCTATTAAAAAATATTTGCACTTTATTCACTTTTTTTAACGCACTGCTATTTATTTGAACACCACTGTACCTTGGCTTGGAGCTGTTAGATTATTATTATGTTATGAGAGTGGCTTGATTGAAAGTTCTCATGTGAGATAAAAAACCAACCTAGCTAGCCAGGTGATTCACCTCAAGTGTAGCTGTAAAGCCAGTACCTCCCGCTCCGCTTCGGTAGCCGGGCCAATGAGTGATAAATCAGCAAAACTGAACAAATCCTGTATATCCGAGTACAGAGTATAGAACGAATATATTATGTGTCATGTTATATATATTATATGGTGATGTTTTAAAAAAAAATCCTCAATCAAATTTATTATTTTTTACGTATCATCAGATTTCTTATAGATGAGGTGGCAGCTTTGTAGGTGGGGTGTAGAGGGATCCTCGCTACATGGCCTTCATCATCCCTGCACCGGGAGATGAAGAGTCCACACAACCAGGCCCGCATATTCTCCTGAGACCTGGCAATTCATTTTTGTCCCCTTGTAGGGGAAAATAAGTCTCCTCTGGTCTTAATCTCAAGAGCCTACTGTATGCTACTCTGCAGAAATTCAATAGAAAATGTTTTGAAAATATTTTCACAACATCCAAGACTTGTGTATTAGGTCAAAAATGTTTTGATACTTCCAACCTTTTTCTGCCGGGACTCTTGACAGACCCTGGGCGGCACTAGAACACATAGAGGGCACTGACACCGATGCCCATATATTGAGCTAGAGGAGCTTGCGCCAGGGCAGCACTGCTCCAATGCCATCCAATGCTAGCCTGCTCCTGGCTGTGATTCAGATGTGTTTCAGTTATTCGGTTTCTAGTAGACATTCACTTGTGATTACACAACCACCCCGCCTGACCCCAATATGAACACCCAGTAGGTTGTTATCATCCAATGTCTTTTTTGTTGTTTGTTTATTCATTAATTATCCTTCCTGTAATATCCTGGTATACAAATGTACTGAATTAAACACTGGCCACGGTTCTTTACTGAGAGTTCTGACAAGAACATGACCCACTTTCCCCACAGATACAGTAGCTGTTAACAGAGAGGACTCATTTTAATTTAATAAATATCTCCCCATACTTTGAAATCTGTCAACCTGCAATTTTGAGTAGATTCTCATTATTTTCTTTTACATTGTGGCTGTTTTTTCTTCTGAAAGGGTTTTATTTGCTTCATTGTCAGAGCCTGTTGTTATGAGAACTGATCGGAACCAATCGCGGACACCAGAAGTGATAGAAATATGCTGTCTCTTCTTCAGGAATAGTATCTTCTCCAGTCATCCAGTCTCTGAAGGAAGGCTGATGGTCTCCGGTGTGAGTGTAACCATCTCTCTGAGGTAAAAAATAACTCCCAAGAGTGTGTGTATGTGTGCAAGGGTGCCAAGGCTTCCATTATCCAGTGTCTCTTTGATTTAGTAAATGAAAACGTAAGAGCCCATTGCTTGCTACACCATTAAAACAAAGATGCTGTCTCCATGACTTCCTTCCTGAGGAATTCCCTCCAACCCAAAACCCTTAGACTTCCAGGGAATAAAAGTCAACAGAGAGCAGTTACATAAAAAACAACAACAGACCGAAGGAGGTAAAGATTAAACTTTCCAGATCTGTCAATAGAACTGGGGAACAGGAGGGCTGGAGCAGGGCTGGACAGGAACAGGCAGGAGAACAGGAACTGGACGGGTAACACAGGAACTCAGGACAGGACCTCAGGACAGGAACTCAGGAAAGGCAAAGAGCAGGCAGGAATAAATGCTGGAAAGACCGAGACAAGTATGAATGCAGGGCACAATACGATCTGGTACAGGTGAGACGAAACAAATGAGAAAACACAATTCAGGTCCGGGGAAGTGGAGACACAAAATGGAGGGAGAGAGGGAAAACAGGGAACGGACTATCAGATAGAAAATACATATAAATGGAAAAACCAGAGGTAGACTTCAGACGTGGAGGCACGCGACGTGACAGCCTGTTATAACACAAACCAGGGTATAGTGTCCAGGGCATTATTGCATGCTGAGAGACTGTATCAGCCAGATAATTTGATTAGTTTCAAGCACCTGAAGGCAGGTTGTGGTTTGAAACATGAGGTCAGAGACTGGACGCAACCCAGGCCATTTAAGCATTCTTAAACATTTTTATGTGCATAAAGTTATGTTTCTCACTTGTCCAATTTTCCCTGACTTAAAAAAAAATTGTCTCTCAATGCCTGGCAGGGTACTCCGTTTTATTTAAGACTGCCTTGTGGCCTTCTTTCAGTAATAATAACATTCTTCATGCATTTCTCATGTTATCCAGAAAGTAAACCTGCTTGTGGTGGAAGTTATGTGGAAAGACCATTTATTTTAATTAACATTATAAATACATGATTGTTCATGTTATGGCTGAATAAATAAGGAAGGCAGTTACTTGTAGGCATGACTAAAGAATTTATTATCAAAATTATGGAGAAGTCATTTTACTCCGTAACCCATATTAAAGAGAAAATACTGTAGTTTTATGTTTGTCTTCAGGAGGTTAAATGAATGAATATTCAGTGGTTGTCATACAGTACTAACAATAGACATGTTTACCTGTCAGTAATTTCAATGTAGTAAGGTTTCTCGTGAACAGGTTTACTCTAAACGATGTTATTCATTTGAACTGTGACTGACTATGAGATATATCTGTTAGAGGACATATCTCTATTATAGCTTGCCTCAAATGCAACACCACATATTCCCATTCACCTTAGGGAAGCAAATGGGTGTCACACTCTGCCTATAAAGTTTTAAAAATGGGGGACAGTGCTCGACTTAAAGTAGGTGACAAAGCATTTGAGAAGGTTTTTGGTGAAAGGCTGCTGTAACAGAATTTAGTTTCCTTTATGTAGCTCTTGAGATTATTGGAGTGGTGCATTTTATAGCCACGGGTCAATGTATGTAACATGCTCACAGTGATATTGATATGTGTCTGCTTCAAATTGAGATCTCCATAGGGAGTTCTGTGGAAATAACTCATGGAGTCTCGATCCTTTGCCTGCGTCCAGTATAGTTCATGGCAGTTTTAATGATGTGTGATTTGCAGTGTTATGCATGGAAGCCCACCTGTTCTACAAGCGTAGTGAGGATGTACTCATGAACCTCAGTGTACAGAGCCTATGTACACAGCACAAGTATGACAAACACGTAGCAGGAGGAAAACATGCGCACGCGTGAATGCATCCCTCTGACACTGCAGATCAGGGCTCGAGTTCCTGCGGTTTCCAAACAGCAGCTGAGGGGAGAGAGGACAGATAACCCAGTGGCTCGGGCAGGCCGCAGGGATGGGTGGGGGGTGGGGTGGACGTTTTGGTACAGCTGTGCCCCTCTTATGGAGGCTGTATCCCCTCCTCTTTCTCAAACAACCAATCAGGTTTACCTCTCATATCACCCCATTGGCCTTATTGAGAGGGAGAAAGCAGAATCAGTTCAGATGGGAAGCAGGGACTTCCTTCTCACTGTCTGACTCAGCACGCGCACTCAGCACACATGTGACGGTAAGGACGCCTTGTAGAACGCCCTTTCCTTTTAACGATTTTGGTCATATTGAGTGACCTTAGCCCATCCACGGTTGGGCAATGGTCATCGTCTCCCAGGGTGAGCTCCTCAAATGTGTCCTCCCACACCAGTACACCACGCTTCCTGTTCAGCACCGCTTCTATTATTAAACTGGCCTATTTTCAATTGTCAGATCTTCAGCCTGGGTCCTGTATTGTTTCCATAATGCCCTGGCTCACATCATTGGAGAGAGATAACTCGATTTAAGGCTGCGGGCCAGACATCTCATTTCCCTCTGTGTAAACTCAGCCTAATCTTTACATAACACCAGCAAGACAGACCTCCTGAGAGCTCCAAAATAATCTGTAGGTTATGTTACGCTGGAGGTCCAAACGGTCACCCCGAGAGATGACCCTCAACCGCCAGCCTGTTGTGCACCTGGGGGCAAAAGGGCAACAACCTTGCTGTCAGGCATCTATCTGTCCTCCTATCCTCATCAAGCCCTGCACACTTTTGCATAACCTTTCAACCGAAATAATTTGTGGAAGAGTTTGTGGAACAAGCAAGCAAGTGTGGCGTTCTCAACCCTGGGTCAGCCAAACGTACATATAGGCAGTAGCTTATATGAGGTCTGTCTCACCTCAGTAACGGTTACAGTCATGCTGTGGGCATACTTTTTTACTTGGAATTGATTTACATTCAATGGTTATTATAATATTACTTTGTCTGGGTCGAGTGTAATTAAATTAGAGGCACCTCATCTTAAGATTCCACAGTTTGATTTGTTTTTCTGCTGCGGTGGTTTCATCTTTACCTCCTTCGGTCTGTTGTTGTTTTTTATGTAACTGCTCTCTGTTGACTTTTATTCCCTGTAAGTCTAAGGGTTTTGGGTTGGAAGGAATTCCTCAGGAAGGGAGTCATGGAGACAGCACCTTTGTTTTAATGGCGTAGCAAGCAACGGGCTCTTATGTTTTCATTTACTAAATCAAAGAGACACTGGATAATGGAAGTCTTGGCACCCTTGCATACTGCACACATACACACACACTTGGGAGTTATTTTTTACCTCAGAGAGATGGTTATCACTCACACCGCAGACCATCAGCCTTCCTTCAGAGACTGGATGACTGGAGAAGAGACTATTTTTATCTCTGTTTTCCCTTTCGACATTCTTTCAGGATAATTGCTCAGCAGATGAGCATTTGTCTTGCTTTGCAGTGGAATGCTCCCAGGTTGGAAGAGCCCGCCTTCATAGGGTAACCTGATCTCTGGTTTTCCACATCCAGCCTTACAAGACCACACAGTGTCAGGTAAATATAGTAACTATAGTGTAGTAGGTGCAAACCGGACACAAAATGTCCAGTCAGAAAGACTCTTTCCAGATCTGTCATTCTGGATACATAAGAAGCAATACAAAATAAAATGTGTCCCAGAAAAAAGAGGAATTTATATCTGTGCCAGTGGCACTGTCATGACAATCTTTCTGCACACTGTGTTGCCGAGTTGCATAACACAATGGGGTAGGAAGTTTCTAGAAACAACTTAAAGGTACAGAAAATTAATTAAAGACTGTGCTAGCCAGCTATGTGTCTACAGTGTCTAAACATCTGCGCTTCCAAAACACACTGGACTCAAAAATCTTTCAATGTTATACATTCAAGATAAACTGTGAGGAGTATTGTTCTAGAAATATGAAACTTTAGTCTCTGGAAGTTTTTCTTCTATGGAAAGCAGAGATCTTAGGTTTATAAAAGTGCTTTGTGTATGCACTGTAGCGATCAAAAGATTCATACTTGATATATTTGTAACTGAGTGTTCTTTTTCTTTGTGAGTGTGGTGGTACACATATCAAAAAGACACAACATTTTTATATGTGCTTGGGAGAGATACTTTAGTTTAAATGATTTAAAGAGGAGTGTGCGAGGCATAGTACAAATGCGATTCAAAATAGGAGAAAAATAAGAAAATATTCTCTCTAAAGGAATCACAGACCCAAATAAAACAAGTTAGAGGGGTCAATATAATTGAAAATAATAGGCAGTCTGGCGATTCAGTGACTGCGTCATATGAGGATTCGATTTCTTCAGTGGTCTAGAAGTGTGTTTGGGGAGGGGTATGTCATTCTGCACAGCGCATGTGCCATAAATCTGTCTGTGACATCAATGCGTGAGACTCTGGGGTATGAGCGCTAAAGCAACAGACAGGGTTCAGGGGTGAATTGTGTACACAGGGCCAGGTTGGAACATAATTGTTTTCTTCAGCATTCGGAGGGCTTCTTTAAAAGGAAACACCAACTGAGCCACGGGACAGTTTGTGATGATCACACATGATTTATTTTAGACTCACTTTTGTGCCCTCGCCCCAGCGCGAGACTGTCGAGCGCCAGTTTTGCGGCAGCCGTGAGCGACTGTGACACGGCACAAAATCGATCACGACCTCGCTTTGAACGCCATCGCTGGCCTCTCTAGTCGTGCCAGGCAAGAAGAGCGATGGGGGGGGTTGCGCGATTATGTTTTGGCAGTGCCCAGGTCAGCATGCTTGTTCAATGGCTGCGCTGTGTCCATGAGAAACTGTGCCGGAGCAGTAAACTGTGCCACTGAGAAGACAAGCTCCGGACTGTGACTGTTTCGGTGTATATGTCATTTCACTAAATGCTCTTAGCTGGCGCACTCACTCGTTCTTAACTCTCGCATCGGTGGCAGCGTGGAGAAGTTGTCAAAGAACAGGGCTTATAAACTGCTGCAATAACCTGGAATGCGGCAATTATCTCAAATGGCTTCAGTCAAGCACTAAGGATGACACATCATATGTGTGTTATATAAGCCTCCTGGCTCAAATATACGTATCTGAGAACTAGTCACGCAGATCCCACGAGTAAGCAACATCTACGAGGTAACTCAGTCCTCGCCTTGAAAGGACGTAGGCTTTTGTAGGTGAGCCCGATTTTTAAATGAAAATAAAAAACTGGAAATGTTTACCAAGTTCACCCATTTTGAGAGAGTTTAAAGAGGTCACATGGAACAAAGTTTACATGCTGAATGCAGCGCTTTTGGAGACACCCGGCCATAAAGATAAGACCCTGGGAGTGCATTGGTCAGTCCTCTTCGTCTTATGATTAAAGGAACTGAAACAAGGGCTTTATCAATACAGTTCTGTTCCTCACACATATTCTATCCTGCTAAGCTGGTGTTGCCTAATTTTTTATAAATTCGTTGTGGGACAGACACAATGCAAATATGTTGTGAAGTGCAAATTCCCTTCTTAGAGGTCATACTTTACATACAAAATATGTCTTCAAGAAGCCTGATGTTCACCAGATCAAAAGTTATTTTTTTCCGCTATAACTGCCGTAAGCTGTTTAATCGATTTTTATCTCCAATATTTCAGTGGAATTTCAAATTGTATTCGTTGGCACATCTTATTGCTGCGTGGTCGTTTCAGGAGGTCTTATGCTGTATATGTTCCCTGTCTAGTAGCTGTTTCTTTTCACTGTAGATAACCAGCTGAGCTGCGCAGGATAACTTAATGCACAAATGGACCAGCAGACTACAGGCGACCAATCGCCAGTTCATGCTGCATTCTGCAGGTCAGCCCACCACTTTGAGCACAGCACTCTGGAGCATGGGATTTCCCTATCCACACCCGGAGTCGACGGAGGACGTTGCACTTAAGTGACTGGCTCGTGAATACGTCGGGACTTTCTAAATTTGGAGAAAAGAAAAAAACAGGCCAAAAGATTACAAAAAGATAAATCAAAACAGATCAAGCCCTGGGGTGTCTCGATGGCATATTCTGAGCACCGTACACATGCTCATTGCGAGCCGCGGCGTTGGCGGTTCGAATACGGCCGCGCGACCTTTGTCGCATGTCTCTCCCTCCCATTTTTCCTGTCTCTCTACACTGTGCCATCCAACAAAGCGGAAATATAAAAAACTAGATCAAGCCCAAGAAACAGAGCGAGAAGTATTCTAAGCACATTTAATGTGTTTTTGTCACAGCATTAGCACTCCATAAAAGTTGACGGCGACGGTGGAACTGTCTGAACCTGTTAGCGTTACATCGAAACAGGCAGTTGCTTAGATTACGTGTTCCTCCCCTGACAAAAGAGAATAGCTCAGAGGGACAGAGCAGCTCTGATTTCAATGCAGCAGGTATTCTAAATCTGCTACCCATTTTTCTTCTAAAAGGGGTCAACTTGGGAAAGCACTCGGGACAGCACTTCATCCGTATTCTATAATTCTTCGATTTTTCACCTCAGTCGAGACTGAGTTCTTCAGTGTACTAAATTACAAATCAGTTTAGATTAGGTGAGCTTTCCCATATGACATCATACATGTTAGGTGAGTCAGCGGGCATTCTATTGTGGCGCAGGCCGCTCCCTGTTCCGGGAACTGATAGCAGGTATCAGAAACAGTCTGAACATAAATTGCTCAGGTGCCAGAGCCTTGGAGCTGTGAGCTCGGTGCCCAAAGTATGGTCCAGGGAGTCGGGGTGTGAATGTGACCCTGTGCCCAAACACACACACACACACACACACACACACACACACTCAAGCGGAGACACAAACCTTCTCAACGTGATCCAGTCTGTGTGTTTATTGTGATTTAGAGCCACGCCAGAGTACAAGCTGTGATCACTTCAGTGTTGAACAACACAGAGCCATTCAAACGAGGAGTTCAAATAGCGCGGATGAAAAATCGGTCAAACAGGGGAAATGACTGCTCTGTGTGGAAATATATTTGTTTTTGGCGGTACTATTGGATGACGGGAGCAACAGTTCGACCATTTGTCCTTCAGTGACTCAGTAACTGTAAAACATGAAGAGCAAAAAGAGAACGACCGTACACAATGCCGTCAAGTTCTGAATGCAATGTCAGTCAAGCATGTTAATGTTGTATCCCTGTAAGTACAAACCAGGCAGGTACAGACTCATTCTCTCATAACAGGATATTTTCCACCTGGTTGCAAATACTTTCCACCAGGTTGTATTGGCCTGCCCTGAGGTTTGGATCTCAGATAAAAAATGCACCATTTTCAGTTTATGTATGAGGTGATTTCTGTGGGTTGATCACATCAGCAAGCCAGGTAATGTCTGTGTGTCTATGCAAGTGTATAATTTTTTTTTTAACAGTTCGGTAATGTCTGTGTGACTTTGTCTATGTGTTTTTTTATGCATAGTTTTCACAGTTCGGTAATGTCTTTGTCTGGTGTCTGCGCATTCATGATTTCTATGTAATTTCACTTTTAAACCCCTGCCAGTTTTCCAGAGAAATACCCCCAACATGCAATCATTGCAGGATGTTGAACTGATATTTTCCAGCTTGTTCTGTCCTCATGTTCAACAAAAAGGTTAACAATACCTGGTATGCATGGCAGATATAGAAGCCACTTTTACAACTGGCTGCCTATGCATGTGAATAACAACAATAACAACTAGAATTATGAGAATAATAATAATAAGAAGAAGAAGAAGAAGAAGAAGAAGAAGAAGAATCACTATCATCAACCTCTTTGTCTTTATGGTGTATTATAATGGTTAAATTACTGAATATCTGAATCACTTCACTAAATTTCCACTCTGGTAAATGAATAGTATGCAAGAAAATCTATACTGCTCTAGAAAAAGGAACTGCTTAAAAACAAATAATTATTTCTTATTTTGTTTTTTTTATTGAATGGTTATAGTTATTGAATGGTAAGAAAAAAGAACATGGTGAAATACACTGCCTGGCTAAAAAAAAAGTTGCCGTTGCACCCGTCATGCATGGTGCCCACTGTACAAGCCTCTGGAGGCAGTGTTATGATCTGGGGTTGCTTCAATTGGCCAGGTCTAGGCTCAGCAACATTATGCAGCAATAAAATTAAGTCAGCTGAGTACCTGAATGTACTGAATGACCAAGTTATCCCATCAATGGGCATATTCCAGGACGACAATGCCAAGATTCATCGGGCTCAAATTGTAAAAAAGTGGTTCAGGGAGCATGAGGAATAATTTTCACACATAAATTGGCCACCAGGGTCCTGACCTTAACCCCATTGAAAGTTGTTGGGATGTGCTGGAGAAAACTTTACTGAGTGGTTGGACTCTCCCGTCGTCAATACAAGATCTCGGCCAAAAATGAATGCAACTCTGGACGGAAATAAATGTTGTGACGTTGCATAAGGTTATCGAAACAATGCCACGACGAATGCACACCATAATGAAAGCTAAAGGCAGTCCAACAAAATATTCGAGTGTGCAACTTTTTTTTTGACCAGGCAGTGTACTTGGGTGGTGATAGGTCAGTATTAGTACCTAGAAAGTGTGGCCCTGTAAGAGGGAAACAGGGAAGCATTTTGCTGCAGCTGAACTGGAAAGGCTAGGGAAATGGCTGTAGTTTCATGTGCTGCTATTAAAATGTAGACATTTGCGTGGGCTTGGTTGTCACAAAACCTTTTCATAATCAGCTTGATTAGCAAGGCAGCTACTTATTTCATATTTGTGTGGAAATTAGTCAGTTTCTTTGCAATGGAATGAGAGGACAAAACTTCTGGAAATACTCTAGTCAAGCAGACATTGTTACTGCATCAATAATTCAACAGTGCACAGGACAAACACAAGGCTACTGTGTTCCCACAGGCCCCATGGTGTTCTCATTAAAACATAGAAATGCTGAACGATAATTTATTTCCCAGAAGTATGTGTAGAAATTGTGTTTAACCAGGCAATTTGAATATATCTTTCAATTTGAGGGTCATTAAATGAAGTCCTAGTCATAACATAACATTTTTCATTTTTGGTATTGGTTTAACGGAGGTTGGGGAGGGGGTTGAACATTCCACTCCAAAGTTGAAGAAAGGAATCACAAATCTTCTTCAATTCTTGTTTAGTACTCTGTAAAAGCCTTCACCTCTACAATCAGGATGGGAAGGCAAGGAGAACTTGGACAGAGATGGACTTGCTGCCATCTCAGAGTCCATGGCCTCTACCCACAGGCATTTCCGCTGCATATATTATCTCCTAAAAACAGTCACAATAGGAGTTGGAGTGCTGCTGATGACTCTGCATTCAAACACTTGCTGCATCATATAGATAATAAGCTGGAGACCCAGCCTTGTGTATAACGATTGTAAGCTGACTCTATTGTCGGATGTAATGAAATTCAAGGTGAGCCCTTTGGGGGGGTTACATATTGGCATTACCGGAATGAGTGTACCGTAATACGTCTCAAAAACTAATGAGCTTCACGCAGGCCATGGTGAGCTATTGAGTAGAACCCCAGAGTTTTGTTTGATGATGAGTTCCGATTGCATGCGTGTAGGTGGTAGGGCGGAGCCATATTAGGTTCCATGCGCACATAAACAGGCGCAGACACAAAGAACAAGCGGTGACTGTCTGTATTTTACTTCGGCATGAATTCTCGAGGATCCTCAGCTTCTCTAGAGTCGGTGACGAAAACCTTTCCAATCGCACTGATCCGGGTGATTTCCATGAGTTTCCACGTCCTCAGCGGAGACAGGTGGCGAGCCGTACCTGCAGAGAAATGTGTCGTGTGTCAACAGCAGACCATGAGATTTGGAAAGAAAGAATTCTGAGAAGCTTGGCATCGGAGGAGAGATGTCTTTTCTGAGAAAATTAAATGGTGTGGAGCGCTCAGACATAAAGCACCAGTATTTAACCCTTCAGAGTCGGGAACGTGGCAGTGCTCGACTAACCAACTAAGATCCACTAAGAGCCATGTTGCTTCACTGTTGCTGTGAATAAATCAAAATTTGTAAGTTTAAAGCGTTCAAAAAATTTTCATAGTGGATTTAATTAGGAAAAGGTTAAATCCATGTGAACCCTTGCCGGTTGAATTTACAAACTTTATCTATATGAGGGATCTACAATGTTTTATTATTTAATAGTTCAGGCAGATTCATATATATGTAAGGACATGATATCGACATTAGCCAACTATCACAGTTAAAAAAATGGAACATTAAACATATAAAACATTCTCTAGTATTTTATTGTGTGCTTTGCCTTTTGTGAGCACAAACAATATTAATTAACATTAACAGAATGGTATGAACAGAATAATCTGTACAGTCCTTATTTGGCATGTGTCACAACCATAACCATATACAAATAGCCCTAGCCATGACATGACTCCACTGGGAGATGAGATGCAAAGTGAAGATCAGAATCAATGTACAGAGTGTGAAAGCAGTACATTGGTAAACCTGTTTTTGGCCCTGTGTGATTTCTCAATGATAGCGAGGTACACCCACAGTGGCGAGTGTGTTCTGTGTCATTTTTTTGTAACTGTCAAAGGCAACGCCTTGTTGACTTTGTAAGGGACTCCAATGAACTGCGATTTCACAAGGTTCCTGTTGTCTAATGTTGCTAAGATATTTCAAGTTGTTTGTACATTACTTGTAGGCAACCCTGCAGACCTGTATGCAGACAACCATTATATCCTCCCATTCTTTTCCCCTGTAGGAGACATGAGTCTCTGATTTGAATCTCAAGAACCATATTATCCTATGCGGAAATGTAAACTACAAAGGACATTCAATAAAACAAAAAAAATGTAATAAATGATTGTCGCGACTCGCAAACAAAGTGCGCATAGCAAGTTCTGTCAGAAAACTGTTGTTGTTGTAGCGGACCATTGGTCGGTTGGCAACCATGCGTTTCATACCAATGCGTCTCATGCACACACCTCTAATGGAGCGCCCCTTATAAACCAAGAATCGGTCCTCCATGTGCTGCTCACTGCTAAACGACCCTATGTTTGCTTTGCGGCTTCTGTCTTAAAAATGATTCACTATCACCCTCCAACACCCCATCTTCCACATGCTGTTTGGATCTGCTTTAGTACGGGCAGTTTCTGGTCATCTCCTGTTTAACGGGGGAGATGTCCGTGCTCCAGAGTAGTACCTAAAGCAGATCCGTTCAGCGCAAACCAAAATAATTATACAGCACATTTATTAAAACATGTTACTTGAATACGTGAGTTGTCCTAACAGAAATAATTTTCTTTGAAAATATTTTTACTGCAACATGTTTTTGCCACCCAAAACACTTGTGTTATGTCAAAATAATGAAATACTTATCGTTTTTCTGCAGGGTCTCATGAGGTTTTAGAATAATGGTGTATTTGGATACAGATATATTCTTCTGAGCTCATACTGGACACATAATACTTTTGCTGTCTTTCAGTTAAGCTACAGAGCTTCAGAAATGCAACAGTCTCACAACATGGCTGCGACATGCATCAGGATGTTGTTGAAAACTTTGGACGGTGTATTGATTGGGGTGAGGCTGTGTCTGAGAATATATGAACGGGAATATTTTCAGTGGCCACTGAACAGTTCAGAAACAGCCTTTCCAGAATACTTAAGAGTGTATTCTTCAGGAGCAACATCTGGTGAAGGCATTACTTTTACCTCTGACAAAATGAGCCCTTAATTCGAGCCATACAGGAATTCCTGAATAATGCACTTCCTATCAGATGTTTTACAGATCAAAGATGGTTTAAGGATGTAGTTGTGAGGCCCTCTTGTTGATCTTGTTGATGGCATCTTTATTATCCTGATGAAAGCCATTACTGATCCACTCAGCTGAACTGTGAATCAGTTTTAATACAGAGTGGGTTTGGAAGGAGGTATAGATAGTGTGAATTGCAGTCTGGCTTTTCTTTATGAAGAGCATGGACAACAATAAGGAACTGCTAAAAAGAGACCTTTGATTGAACAGAACCATTTACATTGTCATAGCGCAGCTATGCGTAACATGTTTTACATTTCTGCAAGGGAATGAATACTTTACTCTGCCCTTTTAAAATAAAACCTATTGTTCATAAGCCTATAACTGATTTTATGTAATTGTTTATTTAAGAGACGGAGAAGGAGAGGGAGGAAATGTGGGAAAGGGTCCTCAATGTGAGGCCACAAAGTGTCTGGAAAGTTCTGCGGGGAAACGGTCTATACCAGCAATCACTCACAGCACTACGCTTAACACTTTACCGGGCAGAGACAAAATATATTAACGGCCAACTCAAATGTTGACTCCATTCTCCAGGACCGTGTTTACTCCCTCTGAGAGTCCATCCAAGCTCCCATTTTTTAAAGACGACTGCAGGCTGCCATGTGATATCAGTTCTATTTACCTATACTCAGAAGTGGGATTTTGTTCAATAACATCTTTATCCTAGAGGAACAATAATATTGTTTCTGTAGGGTCTCCGGCACAAGGGCTTAACTTTCCAGTTGTCCCCTGGAAAGTGGTGATGTAAGTTTGAACACATCCCAGTGGACTCAGTGGAGATAGGCGCGGTGTTATTTTTAGGTTGTTGCGTGAGCGCGTCTGCTACTGTTGTGAATGTTTGTCGCTGCGCGAATGTTTGTTTTTTTTAGAACAGGACGCTCTATAAATCTGGACCGATTGTTTTCAAATGCAGCATGACCTAACCGAATCAAAAATACCCAGCTTTTAAAAATTTTCTTTTGTTTTATACCCAGAATAGACTGAGTGCGCACTCCGCACAGCGTTCTCTGACTATGCTTGGAGCTGTCAGGTTGAGACAGTGTATGTGACCCTCCTGCAATCTGCATTGTGTTGGGAAGAAAAAGGCTTGCAGGATAGTACATACGCTTGGCCCAGTACATGACATCATAATAAAAACGGTCAAATCTAAATGCGCCCTTTGTTACTAGAGTTTGATCAGAACCAGTCCCTGGTTGACTCAGCGTATCTTTGACAATCTTTCTGCCGTCTGATAGACAACAATAACCTGTTTCTGTGCTTTTGTGTCCCCACATGCCACTGCGTCAGCAGCTCCAGTTCCCAGAGTATCTCAAAATCAGAACCTAAAGGTGCAGGGGGAGAACAATGGATCGAGTTTATACAGGTAACTGGGGGAAGGTGACTGTCAATCTTGATTGTCGCAAGGCTGTCGCTTTCTTTGACGGAAGCGCTGTCTTAAAGCACGGGCTGAATGCAGGCCCTAATCTGATCCCTGTTGCATTCTGGGATACGTGTTAAGGTCTCATATTTTTCTATGGAGAGGAAATGCTATAGCGACTAGACAGTCAAGGGTTCAAATCATGTAAGAGACACTACTAACCTTTGACTGTTATAACTACACTACCACAGCAGTTAAAATAGTAGATGGAATATACAGTATGTGTAAAATTGTTACACTTTAGCCTTGAATCAGGGTAGCTGCAGAACAGGTCCTTTAATGTGTAAAACATTGACATGTATGTTTGTTTGTTTGATGAGAACCATATGTATGAAATAGAAAAACCCTTTGCAAAAAAATGTCATGGGTCTCTCCTCTCCCAACAAAAGAGTTATAAGAAGGCAGAGTGCAAGTCACTTCTCAAATGTGTTCAACGTTGTAAAACTGTTGAATCAAGGTTCAAACGGGTCACCCACACTTGCAAAGCCAATATTTGTATGTCTAATATTTGTACAAAAGATTCTGGAGGGTATATTGTCTCAGACGGCATGCTGGGATGAATGTATCTCCTGTCTTTGTTCCTGTTCATATGTTCACCTTACACATGTTTTTCAGTCACGTTGTTCAGAACAGGAGCACAGACCGCTAACGTAAATAAAAGTCAGGGTAAATTACTGAGGGTAATCCAATCTCAAGGTAAAACCAATCTGTCATGTTTGAAGTTACACACGCCTCTTTCAGTCTTGATGTTGCGACGGTATTACTGATCTCAGAATATCCATGTTGCGTTGTAACAACGTTGCCAACACGTAACAATGTCACAGAAATGTTCGGTGTTAGCCTGCGTTGGCACCAGTAATCCGATCCTATTCCTGAGGCCACTGACTGCCCCCCACGGTATTAGTTCAGTTGTGCCGATAGGTGATAAAGTGGCTATTGTGTGGACGGCACCGCTCTCATGGGAAACCTGATCTGTGAACATGCAGTCTGTAATCAGTGAGGTCACACACAAGGACACCCAGACCACTTAATCCCCATTGGCCACAGTTGCTGACAGAAGGATGATGTCACTCACCTGCACGGTGTACACTGTACAGTGACAAGGTCCCCATTGTGTTTCTTTATATACGACCGCATTTCTAGCAGTGCGTGAGACAAAGCAGGAGAGGAACGTGAACCTTTGGCTTCCCTTTCAACTGGGAACAGGACAATTCAAATTAAACCCTTATTCTCCCATATTGTTTTGAACGTGCTTTTCTTCAACATATTATTACGTGAGAAGGTCCTGGTTCTCTTCCAGGAGAAAAATTATGACTGATTGGCCATGTTCAGCTCTATTCTGGAGAGAAGGCAGACGGTTTTGTGTAGTACTCACATGGCCGCACTGCTTGCGAGTCCCACAATCCATCTGCACGCTCTGAAGCCATCTTACAAAAATGTAAACATCACACTTTGGGCTTTATCTGCTCCAACTCCATCGAGAGCAGCGATAAGACCTCACAGGATGAGGTGGAATTATTGTGTTTTTCCAAATCTCATAACACAATGTCAGGATCAAGAAGTGAACAGGTTGAGTGTGTTTTAAGGTATTTGCTTACTGGTATGTTTATATTCATTATCTCAACAAAAGGCTTTTCAGCATAAAAGAGTCAAGTTACTCACATACACAAAGCACACACTCTCTATATATTATTTTAAAGAACATTGGCCAACTCACTTATGTGAGTTACAATACAATATTACACAGGGTTTACATGTTAAATTATTAGAAATATGTCTCTGTAAGAAATAGTATTAAGATTTTGCATAGTATTACCAAGTGAACAGCAAGAGAGAAGAAAATGGCCCCCGTGCTGCTTTTTGAACAATTTTTTTTAACTGAAATAACATCATGTGTGTACATCCTTCTGTCAAAATACTTTGTCATGCAATTTGCTACTATGAACAGATGTTATTGATTGATGTTCATAGCATCTATTTGTATGACAAATAAATAACCCGTATAAATAACTGATATTTTCATGACCATATTAGCTGATCCTGATGCCAATATCTCCACATTGTAGCATAAATGCAAACTGTAACCTAGTTTGTACATTCATGGAAGAAGTAGATGAGCACAGACATCAAGTTATAAAAAAAAACAAATTTAGCAATGTTATTTCTATAACAAAATATTTGAACTTGCTTACTTTATTATTAAGCAAAGAACATGCGCCCAGAGAGCTACTGACTCTGTATGAATTTGCGTATGAGTTTGGCAGGTAAGAATTATACAGTAAAAATAGATAATAAATGCAGAAGTCATTATTTGTGTGGAGTAAGAGCGTGTGGTCACTGTAGTTATTTCTGTGGGAAACTCTGAAAAATACTTAACTATGATGGATGGCATACCCGCCATTCCAGTATAAGGACTGGGGAGAAGAGGTAATTGCAAGATAATGCCTTTTGTATCCTATAGACAACACTTTATGTAATGGGAGTTGTTTTGGTGGATTTAAAAAATTTTGTAACTAAAAGGTGAACTTGTAAAGCTTTTCATTACTATACAGACCAACACAGGGATGCCAGAGGTATGTCCAACAACATAATATCACCACCCTCACAGACTCAGCTGCAGTGTGGGGGAAACTACTCTGAAAGCGTAGTTGCACAAACTACCAATTACTTCACACTGAAAGTACCACAGCCAAGCTACCCTAAAGAGAAATGCAGTTTGTGAAACTACAATTACTCAAAAAATGTAGTTGAAACTACTTTGTAAAGGAATTATCATAAAAAGTTGTTTTATAACAAAGCCAATACAACTTAAGTGACTCAGGAAGGTACAATCAGTTGTGTTTTTATAAAAATACCAAACATATTGTGCGTCAGTAATTTTTGCAGAAAAAAAAGATTTTATAGAAGAAAGTTAGTAGTTAGACAGCACTATAGAACTCCAAGGCACTCAATCCCCATTGAAAAAGTCAAAAAGCCTTTGATATTTGGCTATAATAGAAAAGCACACCAACACGTGTCAGCAACACATGCCTTCATGCCTTCTTAATTTAGTGTATGTTGTCTTTGCTGTGGAGATGGTTTGCATTTTTGGCTTGTAAAGCACGCACGTGAAGCGATAATTTTTTTTTAGTATGTTAGTACAAGGTATTTGCATAGAGCCATGGGTGTTCCCCAGACACGATGTGTCATTTGCACACAGGGAGAACCACTATTCAGCTCAAAAAGTAATTAACTACAACAACCACTACACAGTCGAATGTAGTCCAAACTGCAACTACATGTAATTAAACTACTAGTTTCACTACATGTAATTAAACTACTCCCCAACACTGTTCTCTTCCAGCCCCATCCAACAAAAACCCATGACATCACTGCACTTCTTTACGTTGGGTTTCCATGTTTTTGCTAAAAACAGAATGGTATTTGCCATGAACACAAAGCTTTTCTCTCAGTGTGGCAACCATGCTTCTTCAGCACACAGAAACCCACTTGAAACAGGTCAACGGTTGATTTAACAAGAAAGAAACATCACTGCAATTACTCAGTCTAAGATCGGGTTTATCTTGCTTGACCAAAGGCTAATTGATTCTTTAAAAAAAACATTGGGTAGCTATTTTCCCCAAGGGAAATGGCAGAATCTTCATGTTTCTTTATAGGTTTTAAAAGAACAAATTGTCATTACATTCAAATGTAATGGGGCTTATTTTTATTTATTTAAATTTTTTTTGGAAATGAAAGGTTAGTACCCATGCATCTCGGTAAAAACGAGGATACCACATTTCACAGCAGTGTAACATACTGCAAAATCTTAGAATAATTTGTATATTTGCCAATATGTTGTGAAATGTTGCAACAAATTGATAACATACTAATTTCACTATATTTTAATATATATTCCTTTTTGATAATAGACCCAATGGATCACAAATACAATCATTACAGCAGTAACCAAGTGACATCTGATAATGACTGATTCATTGTAAGAGCGGTTTCGAGCCTCAGTAATACACTGCCGTGCACATGTGAGCAGGGATATTAATTTAACTTGGGGGATGGTAGGTGGGGCTGCAGTATTCAAAGCAGATTGCCTTTGACGTGTAGCAGTTCCACAACTGTCTATACTTAGACAAGTGTAAAAGAGTCACGTGCCGCCTACATGGCCTGTCTTTGCTGTCCCTCTAACTCCTGGGATAGCAGTATAGGAGTCAGGACACGTGCATGAGAGCGGAGGGTTGAAAACCTACATGGCACCCATCCATAGGCCCTCGATGTGATCCCCCCCCACCTGTGCAAACAGATCATCAGTAAAAACGAAGCCGCATAAGTCGACCTGGATGAGAGTCTCTACAGAGCAAATAAATGCAAGAAGGGAACAGCCAGAGGGAGCTCTTTGAGGATTGAGTGTTGTTATTTTTAAACAGAGCATCAGAGCAGGGAGTAACTCTGAGGAGGTCTGTAATTATGGGAAAGGTTTCGAGCTCATAGAAAAACAACAACAGAAGATCAAAAATGTATTAATATTTAATTTAACGATTTGGTGTAAAGGCAACCGACCTCTTGATTCTCATTTACAGTGATGACTTGTGGGAAGACGAGGGGACACGCTTGATGCTAATAGCCGTATGGCCAATTGGTTGCCAGAATGAGAATCCAAGGTTGAGGGATATTCACTCAGTGAGTGCTGCGGAAGCTTTAAAGACCACATAGGTAATACATGGGTAACTGTATCATGTGTTACCTACACAGACATCAAAAACCTAGACTGAACCGATGGCATTAGCAACATGCTTAACATGTTCAACAAAATCCTCTGCCATTTGCTAGAAATAACACTATAGTACATTCTGAAGATCTGAACCAGTATACACAGGTTGGGGATTGGTACATAGCATTGTGGGCTTTTTTTTACTGGAGCAAAAACAGGTCAAAAGGCCACATGGGGGAGGTGGCAGGGGGTGAAATTCAATAACCTGAAGACAAGATCTACATGCCAGAGCGAAACAGCTCTACTATAGCCTTCTTCTGAACAGCTAAGACCATGGCTGCTATTACGCCTACAAATGTCGATGTTTTTCACTGGATCAAAAGCAACCCATGCTAATTGACTTGACAAGGATAGCTACAGTTTTATGACTGTTTTTCAGAGCACTTCTGTAAAGCAAACTGAGATCACTTGTTGAGTCAGATGGACAGGCCCGTGACCCAGCAGAGAGTCTTTTAATAAATGTGCCATTGTGCCAGGGTGGGCCTGCATTTTATTACACAGACTGAAATGAAAACCATACAACAGGAAGCTGGTCAACGGCGAAGTCTCTTGTCTATATATTGCAGGCTTATTGTCGCACCGGAGAAGTACAGATAATGTATTGTATAAAGATATTTTTTTCTTTCCTGAAGCTGACAAACGGCATTTGAAAGATTAAATTAATGGAGAAAGTGAGCATTAAAATGCAACATTCATTTGTGTGCACATTTTGCGGCAGATTGACAGACAAATAACAGAGCAAGATTAATGGATAGACTCCCCCTCCTGTCCACATTCTGTCAGCACCAGCCTGTTTTCCAAATATGAATACAGATATAGATCACTTTGTTGGTTGAACAACATTTGCACACCCCTACTACTTATCTACCCAAGTTTGCAGAGGAACCATGTGGACAATTTTATGCAGCCAAGTGAATGTACATAAAAACTGAGAGGTTCATACTAAATTTTAAAGCTAATAAACTGGAACAAAAGCTGCTGTATGACCTTTGACCCCTATCAAAGAGAGCTTCCTGACAAATGCGCCCTGTGCTCAATTAGCGCCTCATCTTGGGCCGAGCGTTTGGCAGCTCCCTGTTTGTTTTCTGCCTGCCGTTGTTTTCTGAGGAAAGCCAGAGCAGGCAGGGAGTGCGAGACAGCAGCCTCACCCTTTCCTCCGCCACCGTCGGCTTGAGCTCTCCGGTTTCCCTCTCCCGGACAACGCCACCCAGGCTGCCTCTTTCTCGCTCTCTCTGTCCTTCTATCGTTCTCACCTCCCGTCCAGCCGGACTGTCATTCTCTCCTTGGCCTTACCTTTTCTCGTCCCCCTGCTGACAGGGCCCAGCGAGGCAGAAAGTCGCTGCATATTATAGCGAATCACTGTTCTGCTTGACATTGCTTCCCTAAGTAGGGGTCACTTTGTTCTTATCCCCAGGTTTAAGACCCCATACATATGTGCTTTATTCACCGAGTGGGGTCACGACCTGTATGCGTGTTGCTCAGTTCATAATGAGGTAATGAGGTTGACAACAGTACCCTCCCCCCTCTCTCTCTGGGCAGCACCCATGATTCAACATGCTGCTACTCTCTTTCACACCTGTGCTCTGATTCACCGGTTTTAAAACAGTAATTTCCAATAGCACGCAACGCAGCAATGAGCTATTCACTCGCCACACCTGATAAACAGCACCACTGACAAGAGCATTGGAGAGAGCCTATGATTATCAGTTATGTAATGAGAAAACAGGTATACTGGCAACCATCCTCCTCCGCCCCTACGCAGTCAATTTCACTAGATGAAAGTGACTATGAAGCCGAAGTAGAATTCAGGGGGGAGGAAAAGGTAAATAAAAATGTAGCAATGGTTATTTCAGGTTATTTAGCTGGAAAACTAAAATCCCATTTCTGTATCGTGGGGCTGGTGAATGAAATGTGAAAAGACTACATCTTCAGGCCGGTGGACTGGTAGGTTGCAGGTGGTCAGTGAAACTGCTCAATCAGATGCGGGCCTCTCTCCATCCCCATTACTTTTTAGTCAACAGTGAACTGGGCAGTAAGCCTTTTTCAGTCTCAATCCTATCTTTGTGAGACTAGAGGCCAGGGCTGCCCAGGACCTATTTCTCTGTCAGGAGAGATACAGGCCTGCCAAGCATTCCTTTCCGCCGGTGGAACAATGGTGTCCCTCAGCAGGCGCTGAGTGAATAAGCAGAGATAAAGAGCTGCGGACGGACGCCGCACCGCCGCTGCACGCACCGCGTCTCCCCTTCCCGCCGCGTTCCCGTCCGAGCCCCGCTTTCGGCGCGCAGCGCGCCAGGCAGACACACCCGGGGAAGGAATAACAATCGCTGGCGTCAAGCAAACGCACGTCAGCAGTCGGCGCAGAAGAGAAATAACTGCGGACAGGGCGCTTCCAGCGGTCCCCGCTGACTGCTGACGCTTGGCGGGAGAGGGAAAGCTTTAGGTCAGCAGACCCGCGAGCTGGGCTGCTGTTGAACCCACACTAATGACAGCGCCGGCGTGGAATTTACTGCCTTTCTGGTCTTGGACCAGTCGAGACACCATTGGATAATCATAGTCTAATAACCAGTGAAAATACATGGCTGTGTATTGGAACACATTTAAAGCCAACATCAGGATTCAATTATCGTGTGACGCATGTGCTGGACATACCACTACATACAGTTACATCTGCTCATTACACATGATTTATTTCACATACTGTCTGTCTCTCTCTTGCACACACACACACACACACACACACACACACCCATGGACACACACACACAAGTGTGCATGTACATGCATAGCTCTTTCCATTTTTTTCATGCTGATAGGCAAATTTTAAGTCATTAAATCCTACAGTGGCTGTTAGAGTTCCACAGACTGCTTGGCTGTAGTCCTGTCTTTGTATAAAGTGTGGCGCTGACCGATGCAAATTTATGACTGTTTTGTTTAACTCCACAAGTCACTGTAAAAACAACGCTCTTTCATAGCGCCAAGTGTGACCCGTGCTGGCTGCTAACGTTAATAACTTCCTGAGCACACACACACGAGATGTGCAGAAAGCAGGAGGAGGGGAGGGTGTCTGTATCAGCTTTAATAACTGTAGCAGACATGACACGCTTTGGTAGTTTCGCATGTTAAAAACATTATGGTTGAAAGAGTTTGGGAGTGAGGTTTGGCCTTCTTTGAAGGATGGATTAGAAGTGGATCGCTAATGGTGCCCGGATCATTGAGGATAATGTGATTCTGCACTCACAGTTCAAATACAGAGGCCAGCGCTCAGACCCTATGATAATTACCGCCTGTAAATTTTCATTTTCCAAACTCTCCTCCCCCAAAAGGACAGGCCCATATATCCTGATTAAGACTGTTTTTTTGGCTGTGCTTAGATGACGGGTTTATCAACAGTCCTTCCAGACCATTATTGCTTTACTGGTAGCACAAGTAGTAACAGTTAACAGGTAACAGTACCTGTGGTAGAGATGTTGCTGGTAGTAACATAGGATAGTAGCATTGTGGCGTACATTGTGGCGTTGAGTAACAATAGAAGTGATATCAGTGATATCAAGTGATTTTTTATTGTTGCATGACCCTCAGCAAACAAAGATTATTTTTTTGGTTGGATTTTGTTTGATAGCACTTATAGAAAGTGTATTTGTGACAGCGTCTCTCTCCCCCCAAAAAAAATACAAATCGAATTGAATTGCAACAATAATTGCTTTTTACAAAAGTCAGTTTATTGGGTTTTGCAGCAAACGTATTTACAACCATGGAAGGCAGCAATGTAAAACAGTAGTCATAGCATCAACAGAAGTAGTGACCACGGTGTAGCCGTCATTCCTATCAACATTACTGGATTACTGCTGTTTCTTGAATAATGCTAACTTTGTCTCTTACCTGTCTGGAGAGATTCCGACTGTGACTTCTATCAAATGGAACCTTTGCCACATCACCACATTACACCTGAAGCCTCACAACCTAAAAGCAGGGCAGCTCTCTTATCTCATGTTGATTTACTTCCTCTGCAGGTGTTGACAAGTTTCAGTTTTCTGAAAATGGGGACAGAGGGTCTCACCCAAATGTTCATGAAGGATAAGAGATCCACCCGGCGTTCATTTTCAAAGTTGAATAACTAAAACAATACTATTTCATTACGAGATGGTACGGTTAAAGAAAATGTTAGCTGAGACTGGATAGTGGCTAAAAAAAAGTTTGAAAGAACTGGACCAGGGTTTGTTTTTGATGTTGGAGGTGATGGGAACACATGGTCAATGAGAATATCAGAAGCTGTCTGGAAAGGTATTGGCAGACAGCGCTGGCTAGCAGTGCAAAGGGAGCCATTTTGGCTTCGAAAGTTGTTAGCCTGGCAAAATATGACGGTTTTCACTGGTGCTGTGCACGAGGTGAATTAATATGAGTGAATTCACAGGCAGAAAGCTAAGAAATATTCCAGAGGCTGACTGAAAAGCTCTATGGGCAGATGGTTTGCATTTGAGAGGGAGAGACTGAGAGGGAGGGTTCAGAGAACAGGGAAATCCTTTTGAAGTAAACAGGGAGATTACTACAGTTGCCCCACTCCCTTTGAAACCAGTTTAGTGTGGTTCATTCTCTCTCTCGAAACGCATTATATAATCATAATAATAAAGGAGACCAAAACATCTTGGAGTTCTTCCATTGGAAAGAGGCAATGTATGTGATTCCAGAAATTGTAACTAATATCTTATATTGACCTTCAAAAAACCATTACTCTTAAGCTTAAAAAGAGAAAGGGAACATTTTGTTGTGCCATGAATCAACAGCACTCATTCCATTCAGAATGACTTGAGAAGAGAGGGCTACAATATTGTGTTATGCAAATCATAATGCAATACGGAATAACCATTACATTGCTGTTCGATGTTATTGAGAGGAAGAATTGGTGTTGAAGTGGGGTAAAGTTCTCATATGTGACTTCTTTTAGAGTTTTTGTTTCAAGAAAAATAAATTCTGGAGCCATCATTGTTTCCATTTTACATTCAAACACGTTCCTGGACTCAGAATGTTAATGGACATAACGTTCAACTATTAAGTTAACCATAAGAGTAAACCAACAGTAACCGTAAATGCAAATCCACGTGCATTGTATTTGTTGACTTTCTCAATGCAAGATATTTAACGTAATGCACAATTTTACATTGAATACATAATTGCATAATGTTCACTGTGGAAATTAATATCTGACAGTATGCTAATAAAATGCTGCAGCCAACACACAGACCAAAGAAATCAGGACCTCTATTGTACAGATTATAGAACATCACATAGTTTTATCTATGAGCCTAAAATGAAAGTATTGTGTTATTCTAATGATATTCTGGAAGTTACATGTTATTGTGCTCATTTTCAGGAAAGTCTAAATTCTTGTGAGGAAATCATGTAAATACACTACCATCGGTAAATTACACGACTACGGTAAATTGTGCGGTATGTGTGCCATTCTGAGGCCAGCTGAAACGAACATCAAATGCCTCTGTTTGAAAACCTTTTTTTAAAGCTAAAAATGTGACCCTTGACCTCTCAGTCCCTGAATACAAGGACCCCAGGGATTACCAGCAGCTCCCTTGTTTCAGGAAGAACTTCCCCACACGGGATGAACATGCATTATACGCAAACACACATGCAAGGATACGTGGAAACACGCCGCACGGATGGCTTTTAGACACCGCAAGTACTTTAACTGGTCCTTTAAATCAGCGCTGTGGGTTTTCCAAATGAAAACCTATAAATTTACAACAACATTCGGGATTGCCAGCTGGCTCTACTGAAACATTAAAATGGCACACTCACACATGTATAACGCCATCTCTGATTCCCTATGTCTGGTTTTAGAGTTCCCAGACACAAGGCAAGGTTTTCTGTTGAAGCAGTAACAGGCATTTTGGCAATAACAAAAAATAGGAGAGGTTTAAATGCCATTAGCCCAGATTCTGGCTGCTGAAAGGGTCCAATTTCTGTCACCAAACTGAGGCTTGAATTAACAGACGGTATATGTGGATCTTTTTGAGAACCAAATTGCAAGGAATCTAGACATTACCTAACTGCCTCTACCGAGAACACATGCAAGTTTGCTGTCATGCCAGTGTTACATATGGGTTTGAAATTGTTACAAGTTTCAACAGTCATTCTAAGTGCGAACTTGCTTATCTATTATAGTAAATGACTCAAGAGAAAGAATGTGTCAGTGTTTGTCCACGGAGGCACGGTTTCCTAGTATATCTCTGTATGTGTACACACCGTTAGGACCCAAGGCCATGAGTTATCTAAAAGAGGGATGGGACTACAACAAATTCAGGGTGCTTTTTTCGCGGGTGCACAATTATTTTTGCACATATTCCTATTGTGAGATCTTTTCTGACAATGAAGTCAGAATGTTCCTGTTTCCGCAGCACTGCTGTTGCCAGTGGTCTGGCAGCATCCAGCCCAATATTAACCATTTAAGACAGAGATATTTCAATGTTAGATTATGAGACTATGATCTGGGATGTAAGAAAACATCTAAAAAAGACCCAAAATTGACCAGGTTAAAATACTACTGCCTAAAAGGACTCTATGTTGACTGAGATGTGAAGAATGTGAAGCATTCAGCTGGTCCATGGATCTGTAGAGTGCCTTTGATGGCTCTTCCAGCTGCATGGCTCTAAATAATTCAGACTTCAGGTAACACCCTCTGGTGATGCCTGTGGTGACCCCATAAGCACCACCCGGCTGTGGTTCCAAGACAGAGGGAAAGCAAGAGACAGAGAGGGAGAATGATAGAGAGAGAGGTCAGACATTAGTAGACTCCTGGCTTTGTCTACAAAGAGAAGCAGGGAGATTGTTTACAATTACTCTGTCAAAGCTCTCTCTTAAAGATGCAGCACACGGCTGATGTCATTGAGCGGAAATTTATGAGCCTTAAACACGAAACACACGTGCACTGGATAATTTATGCCAGTCCTTGGCTAATGCCCTGATCAGACCAGGGGGGGTGAGTTGAGAGGAGAAGTATGTGCTCAATAAAGCTGGAAATAGTAAAGCCAGCATAGCTCATTGGCACCAATCACCATAGCTGCCAGAATATTTCTTTGATGGGTAACAAATTTGGTTTTGCATGGTCAAACACACACACACACACACACACACACACGTGTGCACGCGCAAACATGCATGCAACACACCCACTCACACGTTAATCATAAAACACCCATCTCCTGCGTATAGTCTCCTTTACACATGCATCATTCCTAGTATAACTATTTCAAGCAAATAATAATGTAGCGACATGCAACAAGGCAGTCACCTCAGTGTAATATGAGTTTATTTTTTACTACGTTAAAGGGATAGTGTATACTTAACAGTTTTCACATGCTTTTAAACTTCTGGGTGACCCTTATTAGAAGACTGGAAAACAAACTGGACAGCATGGAAATGATCTTTAACGATGTTGATGTTCAAGTGTGCGCAGCTCCGCCGGGCAGCTGGTCCATTATTTGACATTTGAGAGGCGTGCACATTTCTGCTGGACCTGGTGCTGGGGATTACCCCTCCTGACCTCGAGAGAGGCCTCCTGACCTCAGGCACACGGGGCAGATAGGCACCGTGAATGTCTGTTGTGCTCTCAAAAAAGCTGAAAAGAAGCTGGAAAAGTCTTCCCATCGTCAGAAGTAACGGATGTGTGTAAGTTTCCCCGCTACTAGATGAGCGGGTATTACTGCAATAGCGGGGAGCAAAAGGCTGGGGGCATACTGGCCAACATTAACTGCATCGTCAAAACGACAAGACGAGTATTTTGGCCACGGGCGATTCACGTCTGTGACAGAGCTGAAAAAGTTGGAAACTAGCAAAACAATGCGGCGCTTCTGTGATTCTTTGTTTTCGCTCTATGTTTACGTCCCGTTGGAAAACCGACTTAATTAAGGATGCGCAGTAGCATATAGTATTTATTCATCAAGGCTGTCTGGGCTAATAGCTACGTTGCATAAATGCCACGTGATTCTAAAACGGGACAGTCGCGGTAGCACCAAACATGGCGCAGTTTTCCCCAACCCCCAACCACCCTGTTGTATGTCAAATTCACTCAGGGCCCAGTGTGCATTTCATTGCTTACTAAACAAACCAAGTTCAGCTTGCTCTCATACGACAGCTTGCTAACATTGTATAACAGCAGCGCAATGTAAATAAGCAGCAGTCAACACGGCTCTATTTAGGTTATGAGTCCAAACTCATGTGCGGACGTGCAACTCGTCAACTCTCCAGAGGCATGAAAAATGCCATGTGAGCGATGCTCTGAAGACAGGCGTAATCCCACCTGTCTTTTGTAATAAAAATTATAGTGCACCTGAAATAAGATAAAAATGCCCAAGGCTGATGACACGTGTTTTATAAGTGAGGAACATCAATATGGGCCTCTATTACTGCAGCCACGCCTTGGGATTATGTTGGGTGATAAAAGTTCAATTACTGAGAACACAACAGAACAGAAATGACCTGTACATTTTGTCCTGGGTCTGGATGGGGCTTATTGGTATATGGAATATCTGTGGTAAACTTGCAGGCTCAGTAGGCAGGAGAGGGTGTTAAGTTGCTTGTACACTCAAATGCCCCTCCACAAGCAAGCATGTACAGTTGTGTTCAAATAAATAGCAGTGCGTTAAAAAAAGTGAATTAAGTGCAAATATTTTTAAATAGCTTTTAGTTACATATTTCAAATGTAGTGGAAACATTACACATTCAACTCCAAATCAAAGCATTAACTAATTTTTTATCAAGTCTGCGTTATTCTTTTACAGGAAGCAAAGAAAATGAATATTAATCTAATTAAAATAAATAGCAGTGTCAACATTTTTCTCTTAACTCAAACACTGTATAAACTGAATTTTTTTTTTGCAAGATTGAACAATATTTAAAATATTACTTTACTAATATTTAGTTGCATAACCATTGTTTTTGATAACTGCTGCACATCTGCGTTGCATCGAGTCAACCAACTTCTGGCACCGAGAAACAGGTATTTCAGCCCAGGATGAACGAACTACACAATTTTTGGGTTTTGCTTCAGAAACTGCATTTTTAATGTCACCCCACAAGTTTTCAATGGGGTTGAGGTCTGGAGATTGAGCTGGCCACTCCATTACCTCAATCGTTTTTGTCTGGAACCAAGATGTTGCTCGCTTACTCGTGAGTTTGGGGTCGTTGTCTTGTTGAAACATCCATTTCAGGGGCATTTCGTCTTCGCATTCGGCAACATAATCTCTTCAAGTATTTTGATGTATTCAAACTGATCCATGATCCCTGGTATATGATAAATAGGCCCAACACCGTAGTATACCATACCATATACCATACCATAATTTTTGTGCCACCATGCTTCACTGTCTTCACAGTGTACTGTGGCTTGAATTCAGTACCCGGGGGTCGTCTGACGTACTGTTGACGACCACTAGACCCGGAAAAAACAATTTTACTCTCATCAGTCCACAGAATGTTACGCTATTTCTCTTTGGGCCAATCGATGTGTTCCTTGGCAAATTTTAACCGATTCTGCACATGCCGTTTTTTCAACAATGGTGCTTTACGGGGGCTTCTTGCTGATAGCTTAGCTTCGATCAAATGTCTTCTGACTGTAACAGGTAATTTTAGATTATCTTTGATGGAGGTGATGATTGGATGAATCTTTGCCATTCTGACTATTCTTCGATCCGTTTTAATTATTTTAAAGCATTTGAGATCTTTTTTAGCTGAGCATCCTATAATTTGCTGCACTTCTTTATACGTTTTCCCCTCTCCAATCAACTTTTTAATCAAATTACGTTGTTCCTCCCAACAATGTTTAGAACGGCCCATTTTACTTAGCAATTCAGAAGGAAATATATTTTATAACAATGTGTGAAACATTTGCTTCTCTTCTTCCTTAATAAAAGACAATTAATGACACCTGTTTTTTCACAGAATTAATGCATTTTCTAATTAAACTCCACACTGCTATTATTTTGAACACGCCCCTTTCAATGAATCTACAAGTAAATAATTTGCCATGCAGAAATATCACTACTACTAATAACAGTGGTTCATCATGTTACTGATGTTGTACTGCTATTTTTTTGAACACCGCTGTACACACACACACACACAGAGGTGGAAAGTCCAGGGGTCAGAAAGTAAAAGTCCTGCCATGTTTTGCTTTCACCCATGAACTCATCAGCCAGCTGATTTCACTAATTAGTTCTACCACTTGGCTGAAGAATTGTGCCAATTAGCAAAATCCAGGTGATTGGAACAAAATACTGGGGAGGACTTTTACTTTCTGAACCTGGACCTTCCACCTCTGCGCACACACAAAACAGAAGTTACCCCCTCAAACAGTCATTAACACTATGTTACAGAGGGCTGTGTCTGACCGTAATGTGAACCAGAGGGAAAGGACTAAATGGTTCCAGACCTTGATTTGCGTGTGACAAGCAGCACATTGTTTCGTCTGGGGTAATGTGTGAATCTACTTTTAGGCACGTTTAGGCAAGGTGTCAAGCATCGCATCACAAAGCAAGTTTACAACTAGAGTGACAACACGTTCTGCAGCATAGCCCTCCACCCCCTCATCACTGTACTCGGCCATTAGATTTTATTTGGTCCACAGAGAAGAGTGCCCCCTACTGACTCACCAACACCACCTCTTCAAGCAACAGTTCTTCCCTGCACTTTTAAACGGGAAAGCTATACAGGGTGTGTTGTCTTTCTGCACTTTTGCCGCGTAAGATGTCCCTTGATCAACCTTATTTTGCCATCTCTGAAACAGCCCAACAATGTCAACGCAAGACTAGCATTAAAATGACTAATCTGTTGACTAGGAGAATTAATTTCATAAACATTGCTTTAGACAGCCATCCACACAACCACACCTTCCTTCAGGACAAACCAGTCTTCTGCAGCAGTTGGAAAGCTGTAGCATGCCAGTAACTACACGCTTTCAACTTTTTTTTGCATTCGTATTCACGTGGATCAGAGAAGAATAAGTAAATCCTGGCTTTCCGCACAGCGTCCTTTCAAAGCAAAAGTTACTTCAATTAATTTTTTTCTATACAAACCACAGCACTTGAATAGCACAGCAAAAAAGAGACAGGCTCTCTGGTTTCTACAGGTTATCAATGAAAAGCAGGTCTGGGTTTACCAGTTCATGTTTGGTTTGTCACCAGAGTGCTTTAACTGAGATTGCCTGAGAGGACAAACTGCTGACTCCACCGAGGAGCACTGCATTAGAGGAGGGGGCTGCCCTCTGTCAGAGAAACAGATGGCGCTGTCATGTTCTCACAGTGCAAGAGGGGAGCCTGTGCGCATAACACAGGCACACGTTCGCGTTATGTCCTACAGGCGATACGTACACGTTTCAGTGTCTTTAGTTTGAAGTGACCCAAACTAGATTTTTTTTCCCACATATCCAATATGTATCTAATGTTTTCCTTGGAGACTAAACTGCAAATAGTCACATTGAAATGGATATTTTAAATAGCGATTTCGACCCAGATTCACATGCGGTTACAAATCGAATACATATCCGATATCTGGCCATGTGACGTGACTGGTTGTATCAGATTTTTTTGCCCTCTCAAGTGCTTTTTTGCCATTGCCCATGTGACACAGTGTTGACTTGCATCATCAGATTATTCTTACTATAGCATTTGGCTAATTGTTGGCAGGTTTGGAAACGTGATGACTGAAGCGAGTGTAGGGATTTGGTGATCCTTGAGGTAGTCTCTATACGAGGAAGTGTGTGAAATGTGTTGCTGTGCTTACTATAGAAGACGCCTGTTTTAGTTGTGTAAGAATTTTAGTAGTGTTGCACTGCTTCCCAAAGGTGATTTCAGGTAACTTCTGGCCTTATGTAGATACCATGGAGGTTGCAAACTGAATGTCCAACGCCCTGTATTAACACTTCATGTAGGAAAACAGTAGACATTGTGTAAGAAAAAGGCTGGATTGGGACCTAGCAGAAACAGGCTCCCACAAGTGTTACGTGCCAGCCAAATTGTTGACCTGGTTTTTAAATGATAGCTCTAAGTAAAGGCCAGGAGCAGACCAGCAAACCATCACAGCCGAGGACTGTGTTTATCCTCTCCTAATGAGATTCGGGCTAGAGGCAGATTCCTCTTCTGTCACAGCGCTTGATATCTCTCCTGATGATCTGTTTGTTCCGTTTCTCAGGGTAGAAAGCTCACCTCAGGCCGAGCGAGGAAGTGGGCCTATAACTCTCATTCAGGAAATAATGTAGACGGTTCCCCAAACAGATTCAGAATTAACATGTTATTGTAGTTCCGCGTTTATGTTTCCACAGTGCTCACTGTTCCGCGGACAAATGCTGCCCTTCCTCCCATCAACATGCATCGTCATTTTATCACATAAAACATGAAAAAGTCAGGAAGAGGCCATTGTAAGGATGCATAGCCACCGAACATGTTTCATATAGCCATGGCTTTTCAATTGCAAGGACATGGCCAAGCACTTCCCGTAAAGCTACAGATCAATGCAACTCTACAGGCTAACCCAGTGTTCAGAAGGAATGAGAAACACAGTATTGCTCTACAGGACTGGAGTCTGATATGGTTTATGTTTTAGCAGAACACTGATTCACTCATTTTGCCAGATGTTATGAGTGTATAAAACATTACTCATTACATCCTAACAACCTACCATTAGACAGTAGATAGAAAGGAGAAACAAAGCTTCATTCTGTATCTATGTAAGAGCTGAAGTCCACACTCTCAACATTGTTCAGGGCTTGGCTGATACCAGAAGAGGCAGATGAACCATATGGAAACCATTTAAACTCACGTTACTTAAATAACTATGATTCCCTGAGGCTGCTGCCATCTAGTGGCCGTCAGCAAGTACAGGAAACTATACGGCTCATTTGGAAAGAGGAACTGGAAGAATTACCTCTACATGCTTGTGAGAGGCATTGAGTGCGTCCCAATATTCTTCACTCCCCACGTCCTTTCCTCCACTCCCCCACTACCACACCTCTCCTACCCGGAAGTATGCAAAACTGCCTCAACGTCTTGAGTACAAGTATTTGCATGTATAGTATACAATGTACCTGACATTGCGGTTTGCTTCGAGGCATGAATTAATATGTAACCATTTATATGAAATGAAATCAGCAAAATTAGATTAAAACACAAAGATCCGTTTCCGGGGCATGGAGGAGGTGGTAGTGGAGGAAAGGAGGGTGCATTTTTCGAGTATTGGGACACACCCAGAATCTCAGTAGGCCCTAGGAAACTCTGGAATTTCATATAGAATTTCTACATTTGAAACAATGAGAAAAGTTCACAAGATTGAATCATATATCAATCTCTGTGTTGAGCATTGAGGGAAGAACAAAATGCAATATTAAGTAACATAATCACATTATTTAATTGTAGATATAAATTGAATATTTTAATACAAGTAAATATGGGATGTGCTTTATTAAAGAGCCGTATACTGAAGACCATGAACTAATGGCGAACAGATTTCATCACTGTGCTTAACAAAACGCTCAAGTGTACAGTACCAGTCAAAAGTTTGGATACGGTTGATTGAATGTATCTTTATCATTATCTTAGAGACATTTTGATCTAAATGCTTACATTTTTTTCTTAGACAAATATAAATTGTGAAGTTAATGCCTATGTATGAATTTATTTCTAAAACAAACATTTTCAACAGGAAAATGACCCAAAACACACCTCCAGGCTGTGAGCTATTGTACAAAGAAGGAGAGTGATGGAGTGCTGCACCTAAAGATGACCTAATCTAATACCCAACCCAAACCCAATATAGATGGTTTGGGATCAGTTGGACCGGAGAGTGAAGGAAAAGCAGCCAAGTGCTCAGCATATGTGGGAATTCCTTTAAGACTGTTGGAAAAGCATCCCAGGTGGCTACCTCGTGAAGTTGGTTGAGAGAATGCCAAGAGTGCAAAGCTGGTTTCAAGGCGGCTACTTTGAAGAATCTAAAATATAAGATACATTTTGATTTGTTTAACACTTTTTTGGTCACTGCATAATTACATTTATGTTATTTCATAATTTTAATGTTTTTACTATTATTCTAAACTGTAAAAATAAAGAAAATAAAAAAAACTCCTTCTATGAGTAGGTGTGTCCAAACTTTTGACTGGTACTGCATGTTTTCAGCAATAAAGATTCAAATAATTTTACGTTGGAAAATTTTTTAATGAATGCACATGAACACAACCATAGACATCAGATTGACTGAATGGGAGAGCAGAGAATGGTTAAAGGGAGTCTTTATTTACCAAGAACCAGAATAACCGATCCAAGGCTCAACCGTTCCTCTGGAGATTGGGCCCTCGGTCAGGGTTTGTGAAATTCCCATAATAATCAAGATACAAGAGATGCTACTTGTAGGAGAGATCACTGTTCGTATGTGCGTTTATCAGGGGAAACCTGAGGGTGTGATGCTCAGTACAATATTGTTCAGTAGATAAGGGGACTCTGAGTGTGCACAGCAGGACCATCCCTTCCTGTTGGGAGTGGCAGCAGGAAATGTCCAATATACATATCATCGTGTCACTGCTGTCCAACACATTGCTTTGGCCCAAATAAATCAGTGTCTTTTCTGCTGTACTGCACTGTACAGGTCAAAAGCCCTGCTGCCACTACAACCGAGATCAAGACTGTTCAGTGACACGGTGTACATTAAAAAGCTACAAAGAAAGTAATATAAGAAGTAGAGAGAACGTACATAGAGCAGTCAGTGACCTAATTATCTTTCGAACTGCCTTAATTAAGCTCAAATGTTTTCTTTCGAGTTGAAAGGCTGACGGGTTATGGGGTTGAAGAAGCTCTATAACTGCTTTACAAAGTCAGTTATTATAAGCGCAAATTCCTCGAATGCTCCACAATGCAGCTGTGTATTTTTTTCTCACCACTGGTTCCATTCCATTTGGCCATTAGTGCCAAAATGACACAGCACATGAGAATTATGCAACTGTTATTCAGCACGATCACCCACAGGCCAGGGAAAGGCTCAGCATTTTTTAGCAGCAGTCTTTTGCTCCACGTGTTAACAACCTGTTCCTTCCTGTCTGTAAAAGACAAAAATACTTTATGTAGTGATACATTTGACTTGTTTTATCACTACAGTTTTGCCTTAAGTGACTGTCAAGATCCCAAGTGTATCCACACACGTTTATTTCCAGAGGCGGTCCAAATACACTTGATAAACTTGACAAGTTTCCCCAGTCAATTGTAGCAGTTGTGTAAAAGGGTTGGATGTAACGCATGGCATTTAAAAAAATCAGAGTGAGGATATTATGAAATCAAAGCTTATAACTAAAGGTGCACAACATAAAAATTCTGGGGCCAATATCAATAACCAATATTTATTTGGCCATATTTGTGGATACCAATGCTAATTCCAAAGATGCAAACTGCAACTAAGTTACCACATTCATAAAAAAAAGTAAATGAGCACAAACATCATCTTGTGAAGAGAATGTAGCACATTTTATTTGTATTACAAAATATTACAACTTGCTTACTTTATATTTTATTAAACAGGAAGCATGGGTCTATAGACCTACTGTCTCTCTGTATAGTTTTGCTTGTGAGTTTGGGTGATAAAAATATGAAGTAATTATAAGAGGGTCAGATGACTGTGATTAGCCTACCTTTTGACATTCATTTACACCATCAGTGGCACATCAAATGCATCGCATTTCTAGCATGTGTATGTTGTGTCACTATATTAGCCCATCATTTTATTGGCTGATAACAATTAATTTGTTTGAACTATTATCGGCTGATAATGATACTATCATGTTATAATAGTTGTATTTCAGCTGACCCTGCACATAGGGAACTAGAATCAATATACAGAGGGACCCAAGGAGGACTGTACTTGACCTTAGTTGCATACAACTAGTTTGACTGACTTGAGGATAGATTTCTTCACATACGAAGATGTTGTACTGTGTAAGATATTTTACCTGAATTTGCACCAATAAGTGGATAAATACATCCAAGATTATTGAGTGAGATAATTTTATTAAGTGAGATAATTTTATGTTCAGACCTGCGCAGAAGTGAATGGGAACCATGGTAAAAAAATAAAAGCAAACAGTGCCATTGTAGTTTTTCCATTTCTAAAATAAAAATGAAAAAAAGCTTTCAGCAACCACAACGCGCAGTTTGCTTTGCCTCTTTTAACTGGACTTCCAACTACAGGGTACGTCTGGAGAGGATCATGATGCTATTTACGGGTACATCCAACAATTCCTTAGATTCTTGTGTGTTGGCTGCCAGGTAACTGTACTGCGTTTCCCTGAAGCAATGATGATTTGCAGTGGCTTTTGAATTTCAAAACTTCAGGAATGGAATGCATTACTTTCTTTCTCACGATTAACCCATACCCAATGTGAAAAGAATAAACATCAAAGTTTATTTAACCAGTTTCAATGCCGTTTTCACCAGCAGTAGTTAATTACTAAACCAGCACTGCGGTGCAACAATTGTGAAACTAAAACTCTAGTGCACATTGTCCTACCACTTACGGTTATATGACCATATGAATAAAATGTCATCGATACTGCGCTACTTAACCATCACTGCTCTGTTCAGACAGGATGACAGGCCAGGATGATGCATTTACAGTGTACACGCATCTTCACATATTGCAAGCCACCACCGGGCACCGTATGGAGTTTGGGTCTTGTCTTCACTGTCCTTTATAAGTTAAGGGAATTCTACCTCTAACCCATCGGCCTGACCCACACCAGGAATCCTTCCTTAATTTGTTTGCTGGGTGAAAAAACCTCCAGTGTCAGGAACTCACAGTATGACAGACTCTGTATTAAGTGAGCTTGGTGGGTTTATCGTGATCTACCTCTTGAGGACTATTGGCAGAACATAGGGGTCATTTGCGTTAATTTACAGTGCTTTCAGGAAGAATAAAATGTTGTTACAGAACCAACGAGTTATGGGTTCAGACTGCATTTTTCTTTGAGTATACAGGCAAGATAATTAATAACGCTGCCTTTCTCCAGGCCTTTTCTGTGCAAACATTTGAAAAAGACTCCAGATGACACCTAGTGGTTGGCTAACAGAAGAACATAGTTTTTTGTAACTTCACAGAGAAGGTAAAATAGCACGTTTCAAATGTCTTTCTTGCTCCCTGCAAATGGAGTCCAAGATAATATCCAGAGAGTATTACAACACGATGATTAAAGTGACATCCACCAATTCTTTGTAGTCTAGATGGCTGGATTATGTTGCGAGTCCCCGTTGGAATGGTGACAAATTTGCTGGTGTCAAATGACCCCTTTCACTACCTGGCTTATATCTACATCATTGAGGCAAGTTCCAAGAATGTGGATCTTCCAAAAACAAGGTTTAAAAAAGGTCCTTGACTGGAATGCATCTTCAGTGTCCATCTGTGCACTTTATTGCACCTTACTGAAAAAGTCCCAGAGAGTTGTTTTGCAGGAAAGTAACCAGACCAATCATTAATCCACACAGACCGAATCTTACATTTCCAAATGTCTCAGGAATATTATTCTACTAGCAAAGTCATTCTGTCCACAAATGGTATTTTATCATTAAATCAATACAAAAAGCCAGAAGGCTTCACCAAAATTGTGTGTGTGTATGTCATTGATTAAAGAGGTGCATAGCACAGCAACACTGCTAGAGATGTAATCACCGTTTTAAAAAAAAGAAAAAAGTGTGCTGTTTTCATGCAGAACAGGCTTTAAGGGAGCCTTTCTACACACATGCGAGATGTTAGTTCTCAGCTGTGAGCTAGCCTACATCAGCCTAGAGACCAGGAATGAGATACTTAGTTTACACCCCAAAAAAAGTAAGCGTGGCTCGAAGCCAATCATCCTCTTCTTCCGCATTAGAACAGCATATCTCCCACATGAAGTGTAAGATCAACCATAACCAGATAACTACAACCAGAAGAACAATGTGTAATCATGACTCAATAAGTTTTTTAGCATAATGGTCAGAGAACTATAGGCTTGCAACTCCAAGGTTGGAGGTTTTAATTCCCTCAGGAAGGTACTTGTGAATTGCTTCAATAAATGTCCAGCTGTATAAATGGATTGTATGTAAAAAAATCCAGTTTCTCTGGATAAAAACATGTCCTACAGGCCTAATGTAATGTGGGTAAACTTCTCCATGTCTTTAACTGGGAGATCCATTAGCACAAAGCTGTTACCTCGTCTCTCTGCAGCACAAATGCCCACAGCAAGACCAGAGCTGCTTTTATAGACTTGGTAACACTACTTTGGCTTGCGGCTAGATCTCATTAGCCTGGTCATGTTGAAATCCTGGGATGACCAATAACACAAATGAACACCCATATTTGCGATAACATTAAATGGTGAATTTTGCTAATGCATCAGACATCTGTTAAGACTCCAGAAATTCAACAATTTATCAGTCTCAGACTGGAAAATGTGTGGATTCAAAAATTATTGATGTGAACCCTGGCGTAATCTATACGTGGCTTTCAAACTGGTTGATCCTGCTAAAGCACTAGGTTTCAGTGTAGTGACATGTCCCAAGATCTTGCATCACATCCAGACTGCTAGTGCTAATCCATAGCTTCACCCTGGGAGGAATGACTCAGTCAAACAGCAAGTGCCAGCAATCTGCCTGTGTAAAGTGAGCATGAATCACTCTCCAATACAACCCATACACATCTCTGCTGGTTCTTAGCACAAGATTTAACCACACCCAACATGTGCTTGTCTGCGCTCACCAGAGTTTTCGGGGACATAGAAACATATTTTCCTCATATATGAATTTATGCATCTTTTTCCAAAAACCGATACCATTAGCCACATGACTAGCAGTATTGTGCCTTTCTGAAATTACGGATCTGGTCCTCACTAGTGATAAAAACATGTAAAATTAATTTGCATGGAACATTTTGATCTAACACAAGAATCAACTACATTTATAGAGGCTACTTTGCCAAATGGGCAGTAAGAAGCGAGCAGAACACTGTGATTACTTGAGTCTGCTTTCAAATTTACCATAAAGTGTGATTCAGGTGTGGTGGTTGAGAGACCTGTGGCATGAGGTGTCTATTTATTTATAGTGTCTGTGGTGTGGAACGGACCCAACGGTAAGAAATCCTTTTAAGATTATTAATCCTTTTAAGATTATGATCCGGTATGGAACCGGAACCTGTGTCAGCAGCCACACCTTCTTGTCAGTTTCCAACAAGTGGCTGGAGTGTAAATGGCTTTCCTCTCCTTGAAAAACAAAGTTCCGAGTGGCCATTCAACCTTCTAAACCAAGTTGGGAAAAAAACATACGGCCTGTGATGCATTCATGGGGACGCTGTGATGACCACTTGGACCTTGAGTTTTATCCTGACTCAATGTAGTCTTTAGAGCCCGCATCACGATTTGCAAAGAACATGAGTGACAACTCCAATATCCAGGTCATGGTCTGCTAATCAATCCCAGCAGGTGATAGGCTATTCCCTCCTTTGCATTAAATTCCCCTCCTAATTTTGCCAGAACATCATTGTAAATGGGATAAATAAATAAAAGAAAAGTTGGTCAGTAGTAGGAGAGGTAGTTAATGATCCGGTTGGGTAATGTTAGTTTGGACACGACTTCCAGAGCTCTTTTGCCCAGCACTGTCCTCAGAGTGAGCCTGCTCAAGTGTTGTAGACTCAGGGGTGTGCCTAAAAACAGACAGGAAGCACAAAGGTTCATGGGACTTGATGACATCACACAAACATAAAAGCTTATGTTGCGTTCATGACATATGGGTATTACGGTTTGAACGACTTGCTTGCTCGTAACAACAACATGGAAGCGTTCACCACAGAATTCACCACCATGCTTGGTAGGCCGTCATAGGCCATTTCCGCACTGGTGACGTCAAGTATGAGTGCAAAAAAAAAATCACTAGTATTTACGACTCGAAAGCTGATGTGAGCGGTATTTCCAAGTTGGAAGCTTGTAGTTACCATCTCTCCCATATGTTGTGAATGCAGCATTAGCACATAGTTACAACCTACAAGCCATGGGTTTGCACTGAGGTAAGATATCCGTGTGTCCTGTGCAGTGGGGTTGTTCCATAAACGTGATTGGGGGGACAATTGGACATTCCAAATTTGGATGAGAATTGGACATACACAGCCCTGCGTTGGGCGCAAAATTATAAACAATTTTTTTTAAAAGCTACAACTTGCATCTCTATTACTCAGTAATAGAGGGGTCCTCAATCTTATCCAAAAAAAAATAATTGTTCCAACCAAGCAGTTACACACACACTAGTCTTTGCTAAGGACCTTTATTACAATCAGGTGTGTTACTGCTTGATTGGAGCAAAAGCCTGCTCCCACAAAAGATTGAGGACCACTGCAATAACGCAATAAGCTCTCTTCATCTTTTCATCTTCACCGCTTCAATTATGGGTTGGCATCGCTCTGGACTGGGTGAAATATATGCTACATGAGTTTACAAACACATTTACACAAATCTACAGTTCTGTATGAGAAATCTCACACAGGAGTGTAAGGAATGCAGAACTAATGTATTCTTATTTTAAATAATACATTTTCCATGTCATGAAAACACTGAGCAGAATACAAACTGCAAATAAGCAAGTGTGATATAACCTATAGCATACAACCAGAGGAAACACAGGGCCACCTTTTTTAGATATAACAGAAATCCCTAAGGCCCCATTCACACTTGTATTTTCAGGCTCGACAACCAAAGTTATTAGCTGGAGTCGCTCATGTTCTGTGTCCGTACACACACGCATATTTAGAAGACCGAGAACGCTTACAAGTATGATCGAGTCACAGGACTCACTCCTGTATTTACAACGCTGTCAAGTAAGTTTGTAATAGTGCGATATTTGCTCTGAGCGTAAATCTCGCATTTAAATTATCACGCAGGTGCAAACGTGATCTCCAATGGCAACAAACATGGCCGTTCATTCTGTTTACGTTCATGTTTGCAGATAGAAGCCAGAGAAGACATACGTTTCCATATCTGATCTGGCAGCGAATTAAGCTACGTCAACTAAAGCTTCTTTTACGTCACCCTTATCACGCTCTATGAAACTCAGGGAGCGTTGCGCAGTTAATCACTGTGCATTTGCTACCAGTTGTCAACTCCCAACACTCGCACAACCAAGTAGTCGCGACCTGTTCCGAACAGGACTCGTTACTACTAGTTGTCGCTCTCGTTCGTAAGAGTACAAAGTGTGAACTTGACCGGATTAAGCACTAAAATGATGAGCGACAACCGTATTTAGCTGTAGTGTGAAGGGGGCCTAAGAGTAGCGACTCCTATAGAAGTCAGCATTTCTTTCAGCAAACGTAAAGAATCGGAGGTCAGGTTTGGTGATTCATTCAGAAAGTTGAAGCAGGTCCAAGCCGGATCTTTTCTATTTGATATTCTGATTAAGATTACATCTAGGTGTTGGCTTTGACTGACCCTCAATTAATAATTGCATAATAGAAAGTAGTATTAGGTCATTTCCTTGGCACGCCACTAAGTCACGGAAAGAAACCTTACTTTCGTAAAACTCCAAGCTGAGGGCAGGAGGGGATTCTGGCCTGGTGTAGTCAATGGGCTTTTTGCCGAGGTTGTCTCTGGCGTACACGTTCCCCCCGAACTCCACGAGCATCTCTATCAGATCCGCGTTCGTCACTTTTGCTGCGTGGTGGAGTGCCGTTTCATGAAGCTTGGCGGCATTCACGTTAGCACCTTTGGACATGCGAGAGAACTCATCAGCGCTATGGGTACAAAGCAGCCGGAGTAGGGGTTAGCTCACCGCACTCAAGCTGACCTATCCTGGCAGAACACTGCGGTCACACACACACTCCAGCATTTGCCTCAACTAATGTACACAGAAATCCAGAGGAGGAAGTGTTCTCCGTGTCACCCTAGGAAAAGAAAACTAAATGAGAAATGGACTGCAGAATTGTTTGCGGAGCCTTTTGCTCTGAACAGATACAAACTGTCACCTGGCAAAGGTTTTTCTTCCAGAGCAATGTCTGGAAACATTCTTCAGAACTGGGAACACGTCATACAGTCTGGGACAAGACATGGAAAGTGTCAATTAAGCTGGGCGGCAAATGTTTGTAATACATAACCGAGAGGGAAATGTGACTTCCTTCTTTGCAAAGCAAATCAATGTAGTGTAGTGTAGTATAATGCAGTGTAGTATAATGGTTAAAAAACTGGCCTTGTAACCGAAAAGTACTTTACCTGAATCGCTTCAGTATATATACAGCTGTATAAATGGATAATATGTAAAATAAAAATGCTAAAAAGTTGTGTAAGTCGCTCTGGATAAGAGCGACTGCTAAAAATGCCAGTAATGTAATGTAATGTAAAATGTATGCTGCTATTTTATACTAGAAGTGCATGTCTACTCTTGTCAAATTTTTTTTAATAATTTGCATGAAATAGTAACACCGCTGTGAAATTAATATACAGTACATAATATTTACACGCACACATTTACCTGTATCTTATTCTGGGTGCACATGCACACTGTTTTACTTAAGGGAACAATTCACAGTAACAAAATAATCCTACCCACAGAGGAATCAAAATTAGGCCAACAGTGTAACACTCATAGAAACTGCATAAAACTTTGTCATAGAAGGGCACTACAATGCCAACACTAACAACCCCATGCTCCGTAATCCCTAATCCAATCAAAGCAGATTTGGTCACACATCCAAAAGACCATTTCAAAATAGCTGGAAAGCTTGTATATGTTGAGGCAGTCCCAGATAGCAAGGAAACATTGAATCAATGTTGAATTAACATAAGATGAAGCATTGATTCAATGTTGATCTCTGATGTTGATTCTCCGTCCAGGTGCGCATCGAGTTTACGTTGAATCAATGTCTTGAAATAATGTTGATGTTAACAATAAAAATCAACATAACTGATGTTAAATCAATTTATTATCAATGTAATATATCATAGCTAGTGATAATAGCTACTAAAATAGATAAGACATTGACATCAATTAAAAAAATGCAAACATCTTTATTGATTTTAAACCTCTGCTTAATGTACACAATATATGCAATAGCTATAGTAGTATAGTTTCATGCTGAAAAACAAAAGTTGAAGTGTCTCGTCTAATATGTTTATATGTTTGTTTACGGTGTGAGTTGCCAAGATGATGTGATTTCCGACATGGAACTCCGAGTTGAAAGGGTGTTTCCTACATTTAGTCGGATATGGGGATTCCTAGTTGGAAATTAATAAACGAATGCAGCATTAGCGTCAACCACAAATACGTTTTGCTGTTAAGTCTCGTTTTGTTTATTTTCCTACGTCACCCTCGTCGTAGCAACTTGAACTTTTAACTTAACCAATTTAACCAAGAAAAAATAAAATCGTTTATCACGTAACATACACATACTGTATGAGCATAGCCTGTACAGCAGCGACCGCAGAAACAGGCAATGAATAATTCTAAGGTTTTTTTTTTTTTTTTATTTGAAAATGAAAGCGCACCTGAATCTGATTCATCTGATCAAAAATCTATGTTATTCATCAGTATGATGACTTTGGTTGTTATTGTTACATTGATACAATGTTTCCATTTCAACCCAATACATCAATGTTGATTCAATAATTCCTTGCTATCTGGGAGTGGTTGCCAAACTCGGTCCTGGGCTACACCTGTGTATGTTGGTTTTCGTTCCAACCACAATTGCAATCCCAAAATTTTTACTAAATGGAAATAGATGCTTTTCATGTTTAGAGGCATTATTTTTAAAGGGACGCCTATGATTCTGAATCCACGGTCAAACATTTGGCTGGACACCATAATTGTGTGAAGTCCGGCCTGTTGTCCTCACCTGCATTGAGCAGCACCTTGGCGCAGTCCAGGTGCTGCCTGGCACACGCCACATGCAGCGGGGTCCCAAAGTGGCAGTCATGCGCCTCCATGTGGGCACCCTTGGCGATCATGAGGCGCAAGCAGTCCGTGTTACCTGCGGAATCACACACGTTAGCGGACTTGTCCGAGGCTGCTGGAGAGTCGTTATGTTTTTGGTCAGCGTGCAGATTAATAATTAGACCCGTCTGTTGTGAAATGCTCAACACCCTCACTGGACAGCGTGTACAAAGACAGCGTGTACAAGAACAGCGTGTACAAGGACAGCGTGTACAAGGACAGCGTGTACAAGGACAGCGTGTACAAGGACAGCGTGTACAAGAACAGCGTGTACTAGGTGGCACTGAGAGCTGAACCTTCATGTCCCCGTTAGCTGTGGTCCTCAAGACCTAGGTGACCGTATGCACATTTCATAAGCACCCTTGTCTTACCACCCATGCAGGCTTCATGCAGAGGCGAGAAGGTGAAGAGGGGGGGATTGACCGTTGCGCCATAATCCAGCAGCAGCTTCACGCAGTCCAGGCTCCCTGCAGCGCAGGCGTCGCACAGGGGAGTGCTCCCATCAATGTTCCGTGCATCTACCTGAGGGGGCGACAATGCAACAAAATGCGTGGAAGGAAATAATAATAATAATGTACTGTGACCCCCTCCAAACCCTTCTGGTTCAGGTTTACCTGTAATTCCTGATAATTACCTGTAATTACTGCCTAGCCACTCTTATGTATGCACCAGCAGCAGGCAACATCTTCTTGCTACAACCTTATCTCCCCAACTTGTGCTGTAGGTGATAGGGCCTGTCTCTATCACATGTGTTCTATGGGGGTGGCTCAGTCTTTATTACCTGTGTTCTGTGAATATAGCCCTGACTCTCTTACTTGTGTTCTATGAGAATGGCTCTGTCTTTCTCACGTGTGTTCTGTGAGTGTAGCTTGTCTTTCTCACCTCTGTTCTGTGAGTGTAGCCCTGTCTATCTTACCTGTGTTCTGTGAGTGTGACCCCAGCCTCTCTTTCCTGTGTTCTGTGAGTGTGGCCCTGTCTCTCTTATCGGTGTTCTGTGAGTGTGTTTGGTCTGTCTTACCTGTGTGCTGTGAGTGTGGCCCTGTCTTTCTCACCTGCATTATGGGGGAGTGGACCTGTCCCTCTTATCTGTGTTCTGTGAGTGTGACCCCCAGTCTCTCTTACCTGTGTTCTGTGAGTGTGGCCCTGTCTCTCTTATCAGTGCTCTGTGAGTGTGGTTCTGTCTCTCTTACTGGTGTTCTGTGAGTGTGGTTCTGTCTCTCTTATCGGTGTTCTGTGAGTGTGTTCGATATTTCTTACCTGTGTTCTGTGAGTGTGGCCCTGTCTCGCTTACCGGTGTTCTGTGAGTGTGACCCCCAGTCTCTCTTATCTGTGTTCTGTGAGTGTGACCCCCAGTCTCTCTTACCTGTGTTCTGTGAGTGTGACCCCCAGTCTCTCTTATCTGTGTTCTGTGAGTGTGACCCCCAGTCTCTCTTTCCTGTGTTCTATGAATGTGGCCCTGTCTCTCTTATCGGTGCTCTGTGAGTGTGGTTCTGTCTCTCTTATCTGTGTTCTGTGAGTATGGCCGACTCTCTTACCTGTGTTCTGTAAGTGTGGCCCTGTCTCTCTTACTTGTGTTCTGTGAGTGTGACCCTGTCGCTCTTACCGGTGTTCTGTGAGTGTGACCCCTCGTCTCTCTTACATGTGTTCTGTGAGTGTGGATTGTCAGTTAGAAAAACTGTCTTTCTTATCTGTGTTCTGTGAGTGTGACCCCTGTCTCTCTTACCGGTGTTCTGTGAGTGTGACCCCTCGTCTCTCTTACATGTGTTCTGTGAGTGTGGATTTTCAGTTAGAAAAACTGTCTTTCTTATCTGTGTTCTGTGAGTGTGACCCCTCGTCTCTCTTATGGCCCTGTCACACTGGTGAGATAAACGTATGAGTTGCGTATGTAAATTCATAAAATAACTGTACGGTACACCTTCATGTCAGCGTATGACCAGCGTACTCGACCTATGAGTAACGTACCTCTAGCGTAATTCTAGCGTAATTCTAGCGTATTCAGCGTATGCCTAGTGTATGCTTAGCGTATAAACCATACGTCCGAAAACGCACAAAATTTTTAAGCATGCTTAAAAAACTTTTTGTGCCTCACCGTATGCCAGCGTATGCCACCGTATGTGACCGTGCTTGAAACGTATACAACCTATGCCTAACGTACCCCTAGCGTATGTCAGCGTATATCAGCGTATGAGTGATATTTTTCATACGCTAGTACGATACGCAATAGTGTGACAGGGCCATTACATGTGTTCTGTGAGTGTGGATTGTCAGTTAGAAAAACTGTCTTTCTTATCTGTGTTCTGTGAGTGTGACCCCTCATCTCTCTTACCTGTGTTCTGTGAGCGTGGCCCCGTCTCTCTTATCTGTGTTCTGCGAGTGTGACCCCTCGTCTCCATTACCTGTGTTCTGTGAGTGTGTACCTGTCTCTCTTTCCGGTGTTCTGTGAGTGTAACCATGTCTTTCTCACCTGCATTATGGGGGAATGGACCTGTCTCTCTTACTTGTGCTTTAGGGGAGCGGCTATGTGTCTCATACCTATGTCCTGGGGTGCTTCAGGGCTTGTTCCTGTCTCTCTCACCTAATCTCAACTGTGCCCCAGGATGTGGTTCTCTCTCTCACCTGTGCGCCAGCCTCCAGCAGCAATCTGACACACTGGGTCTGCCCCTGTATGCAGGCCTCGTGGAGGGGTGTGATGGAGTCCACAGCTACTATATTAACAGATGCTCCACTCTCAATCAGCTGCTGCAACTCCAGGGCCCGGCCTTGTGAGGCAGCCTTGTGTACCTCAGAGCGGTCCGTCCAAAATCCCAGGCCATGAGCTGTGGTCATAAAAAAGCTCAGAAAATGGACTCCAATGAAGGGCAAATGAACAACTACTCAGTTCAGTTTAACTTCAGAAAATCTTTGCCATCTTTTCTAACTGACAATCCATGCAATATTTTAAAGCAAAAGACTGCGAGTGCGAACTGGGATCTTTGCACATATCATTTTGAAAGGAAGCATGTTGCACAGACACATACTTTAGTTCCGTCCAAATACTATACAAATAATATTTTGCAACCAAGCAACGCAGAATTTAGCATCGGAGGTTGCCAGTGACACTGTAAATTTACACTGATGAAACTAGCTAAAGTAACAGCCTATTTATTAGCTGTTAGACAATGTCTTGCGAAATCCTATTTCGTGGCACAGTATCAACAACAAAGCCGTTTGACAGTCTTGCGAGAATTGTCATTACGTATATACAACGGTAAATAAGGCAAATTAAGTTGGCTACTATTACACTATTGTTAAATCGTAACGTCATACCTTATTTATTATACGCAAGCACGTGTGCATAAACTTCGACGCAGGAAGTCAAGCGTTTGCTAACGTGATCTTAATTAGCTTCAAAATTATCTCGTTACCAGACAGCTTACTGACGTTAGCAAGCTAGCAGCATAGCAGGTCAGTCGCGCCCAGAGCAGCTAACGACGATAGCCTTCTGCTTGAAAAAAACAAAAACTCAAATCTGCCTTCATAAGAGAAAGTGGGCACACAGGCTTGTGTGACAGATCATTCTGCAGGAACCCTATTACCGGTGTAACGACAAAATCTGTAGGTGCTCTGAATACTAGCAGAGGCTATTTTTCTCTGGACTTACCGATGTCTCCAAAGAGTGACGGCCTGGCGTGGGTAATGTCCATGCCAGCGATACTCTAAAGCCTTTGTACTAGCTTCATGGACAAAAATTAGGTACGATAAACAAAGCGGGTGGCCAGTAACAAAAATACATGTCCAGCATGCTAACGTTACCACCAGCACTAGTCTAATCGTGACAATCCTGCAGTCACGTGACCGACGTGTTTAGAGACAGAAGATTATGGGATATGCAGTTTAAGATTCTATTTTTGATCGTTTCCTTCAGAGCCTTGTCTTAAAAAAGTGGCATGTAATGTTTAATGGTAAAATGTGTTGCGAATTCTAATGCGTTTTGGTAATTGACAATGTTTATTTTGTAAAATAAAATAACAGACCGAATTTATTTCCATTATATATTTAAGTTAGTTCATGCGATTATGGCCATTTTGTGCCAACGGGGTTGTTTTAATTTGCTACAACTTAAATCATGAATTGCGGTCAACGTTGGCTAGAGCACACTATTAAATTAGCAGCTATGTGCGGTCAGGATATGCAAGTGATAATGAAACAACAAATAGTTAAGGATTTAATGAATAAATACACATAATTTAAAGGCTATGTTGTATATCCACTTTCATTGTAGTGTTTTAAAAATATATAATGATTAAGGAACTTGCTGACTATAACAAAGAAAATGTCAGACGTCAGTAGTTCTAACTTCTATTCGTAAAAGCCAGTAAGCACTGCCTTTTATTCATGTCAAAGCTCCCAGCTGCTTGGTGCGTGCGCTCTCTGATCCTGCAATACTAGTACACAGCCTACAGTGATAAATAGCCTATTCAGTTCATGACCTATAATTTAATTGTGTAACGGTGCTTAAAGGGCTATGTGTAACGTTCAGAAAATCCTTCTCATTACTGACACTGGTGGCCATAAGTGAACTGCAGCCAGCGGCTAGCGCGCTTTCTCACACTCGCGCAACGGGACCGGATCAGCCGGGAGTCGGGTTTGAATCGATGTAATTTACCTAGCTAACGTTATCCACTCAGACAGTATTTTGCTAGTAATAACGTTAACCAGCTTAGCAATACAGTAAGCAACGTCTCACACATTCCAAGCTCACGTCGGCATCAGGAACATCACAATATATTTCACATGATTTGCAGTGACGTTACCTGTCCAATAAGAAGAAAGCCAGATCGAGGTCGGGTTTGATCCCCCAAAACAAACGTTTTTCAGCATGAAAATATAACTATTATTGCCTGTATTCAGTGGCGCCGCCAAGGGGTGGCCACGGCCACCCTGATAAAATCGCTGTCCCCATGCCCCCCCCCCTCGCGGCTCGCGAGTCGCATATGCATAATATGCTTCTATCTGATATTTTACATTAGGTACTATTCATTTAAATCAATAATGTATATTTTTTATATACTACAACAACATAATATAATTCCTGAAATTCAGTTATGGCTTTTGGTTTTGGTGTGCCACCCCAAGATTTTCAAAAAATATTATTTGCCTATGCAGGGCTCTACACTAATGCTTTTTTCAAGGAGAACATGTGCTCTAGCTAATGCAGCCCAATTAGTTCCTAAATTATTTTCCCAATTAGCACACATCAATTTTCAGGAGGAAATGCTCTTAAAATGGGAGCACTGTAGCCCTGTTATGCTCGTGATGTAGGCTAGGCTATGTATCCACAAATTATCTTCTTGTGTATTTTGAGCTTTAATTGACCAGTTAATTAGCCCCCATGGTTACTGTAAATCCTCTTTACAGCTCGTTAGTTCATCACTCGCATTTATTTTTTTGCCCGTGGTAGCGGTTTTACATCCGATTTTGTACGCGCAAACCTTTAGTAAATCAACCCCTATATTTACAGCATAATAAATAATTAAATATTATATTTTATACAAAATGCAAAAATATTTGGATTTTAAATGAGATGTTCGGGCATAGTCGTTTCACTCCCTGAGCGACTTGTTTACATGCATTAACTTTTTCAACATTGCAGCATTGTTCTGGGAATGTTTTAGCGGAGTACAAAATGTAATTTAAACACAGCAATCTTACATTTGATTTGTACAGCTGGTTTCAACGATAGGCTGATGCTGATAGCTTACTCTTTGTACCTTTTAAAACAACTGGAGAGCCAATCATATTTCAAGATTTAGAGCACATTACTCTTACTTCATTTTCCTGAACCTCCTCTGGGTTTCATGCAGTCAGTAGACTGGCAGCTTTTTCATGTTAAAAATCCACTGTACTGTTTAACAGACGGACCCTTGTCTGTGCCATTGGAGAAGAATATAACATCCTTTCTACATCAATCTCACCTACATTAATTCAAAAAGCATTCACACCATGCATCCAGACTCCTTATCCTGTCACGCTGAAGAGGTTTCTGGTTTTGATCATTGCTTAACTGAAGTACACACAGGTTCCGTACAAGACTAAATGAAGCCTACTAACCTGCTCATGGTAGTCCAATTTAGAATTAACGTAATGTGGATTTAGAAAAAAACACACCGCGTACCAACCCTTAACTAGGATGTCAAGACACACAAACAGTAACCAATTAGTAATAACAACACAGAGATTTCCATCAGTACACTTTTACTACACAGTACAGAAATCATTTGAACCCTGTTTTTGACATCCACACTACGTTGTGGTTAGTCCAGGGCCCTTGTCATGTCGATAATGCAACAGACATTTTGGTCCTCTTAAACCCACATAGTACATTTAAATCAGTCATATTTGTGCTCACTTTCAATCCGTTCAGTTTATTTGTTGAAGAGAGACAGAACTATTTCTTAGGGTACATTGCAATCAAAATATGACTTCTGTTGCAATAGCCCTGACTGTCAGCAAAAATATAACACGTTGCCCTGTGCTAGGTGAACCTAAGTCAGAATAAAGAGACGTAGATGTAAGAAAACTGGAAAGCCAATAATTGATATTCATCACCAATAATACAGGTTTTCCCCTCCCACTCAGGATTATTTAGCTGAGCCTTGGTCATTCTAGAAATACCATCGCTTTTGTGAAACACTGACCTGCTAGATGTTCACACTTAATGCACAACCACCGTTCATTCCAGTTTTGCAGAGGACACAAATACTATATAATAGCACTGAATATTCCTCCTGTAACCACATTGCTAAAAACTGATTATTTGGCATCTTTGGCAAAACACCCTTAATAGACAGGAAACAAAAAAACACTGAGCACATGATCTCCAGATAAATGTAGGGTGTTTACCAACAATCAGTGCAATACTTGTCAAAATGCAATTATAAAAAGCAGGCCATCCCGCTGCCTATCCCAACAATACAAAGTTATACTTTATCGAGTCCCTTAATGCTCAAAATGTACTTGGATCATCAGCCTGTAATTGTGGTACGATTAGTCATTTGTAAATATCATATACACGGGAGTGATGTGGATTATTTTACTGATCAGCGGGGTCACAAATGCTGCTCTGCTGTCTCTGCAGTTCTTCTAAGTCAAAGTCCTTGCCCATCATCCTCTTGTAGATGTCCTTGATGTCATCGCAGGTGGTCTCAAAGTGAGTCGTAGCGTCGTAGGAGCGGGAGATGAAGATCTGTCAGAGAAACATTCATCTTTCATTTGATGGGCAATTTTTGTTGTATTGTGTACAATATAAATTGCATTTTAACGTGCCATTTGACACACTGATAGATGCATTTATTCATTAACAGTGCTAAAAGCATTCAAATTGGGATGGATAGAAGCCACCTGCTCAATAGCCCTTTTCTTTAATCAGGTTATTCTTTATAACCTTTCATTTCAGCTTAATATCTTGTAGTTTTTTTTGTTTAGTTTTTGAAAGCACAGGACAGTATCTTTTTGCAAACACGAGTCACCTACAGACAGGCCATTGATTGCAGCGTGCGCAAATTAATTCATACCCATCATACCCACTCTTGAATATTGGAGCATCACCATTCTAAAAAGGATTGAACTTAAAATGGATGTATTATCACTTCACTTTCAAAGTTACAAACATTCAGAGTTCTGAATGTGTTTTTATCTCCCATTCCTGAAGGGTCTATATCACTGAGGTTTGAGGCTGCCTCAATTCTAAAGGCCAGTTCAGACCAAAGATTTGCGACGCAACTAAACCGTTTTAGAATGTTGCAGAGAGGAATTGCAGCAGTGTGAACTACCCCATCAACGATGACACCAGCTGTTCGCAATCGCTACTTTCATATAGTTGAGATTAATATCGCAAACCAGGAAGTAACTAAGATGAAGTGGAGAGAATCGTTGCTACGGTAACCGTAAACAACATCTCATCTCGTCACTTTTATGTGAACGGTCAGTTTTAGAATGTTGTAAACAATGAGTTTTGCGAGAAGTCGCCAGGTGCAGCTCCTTGCGTCTAAAATCTTTGGTCTGAACTGGCCTTAAGCAAACCTAGGCATAAACAAGTTACAGACCTGGCTTTCAGCACCCAAGTCAACTGGTGCATACTGGTCGCTGATGCTCACAAACCTGAAAGGAAAAAAACCACAAGCGTGTCCTGTTTTACCATCCTACTGCAAAATCAATTAATTCCATCATAAGAAAAACTCAGGTGCTAGAACTAATAACTGTCATGTAGTTTCTAACGTAGACGAGCCATGCCTAAGTTAACTAAGAATAAAATATACACTCTTGCATGTGCACAGATGCTTGCCAATAATTATAATATTTACTAATGTATCACTTCTTCATGTCTTTCTGTAGTAAGGGAAAGGTGGTAGGAGGAGCTGTCATTTGGAGAAATTAAGTTGAAGTGAAAGCTGTGGTAACTGAATGACAGACCATTGGTGTTAACACACACACACACACACACACACACACACACACACACACACACGCACACGCACACGTATGCACCAGAGCTTCCTTAATTAATCTAAAGCATTGAAAACATAATGATTTACTCACTTCTATGGCGTTCTTCATATGATCATACTCCTCCGCATTTTGAGGTACAAATGCATAGGAGTATGATCATATGAGGGACAGGGACAGGGACAGAGACAGAGACAGAGACAGAGACAGAGATACAGATGAGGCTCGTACTTTTGTTCCACTGGTTCCAACAGGTCCAGAGCGGGTTTGATCTCGTTCTCGGGGTTGCTGGTCTCCACCGTGGTGCTGACAATTGCCACGTACTTGCCCTGGGCCGCCACATTGTGTGCGTGGGAGATCATGCACACGTAGATGTCTGCACACGCAAGCAGCAGTAAGAGGCAGTCACGTTTTAGCACACAACACTAATCCAGGTTTGAAAGACTCCTTGTTTGTCCCAGCCATCCTCCACCCAAACCGGTTGCTTTTGTCGTAACGTTGCATTTGACAATTAATAAAAGAAAATATACCCCTTGTGTGCAACCATTAAATCCAGGGCGTGACGCCTTCCTCAATTACCTCAATAATACATTACATTCATACTGCAGATGCCCTTATCCAGAGTGACTTTAAAGTGAAGTGCAAAAATGCAAAAACCATTTATAATGGTGGGGAAAGTGGGGGGAAAAAGCAAATAAAAATGATAAGCACAAAACCCTTTTTGTCCCCAATTGTAATAGTGCACCTTAGGCCATATTTCCTAAGACGTTGTCACAGAGAAAGCAGAAGGAAAACTGCTTTCACTTTACCAGTGAAACACAAGTCTGAGAACAATGACTAATTCCTCCTCTCAGGTTGGCCCCCGATTCCTTGCGGACTCACCGTGCTTCCTGTTGACTTGGCTCTGGGGAATGATGATCTGGCAGGAGTTGGCGTCGCTGGTTTTCTTTATGGGATGACTCATGATGCATATGACTCTGATCACCTGGCCCACCTTGGTCACCTTGTCCATTATGTAGCTGGGGTCACAGATCAGCTGCTTACAGCGCGCAATCTGGAGAGGCGGACGAGAGAGAGAGAGCGCTTCTGATACAGTTGCTCTGTTGTAGTATAGGTCGGAATTTTTTTTAAATTAAATTCTAAATGTCATCAAATGTGCGCTTTCAACCACAATTTCCGACCCTATTTACAGATGTCCTTCTCATAGATCTAAATGCAGAAGTAATTTTAATCACTGTTCCTATTGAAACACGAGCCAGTTGAGCAGTCTTTGTGACTGAAGCTCCTGCCATCCGTGCCCCAATAATGAACCATCTGAATGAAGTCACTTAGATCTTTTCCTCTTACCATCTTGATCCAAAATCCTTTAATTTGTCACCCGTCTGTACCTTGCTGAAATTTGCTTGATTTCACAATTAAATGGGACGTTGAATTTTACAGTTTAAAAAAGACAGCCAGATTTTTGTATAAAACAAAATCACAAAATGCAGGTGAGAAATTGTGGCAGAGAACTAGAATTCAGAAGCATTGTAGTATAACGGTTAGAGAAGTGAGCCTCTAATCCAGAAGCAGTGTAGTATAACGGTTAGGGAAGTGAGCCTCTAACACAGGTTTGATTCCCAAGTAGGGAACTAGCACTATAGCATTGATAAAACTACTTAACCTGATTTGCTTCTGTAAATATCCAGCCAGAAAATATGGACACTGTAAAAATATAAGCTTTGCCAGTCACACTGGGAAAGAGCATCTGCTAAATGCCAAAATGTAATTGGAGAATGAAAATATTCTTTATGTGTCAAATGTTCCCTTTTTTCTCCACAACACTATCGACCCCTCGGAGATCAATTCTCACCTATTTAGGTATTGTTCTATTTAAGTCTTTATAACTCAAGATGAGAGCATCACAGAAAATGGCTTAAATAAAGCAAGACCATTTACAATACTCTGCTCATTGTTTTCATAATTTAGGTCAAAATAAAGTGCCACAAATCCAAAGAAATCTTGGCAAAAATGAAAAAAAGTTGTTCGTACATTTCATGGATCATACACTCCTTGTCCACAAGTGTGCAAAATCTGAGGGACTAAACTAAAAATCTGAGGGAACTATTAAAGATATACGACACAAAATGTAAGCAGTGTACCACCCTGATGTCCCTTAGTGTCTCCAAATCTCTCCCAAATGGCTAAATTGTGCACTGTTCTTTATACACTAAATCATAAAATCATCATATATTAAACTACAAATCAACTGTCTTGACTCATGAGACATTGGCATCATTTTCAAGTGGGAATTACCATTATCTTTTCATCAGCATAGGGGGATAGATATCTATGGATCTGAAAGCCTATGCAGAATCTGTCATAGAATTAATACAATACTTTTTGTCCATTATAAAGCATATAAATGTGCCCTTTATGATGGCTTAAGAAAACTTTGATATCACACTGGTACATTCACCTAATAAATATGTAGCCTAATCATTAATAATGGGAAATGTTGTTCCTTTTGGTGAGCCGCATCGTTTGGTTCATTCATTCGTTCGTTCGTTCACTAGTACTTCCGGTTCCGGAAAGACCGAAATGTCAGTTCATCCTTTGCTTGCTGTGTACACCTACACTCTCAATGCGAGCAGTGTCTGCTCAGTTCAACGGTAACACTGCAGGTTGTTTATTAACAAAATAGCTTATTATGCACTTAAAAAATCTGTGTTACAATCTATTATTGCAGAAACTTTATAAAAATAGGCAATATGACAGGTGAAGGAGCCTTAATGCATGACTTATAACATGTCTAACTGCTTCGAACAGATCGACATAAATATCTAAAAAAAATAAAATACACACTATGTGGTTTGCATGAATAATGACTTTAAAGGCATACTGAACTTTGTTAGAACATAATATTTTATAGCTACCTGGCCCTGATATTAGTCGTAATATTCACGCTCATCTTCATGAATTGCTCCAGTGGTCAGCAACTGGCCAACGAAGAATGACGTTTTTTCTCTCTCCATTCACTCCCATTGCATGGCGAAACAGGTCTCAAAAGCACACTTTTAGCACATAAATGAAAGCAAACAGCGCGGATTATGCCGATATAGAAAATCACGACATCCAGAACCTTTATGTGCTAAAAGTGTGCTTTTGAGACCTGTTTCGCCATGCAATGGGAGTGAAAGGAGAGGGGAAAAACGTCATTCTCCATTGGCCAGTTGCTGACGCCTGGAATGTAAACCCGAGTGTAAATTGTGTAAACCTATAGCAGCACAACACAACTTTACATTACGTTCAAAGCATCAAATGAAACATGTAAAAGACAGTTGTCCTCTCCTGGATAAAAGAGTTATCGAATAAACCAGAATGAACTAGAATGCGTAAAAAAAGACTGAATAGCAGGCGGTGTTTTACAGGCAGACGTTTAAGATACTGTAATAGCGTTATAAAGGGGTGTGCATTTCTCAAACGGATTATCCAAGACAAGAAATGACCACTGAATCTTGAAAGGGACATCTCCAAGCATAAAACCCAATGGTAGGATCATATATTGTTTTCATATTCAGTAGCATATATTGTTAGTAGAATGACATGGTATAATTACACTTTATTTCGCTATTGAGTATGCAGCGTTTTTCACCGCTGTATTGGCATACGTTATGGCCGTTGTCGGTTTTATCTTGTTGCTATGACGGAATACAAATGTGTGGAGGTGAAAGAATACTTTTTATGAACTGCCGGATAGCCGCCATTGGATTGGATCAATGAATGTTCAAGTTGAGCAATGCCGGCGGCATGGCCACTATGAGGTCTGCGCGAAGGGGTTAAATTCTACATCAAATTTCTAAACATTCTAATTAATTGTCATTCCATTATGCTTTTTTTGGGGGATTCAGTTGTCAGTTTGAGGATTCAGTGGCACGACATGAAGTCTCACCTTGCCCTCGGACTTCACTCCCACTACCTTCCCATTCTCCATGACAATCTCCTCAATGGGCGTGTTCAGCATGTAGGTTCCTCCATAGATGGCACTTAATCTGAGATGGAGAGGAAGACAGAGTTGCCAATTATGGGTTAACATTGCACCAAAAATACAGTGCAGTCCATAAGACACAATTTTTGTTGTTTTGGCTCTGTACTCCAGCACATTGAATTTGAAATGAAAATATGAATATGAGGTTAAAGGGTAGTCTTTTTAGCTTTTTAATTTGAGGGTGTTTACATCTATATAAGGTGATCCATGTAGCAATTGTAAGCCTTCATGCACCCCCCCCACCCCCATTTTAGGGGTCCAAAAGTAATTGGACAAATCAACATAAACTTAAATAAAGTAATCATATTTAATATTTGGTTGCATATCCCTTGCAAGCCAGGACTACCCAATGTCTGTGGCTCAACAACATCAACATATCTTATTTTCAGGTACTCTTACAAGCGATACTACAACCTCTGCATTTGAATGGATCTCTATGGGAATTGGGGGGTGGGGCGACTAGATTAAGCTGTTAATTATGCTGGAACAGTATGGAAGACATAGTAGCTTAAATGGCTGTAAGTCATCGAGGGACTTAGATATAAAACGAGCCTCAAACCATCACTCTGCTGCCAGATATGCAGTAGATGTGGATTAGGGTCCAACACCGGGAAACGGGTTCCCGGGAATTCCCGCCCAAACTATTTCCCGTTTCCCAAGAAATAAAACGGGAAAAAATTCTTATATATATATTTTTTTATTATTGAACATTGTTGTGTTGTCTCATACTGCCGCAAGAGGGAGTTAACGTTGTATATTGTAACGGGTGGAGGCGGGTGTGTCTCCGGCTGTACTTTTGGGTTTCTCTGCTTATGTGTGTGAGACCATGAAAATGTACTGCCATGTTTACATGTATTATGAAGTTCAGTAAAAAGGTTATTGAGAATCCATCTTATTATTGAGTAAGTCCTCCTTACTCCAGTAGCATCCGACATAACAAACATATCTAGAACATTTGTGCGGTGTCGTTTAATTTCGATCCAGGCTACCTCCGTGGAGGCAGAGAGAGCGTTTTCAGTCTGCGGACAATTTGTTACAAAAATCCAAAATCACCCAAATGCGGAGTCCATTGCAGCACTCTGCTGCTTGAAAGCGCACTTCCAAAGGAAAAAGGTCATGTGAGTTATAGGCCTATGGCTATTAGTTTTATTTAGCCTGGTGCCAAAGTCCTTTTTGTTTGAATTTGGATGATTGGTTACTTGTTTGGTTTATTTATAATAGGCCAAAGTATAATTTGTTTCATTAGGCAAAATAAGTCTATTTTGTATTATTACTGGCCATTATGTTATGTTTTAATTTTGTATAGGCCTATCTTAAACGTTTTATAGGCTTTAGCCGACTTAATTTGTTATATTATGAGTGCACTGTAGGCCTGTAGCAGTCTACGAGTTAATTTGCACATGAAGCGGGTCGGCCGCTGTTCTGGATTGTTATATTGAACCCCACATGCGATTAGATGAGCGTGTGAAATGCTGTAAGATAAAATAAAACATTATGTGACATGGAAACTTTGACTCTATTACTATATTTAACATGGCTATTATAGTCTTGCACCAACCTCTGTACTGTAACGCTAACATGGCGAATGTCCCAGTTTATTAGAATGATGTTGAAAATGACAAATTAATTGGTTTAACAAATTTTGTTTGTTTATACAATGAAGAATTGTGAAGTTACAATTCCGAGGCTGTTCTCAGCAAACTGATCACAGGCAATGCATTTAGGTTTTAACATTCCTCGCAGCTATAGCGAAGTTCAAACTGCATCCAAAGTTTATATTACATGCATTCTAATATTGATTAATAGCATAAATAGCGTTCCTTTGCCTCTATAATTATCAATATTACATCAACTACACTAAAGCTGTCAGGTTGAGAACCCATAGGTTTATGCACATTTTCCCTTGTTTTATTTAGTGCTGCTTATTTAAATATGACCAACACGTTTTGACTGGTACTTATGCATTAAAAACATCTAGTTTCCCGAGATTCCCAGGACAGCGTGCTTCTACTCCCGAGCCCCGGGAAAGAAAATGTTTTATTTTCGGGAAAAATATGAATTCCGAATGTGGATGGATCACTTTACGACCCATTTTTCCATAAAATCCAGTTCAGTAGGAAAATGAGTCGGGAGAAGCATCCCTTAAGTGATCCATCCAGATCTACTGCATATCTGGCAGCAGAGTGATGGTTTGAGGCTTGTTTGAGACCTCAGACTCTTGATTAATTATAGCCATAAAGCAAACCATGTGGTTGTAAGAGTAACTGAAAATAAGATATATTTTGATGTTGTTGGGTCACAGACATCAAAAAGTCATGGCATGCAAAGGATATGCAACCAAATATTAAATACGATGACTTTATTTAAGTTTATGTTTATTTGTCCAATTAACTTTGGGCCCCTAAAATGGAGGGACTATGTATGAAAGGAGCTACAATTGCTACACGTTCACCCGATATGGATGTAAAAACCCTCAAATTAAAGCTGACAGTCCGCTCTAAGTTCATATTCATCGTCTCATTTCAAATGCAATGCGCTGGAGCCTAAATAACAAAAATTATGTCACATTGTTTTACATCTTATTTAATTCCGCCTCCATTATTATTTGTACCGTCGTTGTTCATGGTGATGTTACTATTCAAGTGCTTTGGAAATACAATAATAAGCGTTTGCCGTGCCATTAAATTGGATTTGAATCAGAATTTGACAGATTGAGTCAAGAGCTAAATTAAGGAAGAGTGTCCAGGCAGGCACACAGGGAAAAAGAAACAGATGTGAGCACTTAGCTGTTACCCACTGTCCTTTTTTACCAGCTAGTCCAATAGCCCCTGGCTACAATCTCCCCAACTACTGTCATTATAAATTCCCAGAATATTTCCCATCATCTCCCTGTTACTTTTTAGCCAAACCTTTTAACTGCTGATACCAAGTCATCCAGCAGAACACTCTCCCCTCCTCTGAGGTGGGATCCTCCAAACATTTTTTCTCACCACTGTTTGACTTTTTCGACTTGTTGTTTTTTTGGGGGGGTTCAGGCCTGGCCTGTAATTTTCCTATTTTCAGATTTTCCCAGCAAGGAGTCTATGTGAGAGTGGCTATGTAAAAGGTAGTATACCGATAAAATGAAACTGAAAGCCTGTGACAGCCCCGTCAAACTGTAGAGGTGAGTGGAGTGAAGGCCTCTTACCTGGCGAAGCCCTGCGGCAGCTCCCCCAGGCCGTACAGTGGGTAAAGGTAAGGGCTCTTGCCATATCTGTCCAAGGACTCCTTGTAGAGCTGGATCTTCTTAATGGTGTCTAGGCAGGGCTCATTCAGGTAGCTGAGAGTGTGTGGGGGAGGGGAAAACCACAACACAAGAGTCAACTTTCTAACATGATACATACATAAGTGCATTCAGCATAGTACAACTCCCCAAAAAATTATTTCTCTTTTTCCTATTGAACTTTATGGAAAAATAAGTCAGGAGAAATAACCCTTGATATCTTATTTTCTGGTACTCTTACAAGCGATACTATAACATTGGGGGGTGGAACTAGATTTAGCTGTAAATGACACTGGAATAGAATGGAACACATGGTTGGTCATCAAGAAGGGTCTGACATATCAAACAAGCCTTAAACCATCACTCTGCTGCCAGAAATACAGTAGATCTAGATGGATAACTTGAAGGGTTTCTTCTCCAGACTTATTTTTCCATAGAGTTCAATAGGAAAATTACTGTCCCTTTTTTGGAATTGGGGGTTGTAGTTTGGATATTGCAGGTTTAGTACAAGCAGGTGAGTGTTTACTGAATCCACCAACAGGCCGTTACGCTAATATGATTCTAGTAACATCAGGAATGGCTCAAATATGATTTCCAGCCCTGCACCAGAAAAGAGGTCAAGGGAGCCAAGATGCAGTCTGAACAGGTGGGTCTTCAAGAGGACGACTATGGAGTTTATTTAGTTCCATAAATAGCGCGCGCGGAGCTGTGATGCGAGTGCACAGAACAGTATCCGCGCGTGTGGAGCTATGGAGTGAGCGAGCGAGCAGAGAACCATCTGTGAGCGTGGAGCTGTGAGTGAGCGAGGAGCTGTGAGTGAGCGAGCACGGAACCATCTGCACGAGCACAAAGCTGCGCGCGCAAACTTGGATTTGCTCTCGCTCTAAATTAATTCGCTCGCCAAGTTGATTTTTGAGACTTTGGGGGCGGGGATGGGATACACAGTGGCTGATGTCTCCACTCCTTTGATTGGTCACTTTAAATACCGGCCTTGACTTGTATGGTTGGATTTATACCGCCATTCGATTGCGGTATAGACTACTGCAATTAAGAACATGGCTGATCATGCAAGATACTAATTTTGTTGACTCGATGTAGGCCTACTTTAATAATGTCATAGCTAAGAATTTGATATGTTATAGAAGCCACCTTTTTAAGTTTGCCACAAGTTTTCATTAAGTAGATGGCTAAACCCAACATTATTAAAAACCTGAAACTTGCAGTTACTCTGAAGATGTCCACACTTCTTTATATATTGCCTTGACGTGCTCCAGTACCCTATAGTTGTCGTGGAAATATGGATTTAGCTAATATCTTCTAGTGCTCATTTCTCAGACAGAATGCATTTTTAATACGTTTTGGAGTACCGGATGGAATTTAATAGCCCTACATCTGGGAATAGTAATGTAGCCTATCCTTTGATGTAGGTGCATCTTTAATTAATAGCTAGATATAGGCCTATGCGATCCATTATCATCAATCAATATAAAATCATTCTATTTGTAAACCTATATTCAAGTTTTCAGATTTCAAGTGACAAACAGGTTTTTAGGCAAGGCTACTATTTCGACACCGGTGTTAGGGGTCAATAAGCTATGGCATGAAATAAAATGTGAATTTAACCTTCTAAAGTTATGAAATAAAATATATTCCAATATCATTTGCATAATAGGCTATTTAGCTTATATTGTCGGGCGTAATATGTAGGCTATAATAAGTTATGCTCGTTCTAATCATAGGCGTAACCGGTATCGTCCACAAGAGTGCAATAGTATAACGCAATAGGACATTAACAATGTTTAAAATATATTTTTTAGTTAGCTTACACAATGCAGTAGTAGAAGGTCTAGCCTACACAGTAACTATAGCGAAACTGACCAATAGTTTCAACAAATGAACACAGCAAATAAAGAACGTTGTCCGCGATGTAATTCGCCAAGGCTCAGCATTTAAGCGCAATACAAGATGGCACGATAAGTGCACATATCAGCATTGATTGATCCAAGGTGAGAACTGGAATTAGCCTAAACGCTAATGAAAAATTATGTTGTTTGTTGACAATTAATAGACTACTTTTAGCGTAATAATAGGTTACCTTTTGCGCATAATGCCTGGCCCCATCTCATATATTTCATGATTGTAGTCTGACGCCTCAGGAAAGTTAATATGTAGCCTAGATTATGGCTATGTGACTGTCATAAAACGTGTTAGCCTATTCAATTGCGGTATTTTTAATATTCGGCTAATTAAAAGCTGATCAAATGCAGCCACACCCAAATTTTATTTTGAACAACATTGCCAATGTCCAATTGCAGTTATGTGCACCCTTGTGGATGATAGGCTAGTGCTTACACCTATAGCAGATTAAGCAGCATCACTTATAGACTACTAGCCTACATAATATCTGACAATATAGGCTACATAGTGTAGGCTATCATGTAAACGACAGGCTATTATAATATATTCAAATTCATACCAAATTCAACTAAATTTCATGCCAATATACCCCTATATGCCTATATAAATAAGGCATAGCTATGGTTAGATTATAACAAGCACATTCAAGATACAGTATGTTAAGAGTAGCCTAGGCTATAGGTGATTTCACAATTTCACATGGATCGGGAAATCGGCCGATACCATTTTACCCAACACCAGTGTCAAAATGGTAACGACAAGCCTTGGCCTAATTAGCGCTGTTCGTCATTTTATGAAATTAATATTATGAATAGGTCTAGACCCTAGCCCTAGTCCTTTTATATTGATTGTTCATAATGGATCAGAGATCCATCTATCAAAGATTAACATAGCCTACATCAAAGAATAGCTATCACTATTCTCAGATGAAGGTTATCGTGTTAAATTCTATCTGATCCAAAAATTACAAGCATATTGATTAGGCTACATTCTGTCTGAGAAATTAACACAGTTTAGAAGATATAATCCACATTCCCATGACAACTATAGGCTACTAACGCATGTCAAGCCATTAGCCTATAAAGAGTGGACGACATATTCAGAGTAACTGCAAGTTTTGTTGCTAAGCAGTAGCCTAGCCTAACATTCAGTTTCAGGTTTTTAGTAAAGTTGAAACTTGCGGCAAACTTTAAGGTGGCTTCTGTAATATATCAAATTACATATTATTAGAGTAGGCCTACTCAACTAATATAAATCTTCCATGATCAGCATGTTCTTAGTCGCAGTATACCTCTGTAGGCAACAATGCAGAAACAGAAATTAAGAATGGTTCCTGTTGAATGGGAATCTGCGATTCCCCGATCAAATGGCCAATCACACAAGTCAAGTCTGGTATTTAAAGTGACCAATCAAAGGAGTGGAGACATCAGCCACTTTGTATCCCATCCCCGTCCCCAAAGTCTCAAAAATCAACTCGGCGAGCGAGCAAGAGGAAACTAATTTTGAGTGAGCGCGAACCGTGCTCACGCAGATGGTTCTCTGCTCGCTTGCTTCTCAGCTCCATGCTCGCAGATGAGCTTTGTGCTCACGCAGATGGTTCTGTGCTCGCTCGCTTCACAGCTCCACTCTCGCAGATGGTTCTCTGTTCGCTCGCTCACTTCATAGCTCCACACGTGCGGATACTGTTCTGTGCGCTCGCTATTTATGGAACTAAATAAACTCCATAGACGACGGTCAGTGACCAACCATCCAAACCAGTCTAAGTGGTGGATTCTATCATACTGAAGAGCAAGCTGCGGTCACTCACTCATCTGTCCTGTAGAGGGCGAGGGCGTGACCCACGAAGTCTATGACATCCTGGCCCAGGTTAAATTTCTCATAAACGGCTCGCATGGTTGTCTTTTTCGGGTCAACGCCTTCCAGTGTTTTGGGGTCATTCTCGTCAAAGCCGGAAACGTACACTAAAAGTTTCCTGAACCGTCGCTTCTCGAACAAACCCATCAGACCTGTGAGGACGACACTGCCATCAACACTTCATATTGAAGAACGGAATGATTCAGTACAGGACACTGTGCATTCAGTAGAGATGGGAAAATATATCGAAATTCAATATATCGCGATACAAAAATGTGACGATATGTATTGTGGAGCAGATAAAAACGAATTTCAATATTACCCACATTTTATTCTGCTGTAGTAATCACAAATGAGGACTTCACACACTCTCTATCACCCATTAGACATTTATTACTTCAGAGAGCATCCTCCAGCTAGCCTGGCAGGACCTGGGGGTTCGATCCCAGGTCCTGCCAGATCCGAGTATGGCCGATGCCTTGAGGGAGCAGCAATTGGGGGGGGGGGGGGGGGGGGAGCTTCCAGGGTGGGAGGAAGACTTAGTGGGGGAGAATCGTCACAAACAAAATGGCCTCGGGCGAGCTGGAATAAGGGTCAAGAGCTTGAGGAATCACGGCCTGAAGAGGGCGTGACGACCTCTTTCCTTCTACCGGCGGTTGTAGCAGCAAATTCTCAAGTGGTTGCTACATGGGAAATTTAATTAGATAGGGTACAATTGGCTACCAAATTGGGAGAAAATCTGAAGTAAATTTATAAAAACAAATTTAATAAATGGAATTTAAGCATTGCACTAATTTGCCATTGTCTTGTTTAAGATAATGGGTTAATACAACGCAGCTGTTGTCTGAGTAATGTTTTTGTGTAATTATATTATTGTTTATTTGTTAAAACGTGTTTGTGAGTTGAGAATGAATTCTTAATATCAAACAGCACCGGGACTGTTAAGCATTGGGTATATTTCTGTGCATTGTTGTTTGCGTGCTGCCAGGCTTATTAAGATGTGTTCTAAAAATAGATTTCCCTCATCGAGTCACTGATGGAGTAGCTAGCCTACATCATGCGATCAACCGATCTGGTAAAAAAACTAAAAAACTAAAATGCACATCCCTACTTTGTAATCTTTAATTATGTTATTTTCACTTTGTAATGATACAACATTTGTCTGCAGTCATACTTTCTTGTCAATTAACTTTTATTATATCATATCGTGGTTGTATCGGAAACGTGGTTGTATCGAAAACGTGAACCCCATATCGTGTATCGAACCGTACAGTGAGCTAAGCATATCATCCCATCCCTAGCATTCAGCACTCACATTGTAAATACAGCACCAGTTCACTCAGAAACACTCAGTAATGGTGCAAATTTATACGCATGTAACAATATCCAAATATGATTTTTTAAAGGCCCAATCACAAGAGTTATACACTGTATGAGCATGTAACCCAACAATTTGAAATTAAAAATATTTAAATCCATTGCAAGAGGAGGTTTTACAAGTCTTATGCACAGTACAACAAAGTCCTACATCAAATAAAACACCAAGCATGTTCTTTCAATTTCAAACCGATTGTGCAAGACACTAGACCATCGGATTTTAATCTATGTTATGTCAAACAGCATGAGGGGAAAAAGCATTCCTGGGACAGCTGGTACTCCCGTTGAGGTTTTGACACAATGTTTAAACTCACTGGATGCTAACGCCTCGGATTCAGTGGAGGGCACTTTGTAGACGGTGCCCTTCTTGTAGACGAAGCTGCCCTCGATGACCTTAAAGTCCAGGTAACGGGTCACCTGTGTGGTCAGCAGCATTGAGACCAGCTGGCCTGAAGGAAGAAGAGCACAGCTTAGATGATGCATGTTTCAATTAATCTTGCTAGCATTTGTCATGGCATTAAGAGATTCCGCAAAGGTCCATCTCTACCTCTTCATAATATGGAGGAGGAGATCCAAAACACAGACATGTTGTTTCCATTCTGTAACATTACTAAGCGTATGATAGTCTACAACTGAAAAAGATTACCACAGTATTGCAGTTGTATAACAAACTGTATCATTTGCCTTAATTACACACTGGCTGCGATTTATTCGCACGAATAAATCGCACGTTGGAAAATAAAAACAAACTCCTGTATTGTTCATCAAACACGAAATTACCTTTGCGAAAAGGCGGCATGTAATTTATTCGCAGCAAGGTCGTATTTTGCAAGTTTTCGTTTGCGAAACTATTTATCTATCCAATCATAACAAGTTTCCATGACTGACGTCACCGCACTGCCACAACAAACTACAACATCCAATATGGCGGACCAACTGATTTTATAGGTTTCCCAATATAGCGTACTCTTTGATAAGAGACATAAAAGTTACAAAGACAACGATTTGAAGGACAATTTGTGGAAAACCATAGCCGAGCAAATAGGCTATGAAGATGGTGGGTTTATAGCTAAATGGTTGCAATACGCACAACTTGCTATCTGATGAGCTCCCACAGGTTGTTAGCATTGGCTTAAAAGTTGTCTCCAGCTATTTTAGCCAGCTAACTTTAGCTAACCTTTAGGTCTAACGTTAATGTTGATAGCAGTTCATATGAAGGGAAGATAACAAGCCAGTGGCGATTACACACAAACATAGCTACACGATACGTAGGCCTATTTATTTTTTTTACTTTAGGCGAGTTCATGTAGGCTACACTGTCACCGGCAGGGTTGTTTGCCTTGGTGAAAACAAAGGATGAAAGCTAGCTAACCGCTATATGTGATATCGTTTCGTGGATATTTGTCGTAGTAATTGTGGGCTATGGGCTAACAGATGGAGAAAGACGACACGTAGGCTAGCTACCAGGTCTGGCCAGGGGCAGCCACTGTGGTGGAGGGAGAGAAAGGGGGAGGAGGAGAAGGGCAGGGTAGAGTAGCCTATATGAAATGTTTTAGCTGTCACACGGTTGTCTGTGTGCGTGGCAAATAAAGTCTATAAAGTTCTCCAAAAATCTTATTCCGACTCTTGTGTGGATTTCCTGATTACTGATAGCCAAGTTATATAAATAACGAGGAAAACAGACGAGGTCTGCCGGTAGCGATCGTTTTGGGGAGAACTCTTCAGACTTCATGAGTTGCTACACTGTATAGACTACGACAAATTTATTTTAAAGATTGTTATGTTGTGGTTAACCCTTTATATTAGTGGAAGAGATCAAGAGGCAGTGGAAAGATCTCAGGGGCACGTATGTCCGTAAAAAGGAGGGAAGAGCATGTTGTAGACAAAACAAACTTTACATAAGTAAAAACGGACACATAATAAGCCCGGTTCAATATTTTGGCAATGTAATTTAAGCATGCTCTGTTTTTAACGTTCTGGTACAGGCAAAAAAAATACACTTTCGTTCCGTGATGGACCAAATTTTTTTTTTTCTTGAACGTTGTTGTGTTTAATGAATGACATCACGAACGAGAACGGATAACCAGGTCGTCATTGCTCGACGAAGAGTAATCAATTTTTATTCGCAGGGATTTTCAACCGCGAAAAAGACAGCAAGTTTTTCGTTTTTTTCGCATAGTTGCAGGTGTGACAGGTTTTTACGTGAAATATTCGCAGACAAATTTTACGCATTTTCGCCCCGCTTATTTGTTACGTCTCCGATGTGTAACGGCCTTTAGACAGAAATATTTCCATTGTCCCATTAAAATGGTTTGAAAAACAAATTACAAAACTGTCACAAAGTTGCTAGACAACCATAAAAGAAGCCACACAGCAGAAAACAAAATTAACGCGCAAATTAATCAAACTGTATCCTATCAATAAATTGGAGAACAGAACACTTACACATTGCACTGATAAAAAAATGTTTTAACACAATCAACATGGATACAAACATATCCAGTGATTAACACCGAATCCAATGCGAGGTAATTGCAAGACATGGGCTGCGTTAAATACTGTGGTAAATTAACCAATGTGGCAAGACCAACTTCACAGGATCCTTGTTCCTGTGGTGTCTAATACCCTTTTCAGAATGGGGTAGGCAACCCTAGCCTTGACCTCTGGCCCACATCCATAGGTGTGTTCTGATTATGTTGGTGGGTCTCACCATTGGCCATGAGGAATTTTGGGATGAGGTCCACATTCCAGTCTCTTCCCTTTCCCATGGATTCTGGGGGACTGCCAGGCAGTTTGAACCGTGTGAACAGCTACAGGAAACACCCATGAATGCATACAGTTAAAACAAACAATCAGGCACATTCATTTCAGTTTCTTTGCTAAAATACCAATGGAGCCTGAAACCTTTTTATAATTATATATAACTGTAAAGTTGAATGGTGTCTCTGACCCTGCCAAACCAGATGACCCAATGCTGATTTGGATCCAATTACGGGTAACATGAATCTTACATGCCTCCCATAACAATTTAGATTTTTAAGAAAACGATGTGGATTTTGGTTGTTTCTTCTACAATGTCAAAGGCCCTATTTACACCTGGTCGTTTGATGCGACTTGTTTAAAGATCGTATCCGTATAAGATTTAACCATATTGCATATACACTTGGTAATCAGATGCGTCTCTGGTTAGCCGGATTGAAATCCGATTGCTATTTTGTGAATAAAATGTGAAACCCTGACAACCCACTTCCTGCTTTGTTCTGCCTCTAGGAAAGAAAATATGGTAGCTGCTTCCAAAATAGCAAGTTTGTATGGCATTTTTCAGCTACCTAAAGTTCAGGGAAAGACGCCATATTTGGCAGACAATGTACAACAGAAGACGGCTGATGATAGTTTAATACAGCAGCAACCCTGGTTGCGGCCACGGCATATGCTACGACCGTTTCTGCTTTGGGGGACAGTTACGTCGTGTGACGTTTTACTTTGGGAGGAGTTTTGGTTGTCACATGCTTCTTGGAGAGACAGATGCATTTACACTTGTATCAGATCCGTCTCAAATGCATCTCAGACCTGAATTTATTTAGGCAATCCGGTATGAAGCTGTTCCAATTACGTCTTGGGTGTATTTACACCTGCATGTTTAAGTGGATAGTTCCTAACCGGATATAATCCGGATGCTCAAGACGCATGAAACGACCAGGTGTAAATGTGGTAAAAGATTTCACCAAACTCCGCAGACTAAATGAAGGGCCCACACAACCGCAGAGAGAAGTGGTAATAAAAGAAATGCTTGTTTCCTAAATTCATGTGAAAAACATATATCGTCACCTTCTTAAAATAATCGCCTAAGTCATTTTTTGAGGAACATGAGATTTTTGCTTAAATCAGCTCTTCATGATGCTGGCCACCTCTGGTAAAGTTGCCTAGATCCTTAATTGAAAGGATCATGCTGTTTTACCCCGGTAATGTAATCGCCTAAGTCAAGAGTGCTCTTAGGCTGTTTGTATGTTTGCCTAAGTCACAATAAATTTTGACTTAGGCATTTTTACAAGTTATTAATATGGCGGCTGCTTCAAGATGCACAAAGAAAATCAACATAAATTAAGTCATTTCCATGATTCTGGACTCGTCCCCGAATGGTAAGTGATAATGTTTACTACAATATTTGGCTAGGCTATAAATGTTGTGTAGTTATTTAGTCTTTAATCCTCTTATGTTACATAATTGACAGACAGCGTTATTTGTAAGTCAATAGTCATCTATTGATATACCCTTTTTGTGTGAAATGATTAACAAATATCATATCGTCACCTTCTTAAAATAATCGCCTAAGTCATATTTTCAAGTTTTTCAGAAAACAGAATAAACTGAACCAAATACAGAATATATGATATTTGTTAATCATTTCACACAAAAAGGGTATATCAATAGATGACTATTGACTTACAAATAACGCTGTCTGTCAATTATGTAACATAAGAGGATTAAAGACTAAATAACTACACAACATTTATAGCTTAGCCAAATATTGTAGTAAACATTATCACTTACCATTCGGGGACGAGTCCAGAATCATGGAAATGACTTCATTTATGTTGATTTTCTTTGTGCATCTTGAAGCAGCCGCCATATTAATAACTTGTAAAAATGCCTAAGTCAAAATTTATTGTGACTTAGGCAAACATACAAACAGCCTAAGAGCACTCTTGACTTAGGCGATTACATTACCGGGGTAAAACAGCATGATCCTTTCCATTAAGGATCTAGGCAACTTTACCAGAGGTGGCCAGCATCATGAAGAGCTGATTTAAGCAAAAATCTCATGTTCCTCAAAAAATGACTTAGGCGATTATTTTAAGAAGGTGACGATATATTCTGTATTTGGTTCAGTTTATTCTGTTTTCTGAAAAACTTGAAAATATGACTTAGGCGATTATTTTAAGAAGGTGACGATATGGCATTTAAACAATATGGGGAGGGCTCTTGCCTCCAACAATATGGCCGAATTAGATGTGGAACCGATAACGTTTGTCTGAGTGGAGATCATATCTGAACGGTTCTGCTGTAATAATAGTGGGAGGATCTGTCCAGAATAGTGGCAGGACAGATCCGTAGTTGGAATGCCTCAAAGGGGTCAGAGGTCACAGCATTTCCCTTACATCTTCTAGTGGCGTGATGGAAGCGCTCTCGGCCCCATAGTAACCGTTACGATCCATGTGCAACACCTTCTTCCCCATCACGGACATGATTCCAGAGAGGATGCATTCCTGGATAGTAAAAAAAGCAGGAACAAGAGGGATGTCACTATGAGACTACCCAACAGTCATATTCCACATAAATTGCTACAGCATTCGACTGGTCATCGTTTGTGAAACCCAACGAGCAATGATTAATGCAACAGACTCTTTAGCAGGAAAGATGAAGCAGCACTACTACTGAATTAGCTTGCTTAATAACAACAATCACAAGTGCAGTTGATTTTCAATTAGCCTACACACCAGACACCGTTATTATATGTAGGTTTATTATTTTCAAAGCCTTTCTTTACAAATCCTGCTTTATTGTGGGCGGAGAAGTCTGAATGTCCAACAATACAATTTTTGCATATTTTCTAGGATGAAAAATAATGCCTTCCATTTTTGCCGTCTTGGCCATAAATTAGAGCTAGACAGCCAGGTTACTGTGACAACAGCCAGGTTAAAGATGATAATATCAGAACTGACTTTATTTATTATAAAATGAACTTAATGCTGTCCATTTACAAAGTGAGTGCTCAATGATGTGGCAACAAATAAGGACAGTAAAAACAATGTGAAACAATGAATATCAAGTTAAAGTGCAGACTTTCAGCTTTAATTTGAGGGTCTTTACATCCATATTGGGTGAATAGTGTAGCAATTGTAGCCCTTTTTTTTTTATACATAGTTCCCACATTTTAGGAGACCAAAAGTAATTTGTCAAATGCAGAATTTTTAGCCTTGCTGTGGTCTTGTGTTTACAATAATAATTTTTTAAAAACGCACCCACCCACATTAGACCACAATAAACACAAAAATGCATACAAGCACAAGAACATTGATCAGCTACTGTTCATATAGCAGAATGTAGCAAAAAAATCAGCTAACGTAAATGATTGGGCTAATTAAATAATTAAGGGCAGAAGTTAGTCTGAAATGTAGAAACAGTGGGCAGAATGCGGGCAAAAATGACACCAGGTTCAGAAAATCAGAAGTTTTACAGAACGATTTGCAAGCTTCTGATCTCAGGACCGCTTCCAGTTTTAAACCATGGCAGCGAGAAATTCAGCCGGCTCAGTACCCTAAATGTCTGGCTGGAAAAATGGTGTGCTTGTTCAGTGTTTGGCTAACGTTATTCTGAACATTAATTTAAAACTTGGATGTAAAGACAGAATCGTGAGTGGAATAAGTAGCCTAACATTAGCAGACCATATCGTGTCTATCATAGCTACATAATACCACTGTAGAGTAAATTCAAAGTATATATTCATGAACATATTTGTACAGATATTATTTACAATGTAATATTACATCATTATATCAACTTGATTCAAAAGGTGCCTGACTTCAGCCACCTAGTTACCTAATGTAGCTTGCTGCATAGCTAGAGGTAACGTAGCCTAAGTTACTAACGTTACACATGCGACAGAAAACACAAACTCTGTCACTTAATTCCCTTGCTAAACTTCAGCTGTTGCCATTGAGAAAAAGAAAATCCCCGAAACGCCCTGAAAAAAAGTAAAGCAGCTCGCTAGCTGGCAAATCCATTTCAGCCAGGTGGTCTAGTTAAAGTGAAGCATTGTGGGAATTGTAGTCTTGTAACAAAGAAAATGAAGATCAAGCTTCCAAAATGTAATATCCACACCAAGTGATATTTTGAATTGTAGAAATCCTCCAGAAGAAAAATTTCAGTGCTATGTAATAGTAAAATACCTGCACTAAATATATTTTGATTCGTTTTATTGAGGCGGCCTACCCCTTTAAGATATGCACACTTGCAACTATCCAGTCAAATGCAGCATCAAACAACCATGACTCACTGTGTTGGTATACAGGCTACATATTTTTACTCTATTAAATATGCAACCTGTTCTACAAGTGCTGCAACTCACGTCCCTGTACTGGCCCATTTGCTATACTCATTTCAATTTCAAACCACCATTTTCCATTTGCACTGTGTAAGGACTATCAATATAATGGGACATAAACCAGCCTAGCCACTTCATAAACAAAGTGCTGTTCATATCACCACATTTGCAAGCATACTGTAAACTCAGTCTGAGGAGATATGAGAAGCTTACACTGGATGTGAATACATATCCTGTATCAACCCAGTTCCATATGGAGAAGCCATTCAAAACCAATCTTCTCTGCTCCTTCAACCCTCTAGACAAAAAATGACCAATGGCATGGCAATGAATGCAACAGGCTATATTCCTTCAAGTATCTCTATTCTGCATGTCAGAAAAGGTTTAAAAGACTACCCGTATTCTTAAAGTTTTACTACATCAATGGCATCAGCGAAAATAAATAAATAAATAAAATAAAGATTTTGCAAAAATAATGCTCGTTTTTTTTTTTTTGATCCTTAAAAGATATATAAAAGCATTGCCGACAATGTTTACCAATAAAGTTTAATTTTACTCATTCATCTGCATCAGTACACCAAATACAGTGGAAACATTAAACTGGTTGCATTGTAGTTTATTGGGCATCACTCCATTAAAGGGGAAGATAACTATCATCCAGATAGATTTGCCGAGATTTCCCTAGTTTCATAGATATCTGCTGTAGCGCACCTTGATATCAGCCTGCTACAACAGACCTCGACAGGGCCAATGTTTATGGCGCTAAAACAATACATTCGAAAAAATCAACAGCAATGTCTCTTTCCAAATATAATTACACGGGTACTCGCAAACACCTTTGGAAAACTACTTTCTACCGAAGTACGCCGTGCAAATCTGTGTAAATCCGTGCAAAGCCAGACTTGCATGCCAGTATTCTAGAGCGCACTGTGTTGACAAAAGCCCCAGAATACTGGCGTGCTTTGGTTGAGACTTTGCGTGGATATACACAGTTGGCGTACTTTCTAGTAAAGTGCTTTCTAAAAAACCATCCATAACAATCTCTCTGGATGTTCATTAGTAACCGTGACATTAGAAGGGATACAGGTGTTAAAGTAGCACCACCCAAGCCTCTTTTTGAGCCAGGAAATACCAAGATGTAGTGTATTTTGTGTATCATACAGCCCTGTCTCTGTAAGGGCTTTTAACAAAACCGTTACATTTTGTTTATGTTTTATTATTTCTAAAATCATTTTAATTCATTTCACTTTCCCCACAGACAAAAGCCAAAAAACAAGTAGTTGTATGTGAAATGATAAAGCCCTGTGTGTTCCCTGTTCGATTCTCATCAGAATGACTCAAGCTCCATTCCTCCACCTTGAATGCTGGTTGAAGTCATGTCACAGAAGTTTCCATTTGCCAATTAAATGAGCCAATACAAATACCCAGCATGTGAAATCCCCTGCTTTAGATATAGTGATCCTAAACGTTAGACAAATAACTCCTGATGACATGGGTGTTAAATGTGACTAACAAATTTTGTCGATTGAGCAAGTCACCATGCCATCATGGGAGAATCTTTCCTTTAAAAATGTTCCTGGAGTCCTGAAATGGCGTGTCTTCTATATCACGGCTTTTCAACCTTTTCTGATCCAGGGCCCCCCACCCAGGATCAAAGGCATCCAGGGAACCCTGATCACAAGTTAAAAAGAGGTGTATTCAAAAATCTATATATAGTCATTGCATATCAAGTCTGGCTAGGAACCCCCTACAGTACCTTCCTTCAAGAACCCCAGGGGTCCTGTTAAAAACAGGTTCTATATGGATATTCACTTCACAATGAGCTAGCCCTTTCACCTTCTCCACGTTTTATTACATTACAGACATATTCTACAATAGATTGAGTTAATTTTTTTGTCTAAAAATTCTACACAAAATAGCCCATAATGACAAAGTGAAAACATGTTTTTAGAAATATTTGCAAATCGAAAACTGAAATCTCATTTACACAAGCATTCATACCCTTTGCTTTAACATATTTTTAAAGTATCATATTTAATATTTGGTCGCATATCCTTTGCATGCTGTTACTTCCTGAAGTCTGTGGCCCAGTCTGTGAGTCTGTCTCTCTCTAGATTTAATTATCTTATGGTTCATAATTTTAAGCTATATGCATTATCATCATCAGTACGCTACTCATAACAAACAGTGCAAAAAAAATGTATATCTCAATACAAAATGTTTTCAACGTACAAAAATGGCAAGTTACTCACATACAGTCTACACTGTCTGCAAGTCATTCATTAAAACTTGCAAATCTAGGCCTGCAGTTAAAAGTATTCATATCAAGATTAGATCAAGTTACAACAATATTGGCTATCGTAGCGCATACTAATTAAACAAGCTCTATTCCAAAGCAATGCTACCCAATCTTTCCCGAATTATTTCATACAATTTGGCCCCGTCTTTTTTCATCTTAACATCTGAAGAGAATGTGGCCATTCAAACTTTAAATGTCAAATAACAAAGATTGCCTCATGGAAGAACACTTATGTTTTAAACAGTTGACGAAAAATTACACACCAGAAAGGATATGTTTATACTTGGTTGTCAAATACATTTTAGAAAATGTTCAGGTTTGAATTTGTTCCATGCTGCTAGACATTTTTATAGCAGCATATAACATTCAAATTTACAAACAGATATTTATACCAAGACACATCATTTACAATTGAGAAAGAGAAATAAATACAACAAACAAAAAACTTAAATATTTTGACCTAGTAAATGGCCTAAATATCGAATCTTACAAACCTATCCAGACATTAATTGCCCCATTAATGCAGCCTACTGTATGTTTGTGGGTCAGAAGATGCCAAATTGGTTCAAACCTTCTCTCAAAAAGCCTATCTGCCCAGTGATGAGTAGCCTACATCTACAAATCCCTGATAGTGTAGAGATTAAATTTGCTTGGTGGTGCTCATTTGAATTTCCTGTCTTTTGTGGCTTTTGGCCAAGCCAAACATAACACTTAAAACGTAGTTTTTTGTTATTATCAAAGTTTCTTTTTTTGGGTGAACTGCCCCTTTAATATCAGTGTCGTGCTAGCTAACTAGCCAACTGTCTCCACCCAAAACACACCGGCCTGCTGAGCAATGGTTGATGAAAACAGAACGATAACCTTGCTAAGTTATCTTTTCCCTTTTACATTAAACACTATATTTACCGCACTGACTGCATTATTCAACTTAGTTGCAGTGTCAATTGGCAACAAACTCCAGATCTACAAAGGGACACTAAAATAGTTTAAAGTTAGTTCACAAAACAATGCGTCTTTGAGAAAAACCCAGAACCCTCAAAAATCTGTACCATGGACTACAGTAAAAAGAGCTGTTCCGGGTTTTGACGTTACTCAGTGTAGTTATCCAGCTAAGTGAGCTAACTCGATAATCCTGCTTCGTAGTATACCCCCAGAGCTCAAGACAGCTAACTAGTTAGCTAACATTACACCTGGAGTGAACATTTGGGACTGCTTGCTAGAAACTTCTGAGAATGTTTCAGTTTTAAAAGTTGCAAACCCTTTCCGGTCAAGCCACATCAGTTATTTTCTCACCGTAAGTCCGGTCCCCAAAACGATAAGGTCATATTCTTCATCCATTTCCCTGGGAGTTTTCTCTTTCCCGTGGACACACGTCAATCTACACAAAACGGAGATCAGCAAAACTGGAAGTAAAAAATTCTTCTTCTTCTTTATTTTATGGTGGTTTCTAAACAACTGTAATGGTGCATTTACCGCCACCCACTGGTATGGAGTGTGGACTGGGAATCTATAATAACCTACCCTTATTTCATAATTTTATTAAAAAACTCAAATTCTATTTAAGCCTGTTGCATGTAACTTAATATAAACACAATTTAAAATGTATCACATTTGTCCCTGTGATAGATTTAAAATTCTGTTCATATTAAGTTCTGCCCCCACTTCATGCAGATTGGCTTTTAATCTCTGGCTGCGTCCCAATATTCTTCACTCCCCACCTCCTTTCCTCCACTCCCCCACTACCACTCCTCTCCTACCCGGAAGTATGCAAAACTGCCTGAACGTTTTGAGTACAAGTAGTTGCACGTACAGTATACAATGTACTTGACATTGCGGTTTGCGTCGAGACATAAATCAATTTGTAACTATTTGTAAGTAATATGTAGCCAAATCAGCAACATTAGATTAAAACACAAAAATCAATTTCCGGGGCAAGGAGGAGAGGAGGTGGTAGTGGAGGAAAGGAGCATGCATTTTTTTGACTATTGGGACGCACCCTCTCTCTCTGGCTGTGACCAAATATGATCCCTGTTCCCTGTCCTCTGTCCAAGCATTTTTTAAATAAATAAAAAATTGTCTTCTATTTTGCTACTATGTTCCTCACTCAGATAAGAACTCCATTGAACCACATAAAATGTTTATTATTGACTTGCTGTCTGCTCTCCCTACTCTTGTTTGATTAGACCATACTACACAGGGTTTGGACACAAAAGCAAAAATTTTTTGTCACCAGTCACTCTGCTCACCCACGATACTTTGGCTCTTGACTCTTTACTTCTTGAAGTTGAAAGAGGTTTGTATGATGAAACAGTGTGCAGAGATGCAGTTCTGTGAATACTGTGTGTAAGTGTCTGTAGTGAAGCTTTTATTGTATTGCTTTGCAATAGTGAAACAGCGCAAAGAGATCAGAGCAAAGACCTGTGTAGTGTAAATCAGTGTATGATGAAAAGGTGTATGTGTATGAGTGTGCATGTGCATGCATGTTGTGGAAGGCGTCGGTCTGGGCAGGGGAATTGGGCTGATTAAGGTCAGAGCAGCAATTATACACAGATTTTATATAAAAACCACTCTGATCTCCCAGTAGGTGCCTGCAACACGGAGAGCAGTGACGTCACCACTGAACCAGAAAAAAAAAAAAGCTATTATTGTTGGTCGAAAGGCTGATTGTGCGTTTGTTTATTATCTTACTTTAGTGTTTTGTTTTCTAGTACCGGAACCCATGAGGGCAGAGGGAAGATTTTGTTTTGTTTTATCTGCCATCTGAGGTGTGTGCCTACTCTCTCTCTCTCTCTCTCCCTCTACGTGTGAGAATAAACTTTGGTTTTCCTACGTCTTGCCAGGGGTGTGTCACGGCATGTGACACGTGTATCAGAATTAAAAACCGCTGTTGTTTTTAATAATATGTTGGTTAGTTGTTTTTGAGTTAAGATAAAAATCTGTGTGCAGCTGTAGTCCGCCCATAGTCACACCAGTGTTTATTAAAGCCAGCATCCCCTCATCTTATTTGTTTACCATGCAACAATTCTGTTTATGTTGTAAAAAAAAAAGTTTACTTGCCATTCAAACCAGTCGTATCTGTCCAGCACACACAGTCTGAGGCAACTCACCTGTGCTCCACACATGCTTCATATAACAAGGAGGTGCAAGACACCGTGGATTTTTATCAGTGCCCATCATTCATAGGTTCTCCTCTGGGACTTCAGGGCCCCTCAAAAATACAGAATATAATTTTCTTGAACGTACAATTATTTTGAGAATAACTCAGACGTACTGGAAATGAATGGCCTTTGAGATGCTGTGTCATGTTACTATAACGTTGGTTCAATGACACTTTGTGTCTTACTTTATGCGTTGGATGAAAATGGCATGTTTAGGAGTCTTGCATTGGCCACATTTCTTATATGCCAGGTTGTGGTCCAAACATTTACTTCCCCAGAAATTAAAAGTTTACTGGGTTTCTGATATGAAAACCTCATTTTAGGAAGCAGCTCACATAAGAAATTATTTGTGAGAGGGAAAGCAAAGGCCCTAAAAAACACAGACACATTGTCATGGTTTTTGGCAGCCTCTGCTGTTTCTACGTTCGGTTTTCTTTTTGGCATCATTGAGATGCTCTATCTGACTTTTTCCGCCTCTGTTCCAGTGTTTGAATCTCGCCCGGCAATTATCCTTTTCACCTGTTTTGGATGTTCTGCCTATTATAAATAGCTCAGGATTTCCGCCTTCCGACACTTTGTGTCTAACTATTTTGACATGAAGTCGGTAAGGTATAGGAATTCGGTCACTGCATTTCTGGTTTGTACAAATAAGAAACGCAGCAAGTCCAGTTATCTTTAGGATTAAATTGGTTTAGTTTTTTTTCCCAATCTTTTGCTTGTTTTTTATTCTCTCGACCTGTTGCCTTTTGTGTTCAGCTCTTTTGCTACAAGAGCGTAGGTACCAAGTTAGATTTTTTTATTTCTTCTTTCACCCATTTCTCTTGGGTTTTTATTTTGTTTTCTCAACCTCCCGTCTGCGCTCTTTGATTTAGAGCGTGAGGTTCTTTCATTGTTTATACTCGCTATTTTCGAGTCCGTCTCCTTTTGAAGTAGTTGTCAGTTGGCTACTACCAAGAGGATTTTCTCCTGTTTTTATGTTTATTCTTTCCCTGGTGCGGTTATTTCCGCTTTTGTGGCGTATCTTTTAGACATGCTTTTAGATTCCTTATCGGTCGCGTTTGGTTCTCTGAACCTCATACCAACCTTTCACACACATTAAAAAACGCAGTAGAAAATTACTTTACATCCTCCATGATGATGTGTGCTATCAATCCACTGTCTTCGTGTTTCTAATCTTTTTGAAAGCTGTCCTACATTTCCCAGAATTCAGCTCAAGTCTCCAACTCTCATAAAAGCAGTGTGTAAAATTGTATTTTATATTCGCCACAGCGGGCCGGTCGTTTTAGCTCCCGTAGTTTTATTTTGATGGTAGACTTCAGCGGGGTTTTATGGGTCTCTTTTTGTCTTTATTGGTTATGTTGTGCCAGAGACCTGTATTGTTCTTGCTGTGGCTGGTGTATTTCTGGGAGACGCAGAAGCATGTGTTCCGTTTTCGGCGCTAGCACATCTTTAAACCTCCATTTACTGAAGCCATGTGTGTGTGTGGGTGTGTGTGTGTGTGTGTGTGTGTGTGTGTGTGTGTGAGAAAAAGACAGAAAGAGCTAATAATAATAATAATTAATAGATTACATAAAACTAGTGACAGTCATCTTGAGATAAGACACAAAACTGTGGGAGGTATAGGAATGGGCAATGGGGTGATTTGTTCCAACATTTTAGAAAAGATTTATACTATAATTTAAGGGGTGTTGGACCACAATGAATGGACACTGTTCCTTTGGCTACTTTGTCCATATTTCTTCTACAGTCTATGGTCTGGACTAAGAGCTGGGTTGTGCAGGTGGTGAGATATGAAGTTTCTTCAGATGTTGTTCAGAAACAAAACTGTGGGAGGTATAGGAATGGGCAATGGGGTGATTTGTTCCAACATTTTAGAAAAGATTTATACTATAATTTAAGGGGTGTTGGACCACAATGAATGGACACTGTTCCTTTGGTCTGTGGAAATTGGCTGCACCCCTGCATCTCAATGCTTCCACCTCATTGCTTTCCAGAACATTTTTTTACCATTTCCTCCAAAGCATCAGCACTCCTCCCACTGTTACAGCTATGAGGAGGATCACTCCAGCACCACTGCCCAAACACAGTAGAAGCAGAAGCATACGATCAGAAACACACCTCTCTCTGCTGAGCCATTAAGCCAGCCAAACACCGTCATGTTGCTTCAGCTTACCAGACGCGTATGGTGATGTTATGCATATTTTGTGTGTCGTTTCCTGCAAGAGTTAAAACAGATGGCAAAGATGAACTATTTTGAATGCAGAGAAGGACAATATGAATTAAACAAAGAAATATAACCCGAAGCCTAATCTGTCAAATATAGTAGACATGCAGGCTTTTAAATCCTTTGTCCTTTATTGCTTTATGTACAGGATGGTGTTAATTGACCAACGGAGAGGAAACAAAACTACGCTTTGATACATTGTCCTTAAAATAAAAATTAAACAATGGACAAAGGTGTCTGCTATGTAAGGAACTGTTTAATGATATCGCCCATGTGACTGGCAGTGGAGGAATTAAAGGGAACCTCTTGAAGTAGATACTGGAGTAGATACTTTCTATTATGTTTTCTATCAAAGACGGATTGAAACAAAAGAACAAAAGGAATGCATTCTGGATGAGCTGCAGAGGTCTGATAAGGAGGGAGTTGCAGTAGTCCAGATGGAAGATGACCAGCATCTAGACAAGCGGCCAAAACCAGGCTTTGTTGTTAAAGCTCACTTCCTGGTCTTTTTGAGAGCATTGCTCGCTGGCACCTGTGCAGTTGGCTCCAGTATAGGTCTTTCAGGCCCATTTTTCAATGCAAGTCAATGGTCAAGTCAAACCGAATCCGGCCCGGACTTAATGACCATATAAGGGTCCCCCTGCTCCCTACTGCACTCTGGCTCCGATTTTTGTACATGTCCGCGGCTTCAAAATGCTTTTCACAAGCCCGTGGAAAGTGACATTTTAGTTAGGCTACTTTGTCCATATTTCTTCTACAGTCTATGGTCTGGACTAAGAGCTGGGTTGTGCAGGTGGTGAGATATGAAGTTTCTTCAGATGTTGTTCAGAAACAAATATCAGAGTTTTTTATGTGTTTGTGTATAATATGGATGCATATAATGTAAGTGCTTATTAAACAACTTCCACGGAAATGTTACACAGGTCATTGACAGGGTACCAGTGATCAGACATGCAGTACTACAGCTTCGACAACTACACAAGTTATATCATGTCAGTATAGGATATGTGTGTCTACGTGAATACATGCATCTATGTGTCTACAGCACATGCATACATACGCCACAACTATATATCAAACGCAGCATATGTATGAAGAGTAAGGGTGGCTTACGTATGCAAACGAATGTAGTGTGCCCGCTGATATTATCCCATGGATTTGACTTTGATGTCTGTGAATTGTTCTTTCCATGCCAGTAAAAACCCCAGAAAATCCTTGAGAATTTTCAATGAATCTTGCTAATAATCAAAACGTACAATGTGCAACCATACTGCCATCTAAATCTATAAGGTGATTCAATTAAAGTGTCTGGCCCAGGTCTGATAAAATGGAGCAATGTTAAACAAAGCTGAGTGCTCTGAGAAGCTCTGTGGATCAATGCTGGGACGTATGAACTTCCTTATCCACACAAAGACCTTCATAAGGACATTAGGTGAAATTATAAGTTCAAATGTGTTGAACAAAAATAAACTGAACCCCAACAGTTACTGACAAGACAAAAAGGCTTGAAGACACTTAATTTCACATCAGGAACTACAGAAGATATACAGTACAATGCACAGCTATTTATTATGAACAGCATTAAATAAACAAATTATATTATACACAGTGCGCACCAGAATTATTGGATTTGTGAGAAAAAGTCGCTGTTTACAGTCCCAATTGTCACGTGAAAAAAGCACGCTGTCTGCTTTGGGCTTAACATGGCAATAGGGTTAAATTATGAGTGAGACGTTTTGGCAAGGCCCTGTAAAGATTCTGTATGGTGGAATGGTATCAAATCCCTTGTCTCCAACCTTATTAAACATTACAGGAAAAGACTCAATGTTTTTATCTTGGCAAAACGAGAATACACAAAGTATTAAATAAAAGGATAGCAATAATTGTGACTCACAACTTCTTCAAGATAAAAATTATTTTGCATTAAAGATTAGTTTTTCTTCTAATCAGTGGTATTTATGAAACTATACAATTTTAAAATTTTGCTGAGTGTGGAAGACATTGGATAAACAATAAACTAAATGTTTTGCTAATTTTAATTGAGGTTGCCAATAATTATGGTGGGCACTGTATATACATAATATAATTTGTTTATTTAATGCTGTGACAACTTTATTGTCTGGGTTACAGCTTAGTACACGCACACACCCGCTATCTTAACAGTTCGGGCATGAGCCTGAGTTACGTGGAACCCCACTATCTTAACAGTTCAGGCATGAGCCCGAGTTACATGAACTCCTGTGAGGTTATGTTTAGGGGCTGGGGGTGGGGCACGCTGTGCCATTTTTCATTTTTCTGAGTGACGTCCTCTGAGTGACGAGTTAGGCGTTCCCATAGAAGGGGCGTTCCCTAAGGGGCGTTCCGTGCAGATAGACCCTTCTCTTTTCGTTTGCTTCCTCTCCTTGTGAGTGACTTGGTCAGAATTCTCCCGGGTCCTTCCGGCATTGACCAGCAGAGGCCGCTAGCACCTCACCCTCGTGTTTCCCTCTCTCGTCAGAGTTAATTGTATGTCATTATTAGATTATTGGTTCTTGTTAGTCTGCACGTGTTTAGTTCATTTGTCTGCATGCGTGTCTGTGTGTATATAGGGTATGTTCCCTAACCCAGAGTTTTTGGCTGTGTCCGAATACAACCCCTGTTCCATGTACACTGTCCCCTGTCCACTCAGACCCCTGTCTATTATGTGCCCTGTCCCCTCACTTTGCAAGCAGTGTGCGAAAGAAAATCCTGCAAAACTCTTTCCAAACTAGTGAGGAAGTAGTTTGTAATATTTATTATTTAGTAAAAAAAATTATTTTTATTGAGAATATCATTCAGTTAACATATGACGATTGTTACAAAGTGTAGATTATGAATGAAGATATAATTAACAAAAATAAAAAAGAGCAGTTTGTAATATGAACCTATCTTGTACCATAGATATGCATATACATTCCATTACTTCGGGGTTACTTACTGAAATTGTCGGATGAGCGCACTGTTCTGCAGATGAGCGTGCTCCTGAATTCCCTCAACAAAACCCCGGAAATAAGGGGGTCATCCTGGTATTTTAAGTCCGTTGTTAGACGCATACCTGGATTATGGACCGGGCCAGTGGGGCCAGTGCCCCGGGCCCTCGGACTGCCAGGGGGCCTACAAGCCTCAGGCCACACACGGTGCGTGGCCCAAGACTTTCGAAGGAAGTTGAAAGCCAGGGCCCTCAGTGCGCACAGTGCAAGCTGACCACCAGGCCCCTGGGTCCTTATAGCGTGAGCTAACCACTAGGGCCCCCCAGAACCCTCAGCGCTTACAATGTGAGGGCCCCCATTCCCCTTGGTGTTTAAAATGTAAGATGACCACTAGGGCCCCTGGGCCCCTCAGCGCTTACAGTGTGAGGGCCCCCAGGCCCTTTGGCATTTAAAGAGTGAGCTGACCACTAGGGCCCCTAGACCCCTGGGGCTTAAAGCTCTGATCTGACCACTAAGGCCCCTGGGCCCCTCGGCAACTACAGGGTTCCTGGGCCCCTCCATGCTTAAAGCATGAGCTGACCACTAGGGCTCCCGGGCCCCGCAGCGCTTACAATGTGAAGCCCTTACTGCTTAAAGCGTGAGCTGACCACTAGGGCCCCCAGGCACCTGGGTGCTTACAGTGTGAGTTGACCACTAGGGCCCCCAGGCCTTTCGGTGCATACATCGAGCGTAATACCTGGGCCCCTTGTTACATACAGTGCATGCTTAAAACGAGAGCCTCTCGGAGAGTACAGTGCTTCTGTACAACTGAGCCACTGGTTGGCACGCTACAATATGTTGTGACATGATACAATATTCACCAACAAGTCAGTTCATTGTGCATAACAGGACAGTTTGAAGGGCGTCATATTATGGCAAGCCGCAGGCCGTTTGTTATTTGACTTACTGTAACTAGCTATCCTTTTGAGTTAGCTAGCTACCATTTTTGCCAGTTAGCTGCCCTTACAACCAAATTAGCTGCACTAAAAAGCCAGCTAGTTAACTAGCTATCTGTCTAAAACTCCGCTGTCTAACTGATTATGTGGCACACAACTTAACTAGTTAGTTAGGTGGCATTTGTTTGCGAGTCGTCTGTGTGAAAGGGGTATAATATAAGAGGGTAGCTAGCTACAGTGTTTAATAAATGTTAAAACAGCATGCCATAGTCATGGTGCTTAAATCAAAGCTACTAGCTAGCTAACTATTAGTTATGTTAGTTCAAAACTGCTGTTAGTTCAAAACATGGGATTCTGTGGCCGTGGGAATAAAAACCTCATTGAGAGCTTATTAGCTAGCGGTTTTGTGAAACATTTTTAAAAATGCCAAAAGCTATATATTTTTATACATTAACGCATATACAATGCTCAAAAAAAGTAACGGAACACTTAATCATCACAGTATAACACCAAGTCAACTAAACCAAACCGGTCATGCTGGATGATGTTGGAGGCAGCATAACATTCGCCACGGCGTCTCCAGACTCTTTCACGTCTGTCACATGTGCGAACCTGCTCTCATCTGTGAAGAGAACTACAGTCCCACTACAGGACATCGGGCCCTCATGCCACCCTTATGGAGTCTGTTTCTGACAGTTTGGTCAGAAACATGCACACGAGTAGCCCGCTGGAGATCATTTTGTAGGGCTCTGGCAGTGCTCCTCCTGTTCCTCCTCACACAAAGGAGCTGTTGCCTCTCATGTCCATCTGTTGTTACTTTCATTTGCACCAAAGCAGGTGAAATTGATTCACAATCGTTTACGCTTCCTAACTGGACAGATCGATATCCCAGAAGTTTAATTGACTTGGTGTTATACTGTGTTGATTAAGTGTTCCCTTAATTTCTTTGAGCAGTGTATAAGAAACCCAATCCATACTTAAAGATGAAAGAAACCCCCATTCATTTTTTCCATAGACCATCTGTTTTTAGATCCACAGAAGTAGATAATGCTAATGTTAACATGTAAATTGTCGACAGCTCTTATGAGGTATTTTTCCCCCTCCCCATCAATGGGGTGTAGCCTATGTGCATAGTTTCCACCAAGTAATTTCACTGACTTATCAGAAACCTTTGTTGGTTGTTCAGACAATTAAAAAAAGTAATTTTTTTTGAATTTCAAGCAACATAATTCTCTCTGTGTCAGGCAGGTATATAAGACATTTCTTGGTAGGAAAAGCCACAGACAGATGCCTGTTTTTTTGCTTGGTACGCCGCAGTAATATATTCAAAAACTTTTTTCATCTTTTTCTAAAACAACAGCCTTTTAAAAAGCTATTTCAACAATCCCTCCTAAGGGCTATTTTCCTACAGCCTTTGTAAAGGGTTTGGGTTATGTTCTTTTATGTGCTTTTCTATTTTTTTCTTTTATCTACTCAAAGCTGCCTTTAGGTACAAGTACACTATAAAATACTACCACTTGATTGTATTTTCCAACAACAGTATTTGAAAAGTGTTGTCATTATTAATATATATATTAAATCAATTATTATTTAATACGTATTGAGATATGCTATAAATATATTCATATAAATAACATACTAGTTCTGAAATATGGACCACAAACATTGAAATAGTGGCGCTTCCAAAAGGAAACCCAAAAAAGAAAAGGAGGCAAGAGAGGCAGTTTTACTTCAAAGTGTTCCACTCATTGCCAACTTTTTTCAAAACCCTCTGATAGTAATAATGATGACAGCAGCACTATTGTCAGCTGTGAGGAAGGAACTAGCACTAGTTTAGCTCCCAGTCATTTTGTCACTCCCCCAGAGCCATCCATCCATCCATCAAACCCTCAACAGCTAATGATATACAAAAACCATAATTTCCACCTCGGGAGCAGTTGGGCAGTTCACAAGAATCAAATCAGCAATCAAGCCATTCCTGGTGCTATGAGGTCATTATGGCAAAGCACTTCCAGTGACATGGTTAAGTCAGTGCTTGTTGAAAGAGGAGCAGTCCCCTTCCAAAACCGCAGTTAGAAATATCCATCTTTAATCCGAGACAGAGCGCTTGGTGGAAAGACTAGAAGTTTCAACAATGAACTTCTGAACTGTATATTGCCAAATGGACAGAAGGTTTCTAGTGGCTACTGTACTCACCCTCAACAGGTTGTGTGTACTGTTTTGCATGCAAACTTTTCTCCAGAGTGCAGAACACAGACCATGCATGCTTGCCTTGCACCAGCGAACAAAGGGCAGTGCTATAGATGCAGATCTCATGCAGCAACCTGATGGGGAACGTAAATACTGGAGGGACATTTTGAAAATAGTTGTAGCAATGATTGAGTTTTTGGGTGAAAGAGGACTTGCGTTTGGGGGAGATGATGAATGATTTGGGTCAACCCATAGCGGTAATTTTCTTGGCATCCTCAAATTCCTATCACAATTTGACCCATTCTTAGCTGAACATATTAAAAAGTTTGGCGGAAAAAAGAAAGAGGCACAGTGTCCTATTTGTCATCAACAATATGTAAAGAACTCATTAAGCTAATGGGTCAGAAAATTTGCCCAACAATAGCAGATGAGATTCGGGATGCCAAATATCTTTCAATAATTGTTGACTCTACCCCCAGACCTGTCAGATGTGGACCAATTGACGTTCATATTTCGGTTTGTTAACAGCAGTGGGATTGTGGTGGAGCGATTTCTGGGCTTATAGCCAATTGAGAGCCACACTGGTAAAAGTTTAGCAGACTGTGTGGCTTTGATGGTGGAGGGCCTTGGGTTGGACCTCTCAAACTGTAGAGCTATTGTCATTCCTAGCTAAGGAAGCTATGTGTGAATGATCATCTTCTAGTTGACTAGCAAGGAAACATACTACTGGTAAACTGTCAAAACTAAGAATGCCATAAACCAGTGGGCACCATCTTGTTTCTTGGAGCTAATTCTTTAGTTCAGTGGTGTACAACTCAGGTCCAGGAGGGCCGGTCTGCATGCTGTTTTTTTTTTTGTTCCAACCAAATACCTTAGTTTTAGTTTTCTGAAAACTCTATAATCTATGCTGGTTCATTCCTGTACTTGAGCACAATCAAATTTTTAGGATACACTTGCAGTCTGCGACCGTAACTGGTGCTTATACAAATGTCAGATCAAGATATGATTGAGCTAATTAAATAATTAAGAGCTGAAACAAATCAGCCTTTGTTGTGCACCTCTGCCCTAGTTGTTAAGGCAGTCACTAGGGTACAGTCGGTGAATGATAAGAGGCACTTCCCTCAAGTATTTGCTGTGTATAGGCAGGGATATGTTTGCAAGTGCAGAATGTAACAATTTGGTATCGGATCTGACCTGATGGTGTAAAGAAAAAAATAATCCATAATTTAAATATTCATCTAAAAAATTATAAAATAAAATTTAATGATTAATTTATGTGCAATGCTATGTATACAGATTTGTGATTTCTATATTGGGTGCGCCATTGAAAAGCATTTTTGTAATCTGTACAATGGTTTAGGAGATATTGTGTAGTACATTTTTATAAAATGTTCAGTGTGTGTGCATCCAATAAGGAGGGAATGCTAAACAGGACATTGAGATTTTAAGATAAATGATGTGTTTGACGTAATAGTACATCGCTGGCTATGAGGCTGAGACCCTTTCTCTCTCTCTCTCTTGCTCTCAGGTATGGGTGGAGCTGCCATTACCCTTCCCACGTCATTGGTGGGAAAAAACAGAGAGCGTAAGCGCAGATTCTTAATCAGACAGATAATGCAGTTGTAGTTCATTTGGGGTTACTTCCGCCTTTGTGATTGAGAGAACTGGAGCCTGCCTATAATATTGGAGTGATTTGAAATCAATTTGATTTTACAATTTTGGAGAAGTTTTCTGTGGCTTATTGACTAATTTGGTACGTGCATGCAGATAACTATGATTGCAAAAAGCAAATCGGCAGTTACACAAAAGTTCAGCGGAATTGCAGTGTGCGAGCTTGACCACTAGAAAGGGCTGTTGGGCTATGCTTGTGGAAAAATACGGTGCATTTTATTAGTATGAATGAATGGAGCAGAGCTAAATGCTATAGGCTGTGCATCAATGACAATGTAATTACTTTTCCAGAGTTAAACGCAGAATACCAGTATGAGGATGAGGGACAGCCGTATGTCCCCTCGTCGAAAACTGCCATCCCACCTCCCATATACGAGGATTCAGAGTGCCCCAGATCCTTCCTCACCAGTATGGGGTGTGTTTCATGTGCCACTGTTTATATTTCCACAGTTTGAGCGACAAATATTAGGAGCACAATACTTACCGATATAAGACAAGGTACCAGTTTTACTAGTTTTAAATCACAATTTAAGTAATGACTGAAAATAAATCCGTTGTGACCATTAATAAACTTAGAGATCGCTATATAAAGTATTGTGTTTTTTTTTACTAATAATGGCAATATGCTTCTATATGTTTTAACCTTGGTGTGTAATGATTGTGTATGAGAGATGCCCATTGTATTGGTCATTGTACTGTTGTTGCATATATTCTGTTTTAGTAAAGAAACTGTATTAGCTTGATAGGTAATTATAGGACAGCCACATGGCTGTGCATCGTCTCTGACAAAGGTGCATCCCTCATGAGAAATGAACAGTTGTTTTTGACTTTGGGTCAGGTATAGGAAACAGGAAGTTGGTTTCAAACGGGAAGAGGGAGGACTGAATGCCACTTGGCAAACTAACGGTGGCCATTTTAAATTGCTACAGAGATAGTGAAAGGATATGGGACACTCTTGAATCTGTACAGTAATATTGGTGGTTAGCAGGATTGTAAAAGTTTGTTTTTGTACTGGTGGATCAGCAATGTGGTTTCCTCTCCCACAGGGGTACAGTGGCCCATAAAATCATGCAGAAGTATGGGTTTCGGGAAGGCCAGGGCCTGGGGAAGCATGAGGAGGGCTTGAGCAGCCCGCTGTCTGTGGAGAAGACCAGCAAGAGGGGCGGCAAGATCATTGTGGGCGATGCCACTGACAAGAGTACTGCCTCCCGTGCACATGTGTGCATCTGTATAGATCAGGGGTCACCAACCTTTTTGAAACTGAGAGCTACTTAAAGGGTACTGAGTAGTACAGAGGGCTACTTGTTTGATACAAACTTCCTGAATAAGAAAGTTGCACAGATCACCTTTTAATAATAATATATGTGAAGAGACTTAGATATTATTACTTTTATTACCCTGTTTAATACTTTATTAGACAACAACGCCCTTTTCTGGTGAAACTAAAGTTTTAAGGGATATTAACACATGATGATTGTGCCTTTCAAACCCAAACACCAAAATATTAATCACGTCAATGGGAATTATTCCTCACAATAATTATTAACAATGATTTCACATGGTAGGAAACACAGATGTATTTAAACACGCAACAGTATTTATTTCTGTTAATCTGTTTCAACATTTGAAAGAGAGTTATCACATCTCTGATATTTTTGTAAATATCTTTCTTGACAGTTTTGTATGAATAAGCAAATTTGTAGCATTTTGTTCAAAATCACACGTTATATTTTTGTACAAATGATCACTTCTAACATTTTTTAGTCACGGGCTTTTTCTGTGCGTAGTGCGCTACCGGGTTAGCATGGAAGCTTTGGTGACACGTTTTGCCGTTGCCAAAGTCGCCCCGCAAATGAGACACACACATTTTTCTTTCACTGTCGTAAAAAATAACTCTTCCTCCCAATCATTGTGAAAATAGTATGTTTTATTTCGCTTTTCTGCCATGTTTTCTTTATTTTGGGGGTAAAAACCACATCTAGCTCCCCAACATAGCTGCGCCCGCTTCCTTGTCTCAGCAATGGCTGTTTGTCTTGCGCACACATTATTCTTTGACTTCAGAAACAAACATTTTTGTTTTTAAAATTTTATATTATATATTGTCATTTTCAAATCTATATTAATGCAAGCGCTTTTGATTTAAAAAGAACAGCAACACAATTAAATACAATTTTTATTTAGACAGATCTCCATGGTGATTAGTGCTATTTTTAGAACATGCCTCGCGGGCGACTCACGTGGTCCCTGCGGGCTACCAGGTGCCCGCGGGCACCATGTTGGCTACCTCTGGTATAGATACACCCATACTGTTCGCATGCGCAATTGTTTGCATGTGTTTTTACCAGTGGGAGTCCGTACAATCGCATGTGTTCACACATAGACACACACGTGCACTCCCACAGACGCACCTAGCCTCAAATATACACACGTACGTGTACACATATCTATACAAACATAAATATACACACATACATAAACACACCTTGGACCCTCTTATAGTAACTAGAGGAAAATAGGTGAATCCTTTTGCTGGTGGGCAGTGCCATGGCTGTCAGTAACCAATCTGCTTTAGAAACCAGATATTTTGTCATGACATCACTAATTAACAAACATGGTCTAGAATAAATCCTGTTGGTTTCTAGTTCTATAGATATTTGTTACTGTGTCTTCAGAAATAATAATCTTTCAAGCATTTTTCATTTGTTTTTTAAGGTTTTTTTTGTTTGTTTTTTTCTCCCTGATTTGCCCCTTTTCTCCCAATTTGGTAGCCAATTGGACCCTGTGCAATTAAATTTCCCCCGCGTAGAATCACCACTACAACACCTTTGTCCAGTAACAGGAATGAGGGCGGCACGTCCTCTTCAGGGCGTGAATCCTCGAGCTCCTAACCGTGATTCCAGCTCGCCCAGGGCTGTCTTATGTGCAATGTTCTCTCCGAGTCCCTCCCCCCACCCCAGGAGTAGCCGCCAATTGCCACTCCCTCAAGGCACCGGCTATACTCGGATCTGGCAGTGTTTTTGAATGTTCTTAAGTCTAATGAGATTTATATCTTTGGCCCACCTGCTCCAGAACAATTTTGTTGCCTCTCAGTCGCCTGCTGTATATTTTGAGGGTGCAGAATTAGTTGTGGGATTGTGGGATTGGGATTAGTCTTCAGTTAAGAATTGGGTCAGTATTGATTTATTCTAGCCTTTACTTTCAGGATTTTTGTGCAATTGTGTGATTAGTTCAGTTTCCACCACAGATTTTCACCCCACGTCCCAAATTTTCGGGGATTTAGGGAGATTTTCTCATACATTCCCTCCGGTCTACAGTTCTGTCTTCATTTATCTTCAGTCTGCATGGCCTGTGAAAGCTAACCAACCCAGTGCTTGCACTCCCAGAGTCAACAGAGTGCAATTTGCCAAGAACATAATGCTGATAATGTAGACAGGCATGCCTCTGGGAGACAGGCCCCGCCTTAATCGGGTCAGTGATAAAGGTTTGTGCATCAAGTTGGCAAAGAAGCTGCTGTGGAAACTGATAATTTGCAATCTCATAATAATGTCAGTGCTGGGTGTACCCTTCAGCGTCTGCCACTGCGTCTGTGGTTGATGATGGTTGTCGCTGCTAGGGTTCAGTTGTGGTAGCACCGCTTTCTATGTGTGCATGTGTATGTGTGTTATGTTGCTGAGGTGTAACCATGGTGACACTGGCTTTCTGTGTGTGTTTGTGTATTTGTCCCTCAGCAGCAGGATCCAGCCAGACCGTTTTACCTACGGGTGAAATGCCCAGCTGCAGCTCAGGGGCTACAGGTTTGAGTCTTCACACTTTACGTTTTCTTGTCTGCCATTCCTTGTCGTTCTGTTGATATTTTTTGTTCACCATGTGGATTTATTTGTTGAACCTAAATTAGCCAATTTACAAACCTGAGGTTTGGTAAAAGACACTAAAGCACACACATTGAGATAATTGATGTATTTAGTCTTTTTGTTTTGACAGTGAACTAGGAACCAGACAGGTTTTATTTAAGGCCTAACCCCAGATGAAATACTAAAATACAGACTCTGATAGTTTCAAACTCAGCAGTGTGTGTGATTTTTAATGTAAAGATGAATCATTAATAAATGATCGTGCAGTATCCTAAATAACGAAACTAAACCATAACTAAAGAAGTAATTCTCAGTGCGAGTCTGACAGGTCACTGCACGATTAGCCATAGTGTCACCCTGAGAAGGAGGGTATTGCATCATCTGCATCATCATGCATTGGTAACGCCTCTTGTCAATCAGGCTCTTGATTTGCCTGCATCAACCATGCAACCCTTCACCAAGGTGACTGTTCAGCTCAGCTGGTCCAACCTTCCCAAGTATAAAGGGCGTCAACTTCATAAGATGAAGTTTGCTGGCCTCTTGTGGGTGCTGCATAACGTATTTCCCACAGTAAAAATGGACTACGACTGTCCTCATCTTTTTTGCCTCTAGCGGACGCAGCGAAGAAATCGAACGCCAACCCACTGGAAGAGATCCTCAAATGCCCCACCAAAGTGGTACTGCTACGGGTGAGACACTGAGCCATTCATTAAACTTTACAAACCAGGATAAATGCACCCCCATTTTCATTTGTAAAGTTTCATTTGTAAAACCTTACGGAAATGCAAATCGCACCACTTTTTCACACGTAAATATTTAGCCCTCTGCTAACCTTGGAGTATTTAGTGACAAATGTTAGTGTTTACAAAGTTTAACCTGTTTAGTGTACTTTTATTTATAAAAATGTAATGCCTTCGCAAATAAAATTTTCCTGTTAAAATTGCTTCTTTTTAATGTCAGGTATGGCTATATAAAGAAAGTAAACGAATGTCTTAACCCATTAATTTTAATGAATGTACATTTTTGTGTTAGGCATTAAAGTCCATGCTCTATTGTTTTTTTAGAACATGGTGGAGAGAGAATAGGTGAATGAAGATTTGGAAGCAAAGACCAAAGAGAAGTGTGAGAAATATGGCAAAGTGATAAAGTGTGTGATTTTTGAGGTGAGAACCACTGCAAGACCTGCACAACTTGTTTTGTGTATCAGTCCAGTTGGCATTGTAAAGTTTAATTTGCCCTGCTGTAACAAGTTGAAGAAGTATCACATAAAGTCTTATTCATAGAGCACCCCCACGTTCTCATGAAGCCTGGATGATGGGATTGTGTCTGTCGATCCCCACAGACTATCCCCATTAAAGGCTAGCTAAGTTTAATTTAATTACCTGTTTTATGCATTCTGTTTTAACACAATAATTAGCAGAGCGTGAGCCCCATGGCCAATCAGTGGTGTGAGAATGTTTCAGTGTCAGTATAAGCCGTTTGTAGTGAACAGGGGCGCTGTGTCTCAGGCGGCGAGCGCTGAGATGAGAAGGGAGGTCGTTTTGTCTGGGAAACTATATCAGACGGGCACTGATAACGAGAGCGGTGAAGCACATCTGTGAATGCTGGTGTGTGCTGAGATGGCAGTCCGCTGAGAGAAAAATCACCCAGCAGGCTTCTTGTGGCAGGGAGTGATGTGAGCTTGGTTGTTCTTATCCAACCAACTCCACTGGAGCTGCACTAAACCAAAGGCAAATGTACCGACAAAGTAGGACGTCTACAAATACACTGGGATAGGAAGGTGTCATGGTCAGTGGTTTATTTAAATTTTTTCACTGCGGTTTTCGTCCTTTCTTTCTGGTTGGGAATCGATCTGATTTTTTCCCACGTTCCGTTTCGGGGTTTTGCTTCACCTCTCCTATTATTCGTTTAATCTGTCCTACTGCCTGCGGGGTATTTAAGCTCCTCACTTCCGCTTCCCGGTGCTTCTATGTCATCCCTACTTACATTGAGTCAGGTATAGTTAGGTAGAAGCGACCTTGTGATATTAAAGCCTAGCTTTATGTTCACAAGGGACTTGCTTCTTCATGTTTGTTTTTACGTAGAGGATTATTCCTCGTTGAAGCTATACTGTTCGACTTACTCCGTGCTGTTTTCTCTGAGACAGTCTTCTTTGTTGTTTCATTTTTATTTCACCTTATTACCGACCGTTTTAGTGTTACGTGCCGAAGGTGTTTTTTTCTATTGTTTCCCCGTTTAAGCTCTAGTATTGAGCTCGGGAGACTTTGTTTTATGCTCTCACTCGTGTTTTTGTGTTCGTCCTATTTTCCTGGGGTGATTATTATTTAGTTGTTTAGCTAATAGTATTATTCCTTTTTCTGTTCTACCCATTAGCGGTTTAAGCTCACTTAGTGGTCCTCACCTTTGTGGGTGACTTGTTCTGGTCCCCCTTCCCATCGCATTTGATTTGCCGCTACTGAAACCATTACAGAAAGATTTTACAAACTCTGAAATAATTTTGAATGTGAAGCCACCTATATTTTTCTGTATTGCTGTAATTTTGTCATTTTCATAATTTAAACCCTTCATTCATTGGTTTGTTACTTTATTACTGCAGCCACATTTTTTTAATATGCTAGTCTCATTTGTCATAAATCTTAGTGTAAGTTAATACCCCAAAATCAAACTGGGAGATACCATTAGAAGTTAAATAATTTTTCCTTCTTTATATGAGACACCATTGACTTTACCACCTTGTAATATTTAATAATACTGAGAAGATATGCCCCTTTATAATAGCGTCACAAGTTTTTTCTGTTTTTTACTCCGTGGAAAATGCGGTTTGGTTCCATTTAATGCTCTGCATTTTGCAATAGTGAAAATAAGTTTGATACGGTATAACTGAGTTTTTGGTTTCATACCCTGATCTGTTGCCCGGACAGTATGTAACTTTAAAGTTACTGTATGTATTCTTCACCCCATAATCACTGTAGATGGTATAAATCAACGTTATTGATGATGTTAATGTATCTATTTGCTTACTATATTAAGGCAAGTGACTGCTTTAGAGAGAGTTGTTTGGGTCTGCTGTAGATTTACGGATGCACTGCACATGAACCGTGTGAGTGTTGACTCCATATTTCAAGCATATTACTTGCATACCTCATTTGATGAGAAACATTTAAATTTTTCCCAGAATTCCTGATTCATTCTTCTGGTTGATACACATTTATATTGGCCAGATTTCAAATGTGTGCATATATGTAATAATTGTAAACGATCTGGTCTATTTTGCATTCCAGCTGTTTTGGACTTAAATGGAAGATACTTCGGTGGATGGGTGGTGAAGGCCTGCTTCTATAACCTGGATAGGTTCTGGGTGTTGGACATGGGAGAACAGGTGTGAGGGAGACATGAAACAGGTTGCTGTGTGTTTACACTCCTTCGGGCCAGGCGGTTCGGGAGCATAGAGACATTTCTATCAGCCGCTGATGTATTCCTAGACTGGGGACATCAATAGTACAAAACCATCACTATCAACTGTATTTTGTTATGTGTTCTGGTCAACATTACAGTTTGTGGTTCAGGGAGAGAATGGGCTGTTCTAATTGTTAAACAGAATGTAAATAAAATTTAAAAAACAGCAGTTTCAGCAGTTGGTTGGTTTATGTTGGATTTGTGATGTCTTGTGATCCGTTTCTGGTTTTCGGTTTTTCTGTCAGTCCACCCTGTGTTTTCCCTCTCTCCCTCCACTTGTGTTCTCCACTTCCCCGCACCTGCATTGTGTTTCCCTCGTCTTCTCATCAGTTTCGCCCCACCTGTTCTTTGTTCTGTCCTCGTCAGTGTTTGTATATAGTCTGCCCCGTTTTTTTGTTCGGGGTCAGACCGTATTGTGTATCTCTTGTGAACTCGTCATGTCATGTCCTGTGGGTTTTGTGTTTGTTCCGTCCGTCTGCCCTGGCCTCCTGTTTCTGCCCTGGCCTCCTGTTCCTACCCAGGCTCCCCTATTCCTACCCTGGCTCCCCTGTCCATGCCCAGGCTGAGTGCCTGTCCGTCCCCAGGCTGAATGCCTGTCCGTCCCCTAGGCTGTGTGCCTGTCCGACCCCCAGGCTGAGTGCCTGTCCCACCCCCAGGCTGAGTGCCTGTCCCTGACCGCAGGCCCCCGCACCATCCGCGGGAACCCCACACCTGTTCCTGACCCCCAGGCTGAGCACCTGGCCCTGACCACGCACCCTTGCACCATCTGCGGTCCTCCGCACCTGTTCCTAAACCCCAGGCTGAGCGCCTGGCCCTGACCACGCGCCCTCGTGGTCCCCCGTTCCTGTTCTTGACCGCGGGTCCCCACGCCTGTTCCTGTTGTTCCTGTCTGTGGCACCCCGCACCTGTCCCGCATTCCTCCACGGCCCCCGCGCTTGTTCCTGACCACGGGCCTTGCGCCTGTCCCTGTTGGTTCCTGACCCCGGCGTCCCGCACCTGTTCCCAGTTCCTGTCCCGCCTGGTTCCTGTCCCACCTGTTTCTGTCCCGCCTGTTCCTGTCCCGCCAGTCCCTGTCCCACCTGGTTCCTGTCCCACCAGTTTCTGTCCCGCCTGTTCCTGTCCCGCCAGTTCCTGTCTCGCCTATTTCTGTCTTGCCCGTGCCTGCGCTCCCATTAAATGTACTCCCTGGTGGAGTTTTCCCCCGAGCCATCTCTGAGTCTTGCATTTGGGTCCAGTCCCCCCTCAAGATATGTAACAGGATTAATTGAACATTCACATTCCGCTGTTTGATTGTTTTCCCCTGTATAAAACCTTGAATACTGAACTGCTTGTCTATGCTGCATTATTTCTACCGCTGTTTCAAAACCTTAGCATGTACATGCAAACCTGACAATAAATAATTCAGGTTTAATTTTTTACATATTTTAATGAGTGTTTTTAATGCATATACCTTTGTTGCTTACTTTGTTGTCTTAGGAGATTTTTGTACTATACATTTCTGTCTTTTTTGCTTGCTTGGCTAAATGTTTGATATTAAGGACAGTTCATTTTAGTCTCTTGTAAAACTGTACACTTTTTTGCACACTACATAACAGAACCTGCATTCCATGCATCTGATATAATGAAGATCACCCATGAGAATAATGCCAATGTCTTAAAATACACAAGAGGACAGGCTAATGGGTCAGTGGCAGTGAGAATACAATGAGAGCATCACGGAGCAGCGTCGTAAGGACGGTTACGCAAGCACATGTGGTATTGAGGGTATTATGGCAGAAGTCTCAGGAGAGGGGTTAATTCTGAATAAGACCAGTAATGTTGGGGAATTGAGCTTATCCACTAAGGTAGAGGAAGTGGGAGAGACCAGGAAATAGAGAAAGAGATAGATGGGTCAGTAATCCAGTAGTACTTTTTGAAAGCAGACACTGATTTGTGATGAATTTGTAATTAATTATTTTGGAAACAACCTGTTTATGATTAATAAACCAACTGTGTCATTTCGTTGCACATCAAAAAGCTTTAAAGGCATAGCCTGGGCAGCTAACTGTTTGACTCATTTGGGCAAAATTCAATAAGGACATCATAAAGAAGTTACAAATACAGGGACAAATTCCATGGGAGAGTTGCAACTTCAGGTCCACTCTGAAGATGCGTATCAGTCATTTGCTTCAGTGATTTGTAGAAAAATATCTTATTTTTCTGCATGCAAGAATATATATTGAGTCTTAAATTGTAACATAGTTACATGGTATAATAATCATTATCAAAATGCACCAAAATGTTTTGTTTTTGGAGGATAGCGAAGGATGGCTCCATCATAGCTAACATTGTATCATTGCCATAAAGTTCAGTGAATACATTTCTCCAGTGTAAAACTGTGTACACATGCTTTTTGCATGCTCAGTGGTCCTCACCTGATCCTGTGCACTGTGGGCTATGGTATCCCCTGTCCTCTTTTCCTCTGGCCAGAGGCCCGTCACTCTGGCTACGCTGTGGAGAAACCAGACACCTGTCCACAGTGTGCGGGCAGCTGTCCATGCAAGACTATTTTTATAGTACATTTATGCTGCAGCATGGCCACATCATGTACTGTACGTGTTATTATGTTGGTTTTCTTGCCTTATGTAAGACTGGAGCTGACGGGACAAAGATTTTAGCCAGTAAATCTCAGAGCTTGGAGGACTCCTGACGAGCAGAGGGACAGGGTGGAGTGGGGGATGTGTACAGTGGTTCGGTAAACACGTACCCACGAGCCCTGCACATGCTCAGGAAGTGATCAGTCGTTCTTGGAGGCAGCCCTGTGTCACTCGGTAAACAGGGTAAGATGAAAACACAACCACTTCTTGCTCCTCGTCAACAGGAGCAGGGCTGAGTTGTTTTGGTTGAGTATACACATTTTCAAACGTTTGAAGAGAAATGTTACACTTAAGCTGGGCCCTGGCACAAACAGCCTGCCTCTACTCAGCTCTGAGCAGTCATGCACTGATAATGTCAGCTTGTTTGATCTGTCGGAAACACCTACTCCCCCAACACCATGTTTTGTGTTTCTCTTGGAACATTTTGGACCAGAACAGTAGAATTTGAACTCCGAAGGTGCTTAATAAAATCAATTGCTTTGAGAAATATAACTAGAAAATTAAGTAAATTTTTTCCCATGAAACTATTAATGAAATTGTGCCAACTCTCACTTATTATCTCATCATCTTAATTTGACACAATGGCTATTGATCTGGTTGTCATGGGTTGTCTTCTTAACAAGTTGTAACACAGTTCATCTTATTTTCCCTCGTTGAGCTCTTATCTAATAGGATGGATGTTTTTTTCTTCTCATATCTGACATTAATTGTATCGGTTTGTTTTTTGGGTTAGACAGGCATGTTTTGAAGCCCTTGTACAAGAATAATTATTCTTTTTCATTGTCTACCTGCCCATCTTTGGTGCTTTTTATGTAATGACGCATTTGCCAGCACAGCGTGTGTTAAAACAAAAGACAGAGCATGGTGAGTGGGTGAGATGAACAGGGCGATGATGATAAAGTTTGTGAAAATCTAGAACGGTCAATATTCCCCTGGCCGGCCGATTTGTGTTGTCAAGGCTTTGCAAAGTTTATGATGGTGCATCTGTGGCTGTGAGTTATCACTGATGACAGCGCGTTAAACGCCTTCGCTCACAGGTCCAATATTCACAGAAGTCAGTGTGGAAAATGTGCCCACGATTCGTTATATTAGTTTTTTTATATTACGTTGATGGTGCACGTTGCACCTCCCAACCACAGCAGCACAAAACATTGCACGCTTGTCACTACGTGACAATACTTTTAATTTGTGAAGGTCCTAGCTGGCTTGGGATTAGCTTGCCATAATTTACTGATTTTCTGTAAAGGCTTTTGGGGCCAGGGCTTTATAGTCCTATGGTGTAAGGGGTGGGGGTGTCTGGAGGCTGAAAGGGGCCTGCAGTATCTCTATGGCTTCTTTCACCTACCCAATACCACCGACTGTCCATTCCAAAAATATGTTGACTGGTAAATGACTGACTGGGGGTCTGCAGCAGCAGAATAAATCTGGCTGCTTCCCCACTAGGGGTAGGGTGGGTTTAAATTAGCCAGGGTTCCTTGGGTTACTGTTGCACTCCTGCTGTTTGTCCCAACAACCCACCTGGCACCAGGGGGTCAGTGAGATACACAGAAATATGTACATTTCGCTAAAGTACCATGGTCTATAAATAAACAAATAAATAGGTAATGCTGCCACCGTGCTCAGGCCAAAATCCAATGGTACGTATCAGCAGAAAGTTGTTCTCACTAGAACAATAGAATAATCTGTGAGTGTTTGTGCAGAATACCGATGAGCCAAACGCGACAAAGGAAAAAAATAATATAAAATCCCTGGCCGTAGCCAAACAATAACGCACCCCTATAAAAACGGGCTAGCCTCGTAAACACGGCCAGAGAGGAGACTCAGAATAGCCACAACTAAATAAAGTAGCGAGAGGAGAAAAGAAAAACCAAGGCACCTTCGGGACGTGACTATAACACCCGATAATTAGTGAAATAAACTAAATAAAAATTAAACACACCCTCAGAAAAGAGAGAGTGGAAGCGTAGAGAGGAAAAGAGAAAAGGGAACAGAAAAACGAATTCCCTTGGCTTCAAAGCCAGACATCTCTAAAGCTGCGAAAAACAAAGAAAATAATCTTTTTCTTAAACTGCAGAGAGACCAGAAAGGACAAACCCTGACTTCGTAAAGGCACAAAATAATAACGAAGCATCCGGAAGCGAGAGGCTTAAATACCTAACATGACGTAATCAACCAAAGTAATGTGTTTAAGGTGCAGCATTGGTGGGCTATCATGCAGACACATTTGCCTGCAGATGTCCCCTGTTTGGTAAACTCAAGTTCTATTTTCCTCTCTTATTTGTGCTGTTATTAATAGTGGAAAGATATGGAAACCTTCTTGTTTTGAGGGAGATACAGTTGCCTGTTGTCAATAAGCTCGGTCAGACAGGTTGTGCTGGAAAAGGGATATATCTACATTCTGACCTGGACATAAAAGCTATGCTAGCTGGTAGTAAAGCTACGCTGTGTGTGTGTGTGTGTGTGTGTGTGTGTGTGTGTATATATGTGCGTATAGCACATGCTATTACAGTTTTGCTATTTGTAGTTTCAGCCTCATATATAGCAGCTACACTATTATATTAATAACATAATATATGCCCATTGCTTGTGCATCCATCAGATACCTTTGACACAGATTTTGACTTTCGTCGCTTTGAACTACATTACAACACTATGATGACAAAAATATGCTATTCCTATTTGGCTACTAAAGGGTATAGGCAACCTTTCTTATCCTGAGTTCTAACAGGTCACCTACCCTCCTTTCAAAAGTGGCCACGTCAACATCTGAATTGCATTGATATTGATTGGAGTTGATAACTTAGGGATATTTAGCTTGTCAACCTGTGTTATTGATGAAGTTTAGGCTAAATATCTGAGGGGACAGCTCTTTTCAGAAGGGTTAAAGTAATAGCCCACAATCCATGTGTACCTCTTTTTCTGCCACAAAAGGAAACTGCACTATAGAACAAACGGTGGTTCACACCACAGCCCATGACACAACTCCACAACGGCTACTCCTACGTGCAACAGCTACTCCTACGTGCAACGGATACTCCTACGTGCAACTTTGAAAGTATACAGCCGCACTTAAGGCACTACTCCACTGCTCTGGAATGCCACACCACTGTGGCATTCTTCCTGGAAGAATTTCTCTGATGCTGGAAAAAGACGCTTGGGCTATGCCAATGGTGTATTTCCTAAAAACCATTGCTGTAAACAGTCGTGGGCTATTTTTTGTTTTTGTGTACTATACTGTAGGCCTACACTAAAATTGAAAAAGCAGGCTACAGTTTGCAATGTATGTCTTGTAATGAAACTTAAAATCTTTTTTTTTTTCTCTAAAGTGGAAAATATTACCTTGTTTTAAGTTACTTTTTGCTTGACAAGTGAATTTATCTTACCCACTGGCAAATCTTGAAATTTGTAAAAACTCTCACCCCATTGGCAATATTTTTTATCTTAACAGAAATACGATTCTAAAGTCTAAATATAAGGTTACGGTTAGTGTTAAGATTTGGTTTTTGCAGTGTGAATGTGTGACTATATTGCAATTATGTCACCATTTCATTACTTCTTTATTTCTTCACTAACAGTAACAGTTTCGCATAGGAGCAAAACTAAATGTGTATACTCCGTGATGTGCACGTGCACCGGACATGCCCACATGCCAAACCAAGATTAATGACTCATCCAGCCCAGTGACTGTCTGCATGATGTACGTGCACTTTAGAATCCTCCACTCCAGCTCTTTCTAACTCGTTTATATTTTTATTTATTCATTTTGACTGGATCTAGGAGAAATACGTTACACTAGGTCTTATGAGTAGGTAGGCTACGCTAGCATCAGCTTTGGCATGATTATTGTCGGCTCTAGGCTGCGTGCTGACATTCAGGAATGGCATGGCAGCGAAACATGTTGCTTTCTCAATGAATCTGCAAACCCATCTTTTCCCACACGAGGGCGCAATGTAACAAACACCTACTGAACTTTAAAGAATAGCGCAAACACCCTGAGAATCCCTGAACATGGTACACGCCTATTCAGCGTCACGAGTCTCGGCAGTCACATTGCGTTCCCGGCTTTTGTACTTAAATAGGGGATGAGAAATGCGGTTTGAGTAATCAAACCGGTAGGAGACCGAGCATTTTAATATTACACAAGAGAGTGATTTATTTGTTTTGAGTATTGTTGAGTAACTTAGTCGATTCTGATCGAGAAAGAAACCGACTTCAGAAGGAGCACAACTATTTTTTGCTTGCTGATCTTCCGTTGTGCTTATTACCGCTATTCTGGGAGAGATTTGAATTAGCTAAAGTTAGATCAAATTAGTTATTTTTTCCTCATTTATCAACAATAAGGAATGCCAAGAGAGCTAAAGCAGAACAGGATCCAAAAAATCTGGATTCCGTCTAAGGATGATAAACCAGCGGTACCTCGAAGATGTAAGTCGCCTAACGTTGGTTAACATAACGTAACTTACCGACGATGCATGCCTACAATAACGTTACATGTAACTTAGCCAGTTAACCCTGGCCATCTAGTTTTTTATTAACCAACCCACATGTCAATGTATTTTGTGGTCGACGCAGGCGAGGTCACTATTTAAAAAAAATCTAGCTAACGTTACATTTGTATATTCATCACGTTTTTATATCTGAGGATAACATGGCATATTCTCTCCTGGGACTCATGTAACGTTAGGCTAATTTAGTTATCGTAGGCCTATCACGCTGCTACATCATTCAGGTGCATCAATTACTCATTCGTTTCTTGGATGAACTACAGTGCTTTTTCATATGTATTTCAGTACATTAAATATTATCATTCATTCAATTATTACACATTTTGGCATGTTGAAGTTTCAAAAGAATTACATAAATTATGTTAGCAATATATGTAAGACATAAACCACATGCCGTATACAAGGACATATGGCATGACAGGGTGGCGATTGGCCCGATTCAATTGTATATTCAATTATACTGTATAACGCGTAAGCGTCATTTCCACTCACTATCAAGATGACGCACAGGTTAGCAAGAAATAACCGGTGCATTCCGCTCGCTCATATCCTGCTTCTCTAAAGGGGCTGTGGTCCTGATTAACATTTATGGCGGTCTAGCTAGACCATTAATAGCCGTAATTTTTTTGACTGTTTAGGTCCTGTAAGTTTATTTATTTATTTTTTTAAATCGAAGTTCTGTTGTATAAATTATCTGACTGTCTGCAATGTGATATGATGGTCAGGCTTACATATGGAATACCTGCTTGTCGCAAACTGCCTGACATGTTGTTGGCTGTCATTTGATTATGGTCCTAGCCCAGGGTGAGAAATTAGCACCCGCCACCCGCCAAATGCGGGTACATTTCTGAATTGTCGGGTAAATGTATCAAACCTACCCGCCATAGTGGCGTGTAGAAAAGTGTATACAAGCAGGACTAAAAAAAACTTCAGGTTTCTTTATCTGATTGCCTAAACGTGAGACTCATCACAACCCATTCGTTGTTTTTACTCAGGGTACCATACATTCTCAACGCAATCCCCGCCCGCAGAGCAACGCAGCGCCTTAACAGATCTGACGGAAACAACGAGAGAAAATATCGTCTGAACTCCTCGCCGAATAAGTTAGCTGGAGTTCAAGGAAAAGTCTATGATATGCTTCCGCATCTCAGCAGTGGGTGAACCCAGTGGCCTATCTTGCAGTTTATTCTAGAGCTAACATTAGTAGCAGAACTTTAAGAGTCTTGGCTCTCAAGTTAAATGAAAGAAATAGCCTATAGGTTAGCTACTTCCCAAAATAAGCTACGGTATTATGTCATACCCTCGATATAAAGACGGAGAATATGTGAATTGTTTTGGACGGAGAATATGTGAATTATTTGCCTAATAGGCCTACAATTTGTATAATTTTCATAAAACAAACCTTTCACAATGAAAACCGGTGTCATTTAATATTGTCTGTTAACATCATTTTATTAGTTTGCTGGAAAATAAGATGGTTTACAAAGAAACAAGCAGTGAAATATATATTTTTTCTACTTCCGCCAATTCCGAGAGTCCAGTGCAACTGATATGCGTTCGATTTACCATAAAGCAATTTTAACAAGCGTCGCATATAAAAAAGAAAACTGACCAATATCTTTGCCAATACACTCTAAGATACAAGTGATATTTCCGGACAGCTCACTCAACTAACGTTATAGGCCATCTGTTCGTTCAGAAAAACGTATCTACTATTGGATTATATGAAATGTATGTAATACATTTATATACACTGTTTGACCTGTAATAGGCTACATGATATAATAGCCTACATAGCTACTGTTTTATTAGAGCTTCTAAACATGAGTGCATTCTGAAACGTTATTTTAGCGTTTAAAAAAAAAAAGATTTAAAAAATTTATTTTAAAAAAAAAAAAAAGGTGTTTGGTAAAATTTTGCATCTACCAGACACCGTAGCTGGTAGGTCAGAAAGTTAGCCAAGCTAGGGATGTCTTCTGCTTCATTTGATGTTCTGTGTCTTATTTGACCATTACATTGCATTACATTACATTGCATTACATTACATTGCATTGCATTACATTGGGAGAGTGACGAACAGTAACGTTAGTGGAGAACAGCAGTGTTACCAATGAAAGAATAAGCACAATCTGTATGACATTGTATTGCATTGGCTAGCATTGACCCATATTCAACCCTGCATATGTGGCCTCATTTTATTTGTCTATATAATGAATGCAGTGCCTGTGTCAGTCTAGCACATGGTGGTAACGTGGTGGGACTCCACCATCTGATGTTATGTTCCAAGGGTCTTGACTGCATTCTGTTCATCTCACACCTGGGTCTAGATGTGGTTGAGAGGGTGTCGTTTAGTATAGGGGAGATGAGCAGCTGGTCAGTCTGCAGGGATATTTTAGACTGGTATGGCATGGTTTGTAATGTCCATTTTTATGTCCATCTTCCCAAATTAACTGAAATGTAGACACCCTATCAAATTATCTGTAATTCCCCAGTGAACAACAGCGGTCCATGGACGGCACATTACATTGGGAGAGTGTTGGAAACGCGACGACTGTTCTTCACTCTGTCCTGTCGACTGAAATGTAGCCTAATTATTTCCCTTTGTATGATATTGTTTTACTCAGAATCTTTAAAAAGGTTTCTTTGATCTGAGGATCAGATGTACAAGGCTGTCTGTCCTCTCAAACCTGAGAGGGACGTGGTTGCTTGGAGGGAGGTCTCGTTTGAAGTTATAATTATTGTGGTGTCTGGTGGTTCTGTAAATAAACCGAGTTTGGGTGGTACAAGGGTGCCCTAACATTGCTCTGCTCTCTTTGCTCAGGTCAGGGAGGCCCCCACCTTGCCAACCCTCCCACTGTGATCGTGATGGTCGGCCTGCCAGCGCGCGGCAAGACCTACATGTCCAGAAAACTGACCCGCTACCTCAACTGGATCGGACTGCCCACCAAAGGTACGCCTGTATGGAGAATATGATTTTCCATCAATGTTTCCCATGTAGCTCAATAATTCCTCTGTGATATTTTTAGCTATCTTATTTTTATATTATGCCTGAGCTGGTAACAACATTTGAATGCCTTTGGAACCACACAGCGTTCACTCTACTTAAGTGTATTCGTGGGCACAAATATGTGTCTTGGGTTGTGATCACTGTTATTTACTATTTTTACAAATTGAATAAGAAGTTGGCACTCATTTGTATTTATTTATTTATTGATTGTTGTTGGCCCGTTTCGTTCCAGTGTTTAACGTTGGAGAATATCGGCGAGAGGCTGTGAAGCAGTACAGCTCTTACGACTTCTTCAAACCCGACAACCAGGACGCAGTGAAAATAAGACAGTGAGTGATCAATTTTTCTTCAGTTTGGAACTCCACGTTTGAAAGGCTGAGATGAAGGGAATGCTTATCAATGCGTCTGATTCACCTCCACAGACAATGTGCCTTAGCAGCTCTGAGAGACGTCAAGTCTTACCTGACAGAAGAAGGTGGCCAGATTGCTGTAAGTAAACCTGTTTTTTTTTTAAAGTAAAAAAAAATAATTTGTGAACAATATTTTATTATTTTATAATTACAAGCGTATATTCTTTAATACAATGTTCAACCAACTATATACAAAGTAAGGAGGGGGGAGAGGAGGGGAAACTGCAAAACAAAGGGAAATTAATGCACACATCCCTTTATGGACAAGCAGGGCTACGATAAAATCTACACAAAAAAGTAAATGTATACAAGGGCACATAAGGTACAAATACAATGATACCACGCATACAGGCATAGATTTTTTTATACTTCAAATGTAACTGGCTAAAATAACTCTTACATCTTCTAACATAGTTGACCATGACCTTTTCTCTTTTTTCGGAAATATGATTGAAAAGGAAAGCTGTAAAAACTAACTTCATCTACTTGGGATTATATATTATGTGAGTTTCATTATAAGATTAGAATGCTTGGGATCCTTTGACTATTTATTCCAGTCCACAGAGAAGTAATTGGGGACAGTCTGTGATCATTCTTCTATTATTCTTACCAGGCCGGCTTTGCAGCAATTAACCGTCTACCATAAATGATAAATTACCATATGTGTATAATTGGTCTTTGATGCATTCTTTCCTTAAGATGAGCAGTTTTATTTTCTCACCTGCAGGTCTTTGATGCTACCAACACAACAAGGAACAGAAGGGACATGATCTTGAATTTCGGCAACGAGAATGGATTCAAGGTGAGGATGCATATACAGCTACGCTTTCCGTTAAAAACATCATGGTGGTAATTATTTATCATATTATTTTCATATATGAATGTTCATGTTTTCGTTCTCTTTCTGCAGATATTTTTCATTGAGTCAGTGTGTGAAGACCCTAACGTTATTGCAACAAACATAATGGTGAGTAAGATATCTTGGTGCTCTGCCTTAGAAGTTAGAACACCTTTGCTCTGCAGGCTCCAGGACTTTAATCTAAATCTGACTGCAGGAATTTAAATCTGAGAGCAGAAAGTCCCTGCTTCGAATGTACAATAGCTTTGTGTTGTTGTACGTTTTCTCTCTACTTCTCTGTTCTCTATACTTCTCTATGAGGTTGCCATGGCAGTGCGATGATTTAGCCATGACGTTGTTGGTGACTGAGTCTGACTGTTCCCGCTCTGTTCAGGGCGTCACCTTGGTCTCTGCTTTCTATTTTCTGACAGGAAGTGAAGGTGTCCTGTCCAGACTATCAGGACTGCAATAAGATGGACGCCATGGAGGACTTTCAGAAGAGGATCGAGTGCTACCGGGTGTCATATGAGCCTCTAGACCCGGACCAGTACGATAGGTATTTATACGCCTACCGGACAGTTACGTGCGAATCGGCTGTCCTGTTTGTCAGCGTCGCATTGTTGGATTTTCGAACTTTCTGAACAATGAGGTGAGTGGAGTGTGCGGCATTTAATCTCCCCGCTTTGCAAATTCCAGGAACCTGTCTTTCATCAAGGTGATTGATGTCGGCCGGAGGTTCCTGGTGAACCGGATCCAGGATCACATCCAGAGCAAAATCGTGTACTACCTGATGAACATACACGTCCAGCAACGCACCATCTACCTCTGTCGCCACGGCGAGAGCGAACACAACCTGCAGGGTCGTCTGGGCGGAGACTCGGGCCTTTCCTCCCAGGGTAGAAAGGTATGGAGACGCTCGGGGGTGCGGTTGTTACATTTGGGGTGAGGCAGTGCTGGGTTGGGGGTGGGGCTTGGGGACCAAAAAGGAGGCACTAAGAGAGAGAGACTGAAATGTACAAAGGCAGGTGGCATTAGGTTTTCTCTGCTGCTCACCTTGCAGTTTGCCGGAGCCCTGACCACGTTTGTGGAGGAGCAGAACCTGAAGGACCTGAGGGTCTGGACCAGTCAGCTGCGCAGCAGCATCCAGACGGCAGAGGCGCTCGGCGTACCGTACGAGCAGTGGAAGGCCCTCAATGAGATCGACGCTGTGAGTGCAAGCTTGTGTTCTTTCGTGTGTCTGTGGTTACTGTGTGTGTTTGTGTGTGTGTGCGCGTGCGCACGGCACATCCTCTGATGAAGCAACATCTCGCTGGTTGCAGGGCGTGTGTGAGGGAATGACCTACGATGAGGTGAAGGAGAAGTTCCCAGATGAGTTTTCTCTGAGAGACCAGGACAAGTACTACTACCGTTATCCCAAGGGAGAGGTACGAACTAATCATCCTGCTACATTTAAACATGCTCTGGAAAGGCCTAATGTTCCCTCCCACGCATTGAACCTGCAATAGGGAACGTAGTGTGCCTAATGCACAGTGCCGTTGCTGATTGCGTGCAGGTGGCTGATGGGGAGTTCTTCACGTTCTCTCTTGAGAACCTGAAAGTGCAATGGAAGGATGACTCAGCTCGATAGTCGGGCAGCTAGGCAGATAAGAAGGCGCGTGGAGATAACCACACCACTGAAGATGTCAGTAGTGGTGCGGCTGCTCTGTGTTGGAGTCTGTTTATTTTGCTTTGAACATAAGCGGCCTGTATTTTTAATGAAGGTTAATTCGCCAGTCTCCCCCTCTACGTCAAACCAATACTCATAATCTTACTGCATAATCTTCAAACCCTGATGAAGCTGCCTCTTGAGTGCCGTAAGGTTGGAAGCCATTCTTGACTTTACCACCATCTCTTTCTGTAGTCGTACCAGGACCTGGTCCAGAGGGTGGAGCCGGTCATCATGGAGATGGAGCGCCGGGAGAACGTCATGGTAATCTGTCACCAGGCCGTCATGCGTTGCCTGCTGGCCTACTTCCTGGACAAGAGTGCAGGTGAGTCACTCTCCTGTTAGCCACTGCTCTCACTCTACCACCAGCCATCACTCTCAATTTGCATACTTTTGCATATCTACATTTTAAAAGGCACGTGATTGCTCAGTGTTAGGAGAGCCTCTTGACTTCATCTCCCATCAGCACAACTGGAACGCATTACGCTGTGTTTTAGCTCTCTGACTTGGAACCTGAGCCTGCTAACCAGGTTCTGAAGCTTAGCCATGACGTTACGGTTTTCTCATCCATATGTGATTGCTGATGTGATTCTCTGACCTGTGTTTCAGACGAGATGCCATACCTGAAGTGCCCTCTCCATACGGTGCTGAAGCTCACCCCCGTTGCTTATGGTAAGAACTATCCGGAATGTTCCTCACAAGCCCTTTGCATTTCGCGTGGCGATTACGTCTCGCCACGGCGATGGGTGTTAATGCCGTTTCGTTTCTGTGCGCAGGGTGCAAAGTGGAGTCGATGTCCTTGAACGTGGATGCCGTGAACACGCACAGGGACAGACCCGAGGTGCGCTTACCAGTCGCTTGTATGTCCGTCTGCATCCTTAAAATGTTGCATGTAGGGACGGCCTGACCTTTGACCTTATTTTTTTCTGATCAGCAGGTCCCCAAGGGCCCATTCACGCTCATACGGCGAAATAGCGTGACCCCGCTGACCAGCCCCGAGTCCACCAAGAAGCTTCGCTTCGACCTCCTGGATGGCCACTCCATCCCAGAGGTCACCCCCACCACCTTGTCCCGCTGCTCCACCTCACCTCTGCCCTTGTCTCATTTGGGACAGGTGAGTGTGTGCGCTCTTTAATCACTAGCCGGAATTTCTCCAAACCTCCCGTTACTAACAACCCCACATCCAGACCCTCGTTGTCTGTCGTCCGCTGCTGAGTGTTTCTCACGCCTGCGTATTTATTACGTCTTATTTCAGTTTACACCTCATCTTTGAGTAACTCCTTCATCCCCCTCTTCTACCTCCTCTGCTCCTCATCTTCCCTTTATAGCTTCAGCTTGGTAGAGTTTGACTGTAAGTACCTCTGCCTCGCTCTTCGCTTCACTAACCCAAATGCTTTATCTCTCATCGGACACAGAGAGATTGTAGAAAAAGCCTCGTAACTCAGTTACCTGAGTCTATTATAACTCGGTTACCTGAGTACAGCGGTGTCTTTTGTACAATTAGGCTGAACAGAAAATGCTGTATTAGACAGTCAAGGTATAGAATAATGCAGACTGGAATGGTGTGCTGCATTGCATTGGTAGTGTCCACCGTATCTTCCATTAAGACTCGCCCTAATGTTTCTGATCTGAGCAAAGAGCCTGCAGCTATATATAAGGCTCTCGCTCTCAAGCGCTGCACTCAAACAATACTGTACATTCTTCTCTTCTCGTGCTCCCGCCCACTCACTGTTACATCACACCGTTATTGGCCGCATGCCTAATTCTTGCCTCTCCCGAAAGGAGCGTTGAACAAGGTCCATAGGCGTTTTCGCAACCTGTCCCGTAGCTTTACCCGGATGTACAGTACACACGCCCCTCAGAGCTCGGGAGGAAACCATTCAGTAGCTTTAGGCTGAAGATCCTTAACACTTATTAACAGCTCATGTTCTTTTTCCATTCACTTCTTTCTCGCTTTGCCCAAAGACAGTTTTCCATTCTCTCACTGGTGTCAGCATGCTTTTTTTCTAAGGTAAATGATTGTGGGCTCCATACTCCATACTGCGTTTTTGCTTGTAAAATGCGACTGTACTTCAGACTAACCTTCTGCCCTGCCGTGTGATTCTCTGTGCTCTTCACAGTGCAGATTCCTTGTGTGAATGGGTAGAAATGGGTTTGGCCTTATATGGAGATGCTGTCTTTTCCCTTATATTGACACAGCTTGTCACTGGGCTTAGATGACCCAAGACCAATTTTCTAAAAGTAAATGTCAGGAGGCTGGAGGCTAGTTTATTCCTTGTGGGAAAGTTTCGGAATTGTGTAGCATACTATGATACCGAGTAGAAGTGAGATGTGAGGTGGTTATGCAATGCCCACATAAATTCACTCTCCAAATTTAGCTTCTGCTTGTTATTAGAGACCAGGGGCCGTTTTACAGAAACATCATATCTTAAGCCCAAGGTAAGATGCGACAGGTCTAAGATAGGATTTTTCACAAATTCGTATTACAGAAAAAAATCTTAACTAACGTTAGGAATCCTATCTTATCTTACTCCATCCTATCTTGTTCACCTCAATGACAAACACTGTTGGTTTGGCCTTCACGGTAAATGTTAAATCAAGAGGGAATGGCTAATTTACATTTTTATATAATTTCGGTAACCGGAAATATATTCATCAGAACATGGAAGACAAATCCAATCCAGATTAACTGTTGAGTTTTGATCAAGCCTGGGGTTTGGGGAAGAGCACAGAAGGCTCCGCTTCAGTGGGAATGGGAACAAGGGAAGATTTTGCTGCTGAGTTTGCCTGCTGTGTTGAGATGCTGTGCCTTGCATTTGTTTTATTGATCAAGATTTTGAAGTATGTGACGGAGCAGTCGGATGACCGCTGTGTGCATGTTCCTTGTCCTTTCCAGAACCTGAAGCGATGCGCTTCGGATCTCCACGAACTTTTCCAGTCCTGCCGGTGAGACCCATCACCACATCACCGTCACCTGACTTTACGCACCGGAAGTGATGTCACGGTCGGGGACATAGATTTTTCCATTTCATTCCGGCAGGGCTTAACCTTTGACGGTCTCAGTTTTGGGACAAATGACTGCACTCAGCAGGCAGGACGGTGATTGTTTTTCCACAGCTGTGTAAATGAATGTCAAGCTATAATCTGAAAGTGCTTGTAACGCACGTGCAGATCCTGCGATCCTGTAAATACATCATCCATGATTCTTTTTTTGTACGTAGCGTAAATTTAAAATGAATGGGAGCGAAAGGGAGTTTCTATTTATGTGTAAAAAAAAAGAAAAAATAGAAAAGAAAAGAAAAAATGTAATGCTAGTTTTATGTGTTTTTAAAAAAAATTATTTATTTTTTGTAAAAATTAATTTTTGTAAATGATATATCCTTTAAGATCTGTGGTTGTAGCGTTCTATCTCTTGAGTGCTCTCACAGAACAGCATTTTCAAAGGTGTAACGGTTGTGTCTGATATGTCTTCAACAGTAAGACATTTGTATTCCCTCTGCTGCGAGAGCTTGATGATGTGAAATAACACACTGGTTTTAAAAGCTTGCAGATTCATTGATTTGTGAGTAGATGGCATGTAGGCTTCGCATATTATATAGTTTTTACTTAGCTGAGCATCACATGGCTTTTGTTACACCATATCAAGTACTGGCCCTAAATGCACAAGTTATTTATACATGTTGTAAGGTGTATCCTCTGCCTCGGATGTGGGGGAGGATTTCTGACCAGTTAAATAAGAACTGTGCACAACATTGTATATTTGAATGATTTTAGTCCTTTTTGTATTTTGGGGAATTGTATACATATATATTTATTATCAAGTATTTTGTGATTTGTAAGTTCTCAAGCATTTTGAATGCACATGTTTCAAATAGCAATAATACATTTCACTCACACAATAGAATTTATTTTTGTCTGGGTTAACACCCTTAATGCTTGTAACTTGACAAACCATGACAATAAGAAAAACATACGTGTTTATCCAGTGTTCTCATTATTGCTGTTATAGGTTGATGAATGTGGAATTAATCCTGAAAGGATTTGTATGTTTTGAAGGGGTGGGAACTCCACAGTGCCTACTCCAGGTCTTGCACAGTCAGTGTATCTTTGTTAATGAGATTTCACACTTGGAGTGGGAGGCAGCACTGGTGAATATCTCTGATCCTTATGCTCTTAGACAGCTCTGGCAATCTGTCACTACCTTGTCTTTTAATGACTCATTTTCCAGTTTATTTAATTCTATTTTTAGAATTAAATAAAGTGCTGTCGGAGTTTAGCAACATTGTAAGATCATATAATGTCAGGCTGTTTTGATCGAGAAGAATAGAGACTGAGAATAATCACTTTAATTTGCTGTAATATATGTATACAGAACCAGTTGCCATTGTTACATATTGTGTATAATCAGAATGAGTTGACAAAATGATACAACCCATGTACATATGGGTAAATGTAAATTAGAATGTGTTTTATATTAAAGAAATATTGCATAACCAAAATGGGAATTCACTGGGAAATCGCAAGATTTGATCGCCCATCTTTTTTTTTATTGGAGAAAACTGACAGGACAAATATTGTTTGTTAGTTTCTGATGATACTTGAATTATGGTTCAAACTGTTTTGTAATTTTTTTTGTTAAACTATTTATTTGTGTAAAGATTTGTAAAAGTTTCAGAATGATGGTACCACACTGAAATTAAATTTTCATAATCAGCAGATACAGTATGCGTGTAATAACTTTCCACATATTAGTAGGGGTTGCTTGTGTGATATGCTTTGAACAAATATTGCATCCTCGTTTTTTACCCTATTGGGAGCCTCGGCTCTCCAGGGAAAAGCTGTAGTAGAGGCGATTGCACACCATGACAACCCTACTTAATATGTGAACAATTAAGACCCTTTCTGCAGCATTGTGACATTCTGTTTAACCCTTTCTTTTTTTCAACTGGTTCTATTTTTGTGTGAATTCCGCACATTTGACTATTACAAAGAATGCCTTTTCAAGATGTATATCTTCTGATCTTGCCGGACCAATAAATGATCTCAAAGAGAAATGTCTCTGTTTATTTTTTTCCTTTCAAATGATAAGTCTTCTTAATATATGCATGTCCCTTAACATTTCAAGGTTTGATAATTAACCTATATACATTTTTCACTAAACTGGCATGTTTACAAACATGCTCAAGTTTTACATTTATTTCTGCATTAAGTTGTGATACTAGTTTGTTCTTTGCCACGCAGCTGTGTTACTATTTGTATTTGACTTTTATGTACAGTTCATTTAGCATAATATGGCTTTATTGTAGACTACAAAATTTCTTACAACTTACTCAGTACAACAAGGGTTATTTATTGGCCATGTCAAAAACGCCATGGAACATCTTTATTATATTTATATACTTAATAACCAACTGCATCACCCTATGTCAGAAAATGGAAGTTTTCTTACAATTTACAATTTGGTAATTTGGCAGACACTTTTAGCCAAAGCAACTTACAAAGCTGCATGTCTCATGGTAAACAAACACAAGAACACTTCCTATTCCTAATTCACATTTTACAGAAATAAAGCCATGTTTAATGGTGGTATTTCCACTGACAGTCCAATACCCATGTTCCACATATGTATTTTGTCCTTACAATGGTTTTTACGGATAACTTAAACTTTCTGCAGAGGTTTGTTACTGACAAAGTCCTTCAGGTAAGAAAAATTCTGGTAAAATAAAAAATTATAGAAATGATTGCTTGTTATGAACATGAGGAAGTAGGAAATTCAAAAAATGTGTCAACCACAGTACATGGATAATTATTTCCTGTTTTATCTTGAGGATGTTATGGTCTGTTGATTGAGGTATTCTGCTATCAAATAAACAAATGGCTTCAATGCTCAAAAACACTGAATGTGAAATTCTGAATATGGTTCAGTCACGGCTCTTGCCTTGGGATGATGCCGGCGCTACGTGTGATGCTATAAGTACAATTGTAATTCAAAATTATCTTGCTGTAGTTGCTCTGACTGGCCGAACAATATACTCTTCCTAATATCGCCTTTCAGTGCAACTGCACTTTCCTACGCAGATCGTTTACAATCTAAGGTGCCTTGGGAGATTTAGACTGCAGGGAAAGGGACAATGTGACTTCTGTCAGGGCTCTGTGGGAATCTGTGTCACAGCCCACTTTTGGCACCTGGGATTGTACATGCGCAAGTCAATCAGTCTTAACCACAGCGGTGGATCATTCTGACCCATTTTCACTCCAGATTCAGCAATAATCCTACCCATACTGCATTGTAGCGCTAGAGAAGACCTTACTGAGTGGTTTTTCTTTAACGGATTGCTGCGGGTCTGCAAAAAAAAAAAAAAAAAAAAAACCTGAAAGCAAGCTTTGTGATTTCTTAGCCTGAAATGGTCAATCCAGCACCCCATTTTAAAGCCAGCACTATCCATTCTTAGTTTCCTAGTGGTTAGGCAAAACCAAAAAATAGCAATATTAACAGCTATTTTATTTTACTCTTCAGGTTTCCATTGTTAAATTTCCATAGCATGGGAATAGGAACGTTAGTGTCTATGATCTAGAATCAAAGTAGAACTTCAGTGATGATTTCTAGAGATAGGAAAAATGCATCATTGAAAAGGTTGCTTAAGCGAAAGGCAAAGGCAAACATCCTGAGTGTGCTTCACACATTATTTGGGCCAGACTTTAAAAAACTTTTCAAGGCCTGGTCTCATTACCACAAGATGAGACAAGCATCCTGAAATGTCTACACTGCTGAATTATAGACCTAGACCTTGGACTTTATGTGCCAGCACTGGCTGACTTAAGAGTCTGACTCACAGGATGGAGCGTTGGCAAAGGCCACCGCTGTAACTGTCAGCGTGCCTATGTGACTGTTGTCATGTATACCTCAACAAAGTGCTTTCCCATGAGGTCACGTGACCACATCAACCCCCGGCTGCCACCAGTCTTTGCTAGGGAAATCTCAGAACAGCTAAAAGTCCCAGCGGGCTAGAAGAGAACCTGGGTCCTCTGGAAATTTCCCCTTGGTTATTCCCTATGCTACTGATCAAGTATGTTCTCTGGTGGTTTCACTTTTTTAACAGTTTCTTGTAGAAGCTGCAAAGGGTTGCATTATCTTCCAGAGGTTTCTATTTCATTTTTAAATGAGCAGCCTTCTTCTAAATTGACATAAACAATAGACCTTTTGTGGTTGCTAAAAAACATCAGAAGTTTTCCAGCTGCAAAATTATAATCTGACACAGTCACTATGGAGAAATACTTCTCCAGATTAAATAAATAAAACGCAGTTCTAGATGCAATCGGGCTTGTGCATCAGCATCTAGCTGTTAAGGCTGAATGTGATTTACTGTACATGGCTACATAGCTTTTTGCCTTGGGTTGCCGAGGTAATGGTTGATCCATTGGTCTAATGGTTGGTCCATTAGAAATAGAACCTGAATACTGATGGGGGTTTTGCAAATGGGTGTGAAATGGCTACAGTGAAGGGCCTCTTTCCTTTGTATGACCACATGTCCTTCCTTTAATGGTTTTCTTCCTGTTGCTCATGTGACTTACAATACAGTGGGCCCCCTGAACCCAACTCAGTCAGACACTGGCTTTCAGCCAATCAGACGTTCACAGGATATTGTCTCCAAAGCCAGGCGTATTATAGCTCACCTCGAGTATATACGTATCTTGAAGTGAGCCATATAAACACAAAATGCCTTGAGGAGAGATCGTCCTAATAACAATTCCGATAACCAAACACACCCACCGCACCTGCCACCTCATCACCATCACAATCACATGAAGCCTAATAAAGAAAACCATGTGACCTGCATTGTTTGTACATATTTCTCAATACTCCAGGAGGCCCTTGTTGACCTGTCTGCTGGCTGAAACTTTTCCATGAAAGGAAATAAAGGAAATGGAGTAATTGACAGTAATAAATATCCTCACGTGAAAGTCTAATCTTATCTGAGTCATTAGAAAAGGCAGCTGGTGTGACACAATCTTGCCTCTCCTGCTTACTTTTATGTGTGCCTCATTTGCCCCAGTTATGTATTGTAGTTATTGGTTTAGCCCGTGTACATTTCCACAGATGATAACCAGAGAACTTAGGCAGGGATGTTGGAGAGGATTTTTACAAGTAACATGCTGTCCTTTCCCTCCAGAGCTTGGACTGTACATGTTAATAAAAATAACACAAGAAACAAACAATATCATGTCATATTTCATATTGTGGATGCTACTGCTAAATAAGGAAATAAGGAAAGTGTGTTACATTACAGAAGTAGCATATACAGTCAAGCCGGAAAGTCTGAACACCCCTTTCACCTTCTCCACGTTTTATTACATTACAGACATATTCTACAATAGATTGAGTTAATATTTTGTCTCAAAATTCTACACAAAATAGCCCATAATGGCAAAGTGAAAACATGTTTTTAGAATTTTTTTTGAAGGTATTACAAATCGAAAACTGAAATCTTTCATTTACATAAGAATTCATACCCTTTGCTTACCCCCTTATTCATACCCTTTGTCTGAAAACGTGGAGAAGGTGAAAGGGGTGGGCAGACTTTCCGGCTTGACTGTATGTGTGTGTGTAGGGGAGCAATGTGGTATGGTGGGATTTTAAGTTTATGGCTTTGGTGAGGTACTGCTTTTTTACCCTGAACTAGGTACCTAGTGTGATTTGTTGCAAAAATGCACTATATATTCTGTGTTTTAATATACTGCGTATAAGTTGCCTTGGGTCAAGGTCTACCATATTATTAGTTAATAATATACTTTTATATAATGTACAATGATACAGAATGCATCATAATCTGACTTCCTTATCATTATTATTATTGTTTTTTATTGTTATGATGACATATAGTAACGAAAGAAGAAACCAAATAATGTATTGAGATTTAGAATTTCCAAATTTTGGGCCAAATTAAGAAGAGATGGAATGTAACATCTGACTGCACGCAGTCAATGCACGTCAATCGTGCTTCTCTGTTTTGGCATTCAGATCACATCCTGGCTTCACCCCCCATTTCAATGGATTTGATTTTATGATTTAAAATGATTTATGATTCACAATAATGTGCAGCATAAAGTGTGTCATTAACAGGCACTTCTTTTGAAAATGGTAATAAAGATAGCTGTGATGCAAGGGACTGTAGTGTGTGTGTGTGTGTGTGTGTGTGTGTGTGTGTGTGTGTGTGTGTGTGTGTGTGTGTGTGTGCGCGTGTGCTTGTGCATGTGCGTGTGTGTGTATGTGTGTGTGTGAATAGAATGGAGCAGCAGTCAGCCTTTCTCCAGTGCTTTTCACTCTCTCTCTCCCTCTCTATCTCTCTCTCTTTATCTCTCTCTCGCTCTCTCTTTTTCTATCTGGCTCAAGCTAAGTGCTTATTATTGTTACGCAACACTTAGCTAATAAACTAAAGACATTTATTCCTCAGTTAAATTGCCTCACAATTTAATTTCCCTGAATTTGGTTGCAGATTTTAAGGTGGAAAAACAAAAACCAACACCAGGACCAGGGCTGCAGACTGGAGTACAACATAGGAAAGAGAGGAGGGAAGGGTAGAAATGATAGAGAAAGAGAGAGAGAGAGAGAGAGGTGGATGGAAGAGGAGTGGTGAATGTGAATTACCTCAGGGAGAAAAATATGTAACTTTTGTATCAGAGGTTAAAGGCTACAACATTCCATACCTGTGCTCTTTATGCCTGTGGGTCCAGATATCACTGACTGTAATTCAATTCAGCTATTCCTGAGGTGAGCCAGAGGTATTTTACACTATACTGTATATTGACCCATGCAGAAAAACATGTTGTCCAACCACAGATTAGGTTATCGAAAAGCCCAGAGCCCAGGAGAGTCAAAAAGTCATTGCCTCTGTGAATCTATATATAGAAAGTCTACCTATTCCTATCTTGTCAGGAAGGCCAAATTCACAAATTTAAACACATTTTAGATGTATCCATTTTTATTATTAATCCAAGAAAATAGACATTTAATCTGTTGAGCTGTATACCCAATTTATTGAATCAGCATTATTTTTGCTGATTATATAAATGAATTGCTGAAGCAGGCAGGTGTCGGGATAAAACAGCGCACATTTGACTGACAGGTGTTCATTCCTTTAACCCTGATTAAATTGTAAAGTAAAACCCTGTAAATGTGCCAGGAGGGAGAAGGCTTTGCATCCGAATGGCGAGGTTGAAGCGGGGCAGGGGTCCAGTAGGGTGAGTTTAGGGCAGACGTGAGGAAAACATGGCTGAGTGAGTCAGTGGCTTCACTGGACAGCATTATGGGTACTGTCCACTGGGCCTCACCACCACAGAGAGAGAGAAAAGAGGGGGATTTATCGCCTATCCATTGGGGACTTTCCCCATTTCACACGAGATTACCCCTGAATGCATGGTGTAGGTGTGTCAGTGGAAGATGGTGCATCCTCTAGAGTTTTGGAGTGGGTTTATTGTCACTGATGACAAGCGCTTTTCCCTCTATTGTTTCTGGCTGCTGCCCGCCCTCAGTTAAGGTCCTCCTCTGACCTCATGATGACCACCACTTCACTGACGTCTTTTTTTTTTTACAGTTTATTTCCATGCTGGCATTAATGCTTTTTGAAATTGAAACATGGCTTGTATTTCCTTCTTTTGTGAAAGCAGGTGACCTCGTGATGTTACCCTATGGCTGCCTTTAAATGTATGGTTTTGCAAATTATACAATGTTATACAAAAAATACAAACAAAGATTAAACTCATTTGGGAGTTCTGGAATAGAGCTATGCTGTAACCTCTATGGGAAATTAGAGTTGGTCTTGTATGTTGGCTACATTTAGAAATTTCTCTGGTGGGCTGGCTATGAGTATATCCCAAGGAAGTATCTATATGTCTTGGTCTGGCTTTTCACTGGTCTCTATTCACACTGTGATGTAATCTATCAAAACCAGTGAATGCCTCACATATTAGCTGGTTTTGAGTACCAAGTAAGTCACTACCACAAATTGACCTTTGAAAAGAAGCATATACAGAGATTAGTTTTGCAGAAAAGGTTCTGCAATCTTTGAGTACACATGTATTATTGGTAGAGAAAAATAATAATTATTTTAATTCTTGATCTTTGGATAATTACATCAGTTTGACTTTTGACCTTGGACTTTTATTACCCTATCTGGCAATCAAAGGTTATGGGCAGCAGTTTGAAAAGAAAGATTAAGATGAGAGATATGAGCTGGTCCAGAAATGTTTTCTGATTGTGATGATCTCAAGATCTAGAACTATGGGTCTCCCTGTGGTCTCTCAAACAAATGGGTCAATGGCACTATAACGTAGAATACTTGAATTTGAGTATTGGCAAAATGTGCAGGCTTGGAAAATGCAACACATTTAGATTTTATTATCAGTCAATTTACACTGATAATTTTTTGGTGGCTCAGCCAGTATGGAATAGAATCAATTAGAATTGAAGATTTTAAATATGTAATATTTGTGATAAAGTGGTTCTGCAAACCTGGCCCAGGAGAGCCATCGTCTGCTGGGTTTTGATGTTTTGATGCTATTCGGTACTTAATTGATCAATTATTGCTGATCACTTACACATTTAACGCACCTGAAATGAATTGGTTACTGATTTTAAGGTTGAAAGAAAAATCCCTAGACCCTGTGACACTCCAGGGCTGCAGGACCCTGCTGTAATAAAAGTGTGGAGTCCTTTTCAAGACTGCTGCTCTTGCATTGTTATCAGGTTGCTACAATGCAACTTTGGGGGCTATTTGAGAATCTGGACAGCATCAGTTGAACAATTTCATAATGCTGGTGCAGAGCAATGATGACACAGCGATGCAACAACGTGAAACAAGTTATGAGAACATCAGGGGAATTTTAAGAAAACAATCAAAAACTTGATTAAGGCAGAGGTCAAGGGAAGGGACAAATATGACTTATTGACAGAATTGACTGAATTATTATTATAATTATTATTTTAATAATTTAAGGAAAGTGAATGTGACTAGTCCAATGAAGATGGCAGTGCAAAACTGGTGAACAGGGGGACGTAGGGGTGTTGCAGAAATCCTTTTGTGACATCTGCTGTCCTCTACAGTGTCTTACCGTTCAATAATGTGGGAACTACAGAACAGGATAATTGGTTATTATGGCCCTCACCACGTAGGAGAGGGTCCAATTGCTGCACCAACAGCAGGTCGCTAGCATGTGTGTGCTTACATCTGTGTGGGTCTGACTGAAGAGCTATGAATATGAAAATGAGAACAGATAGTGTGGTTTTCACCAGCAGGCATGTGACAGCAGCCAGGCTTACTAAAGGCAAACCAGGGCAATGAAGGGGATATCATAGGAAAAACTTATGCAGAGAGGAGCATGCTGGGAAGACAACATACCGTGACTCAGATGCCAGCTTTCATACTGTATACTGCATGTTGATGTTCCTGGTTTTATAGTGTGGAACTTATTCCACTGTACATGTGACATACAATCCCCTAATGTAAGACCTAAAATGTACCTTTTGCAATACAATAAGACCATTGATTGTAGCACAGCACAATGTAGCAATCTGTCAGGAGAAGAAACCCTTAAAGTGATCCATCCATATCTACTGCATATCTGGCAGCAGAGTGATGGTTTGAGGCTTGTTTGATACGTCAGACCCTTGATGACTTACAGCCATTTAAGCAACCATGTGTTCTATACTGTTCCAGTGTAATTTACAGCTAAATCTAGTCCCACCCCCCAATTTCCATAGAGATACATTCAAATGCAGAGAGGTTATAGTATCACTTGTAGGAGTACCAGAAAATAAGATACCAAGAGTCTTTTGATATTGTTGGGTCACAGACATCAGGAAGTCATGGCATGCAAAGGATATGCGACCAAATATTAAATATTATTACTTTATTCTACATTATGTTAAACTGTCCAATATTTTTTGATCCCTGAAAATAGAGGGGGACTATATACAAAAGGTTCTATAATTTTGAAACGGTTAATCCGATATGGATGAAAATACCCTCAAATTAAAGCTGACAGTCTGCACTTCCACCTTATTGTCATTGTATCCTTTCAAACTCAAAGTGCTAGAGTACAGAACCAAAATAACAAAAAATGTGTCACTGTTTAATTAATTATGGTGCTCACTGTATGTGTCAGGTCCTAAAAGTTACGGTAATCACACGTGTAGGCGTGTATATCAAGCAGTTGGGGAAGTTTCACAAATTCCTGTTCAGGTTTTGGTTTCATAAGCAGTGAGGCACGGCCAACTAGCAGAGAATAAAAACCATTCGATAATCAACTGTAACGGTCCAATAAAAATAATATGGTCATGGACAGGTGCTTCTATTTGGACTGCATCACGCACAACAAACCAAGTAGTGTATTACTACTGTGTAGCACATTATGCTAATTTTCAGTTAGCATAAGCTGCTGCTGCTGTTATTCAAGTTCAGTCACGTTTTTCATCACGTCAGTCCAGTGGATGCCTGTATTAAGAAACTGAGAAGAGTATAAGTTCAGCCTATTACCACGGTTACCACCAGAACCACGTGACCTTAGAATCTGCATGGTGTTTCCTTTCTTAAGCAATCCCTCTTCCTGGTGGCAGATTTGAGAGTTCACTCAAAGGGCAAAGTCAGGTCAGATCTGATGGTTCTCATCCTCTCTGGTCACTCACATTCCCTCTCCACTTGACCTGGCCTCACCTCACAATAGACCTCCAGCCACCCGCCAATCACCTGGTCCCCTAATAACCTGACCTCCCAGGTTCATTCTCCTCAGAGGCAGATGGCAGAATATTCTGGCTAGTATTTCACTTCAGCTGAGCTGTACTACTGTGGAACACCCTTGCAAATGTATTCAGACACAGTCTCAAATTATTTCAATATTTAACTCCAGAATAAAACTTCACCTTTATGACCAGGCTCATAACCAGTTATAGTCTGGAGACAGGGCAGGAGAAGAATGGAGCCATTGTGAGGTGGCATCCTTTTGTTACTGTCACTTATCAACAGCTGTGACCCCAGTTTTCCTGGACTGGCTTTTGACAAGTGAGTAGGTTTGTTTCCCTGTCATGACTGCATATGTTCTCACTCTCTGCCCTGCTAATTATGCAGTGATAGAAGACTTTGTTTTGTAATCCCTATACCGGCAGCAGGGCCATAGGCAGAGACACGGTGTGTAAGGCTGGGGAAAGCAATGCCTTTCCCTGGACGGACATGGCAATTAAAATAATGTAGGCTATTAAATATAAATACAAATGCTAGTGATAGAAGATTTGAGGTCGAGTTAGCTCACTCAATCCACTAGGCTACTGTTTACTGCGGAGGAGGTAACTAAACTGGTCGGCAGCGTGTACCCGATTGCTGCATGGTTAGACTACCTGTACTAACGTTAGTTAGTTTGTTGCTATTATCAACGTGTTGGGTTTGCAAAGTTATATTTAGGCTACGTTTTTGGTGGCTATACGCCTACTTACACGTGCTGATTTTTTGTTGTTATGTGTCAGAGAAAAAATCTCGGAGTTTACGAAGTGCGCCAGCAGATCACAAAAAAAAAAAAAGAAAGAAAAAAAAAAATGCGTGAACAGGAGTTGCTAAAAAAAAAAAACTTTTAAGCTAACTTTTTTTTTTTTCCTTCTTTCCATTCAACCAGTGGAAAAAAGAAAACATAGAGACTGTGAGCTAGCAGCAGCAAAAAAAAAAGCCACCACAGCTACAGCAGTCAGTCTCAGTCTTAGCTTTCTCCGTGAACTGGAATTGGAATTTACAAACACAGGATCAAGGACTTCTCAAAAAAAAAAAAAAAAGCTAAAAAGAAGAGTAAGAGAGTTTTTTTTTTTTTTTTTGCTTTGCTTTATTGTTATTGCGCATTGGTTGTTGTTGTGTTGTCTGTTGAGCCCCTTTTTGCCCCCTTGTTGTTTTTTTGTTGTTTTGTTGAATATTTTTTTTTTTTTTTTTTTTTTTTTTATAATGTGTAATGCTTTTTTGTTTGGCTTTTTGCTCGTTCGGGTTCAGTGGGTCGGGCCAGGCGAATACTACACAAATCAGAACCAAAACTAGAACATAAAATTCCTAGGTACCAACTTTTACCACTAGGTGCTGCTATAACAATAACGTTAACGACATAAGTGTAGCCTACAGTTGCAAGGCTAAGAGACACAGGCCATTTTTTTATTTTGGTGAACTTATTATTATTATTTATTTACGGACTATATTTTGTCATAGATACAATTTTTTTATCAACGTATCATGGCAAAAAAAAAAAAAGCCAAAATACTGTTGTTTTAAAAAATCTCGCACAGAATTACGTTATAGACTTGTTGCTTGTCATTTTTGTGGATGGTTTTATGTCTCCCGATACACGACTACTTTACAAGCAAAGCGTACATGGGCTCTTGTACTCAAAAAACTGTATTTACGGTAAAATGAATACAAAAGTTTTTGTTCACCTTCCGCCTATGAGCAGGGCTCTTGCTCTGAATCCTGAGAAAGCTGTAGTCTGGACTCCCCCACCGCTGATGTCCACTCTTCTCACCCCTGCCCCAATTGTTTTGGCCTTAAGTCATTTTAAGTTTACGTTTTGAGTCATCCATAATGCAATGAAGGCCCATTAGAGCCGAGTCCCACCGGAGCCGGATTCACAAGCCAATCTCTATTTCAGCAAAGCCCAGGATAAAAGACACAAAACAGGTCATTCAGTATTGACCAGTCAGCTCCAGGCAACAAGCAAACAGCAGGAAACATTCCAGCGTCATCAAAACACCGATGAGCCGATGCCTGGTTTGGTTCCACGAATATACATTTCTGATTACGTTTATATCCCAATTAAGCAATGACTTATGACCTGAGTGAATATCTGTTTTTTAAACAGCAACAACTCTGGTTTATTTGTCAGTCGTTGAAATTAATCTGTTCTGTTCTCACTTACAACATTAAATTGTTATTGCTTAGTTTTCGAGAGCATGCAGGAGGCGAGGTCGAAGGCAAACTGCTGCTTTACTGTGTTCTAGCTCTTGATGAAGGGCTTGCATTGTGCGTCTGGTTCGGATGGTTAGACAGAGAGTCATGTCTTCCTCTCTCTAGCTACTTCTGTCTGATTCATAGTCTGTCTCTCCCTCTCATGCACTCTCTCTCAACGTCTCTCTCTCTCACACACACACACAAATATCCAAATGTACACAACCGTAATACTGTGGTGGGAAAGAAAAAGCAACGCAGCTCTCACAATGCTTCCCGAGTGAGCAAGAAGAGGTCATTCAGGACAACTAGGACCACAGCGATGAGGTACAGTTGGGACGGAGTTAAATATATCAGCAATAATTAAACATAACGTCCTCTTATGCTCCATGTGAAACTGCACGTTCTCCGCACACTGAAAACGTCCTAAATATGGCGGTGCTTGTGTTCAAATGAATTTGCAGCTGCGTTCATTTACTTGGGACAAGCAAATACTCCACTAAACTGAAAATTCTACAGGCGCAGTTTTTTGCACTAATGTTCTGTTATTGTGATCGATCAGATGTTTTTGGGTCAGGTTGTAGGTTATGCATCACTGATAAAATGTTTTTGCTGAAAAAAAAAATACAGGTCAGAGATTGAATAACTAATAATAGATTGAAAAATGCTCATTAAAGCGTTCAGCAAAAGCATTAGAAGCATATTTCTGTGTCATTCAGAGTCTGACAGTGATAGAATACAATGTGTCAACACAGTGATTGAATTACCAGTAGCATAACTACACCTTTCATTCAGGCAGGTAATAACTTCAATAGGTCAATGGAGCCTCTTAGTACATGCTGTCCTTGGGAGGTACTATATGTTCATGTTCTTGAGGTGAAGAACAATTGCAGAACAGACAGATTAAGAGAGCGCCTCACCAACATGCACTGTATGCTGACACTGTCACCTTGGCAACTGCACAGTTGTTTCTCTACAATTGTTCCTGTGTGATCATGCTTATATGCTGTTGGAGAACGGATATTAGACATGTGATATGAATGCCTTGATAATGAGACCATGAGTATACTGGAAACTCTGCTGATATGGAGTAAACTGATCTGGAGTAAACTGCTGATATGGAGTAATTGTGACTATGACTGCATCTGATGGTTGAACTACAAATAGCTCAAATACAAAATTCAGACATCAAAAAACAAACTTTTAAGAACCACCCTTAAGGCTAACCCCAGGTCATATATTATTTTAAATCAAATTATGGAATTACACTGACTCAGGTATGAGTCAGTGTAAACCTGGTATTAAACCAGGTATGTTTTTAAATGGTTTATTATTCAGCTACAAGCTACGTCTGACTATTTCAGTCTGGATGCCTACAGTCACGACACTAGATACAGTGTAAAAAAACACCAGACCCAGTGAAAAAACGACCTAAAACTCATCCAATTAATAGAATAAACATACAATTAAATAAAACCCATTAGCAATCAGGAGAGTTTTAATTTAAAAAAATCAAGCCCAGGTTACATTAGGAAGAATACATTTTACAGGACCTTATTTGTAGTCTTATGTTGTCTGTCCCTTAATATATATTATTTATGTCATGCTTGTTCAGCACACTGTGACATGCATTATGATCTCAAGCAAGCCTTATTTTTCTGCTTGTTAACCACAAGAACCATGAAATAAGGTGTATGACCTTATTCTTAATAAATATAAGCGCAGTCATAATACCATAACGTCTTCAGTGATGTGTGTATCTTAGAATTTTAATTATCTAACAAATCAATGAATAAATCAACTTCATTGTGATGTTGCACTTTTGAAGAGAGGTTATGTATGCTCCAGGCTCCTTAAGTGCCCCTGTGACCCTTCTCTGGGGGTATTTCACGGTGTTTCAACCATGAAGAGAGACTGCATTCGGCACTGGGTTGAACTCTTTCCCTCTGCTACACTGTCACAATGACTCAGCAACATTACAAAAAATGCCATGCATACTGGGGGCTGGATTCTTGTCATTGGAGTTCAAACCCCTGCTAACAGTGTTTACTTCTGATAGATGTACTGTTCTGCACGGTACCTCTCATTTCCTCCCAGCTAATAACTTCTGGTTTCCAGAACATTCCCGGAAAGTTAGAGTAAACGTTCCCAAATAATAAATTTGTCCGATTTCCTACACGTTGCTTGTACATTGTTTAAGTCGCAAGGGCCGTTGCAGGAAAGACCTTGGAACGTCATTTCATTTTGTTACGGCATTTAAAAAGTCCGTTGAATGTTGGGTGGTCGTTCATTCATTTTAATAGAGAACTTATTAATAGGGAAATGTTGAATGCGCCTGACATTTCAATGCTTACATTCTGCTACTGAGATGACATGCATACTATATTATGATTATGCTTAAATGAGGGAATGTTATCAACAAGACTGTATGTGACATGGTTAGAACATTCTTTGTGTGACTTAAACAGACCTTGTATGAACAATACATATTTTCTAAGATTGTTTCATAAACTTTTGTGTCAAAAAACAAAACTGATGTCTCATGTTTCTCAACATTTTGTTAACTTGGTTCCAAGTTCTGTAGACACATAGTGAAAATACATGACCTGGTGTAAGGGTTTGGGTTATGCGACAAAACAAAACACAATTACAGAACAAGTCAGTCACGAACGTGAGGACCACTCAAAGAGTCTCAGTCGCAAAATAAAAAACAACCCACTAACACGGGTGTGGCTCGTATACACGAGCAGAAAGGTAAGAGAACAGAGACTCCTAAACAGAAATACACAAGCATAAGCTTGAAAAGGAGAAAGCAAAGAATCACCTTCGGAACGTAGACTCGATAAGAGGTGAAAAATAAATGAAATAAAAATAAACCTCTCTCAATATAGCAGAGAGTAGAAGAGAGTAAGAAAACAAAAATAACGAAAGGGCCTAATCCCTAAAAAGCTTCAAGGGCAGCTAAAGCCAATCTAGCAGTGAAAATATAGAGCAGCTATTTTCTAACCAACCCTGACTACGTGAAGGCACGAAATGACAAAGAAGCGCCAGGAAGCGGAAGTGAGGGGCTTAAATACCTAGCAGGTAATCGGACAGGTGAAACGAATGATAAGCGGGGAGAAGCAAAACCCCGAAACAGAACGTGGAAAAAATCCGATTGCTTACCGGAAAAAAAAAGACTGCTTACCGGACAGAGAGGACGAGAACCATAGCGAAACACGAAAAAATAGCCACGGACCATGACACCGGGATAACAAGACAGTCATATTGCCTTGAAAATTTTAGGTTCTATAACATAGCACACTTGACACACAGGAAGTATTGAATACGTTTGTGGAGCTTTGACTATCCTCTTCACGACCATACTGTACGTCTCTGACTTCCTCTATACTTTAACCATCTGACAGTGTTAATATTATGTCCTGTCATTTTTACAGGATATTTATTTTCTACTATTTCACTCAGTAATTGACCGCAGAGGCTCACATGTCTGTTCTTTGAAAAAATCTTTTGAAATGTCTACATAGTGCAAAGTGCAGAAGTGCAGTTTAAAAGGTATTTCACACGCAACGTTCTCTCATCAGTGCTGCAAAATGGGATTAAATTACTTCCATAAGCCCCTTTCCTCCTCTGTGTTCCTCTGTGAACCACTCCCGTGTTACTGAGCTTATAGTTATCTCATTAACCCAATCCAAAAGCTCATTAATATCCTCTATATAACTCCGGCTTGCCCTTTTAGATAATTTTTCCTTCCGTGCAGCCCCACATGCAGTCTAGTGTAAGCCTACCCTACCCCTTAAACATGTTTCTGACATGCAACTCTAACCCTGTATAGAAGGTGCTTCAGTCTGTTCCCCTTTCTGCAACTAAAACATGGACCCTGTCCCTCTTTTCTCGTTGCAGTCATAGACACGTCTTGAACTCTTCACCCCAGGACTGGCGTACATTAACGGGGACGGTCTGAAGATGTTCACTGCTGTCCCTGATGTAAGAGATATTTCAAGAGTGGAGGGATTTAGTCGTGTGGTTGTGTAACCTTAAGCCCTTCAGATCCAGTCAGGTTACTGAGCATTGGCGCTTTGGCCATGCGATGCTGCAGCCGTGCACGCTGCAAACTTATGCTGCAGACGGTTCTGTCTCATCGGCCCAGTTAGAGCCGCAGGTTTCGGATCGCTCGTGACGCGGCTCTGTTTCTGTGGGGTTAGTTCGACCGTTTGGATCCGTTTACCTCAAAACTGATCCCCGGCAATGAAAGGGTCACGTGAGGACCTTTGTATCAAAGGGCTGTCATTTGATAGAAAAACTATTTTAAAATATCTATATGTAAATAACATGATGAAATTGACCATTGCCTTTGGGTATGTTCTCTGCCTACTGTGTTCCAAACCATACACCTTACCACATGTTCACAGTATTTACACTACCGGTCTAAAGTTTTAGAACACCTCAATATTTCCAGTTTTTATTGAAATTTATGCAGTTTGATGTCTCAATGTACTCTGAAAATAAAGTATAGAACAAATAAACAATTGGAGATAAAAACAAATCATGGAATCGTTTTGTTTAAAAAAATCAAATCTACATTTTTGACTCATCAAAGTAGCCGCCTTTTGCAGATATAACAGCCGAACACACCCATGGCATTCTTTCTACAATGGAAATCAAATATTGCTCGGAATGTTCTTTTCAACATTGTTGCAGTTCCCAAAAATGTGTTGCACTTGTAGGTTGCTTTGCTTTCATCCTTCTGTCCAGTTCATCCCAAACCAGCTCGATGGGGTTTAAGTCTGGAGACTGTGCTGGCCATTCCATGATTTGAAGCCTACCGTCTTGTTCTTTTCTTCTAAGGTAGTTCTGACATAGCCTGGAGGTATGTTTTGGGTCATTATCTTGCTGTAGGATGAACCCCTGACCAATAGGCGTAGACCACAAAGTATTGCATGGCACTGGAAAAGGCTGTGGTAGCCCTTTTGGTTCAGGGTGCCAGTCACTCTGTGCAAGTCACCGACTCTGGATCAAGTGCCTTTTGATGGTGTAAAAAACTACTCACTGACAACTTGGCTTTCTTTGCTATTTCTCTAAAGAAAAAACCTACACTTTGAAGGGTTATAATGGTCTGTCTGTCATCCTTTGTTAATTTCTTTTTTCTCGCCATTATGATAGCAATATACTACTTCCTGCAGTGCAATATTGTCCAAATAATGCTTCAGAGGGTGTAATAACACAGTCTGTTCCAACACTGCTTTTATTTCAGGTTATTCACTGGACTTGAACTGTGTAAATTTCAATTAAAACAGGAAAAATGGGAGTGTTTTAAAACTTTTGACCGTTGTATATAACAAAAAAAGACTTTTGTTTTGTGAAAATAAAGGTTTATAAACAATCATACAAAAGTACCATGCCCACTCTGACTGCATGTCCCTGGTTTTACCAGACAGGCAACCTGTTTTCTTCTGAGAAGTAGTTCCTGCTCGACCGCTTCGCTCATCTACAGCAGGGCGCCTCGCACTTCCCCCCCTCCGTGTCAATGGCGCTCGCTCCTCCCGACTGCGGAGCTTTTCCACCCTAGCTCCCCAGTGGTGGAACGAACTTCCCATTCCCCTACGCTCAATACCAACCCTGCCTGCTTTCCGTCGTGGCCTGAAAACACACCTTTTCAGGCTCCACCTGGACTAATACTTATCTAGGACCTCATGGTATGTCTTCTTGTTGAACTGTGTACTCAAGTTTATACTATTTAGAAAATAATTGTAGTAGAGATGATTTACCCAGTTCACTGTGAACTGCACTGTGTTCGTTACTAGGGATAGCTGATACTGTATGGGAAGAATGTGCTTTCTTATCTGTTCTGTAGTTACTTCGATGACCTCTCTATATGCACTTACTGTACGTCGCTTTGGATAAAAGCGTCTGCTAAATGACTGTAATGTAATGTAATGTAAGTAAGGGTGGAGAGAGGTGTGATGTCACCTTTTACGCTGTCAGTGCATTCATTTCCTGAGGGTATTAATTTTAAAAACCACAACAGATAAAACACAATGTGCCTCACATCAGAACATACTAGTGTGTTGCAAGGGAGAATGTGATTCTTTCAAAGTATTCAAACACTGAGTCACTGGCATTCCCCACAGTTGACTCATCGGATCTTGATGGTGAATTATTTTTCATTTCACTTTGGACGGATTTCTAGTCAGTTACTTACCTCTAGTGGCCATGAAAAGTAATTGCATATCTTCCTTGGAATCTTGAATTTCATATTGATAATGATCACAGTTCTAATGCATGTTCAGAAGTTGTCAAAACACGAGTAAAACGCAGGCAGTCTTTAAGTGCTGCATGTCATAGTCATACTTTCAAAAAATGTAGTTACTAAAGGACATGGAAGATATAATTTGCCTTTAAAAAAATAAAATGCCTTTAAAAATAATCTGTGATTTCTGTTTAATTATTAGATGTCAAGCATTCTCTACATTTGAGATGGCAGTATTTCAAAGAAAGGTTAGGTTAAAAATGCATTGCATAATGATATTAAACCTTGGTTTTGCCATGATTAGAATAGCTGAGAGGCCTATTCAGTACTTGAATGTAAATCTGCCATTGCTTCAAAGGTTTTTGCAACTATATTTTTATTAACAAGAAATTCTGTAGTAGGCGAGATTGCAGCATCTTACTCATATACAGGATTGGATTTGCATTGGAATGTCAGAGCTCATCCATAGGTCACTGACCACAGCTTGCCTGTGTATCTGAACTGAGGCTTTCACATTTATAAGTTTCCTCTCACTAATGGGTCATTCACAGGGGCAGACTGAATGACTAGCAATTACTGGAATGTCCCTAGAGCTGAAATGGTAAAGTAGAGTGAAACATGATAGTTGTGACTTCTACTTCACTGCCACCTGCTGTAAAAGGGTAGCATTAGCATTGCAACCAGATATCAAATTTGTGGGGTCTCCAATGTAGCGACGGTAAATTGCGCTGTTGCAAATCAGGCGGGATGGGGCAGAATGCTAAAGAGCTCGGGAGGTGACACTGAATGAGATTTTTTTTCATTTGTGCGCAAGAGATATAAATCGTGCTCACAAATTAATTAAAATTGTACGCGCAGGATATAAATCGTGAGCACGGCGTAATGTAAATTGTGCTCACGAAATACTGAATTCCATACATAGGTTTACAAAAACATGACCATAGCCTAATTTACATGCGTGTCCAGCATCTCCAGACGTGCCTGTATGCAGTCATTGTAGGCTATGTCATACCAGGTGGTAAGTAGGAATGCAAACTTTCTTCTTTTTTTTTTTAAACATTTCCCCCTTCTAAATAATGCTGCAATATTAGGTTTAGCTAATTATTCAGATGGAATGATTAACCCGTTATGGAAACGTTGCATGAATTTCACCAAATGTTCATTTAATTTGAAAGTGACTACAGGACTTTAACCCAAAAAATTTAAAAGTGTGCAATGCATTCCTACTTAATATGACAGAAACCAATAACCACAAACACAGATCTGAACATTGAAGCCCTCTCACCACCCTTCACTTTGAATGTCTTTCATAGCCTACGTCTTTTTCAGATGTACACCATAGCGTTCATTAAACACCTTTGCATTAATTCTAGAGCATGATTTATATCTCGTGCGCAACAAAATCCCATTCAATGTCACCGTAGTAGCCTACTAGCTATGCTATATTTTGACACCGTTTTTCTTTTTATAAATCATTTGTAGCTACACATGTAGGATAATAGCCTACATATAATTATTTCCATGTTCCTCTTAGAAAAAATGTTGATTGCTATAGAACAAAAAGAGCATTGCTATTAATAATAAATAGCATGTTGCAATTCTTTATTGCTTCTCTTAAATCAGCTTTGGTGCTTTAAAGATATTGGAATGAGACAATATGTGAACTTGCAAGAGGGGGGCTTGCAGGGCTGTGTCGGAATAAGAAGGAACCCTGTATTTATTATGTCGACTGCTTGTCCAGAGGTTTATTTACACACATTATTTTAAAATAATATAAACAATAGCTTACATTATATTTCAGTCAGACATTTTTACAAACACCCATTACAAATTCTGGAAAGTAATAATACAATAAAAGTGACATGAAATTGGCTGGAGTCTTTGTTGCCTTTTTAACTACAGCAAGGCCACAGTAACGCTGATTAAATAAACCACTCGTTAATTAAAATGTGAAATCCCTTGCTTTATAACAATCAAAGAGAAGGAAAACCTTGAACATTTCGGTTCTGAAAGGAGAAAGGCAACCTAGGCCTGATACTCCCTGACATTATATTACATTACTGGCATCCAGCAAACACTGTTATCCAGATCTTACAACAAAAATAGGCTATAAGTGCAAAGATCAGGGATAAAAATGCTTCCAATCTAATGTGCAGCATTGCAGCCTAGTTATGTTACTGTTGATGTTGGTAGAATGCTATTGGTTGGCTTTGTCCATACCCTGCTCATTGCAGACGGAAGTGCACGCCCTTGACATAACTTCCTGTGCATTTTCCTGCACTTTGGTGCGTATGATAATACAATTCAACTGCTTCCACAAATACAAATCTAAAAATAAATTGAAAATCAATTGATCATGCAGAGCATTTTCATTGTTTATTTGAACCGCCATTATGTTCGGCACAAAAGCCACAACTCACTCGTTGCCTTCTCTGAGTCTTCTACATAAACTCGCTCCCAGTCAGCCAGCTTTGACCTGACTGCTCCATCTAATTTGCCGCCGCGGGAGTCTCCAATTTCTGTCACCAGACTCGGAGGAGGCGAAAAAAGAATCACAGGCAAGGCAATGACGAGAAACAAATGCTTAGCTGTTAGCCAGCTGAACCAAGCTATGTGGTTACCAGGGTCGCCTATGCAACCCTTGTACCGGACATTGTAAAACCATTAGAGCAGTGGTGAAATCACTGCCGCTTCCTTGGTGCACAATTAGCGACCTTATGTACTTTTATCAAATCAAAACTATACTGTTTAATTCCATCCTGAAATGTTCTGTATGAGAATTGTGGTAAGATACTCTAGAGGCGAAAATCGTTCAGACCACGGAAGCAACTTCTTTCCGTTTTCAAATAAGTAAAAAAAAAATCAACATTATGTATGACCATTAATCAGCTATCCAGTTTGCACCATCACCAGCATAACACAGAAAAAAAATACTACCAGCATTGTTTTCTGAGTTAGTTTTACTGGTACTTTGAAGAACACAAACTTTCGAATATGTAGGTAGAAGATGCATTGGTAATTGGATAGTTAACTTTAAAACCCAGCTAGCAATTGTAACATTTTTAAGTGACATGCCAGTTACAATATAGTACCATGCTAGCTTTAACTGATTATGACAAACTAATTTAAACGATAGCTACTAGTTGAAATGCATGCCTTTACTAATTGTTTTGATGACCTATTGAGATTGAAAAACCAAAGCTATTTGATTTGCATTACTGAAAAGGGTACTCTCATGCAAGAACTCTGGGGGTAAGGAAAGGGCTTTCCTAACACATTAGATATTTGGTCCAAGCAAATATCAAGCAATGGAAATGCCCCCATGACCATCAGCCTACATTTCCAGTGGTTTCCCACTAAACAGGGTAAGTCATAATTATAAAATCAAACCTACAATAGGTCCGCTTCTCAAATCAACCTTCCACCAACAGCAGCTGCAAACACATTAATGAATTATTGAAATCCATTATGCTACACCCAAAAGCACTCAAACTAAAGCCATTGCTTGAATTTGGGAAGCATTCTCAGTCTTTTCAAAGCACATGGCCATTATTATAACTCAGTCTTATTATGGCCAGTGAAGCCATTTCTTTCTCTGAGGTTATCCACAGGCCTCTGCCCCTACACAGCACCTGAAATGACAGGTGATCTGATGACTCAACCAACACAAGCACTAGTTTGAATCATGACAGGTTGAGAAGTATGGAAGAAAGGAAGCATTATGAACCCAACATTCAATTCATAACTCCTCCAGGTGAAAAATATTTTCAAGGTTTTATACTGCAGCCAGTATACACAGGCACAGTAGATTAAAAATATAATTACGGAAAAAAAGGATACGTTTTCATGGTGTGTTTGCTCCCCATTGTAATGAATTTATTAGCACCAAATATAAGTGATGTTTCAAGCTGGGGAGAAAATGATTTATTAGCACCAAATATACAGTAAGTGACATAATTTATCATTTGTGCTAATACCTTCATTGCACTGGGGAACAAACACAGTGTGGATTCATCCTTGTTCTCCAGTCTACTGCACTGAGGCATGTATCTCATACATGACTTTTGACATACATGTTTTTCATCTTCCATGAAAACATAACAACTGCATGTTCTCCATATACTTTAATGTTTTTTTTAAAGTGAACCTCAAGATTATTTATGTTCAACCTGGCGTTTAAGTTTTTTCAATTGCAGTTCTGACACTGGTTACTGGTTATTAGTCCCGTGATGAAGCTGTGACTACCAGGGTATCTTGGATTGTCTTGATTGATAATTGGTTGCACCTGTATCAGTGTTGTAAATATCAGCTTCTCTGCTCATTTTATCTGTGATAGTGCTGAGTATGTCAGGGCTTCCTGGTACAGTCTACCCTTGGATTAATGAAGGAGAAGTTACTGAACGTTGTTTGGTCCATGCTGTTGATCAGCGTCCAGTCTGCGTATGACAGCCTCGGCTTCTCGTTTGTGAACTCCTTGTCAAAGTTGCTGCAGTCACTTGGAGATTTCTGCAAATGAATGAATAGAAAAATGTAAAAATGCACTGCAAGGCAGAAAGTAAATGTGGGACACCTGGGTATTCCACAAAGCAGGATAAGCAAGTTAGCCAGATAGCTCAAAAATAATACCATGAAACAACCCCAGAACCTTTCTTCAATATTAGCAACTAACAATAAATCACATTCCTAAACCAGATTTGAATTTTTTTTACTGAAATCTCACTAATATGACGATATTTTGTGGAATACCCCTCTGAAATTGTGTTTTTATTTCCATCTAACAGCTATTCCATGTTCTAGAAACATTCTGGGATCATTAAGATTAAGAGCGACATAATTTTGGTTGTGCTGGGGCATGTTTCAGTCTGGAATCTGACTGGAATTTTTCAGGCTCTGCTGAGCTTAGTAAGTTTTGAAATATGTACTTTCAACGGGGCTTGAAATCTGTTATGCCAGAACATTGCGTCTGATCTATCACATACCTGTGGTAGTGCCCAAGTGCACGTAAATAGCGATAGGTAATCCACTCACCACTTTCGGTCGAAAGGGCGGATCCACCTGTCGGTTCTCGAGAGCAGTCCAGTCAATGTCACGGAAGAAAGAGTGCTGCCGAATGTTCCCTTTCACACCCAGTCTCTTTTTTGGCTCCCGGACAAATAACTGCAACAAATTACCGTGCATTTGGGTGATTTGACAACACCCACTGCTTTGTCCCAGTGCTCCAGTTCAAACTTGGTCGAAAAAAAAAGGTTGGAAATAGGCATGTGATGTGAAATAGCATCAGGAACGCCATAGCAAGAAAATGTCAGTCAGCGTTAAAGTGGGTCTGAAGCATGCACGCTCACCTTGACCAGGATATCACGGGCGTCCCGTTGTAGCCAGTGGGGATAGAAGGGACTGTCTGTGCGGATGGACTGGAATAGCCTCTTCTGATCATGACCATGAAAGGGAGACTGACCAATCAGCATCTCGTACAGCAGAACCCCAAAAGACCACCAGTCCACAGAGCTCCCGTACTTCTGGCCAAGCAGGATCTGAAGTAAAATCCATAATTCCTCAATGTCCTTTCTTCCTCATATCATGACATCATTATAAAGGCAAGCATTTAATTTAACTAAGTATTGCACTTTCTCGAGTAATTTTTTATTTCTCTGCTGACATTCATTAACAGACTTCTCTGTATTTTGCCATAGTACCTGTCAAACATTCCATAAAATTGTGTACCTGTAAAATTTGTATCTAAAAGAGATATTGCTGAAGTAATCATGCCAATTGAGGCTGTGAATAATGTTATTTTTGACAGACTAATGAGCTTGCCACCTCCCCTGCTTGATGTTACATTGTAAAATTAAACTTTTTTTTTTTTTTTTTCAAAGGCCTCTTTTGTCAGTTTTGTTGAGCGGAATAAATGGCAATGCTGGAACCTCGGGTGCGATGTAGTCTGGTGTTCCACAGAAGGTAGACGTCCTCATGTCTCCCAGCATGCTGTCTTTACACATCCCAAAGTCTGCAATCTTAATGTGTCCTTCAGTGTCTAGCAGGATGTTGTCCAACTTCAGGTCTCTGTGGTTACAAAGGAAAAATAATTTGAAGATGAACAGTCCCCTGGACGTCCACTAAACGCACTAGAGTAAGTTCCAATCTCTTTTTATAAACTCCAGCTGTTATATCGACATCTTTCTTGAGGGAGACTAATGTAACTTTTATCTCATAGATTCTAAATAAATGCAGAATTACAAGTGAAGTACCCTTCTTACAAATCATATCTCATCCAAGACTTAATAACCCATGTTTGTTCACCTGCAGTCATAACACTCTGGACCCTTCTCATCACAAACCGCTGAAGCTAATCAGATGTGGGGTGGGTTAGAGCTTAGATGGGAGACCTTGGTTCTGCTGGAAAAGGTGTTAGTAGGCTAGGGGGCACTCTCGCTTCTGAAGCACATAGGAATCCAATTGTTGACTGGATGAGATGTTAAACCAAAAACCTCATATTTGCAGTCATTAAAGATCACGTGGTGCTTTTTGAAAGAGTAGATCACAATGGTTACACAATCCTTTGCGTTCCTGACCCACATTGATTGGTTTTCACTGCAAAAGAGAATTGAGTTGACCTATATGATAATAATAATCCTCTTTTTTTACTTGTATCATTTTCTTTATACAATGACTGCATATGAGCTTTTTTATATACAAATCCTTCTCACATAACGTACAGTATTTACCTGTATATGATACCTTTAGAATGGAGGAACTGGAGGCCACAAATGATCTCAGCTGCATAGAACCTGGGGTTAAGGGATAAGGAGGTAACCAGAATCAAACGTTAGAGATTACACAAATCATCAATATTGATTAAACAATGCATTCTGGGATGCAGGATTGAAACTTCTGAATGAACTTACGTGCTTCTCTCCAGGTTAAAAGTACGACAATTCTGTATGTGGAACATGAGGTCACCCCCATTCAGGTACTCCATAACAAAGAAGAGATTTTCCTGCCAAAGAAATCCTGCATTTTTAAAAGGTTCATTATTGCAATTGCTGATTTTTACTTGCCAGTTATATTGTATGCTGAAGTATTTTACATTACAGCAGGGGATCCCAAACTCCCTGATTCCCATGGCCCAACTAATGAGCAAATTAATTTACCATGACCTGCCCTCAAAGGTGGACAATCCAGGTTCAGAAGGTACAAGTCTTCCCTATAGCATTTTGTTCTATACAGGAAATAGATTTATTTTATGTGTCATCTCGCAACCCACCTCCGCTTCTCCCATGACCCACCAGTGGGGACCAACCCACCGTTGGGAAAGTAATATAGTAATGCAGTAATATAGCACCTCATTCTGAAAGGTGTTGTACAGGTTACTATAGGAGGGGGTGGGTCATTACAGTACCTTGGTCTGTAAGGCAAGTTACAAGTTAAGACGGGTTGGACTACTATGATACCTTCTGGATCCAGCCAGGTTAGTGAGAGGGTAGGTTATTATAGTACTTTAGTGTGAAATGATTTGACAGGTTAGTAAAGGTAGACTATTATAATACCTTGGTCTGGAAGGTGCAGTACAGGTGAGTGAGAAATGGGTGCTCCCAGGCTACAGATAAGACCCTCCTCTCCACCATGATATAGTCAACATCATCATCCATCAAAACCACATCCTTCTTCAGAACTTTCAGAGCAAAGAACTGCCCTGTGGACTTGAGTTCTACCAGAAAGACCTACAATGGTAGCAGAGTAGGAAAATGGGCTTTCTAATTCTGGATGAAACATTTCTGTGCTACCCTTGCTTCAGATAAATAATCTGAATACAATTTTTGAAAATCAACTCTCTGTTCGGCTATAGGAGCTATGCACACACAGAGAATTCCACTAATGTTAGTAAAAGGGGAAAATGTTATTTATGAATGATTTATAAATCAAAACTATAATTTGACAATGCATGGTGCCCATAGCTCCAAAGCTGAAAGAGGAAATGGTGAGTATTGTTTGTGGTTGGAAACCACAATAATAACTAATCCTGACCAATAACCACATCTTGGTATTTTGTGTGCAGATTAATATGTGGCAGGGGCAATGGGCAGGTGGTGAATAAAATGTAATGTCTTTCAAATTCAGTGGAACAGAATCACGGACAGGACACAGGATGATAGGAAAGTAATAAAGTCATCCTCCACCCAAAGCGCCTGTGGCAGGAATAAGTTGGTTTCTTGACACTGACCTTGCCAAAGCTGCCTCTGCCAAGCATTTTGTGGAGGACAAAGTTGTCAATGGTGAACTTTTGTGAGGTTTCAGGGACCCCAGGCATTTGCCATTCCCTCTCTTTGGTGCTACGCCACAGGATTCCCTGGGGTTCTGGGTGAGGACGAGAGATGAACATCACACATCTGACATCTGCAGGTTCCACATACAGAGTTACTGATTTTAGGACAGAATTTCAGAGGCCCAACAGAGAAAATGTACTTCAAATTGCAGTTTTATGTCACACACATCCTTAGCAGCAGCAGCAGCAATTGGCTTACAAGCAATGCTCACTGATGCATCGTGGGTAAGACAGTTGAACAAATTGAATGTTGTAGTTTTCTGATTGTCACACATATATCAGTGGAATGATACAGCAGTTGAATCTGACATTGTGGTGCATGATTCCATATCATTCAGCTTTGCTATCTTCTTAAGACTAGGGCTTTTCATCAGTGTACATGCAACCTGGTCACAACTTGACCGGGTAGATTGTGCAAACTAAATTGCGACATGACCTAGGTAAGTCAGATTTTTGGACATCATTTTGGTACCTTTCCTTCCCATAGCAGGTATCGAGAAACACTGTACACATCCTGATGGCTCTCTGACCAATTCTGGATGGCCATCGCCTGCCGGGTCCTCCAAGCCAGTGTCATCACTGTCTTTGGAACTTCGGGCCTGGATATTAAAAGGTTCTAAAGATTTAACTCACAGTACAGAGAAAATGTGACTGAAATAGCCTCTGCAAAATGAATCAATCCATCCGTCTCTTTCCAATAGTGAACAGTCTAGGTAAACATATAAAGTAGATAATATAGACAAAGTCTGAACTTTAGCTTATCATTATGAACTCGGTGCGTTGTGCAGTTCAACCCTGGGGTAAAGGCCAGTTTGGTTCTGACTCAATAACACACAACTGATTATAACTGCTTTATAATTCCAGCCCCTAAGGGTTTCTGAATGGTTGTACCAAGGAAGGGATATTGTCAATTGGGGTAAAACAAAGACATTCTTATTGGTTATAAAATTACACAGCAGTTCAATTATGTTTTAAGTATACTGCATGGAAAAATGAAAAATCTTGATACTGTGTATAAATATAACATTTTTATGTAGACAATGCATTTAAATAAAATAATACATCCCCAGAGCTTGCAGAAAGATGCATAATAAAAGTATTGCTTTTCCCTAAAAAAAGATATTGATTACGTATTTATCATTACAAAATATTTTTCTTTACGGGCCGTAAGAAAGTGTGGTGTTTATCTCTGTCTACGATGTCAGAGTTTGGTTTCCTTCCCTCCTGAGCCAGTAGTATTACGATGTTGGTACAACACCTATCTCTGTATCAGGAGTCTCAGTTGGTTGCCAGAGTTAGCTTGTCCGACAGTGATGGCTGAATTTGCCGGAGCCCTGAACTGGCAGTAACGTTAGACCCAAGAAACCCCGGTACCCGTTCCAAGTCTTTATTGACAAGAACCAGAGTAAGACGAGGGTCAACATTGGTTCAGCATTTGGTCATTGGTGGGAGCTGAAAGAATTGCAATGCTTGAGAAGTGACATGAAGACGGCCACTTTTCTTCTCGACCGGTAATCTATTTTCCTTCTTGTTAAACTGGAGTTCGGACTGTAAAATATTACAGCATGACCGAAAAAAGTCAGTTAGCTCGTAGCATAGTGGGTTGTAGTAGATTAGGCTACTGTGGGAGAAACACAGCCGAAGATATTGGCAATTGAAGTCAACTTTAGAAATCAAATGATGGGAAGGTCAAAACAGGCGAGAAAGTTAGCCTCCTTCCTCAGTTTTGAACAGCTACTAGCTACTAACATGCTTATTATTTTATCATGACAATAATAGGTATGAGTCAACCTGGCAACTAGTTGAGGGGGCGTGTGCTTCAAGTAACAGCAGTTTTACTGCTATGTGTTGTTATGAAATGCAATCTCAATATGAGACACTATATCAGGTGAAAAGCTATATCTATACCCTTTAATAAAGCACTGGTTCCATAAAAATAAACCTCACTATAACCTGCTAAATGCAGTTTTTCTTGACTGTAACTTTGACCCACCACATGCTCTCAATAATTAACATAACCCTAATGACCATAACCCTGACCTGCTGTGTGGTCTCAATCCCAGCTAGTGCCTCTGCCATCAGTTTCTGGTTAACCCCGCATAGGTTGGCTACTTTCTTCTCACACTTGTGATGAACATTCATACTGCACTCTGTAAAGAGAACACACCTATGGGATTAAGATTGCACAAAATTATACCAATCATGTCTCATTTAGATCAGTAAATTCAAGAGCGGTGCTTCAAGTGGCATAAATTCAAACATGCCCATATATTCATCCTGTGTTTTCTGTATCAAGTAGTCTCAAATTGAACAACTTATCTTGCATGGCCGATATTGTTTGTTATGCTGCTCATCATAGACTGCAATAGAAAAAAAGAGCATGTGGTATGGCAAGCCCTGGAATACGGAAGCCGATGGGAACACAATGACAAATCGTAATCGTAATTGAGTTCCTCGTTACTTTCGCGAGGTTATTTGTGTTCCTTATTTTCCCCTTTTCCACGACGGATTATTGTCCGTTTCAGTGGTGTTCATAGGAACATTTTAAGATTCCCTATCTGTCGCACCTGGACCTCCAATATTTCCTCCGTGTCTCTGGCACAGAGAACCCCAACATTCCCCTTTAAACTCATCAACACAATGCAGGTTTAGATCATTGAGAAAAGCTGAGGTGAAGCAATAGGCTCCTAATTGGTAGTGTGGACACATGGCCACTAAAACTAAGCATTAGTCGATGAAAATTTCAAAGACAAAGCATATGACAACGAGCCAAATGTGCATTGTGTTAATAAGTTTATGGGAAAGTGATGGAAGAACATAACCACACGGGTTCGGGAAAAAACGCAGTGTTTACGCCGTTTTTGAGTTCATACAAACTTCGTTTTTTATGCCATTTTAACGAGCTCAAAACAGCGAAAAATACTGTTCTGTGCCATCATTTCACAATTCTACGCGCGCTATTTATGAAACTAAATAAACTCCATAGGCTTGTCTTGAATGTTAGATAACGGAAACCGTTGTTGGTTGGTCAATCGTGCTGTCAGACTCATTTTACATACTGCGTATCCAATCAGAAGGGGGCTACAATCTCCCTTCATGTAGGGCTAGTACCTATCCTTTCCAAAGTGATTTGTTAATGTGTTTCGGGTTTTGTCGTTATGTTTTCTGATTTGCAGTTGTTCTCTGAATTGTTTATGTGTTTTGTAACTTGTTGTTGTGTTTTCCGATTTGTTGTTGTGTTTTGTACCCGTCGGGTTCCGTAGAAAAGACCACCTCAACATCATCAAGGAATTTATGGTGAACAAGAGCTCAATTTGATTGACAATTGCTGAAGAAATCTACTGAGAATTGTTATCTCCCGATAGGCTACACACAAGGAACTAAACAACAGTCTGGATGATCTTGTGCATTAAAATCCTCTCGTTCCATAAAATCACAACATGACGTGAACATTGCATGTTTTTATATCTACAACTGCAATTTCATTAGGATAATTGAAGATATCTCCAAAATTAGATCTGACTTTTCTTTTAACGTATCCATAACTTGTTTGTATATATCTTAAAAGGACTTTTGACTAATAATAACTCAAATTCTAGATATGTCCACTTTAGTTTTTACTATAATTTTGACTTTAATTGACTTCATAATTTAAATGGAGATATTTGGAATCCACATTTTAGAATTGTAGTTTGGTGGTTCCATACAATTTAATGGCAAAAGTAACTTCAATCTTACTAGTCAAAATGTAATTAGTGAATAAAATGAGCATTTTGACTATGTAATTAAAGATATATAAAATTTATGTTTTGACTATAGTTATAAATGACAGATATCTGTAATGTGAATCCGGTGATAAATGATAAAACGGCTTATGGACAGTTATGTAGCCTAGTCATTTTTAGAAGGTTCTCCAGCTGTCTTACGCAGATATACTCTGGCACTTCCACAAATTGAACCCCAGATGGGAATGTCAATGTTTTTACACCTAGGATTTGTAGGCTAAGAGTATATTTGCAGGGTCGGTGTTGAGGTTTGGAGGGAGATTCTGATATCCTCCATCAGATTGTGTCACCACATTCGTAAGACGCCTGTATTAATGGAACAGCGTTTGATTATTTCTCAGTTTTCTGCAACAATGGTAGGCAGCTGCTTTTCACAAGATGAAGTGACTCAATTGTAATCTTCTCCACACTACTATTTGGAAGTAGCTGATGGATTTTTGCACAGAAGTGTTAAAGCATCCAGATACACACCAGCGTGTGGGGCAGGGTGTAGGGTATGGGGGATATGTTCCTACTAGCCCATCCCTAGGCAACTCCCCCCTTGTGTTTAGGTTTAGTCTGAATGTGATGCTATGTCAAAATGTCATGTGATTAATGTAGTGTGATAAAGTCATGTGACAGACACTCACCCTCACATTTTTGGCCCTGCTTGGCCAGCCCCCACAGCAATGTGCCACAGTGTTCACAGAATGTGGGGCTCTTGAAATTGTACGCCTTGAACCTGTGAGGCACGTCGATCTTAAACCTTTCCTTCTGGATCTGGAGAGCAGAAGTATACATGCTAATATTGTACAGTTATAAAATCTTACGTAATAGGGACAGAGAGTGGTGTCTATTTTGAACATGATTTTGACAACGAGCACTGCCCCTCAAGTCAAAATAGCTTCTACTATCTCACATCCAATATTTCCAATTCTGCAATATATACAGGTATATATGTATATTCTAACACAGTTTAAATAGTAAGTTCTCTGTTCATAAGAAGAGTGAGTTATTTTGTGTGGCGTAATTGGAAGTTATTATTTTTTATATTTCTTTCTAACATCAATCATCACATTATCATTAGTTCACTAGTTCAGACAAACCTTTCGGGTGTAAATTTTGTGGACTGCATCTTTAAAAGTGATATTCAGCCAATCAGTGTAAAGAACAACAAAAGAAAAAAACTGCTCATACAGGAAGCTTGAGTAATTGCGTGTACTGAAATGGCAGGGTATTCTTTTATGCTTGTGGGTTGTGACAAACAGCTACTCAGACAGGCTTGGTGGGTGGGTGAGCTGTGTGAATGCATGACTGTGGTAACATGCATGGCTGCAGGATACATTGGGTTTATTAACAAAACCTGCAGGCTTACTATGATGTAGAAAGAAACCCTTCCCTTTAAAGTGAACCGCCCAAAACTTTGATAAAAGAAAAGGGTGTTGCAGTTGCGTGCACTGTACTATTCATAAACAAAACAAAAAATATTAACCCCAAAGCCTGCCACTGTGAAAGTTAATGCAAAAACTTAAAAATTCAAAACTTCTTGAATGGCTTATTGAGATTATCCACAGTCTCTTTTCACATAACTGTAAAATAGACCAAGAACAATTTTAAATGGCCAATAATTTAATTTACTAATAACCATAGAATTACAATTCTTATTTTTAACCTAATTGATAAAAAAACAATGACTAATTAAATAAATAAAAATTAAATAATCAATTTTGTCATTTTACGCAACTGTTGACCTAAAAAGAATGCTAAAGGAATTAGGCATTAAAAGGCATTACACTTAGTGAGTTATTATAAATAAAAACATGCAGCTAGACCAGTCATTCACAGCACTGTCTCTTTACCATGGTCTCCTTGCTGTTGACAGCAGAGCCTGTGCAGGCGGCGACCACTTTGTCGATGCACTTCTTGTGAATAGCAGCGTTGCACTCTGCAGCCGAGCGGAGGAAGAGGATCAGTCACACAGCAGTTCAAAGACACCACTTGACCACCAATGTCAAGAGTTGCTTGATCGCACTCACGTCTGCACTGGTAACCTTGTTTATTGAGACCCCTAAATGGAGGGGGGAAAAAAGAAGAAAATTAAACAAAACTTATTTTTAGGGCTGTCCAGACTGGGTCACATTCTTTAAGAATTTAGGTCAGATTATTCTATATGTGGGGAGTGAGAATACAGTTTGATGTTTCAAAATGTTTTAAAGCATATTTGCCGTTCAGTATGGCACTAATGCAAGCCGGTTTTGCTACACGGTTGTTTTTTACAGAGGCCTTTTGTTGTATTTTCATGCGGGGGTATGCTTTATAGTTTACTCCTGATAAGAGCGTATTCTAGACAAACAAATGTATGTAAGAGCACAGGTATACCAGACAAACTCTTTGCAGACGGAGCAGAAGGTCGGCTGGGGGAAGAAGGTGGCGGTGAACTCGTGGCGATTCACCGCGTGGATCTTGGCCTGCTTGAAGGCGCCGCGTCGCTGGTGCAGCGTCTGGAGGCTGGCCCTGTCTTCTTGCCCTTGTCCGTTGCTCTCTCCTGTCGTGTGTAACCAATTAAGCAGTCACAGAGACCTCTGTGACCTCCCCATACTTCGGTTCAATAGAGTACAGCAGCAAACTGCAGTTTTGTAGTGAGTTACAGAGTGAATGTGCGTGTCTGTGTGTGTGTGTGTATGTGTTTCCACGTACAGAAAATATAATATGCTACAGCACTATGAAAAAATAATAATAATTTTAAAAAAAAAAATTTGGTGGCCAATGTGGGGCTGTCAAATTCCCACCCTACTTTGGAATACCCAATGAACTATTTGTCGCCATGTTCATGTGTGATCTCCACTGGCGATTCAGGAGAGTGAAGACATCCGCGGTTCTCCGCTTAAACACGTGCTGTCACCAGGATACTATACAGCCTAGCTTGCACAGAGCTGAGTCGGAGGAAGACGTTTCATATGCGGCTTTGGCATGCAGTCAACGGGCACGCAACCGACCGGCGGGGGTTGCCAGAGAGCGACAAAATGTGGACCTCTAACTGACTGAACCCTCCCATCCCGTGGGCGATGCAAACGCCAATTGCGGGTCGCCCTATGGGGCTACTGGCCATATTTGGCACTTGCATGGTAGAGAAATACTATCTATCCCACAAGCCCCCAAGCGTGCAGCTACATTACATAGCTGACAGGTCAGGAATCCTTAAGCAAGCTGTAGAAGTTGGCAGTAGAAGGCACAGAACTACATACAATGCCAGGCAGTACATTAGAAAATGGATTTATGAATTTATCAAGTGAATTTGTGCCTTTAGCTCACATAACACCATAAAACATGCATATGCTAGCCCATAAACGTTTGCCTGGCACTGAGATTTAATTGTCTATAGAGTTTTTGACTACAATCTGCTGAGAGTTCAACAATACCATATAAGTGTTAAAGTGTTTTTATTGTAGCATAAGCTAGTATCTGAAAGTACCAATTGGTTACATTACAGGCATTTAGCAGATGCTCTTATCCAGAGTGACTTACACAACTCCTTATTACATTTATCCATTCATACATACATACAGCTGGATATATACTGAAGCAATTTATGTTAAGTACCTTGCTCAAGGATACAATGGCAGTGTCCTACCTGGGAATCGAACCTGCAACCTTTCAGCTACAAGTCCAGTTTCTTAACCACTGCCGCCCATTTACGAGAATGGAGTTGGGTTAGGAGTTAAGATTATGAATCTTTCATTCTAATGAGGGACTTGGAGGTCAGAGTAATTCAATTAAACTGTAGATAGTGTGTCCTGCCCTTAAAAAGAAAGTAGAAGTAGCTCAGTTCTTTAAAAAAAAACATCATTTATCTGATGTTGGGTAATTAAGACAGAACAGACCAGACAGAAAAGCAAACATAAAGACGTTCAAAACATGGATGAAAAGAGTGGGAGCTGTCAGCCAGCGTGTGTAATTCTCATATTCCCATTGCTCAAGCATATCTTCTTTGTGATCAAAGGCAATTTCCTCTAATGACCCTGTGTAAACAAGGGCTGCCTGTGTTTACTCACCACACTCACCACTCTTCTGCAAAAAGTACCTGGCTTCCATCAGCAAGCGGCCCTGTGGTTGCAGATCCACCTGATTTAAGCAAAGGAGAAAAACATTATCACAAGCAACAGCATACCCTTTGTTTCAAAAGTGTAAAATCCAGATTCAGAAAGTAAAAGTCCTCCCCGGTATTTTGTTCAAATCACCTGGATTTGCTAATTAGCACAGTTCTTCAGCCAGGCGGTAGAACTCATTAGTGAAATCAGCTGGCTGAGTTCGGTGGAAGAAACACAAGGCAGGACTTTTACTTTCTGACCCCTGGATTTTACACATGTGCTTTGTTTCCCTTCCTTTTTAAAATGAGAGCCTTTGTTTGTTTTTTCACTTCGTTTTGTGGTACAAGCAGTCAAACATTGGCATAGCCTAAGGTTCAGTCGCTAAAATCTGTGTGCATTTACCATTAAAACCATAGGGCAGAAAGGATAGGATCGATCAAAAATAACACCCGTGTCACCAGCCAAGGTCTTCAACAAGTGAATCACTTCTCAAATCAAAGGGAGTATTCATTTCTGAAGTCATTTGTACATGAAATAGAACTCGCAATACTCTTGAAGGGTTCATAGGTCCAAACTTTCGACCCCCGAATAAGTGCACAACA